>CM051460.1:23997500-25197500 GCA_028095005.1 Rhynchospora pubera | reverse complement strand
TATTTGCAGTATGCAGATGACACTCTTCTGTTTGTTAAGCTGATTCTCTAATAGTAGAAAAGTTAGGCTGGGCTCTTAAAGCCTTTGAAGGGATTTCAGGCCTCAAAATTAATTTTGCAAAATCTGAGCTGATCCCTTTAAACATTTCTAACATAGTATCCTCAAAGTTAGCCTCCATCCTAAATTGCAAGATTGGGACTTTACCAATAAAGTACTTAGGAGTACCTTTACATTGGAAAAAACCAAGCAAGCTGGATTGGAATACCATCATTGATAGACTCACTAAAAAGCTAGCAAATTGGAAAGGCAATCTCCTTTCTTTAGGAGGAAGACTGGTATTAGTTAATTCAGTCCTCTCAGCTCTCCCTCTTTATCACCTTTCAATTTTCAAATGTCCCAGTTGGGTCCTAAGGAAAATAGATGCAAAAAGAAGAATTCTTTGGGGAAATTTCCAAGGGCTTTCAAGCAAAAAATATAGTCTAGTCAGTTGGGATATAGTTTGCAAAAAGAAAGAGCATGGAGGTTGGGGAGTTCTAAATTTAAAAGAAATGAATCTAGCTTTATTAGGTAAGTGGGTGTGGAAATTCTTCTTCTCAGGGCATACTTCTATCTGGAAAGACCTAGTTAGAAGTAAATACAAAGGAAGATGCCCTTGCACTAGTTCTCATTTTTGGAAAGAGATAAATTCTCTAATTCCCCTAATTAAGATAGGGTACAAGAAAGTAGTAGGGAATGGTTTCTACACTAACTTTTGGACTGATCTTTGGGTTGGAGAAGAAACCTTAGAAAAAATATTTCCTCTGGCTTTTGCTAAAACTCAAAGACCTAATGCAACAGTAGCAGAAGTCTGGAACACAGGAAGATCAAATTTATTCTTCTCTAGAGGTCTTGATGCAAACCTTAGGTTAGAAAAAGTAGAACTATTTCAGATTCTTCATAATTTCCATTTCAGAGAAATAGAAGATTCTGTAATTTGGTCTTGGAATTCAAAGGGTTGTTACACAGTTAGCTCATGTTACTCTTTCTTAAATAATGGAGGAATTAGAACAGACATGGAGTTTTCTGTTTGGATTTTAAAACTACCCTTAAAAGTCAAGCTCTTCTTTTGGATGGTCTTAAATAATAAAGTCCTGACCCAGGATAATCTTAGAAGAAGGGGTTGGATAGGTCCCTCCAAGTGTCCCTTTTGTAATAATTCAGAATCAGTGGTTCATCTATTCTTGCATTGTAGATCAATAGAACTCATTTGGGTGTTTTTTAATCTCTATAATAGAAAAGGAATAGTACTGAATCTAGAGAGTATAAACACCTTAATAGAGGGTTGCTTACAACTCCCTAAAGTTTTAAGAATTTTCTCATTAAATTTCATTGCAATTGCTTGTTGGGTACGTTGGAAAGAAAGAAACAATAAAATTTTTAGGGACTCAGCTAGTGCTTCTTTCCAAACTCTACTCTTTAGCATTTTCAATTTATTCTTATTTTGGACAGGTAGTGCTTCAGGGATGGAGGGCAACGCTTCAGAATTTACTACCTCTGTGATCAGGCTTCTGGACAGACATGTAGAAGATCCAGGGGCCAACCTTATTCCAAGGGACAACAGTTAGAGGGAGACTGGGAACCAGACAGGAAGAATGGCTACTCAAGAGGTGCCAGATGGCCATGTGGAGAGCGCTTCTGATGAAGATCTTCTAGATTAAAACGTTGTCTCAGAGTAGTTAAAACTGTTACTTTGTTTTAGGGTTCTTTTACTTTTTGTTTCACTAGTAGTAAGACTACTCTCTTTGCCTTACCTGTTTTTGAGGCTTGTTTTGATATATTCTGTAGAGTCATTGGTATGACTCAAAACCTATTTTAGTTCTATAGTTTTGGTTCCCCTGCTTGGGGTACTAAGTTTCAAAAAAAAAAAAAAATATTCAACTTATTTTTATTGAACTTATTTGTTCGTATGTGTTCACTTAGATCATCTATATGTTCACTTTGTTTGCAGTATATGATCACTTTATATTTAGCGATGATAGGGATGGCAAAACTGTAGATGACAGTAATCAATTTCCACTAATTTATCTTAGCGCAGTGATTTCTAATTATTGCACGGTTAAAATTATATTTTATATTTGTATGAACCGTGAACTATAAGAACCTCCAAAACAAGCATCATGGTGTGGTGACTGTTGGGCGGCGATTTATCATTTATCAGTGATAAACGGTAATGAAATGGTTATGCTGTGAAGAAATAGTAATTGAACAGATAAAATCGTAGTGTGGTATGAACAAAAATTAAGATAATACGATAAAATAGAAAAAAAAAAGTTTTTTAAAAGCTTGATTTTATTTTAACCATATAGAAATTGCATGTCCCATAAATAATGTTAGAATTTTGATGGCGTAGTCTATACTTCTCTCTCAGGGATCATGTTCAGTGCCATTTTGTTTGGCAATTGAAACACATCATATTCATCCTATGAATCTAGGATGATGTTGAATTCATCTGCCCCGTTCATCACAAAATCATTTTAGTCGACGTATAAGATGACACCGCACGAGAAAAAAAAAAAATGACGGTCCATGCAATAAATGTTACACCGCAAAGCGCAAACAAAGCCTCTCTCCCTCCACTGGACAGGCTCTCTCAACCGAAACTCCATCAAACAAATGCACCTCCCCGCCTTCCCCTTTCCCTCTTTCTTTTCTCGTTAGGGTTTTTTCCTCCCTTTTTTATTTTCATTTTTCTTTTTCTCCTTTCTCTCTCTCTCACTTCCAATCGGACTTCCTTTACTTCTCACCCATCTCTCTCTCTCTCTCTCTCTCTCTCTCTCTCTCTCTGAATTGGGGACATGGTCGTCACCGCCGCCGCCGGCACGACCAGCGGCGGTCGCGCTTCCTGGGGAACACCTCCTATCTCTGCCAGTGGGGCCCACTCCGCATCTACGAGCGGCAGCGCGGGTTCTCCTCCGACTCACTCAGCTGCTCCAGCGCCCCCCGCGATGACGACTCCTGCCAGCGACAGCACCTTTGTCAGACTCAACAACCTAGATATCCACGCTGATGAGGCACCAGCCTCTTCTCAGGCTACTGCCAGGTTGCCTTTTCTCTCTTCACATTTTCTTCATTCAGATCCATTCCTGTACATGTTTTGTATTAGAGTTTCCTTTGTGCTTACTGAGATCGACCTTAGTCAGTAGTCTGAAGGAGTAGGGTTATGAACAAGTGATTGACTGATCTAGACACTTTTTTGTATACTTTGATTTGTGTTGGATTCGGTGTTCTAGTTGAATTATGAAGTGTTTACCCTTTTTGGTTTGTTATCTGTATAAGTTGTGGGTAATTCCACCATAAGCCTAATTCTTGTGCTTGTCAGTGGTAGTTTCAAGGTTTAGACTTTCAGATCTGATACATGAATTGGTTATGCATGAAATTGAGACTTCAACATTGTATCAGTTGGTTTTTTGTACTGATTTTCACACTGGTTTGCTAAGTTTGTATGTCATTTGTTTATTTTGTCTTTAGATATGTGTTCCCACAGATTAACTGGAGCATAGTTGAGAATTTAATATCTTCTTAATCCTTAGTCTCAGTACTTGAGTGTACCTAACATGCATTTTTTGTTTTGCTCCCTAATAGTAAGAAGAAAAAGAGGGGAGCTCGAGCTGTTGGCCCTGATAAAGGTGGCAGGGGTTTACGTCAATTTAGCATGAGAGGTGAGCAACTTCTACATATAAATTTAATTTTAGCTTTCGCAAGCTACCATTAGTTTGTTTTCGGTTTAAATGGGTGTGCAAGATGATCTGAATTGAGACTCCAATGGGATATTAGTTATAACTATTCATTTCAAGAACTTTTTTTTTAAGATTAAGAATTTTATACTTGACTGATATTGTTTATTGTTATTCAGTTTGTGAAAAAGTTGAAAGCAAGGGAAGGACGACCTACAATGAGGTATATAGGTGCACTTAATCTTTAATCTTTATTTATTTTTTATTTCTTCTGCCTGCTATTGGATTGGCTTTTGTACCTGTGGTTCCATTTTCTTAAACCATCAATCTAATACATCAGTGATAAAAAAAAAATCTCAGAAAAGATTAAGGAAAATAAAACAAAAGCAGCAAAACTGATAAAGTCTCAATTCCTATATCCTCCTTTCATTTACATAGTTTTAGAAATTGCACATTATACTATCTGTGTATAATCCTGTTTTAAACTTAAACTTGCTTCATTCATTGTAGATGTCACTGCTAAATAATTTTGTAGTTCCACATTATAGTGTCACCATCTCTTCTGCAAAGTTGAAGAATTACTCATTCTTGTTGATGCTTCTGATATACCCTTTATGCACAAAATAAATTTTGGAATTGCACCTTATATTCTTAATTGTATGCTTCCTTTTTTCTTTATTCATTTGATTGACATAAACTTCCAATAGGTGGCTGATGAGCTTGTAGCTGAATTTGCTGATCCTACTAGCAGTTTTTCATCTCCAGATCAGGTAAACGAATCTTTTTTATAATAATGGATTAAGGTATTTTCCCACTTTAATTTAGAGCCTTTTTCTTTTCCTGATACCATGAGACATACTAGATTTTGTCTGAAACTCTGAATGTTCCACAAATATTATCTGGTCTCCTTCATTTTTCTGCATTGCTTTTAATTTTCTACTGGGTGTCTTTTTGAAGGGGCATATACTCTCTGATTTTACCAATATCATTTTTGAACTGTAACATGTTGAAAAAAATATTGCAGCAACAATATGATGAGAAAAACATACGCAGAAGAGTATATGATGCCCTAAATGTTCTCATGGCCATGGACATAATATCTAAAGATAAGAAGGAAATACAATGGAAAGGCTTGCCTCGCACCAGTCTAAACGATGTTGAGGAATTGAAGGTGCATTTGTTTGTTGTCTGTACCAATATCAGTTTTTTCACTGTTGCAGTGTTTATTTAACTTTAATTATTACAGACAGAACTAGCGGGACTAAAAAGTAGAATAGACAAAAAAGCTGCATATCTACAAGAGTTACAAGACCAAGTAAGAACATTTAGCTCTATTTACTGGACAGCTTTGGTTTTTACCGAGCATATGTTATTTCATTATATATTAGTCTTTTGTGATTATACCAGTCTGCAAGTAACACATGGTATTCTCATGTTTCTTCAAAACTCGCTAATCTTTTTTACATTACCTTTTGACAAAGTTTAACTGCCAATGTTCTTGGGCATGTGTTGCTTTATGTCTGTGCTTTTGTTTCTTCCTCGAATGTGCTTTTCTTTTCTTTGGTCAAAATAAACAAAACCAAGCCACACAAATTTTATGTTTAGGATCAGATCTGATATGAAGCTGTTGGTTTGAGTTAACAAAATAGTTAGGGATAATTTTTTATCTTCCCTTTTTTGTCTTGTGCTAACCTAGCTTATCATTTTCGGTTGTTACCTGCTCACAATCTGAAATGTTTCTAGCTGTTGTTTGCTATCTTGAGAAATATTGGTTATTGCTTACAAAACTCTCTCGTTTCTTATTGAAAAGTTTTCCATTTTTTTCTATCAGGCATTAGGTCTCCAAAACTTAGTTCAAAGAAATGAACAGCTGTATGGATCGGGAAATGCACCTTCAGGAGGAGTTGCATTGCCCTTTATCTTGGTTCAGGTAACCATTTCTACATGTTTCAGTTATTTTTCCCTTATAAAAAGATATTGAATTTTCCCTGTTCCAAAGGATTAGTGTATTTATGTACAAAATTTCAAAATTTTGAAAACAGACGCGTCCCCATGCAACTGTGGAGGTGGAGATATCAGAAGACATGCAACTGGTACATTTTGACTTCAACAGGTATAGTATCATTTTTCAATTTTATTAGTCACTGCAGTGTTATTTATACCAGTTATGACCAACTGAAATTTTTCTGAGTACTAAGGTGAATGGAACTGATGCTCTTTTCTTATGACAAATCCAGCACTCCATTTGAATTGCATGATGATTCATATGTCCTCAAAGCAATGAGAACTAATGAGAGAGAACAAAATGGCGGGGGATCACAGAGTGAGCATACTTCTAATGGAGCAGAGTGCTCTAATGCACAAAACTCCAACGCACAAAATTCAATGCCATACCATCATAGTCAACTTCCAGTACCAATACCACAACCACCACCACAACCACAACCACAACTACAACCACAGAAGAGCACAAGACCCACTAATTACCTTGGTAAACTTCCAACCTCACCGCCAATTCCTGGTATATTGAAGGGTCGCGTCAAGTATGAACACTAGCTATCTGGTTTATATTAAAAATTTGCTGAATTATCACCAAGATTTCATGTCCGTTGTTGTAATGAGTGTGTAATTAGTTTATAATTTGGTTGGATGAGAATATGTCGTGGGGTTATCATAATAGGATTATTTGACCTAACATGGGCTCTCCATTGTATTCCCGATAGCTCTGTTCTCCTTTCTTGGCGAGGGATAATATTTTAGTGTAATTGTGTAGTAATAGTTTACTTTTTTGTTTGCCATGGATAAAATAGTGGGGAGATTAAGATAGTATAACGAAGAGGCCAAGGATTTTATTTGTTTTGCCCCTAGATCCTGACCGTTTGTAATTTAGGAAATTTCTGACTTGATTGTGTTGAGATGTTTTAATATTGAAATGCTCATATTAACTCTTTCAGTGTTGTAGATATTCTTAAATCTATGTTTTCTCTGCACAACATTTGAATATAGTGTGTCATATGGAGACGTAAATCATCATGCAAGGGCTTTTTATGTTAACAAGCGCTACAAAATATCTCTTCACAATTGAATTCCGATCAGAAAGTGCATATCGTTAACTTTTTATGTTAGCATATTTTCAGCAAATTAGTACAGTTTAAAATACATTACAGTCCAATGATATAAAAAGAATAACAAGTGACGAATTACTATTACTACTCTCGACAATATGGATATGTAATTATGTACTTAGCAATTCTGTGTAATACATCAATCATATCCTGTTTCAATTAATGAGGTCAATACGACTTTGACCCCATCAGGAACCAAAAGTTATTGCGATATATCTGATATAAGGTATCTAAATAGAAAATTATAGAGGTTGGAAAAGTTTCTTTTGATTGTTGGATGGCGACCCCACTTCGACAGCTTCATTGATATAAAAAAATTTCTTACAAACAGTTTGATTTACATGGTAAAAATACCCAAGAAAATTATCTGAAGTGAACAGCGCACTTAGCAAAACAAGACCTAGCAGCAGAAGATTGTACCAGTTACCAGCACCATGGGAGCTACCAGTAATGCGGGTTGTGAAATTGTGATAAAACATTTTAAATTATCAATTACAACCTTTATATTAGATGAATCTGGATTTACACGTTAAGCCTTTTAAATGGAACAACTCCTGATTTATGCTTTAGTTGGAACAGGGAAAAAAGAGCAGGGAATTATTTTACTTTTTTACAGCGAAGTTTGATAAAGGTCCAATACTTCTACAACTGATTGGGACATAACTAATAGTCCCTATGAAGTCCCGATTTGGTACCACCAAATATGCCCATAGGGAAATACTCCTACTCTGATTACAGCATGAAAGTTTCTCATTTTCTCCAAAGCTTGCCATTATTATTTATCAGGATGCCAGTATATCTCTAGAACCGAATCTTCATAAATGGGAATTTGTTACCCAGATGGTCCAAATTAAATGCGAACATTTATATACAGCCTGGATGGTAGCCACTGGTCTTCTAAGTCAATGTAGGCACATGAAAAACATCATTGTTTCTGTAAGGCTATATTTGAGGTTACACTTTCATCAATTGGTACTACTACATCTTGTTCAACATTTTGCATTTTAGAGATCTCATTGGTGGAATACAAAATTTTATGCTCCTTATTCTTGCCCCACAAGACGCAGTAGAGACCAGCAATTGTCAAAATTCCACCTATAACGCTGCATCAAGTACATGTCATTAACAAAATGCACGCTCGATTTGGCCTTCATTAAACAAATTAAAGTAATATCGAAGGTTTATAGGAGTATATACATTAACAGAGAAAATATGATAGTGTACGCATGTACCTTCCGAGATGGACTGTCTCTCCTAAAATTAGCAGTGCAGAAAAAATGGTAAAAACTATGGTTAAGGGATTTGACATGGCAACAAAAACTGGTCCCTTCTTTTGTACGCACCAAGCTTGCAAATACCATGCGAGTCCAGCATTGCAGAGCCCCTGAGAAGTAATCATAAGGATTATCAAAAATTACAAGAGCAACTGATTTTTTGTTTGTGTTTTGGCTCTACCACGATCCAGAATGCAACACGTATAAATCCTTTTCTATGAATTACAAAAATAATGTATAAATTATGTAACACAATTTTCATATAAAATGATATATACAAATTTAAATTTATATAAAGATCAACTCTATGCAAAAATATTAGACAATGTGGTGCACTCTGGTTGGTCGGTGAGCTGATGTAGAGATACTCTATATAGTTGTTAGCACACTATTATTATTTCCGTCTTATTTTTTGTGATCTAAGTGCTTACACAATAAACCACGCCAAGGAGTCGTGCATCGAAACCCATTTTCCATTTTGAGAAATCTCTCTCAAATGCAATTGCAGCAACAAAGGACTGAGGTGCGCTAAATACACACTGAAGTGTGGTTAGGAGAATCTTGCAAGGATATTCTTTTAGTATCACTCCCTGCATAAAATTGTCGATCAAATTTTCAGCTTCTTATGCAATGTTCTTTTGGAAGAAATCTCATTTTTTTTTTTATCTCCATTCCCTTACAAATTGTGAAATTTGACAAAACTTATTGGCAGAGTTCAATTTTGTCCAATGACCAAAGCTTGAGCTTCTTACTTCATTTTTTTTTTCCCTGAAAGGAATGCTCATTTTTTTCGTTTTCTAAAATAATAATGAACTTTGACAGAACTTATTTAGGATCGCAATTGAGAACTTGGAAATGGAAATAATAATAACACATAGCAACAACAAATGTTGGCATCAGATCAATAGCAAAAGCAAAAGATCTGACGAACAATTAATCACGAATGAAGAAAAAAAAAATTTACCTGCATAACCAACCAAAGCGACCAGGTTGTGTTAGCAAAGAGAAGGAGAAAGGTTCCTTTGATCCATGTTCCCTTTGAGTTTACTTTGGCCTGTGAGCTACTGTCATGAAATAAGCGGTGGTGATTCAACGGGTGTATTGCCGGCCCTGTGTAGAAAGCAATGACTATGACTCCAGCAAGGCAAAGTGTGACACCTGCAGCCTTGGCTATTCCATGAGAGCTCCTTATCTTTAGGGTCTCCATCCTATTTCATGCATGGACGTGTTACAGGACTTGTTAAATTAAGGTAGGTGGTGTATTCTTCAAAGGGCTAACATGCAACAGCAAACTGTGAAGTACAGGTCAATTTTGACAATGTTATATAATCAGCTGGTATGGTATTAACTTTTGACATTGTTCCAAATGGCTTTATTATTTATGTATTCAAGAATACTTTCGAACTTTGATATTTTAATTCAGAGCACAGCCTAAATGGATTTGTTACTAATGTATAAAAGATTACTGTTAAGGAAATTCAACAAAATATGAGGTGGAAAAGACAGTAATTGAATGTCCATCTCAGCATAAACAAAATAAACTGACGAAAGGTAACAATGTAAAGGGAAGTGAAATACTGAGACCCTTCTGTCCAAAGATTACTTCACCAACGTTTGAAATAGAAATTCTCTGCATGTCTAAATTCTTAAAGCTAAAAAAGAATCAGAGTAAATTATACAAATAGTCCTCAAGTATCATCCAATTACCATTTTAGTCCCTTGTACACAAATTGGTCAAAAAATATACAGAAACGCATGTCAATATCTGCATTGAAACTAGACAGAAATGAACATCAGCCTCTGCGTCAAAACTAACTTGGTCTTAGTTAAACGATGCTTCTGATATTTAAGGACCAAAATAGCAACTGCATGATACTTTGAGGATCATTTGGTCATGTACTTGAGAAATTATAAAACAATAGGAAGCAACCTCATGAGAAAAGCCAAAAAAAAAGTTATGACAGGGACAGCATTATACGCTGCACTCGCGGCTGTCTCAGAGGTCAACTTCAAGCCTATGTGAAGCACATTTATGCCTATCGTAATCCTGAGAAAAGGATATATGGAGATTAAATGACTGTTATGTAGCTAATTGAACAATTTTGCACTCATTTTTGAAGTATATACACAAATAACATACTTACCCTATTAGTGCAAGCATGAAAATCTTGATAAAGACTATGAAAGATAACCGTGGTGCAGTCCCCCTTTACATTTAATTATTTGTTAGGAATTCAAAAATCAATGAAAAAACAGCATATATATAGCTTATTAATTTGAACATAAAATATTTAGTACTGTCTACAAGAAAATGGGTGGGAAAAAGAAAATACTCACCATTTTTTTACAAAAGCAATTGGAAGCAAAATGAGAGAGGCAATTGTTTGGCGATAGAAGAGGAAAACGAGAGGGCTCAATCCTGCATCCAAGGCCGCCTTTGAGACTATAAACATGATAGTGTAAATCACTTGTATTATAACTACAACTACATATGTCTTCATGTCTTCCCCCATGGTGCATGCATATACTAATGTGCATGCATGCATCTACTAGTTAATTCACCTTGAGGGAATGGAATGGAGAACGATGTTATTAACAAAATGGTGCACATACTAATGATGCCAATGCCGTATATGTAGCCATAACAAATAAAAAATTTTGATATTTCAATGCACTTGTGTATATCGTTCAATAGTTTTTGTGGACTTTGTTAATTGTTTATGTGGGTATTGTGACAGCAGCAACATAGGCCATTTCATAGGCCCCTATTAGTAACCACTAACTAGGGACCAAATCAACTAATAAACTTCATGGGATAAAAAATTTTGATGGGGGTGTTGGGCCGCTCGAGAAAATAATAATAATTAGTTATTTTAGATCAAAATATTCCTAGAGATTTTTTAGATTTAGATGTTTTATTTCTGACTACTTTAAAATTCGGAATAAACTTTTATTCAATGTGTTTGGATCATAATATTCTTATAATGTTGTTGGATACTATTTTTTTTTAATCTGAATTAAAAGATAATCAAAACACAATATAGAAATAAAATTTTATTTCGGATTCAAGACCACTTAAAAATAATACTTTGAAATGAAAAAAAAAATTTCTCAACCATTTCGGAATAACTAATTATAATTTATTCCCAAATTATCCAAACGCACTCTTATTTCAAAATACATTAATCGATACTAGTGCCACGTCGGTGATTTCAATAATTTCCTCATAGTCTTAGCAACTTTTGTAACAAAATAATGCATATAATGACTCTTTTGCATTTTCAGTCCGATAAAGCCTTAATCTAGCTACCGCTCAAATAAAAACCCACTTGTTCATATCACTGAACAAAGTAACTATATAATTTAAATTCTCATTATGTACCTGTAGATGGCAGAACTTAAAAGAAAAAAAAAAAAACGTCTCGTGTTTCACAAAAAACGATATTGTAAATTTTTATAGGAAACCATCAGTAGTTAATGCTCACCAACTACAATTTGGAGGAAAGAAGCCTCATTCCTCACACTTTTATTTGCTAGGTTGATGTACTTAAATGAATCAAAATTAAAACTTCATCCAGATTAGCATGCTGGCATCATAGCAGCGCATGATATTTATGATATAATTAACACAAAATCCTAGTTGTTGACCTCAGGTGATAGATTTCAAATTGCCAACCCAACCCAAATTATTATTTCTTTATAAAAAAAAACAGAATAATGTGATTATTATTGTTGATAACTAATAAGTATATCTTGCAGTTTCATTTCTCCCGACACAAAAAGGGGGGAAAGAAATTCTTCCTTGTTGGGCTTTCACACCTGACTAATGTGTTTGATTTGTACATGCGATCAGCATCCGAGTAGTCCCATTTAGCCGATTGATATCAGATTAACCGAGCCATTCATTTCAAACTTTTTTTTTTATTCGGATTAAATATGGGCAAATAAATATCTTAAAAACAAATATTGTTATCTTCCAAAAAAATTAAATAAAAGAACATATGAACACGAGATAAATAATTTAATTTCATAGAATGGATTATTAAGAAAATAAAATTTCATGTGGACAGCAGTTCGCTACGTTACAAAGGGTAACTTTGTGAATAATTTAGATTGTTTATAATAAATTTATGATAGGAAGATGAAATTTTCTAAATTTCTTGGGCAATTCAAACAGCCCAAAAAATATGACTAGCTTTTGCTACATGCGGAGAGGTAAAAATAAGGACACTCTGAGCTGGTGGCAAATAAGAAATGGACACGTGTCGTTTTCGCTACATTACAAAGACATGAGTCACATGACTAGCTTTTTTTAGTGATGGATTTGAATAATGCGATCCATTCCACAAAAAAAGTAATAAAAGAAAAAAAAAATGCAAATGTAAAGCTCCAATCTTGTGGTGATCCGAATCCAAAAACAACGGAGCTCCACAATCCCATTTCCTTGCATTAGATTTTTTTTGTCTTATTTTTTTTCCCAATTAATTGCAGCGTAATTGATTGAGTATGGATAACACTTAACAGCCTTACATACATATCCTTTACTAAGGTTTTGCGTGTCTGATTTGGATCCTACTGTTTGGTTGTCTCGATCGTATTATAAGACATCTTATCTATATACGAGACATTAGCAGTGTGATCTTAGTCTCACACATTTCAAATAACTTTGTTTTGGGATTTGCTAAAAAAAAACAATAATAAATAAAAAAAAAACATTGTACACTTTTTATAAAATATAATTTAATTTCAACAAATTTGATAACAAATAAATATCAGTTTCTAGACGCTAAAAACATATGTAATTATAAACAAAAGCATCAGTCACATAAAGAAAAAAAAAGTTATATCAGTTAAGAGTTGCATTACATCTGATACTAAGTCTAAGCACATGTTACTTTACCCCTCTGTAAATAACTTTTTGTACTAATTATAAATGAGGTTGGCTACTGGCCGATTAGCCTTCGAAAAAAAAACCACATGTTATTTTAAATAAGGAGAGGCAAGGAGGGTGTTTGTCTAGTCTACCGAAATTTTATGTAAAATTTGTTCACTATTTTTCATGTAAAAAATAGGAAAACTTTAGACTTTTTTTTTAATATCTACGAATATTGTAGACTGATATAATAATTTGGCCAGGGGCGGAGCCAGAAAAAATAATTTAGGGGGGCAAATATGCAATTTTTAATGTCTGGGGGGGGCAAATTGCTTAATTTTTATACAATATTACAAAAACTGATAGTAGTAGTATACTAAAATCTGAAATGACGGGAGGGGGGGGGGGGTGCAACAGCCCTTGCCCGCACCCCCACTGCCTCCGCCCCTGAATTTGGCTTTGTACCTAGCTTTTTGGTTGTCAATTCGATTTCTTATACGAATAAAAAAAACGTAAATTGCAGTAATACGATCATTTGAATGTGCAACTAGCGAGGAATTTTCTATTAAGAAAAAAAAAACAGAAGAAACAGACGTGTACTTCTAGAACGAAACAACACCAGAAGGAAAGATGTTTACTCAAGAAACATCAGAAGAAAGAGACTTCTTTTTCCGAAATTGAAATTTAAAGAGACTTTCACAATGAACAGCTGAACAAATGTAAAATGCTTTCATTCAAGTGATAGAATTGTTTTATTTTAATTCAACGCGTTGAAATTTATTTCTTTCATGTTCTGATTTTTTTTTTTTTTTTTTTTTGCAACTGAAAGCACGTAGGCAATGTTCTGGTTTGAAATGCGGTTGTGCCTATCATTTCATTTTGTTTTCCTAGATGATATGCTGCAATAGCATTACACGAATGCTGGAAATTTAAGGTGACATTTGGTTAAAAAAAAAAAGACAAAAATGTGCAGTACCAATTTTTTAGTGCAAATGCTATCAGATTTCGGGGATTAAAAACACTCTCGCTTATAATTTTTTTTTAGTGTATATTATCGTCACGATCCCAATATGATTAAACTTTAGAAACTAAGTTGGTGACAAAATTATTGGAGTTATCCGATAATGTTTCCATTCTTATTAATATTACCTTATAAAAATTATATATAGAATCTAAAATCTAGTTACCACAAAAGCACGATGAGGAAATATCGTTGCATTATTAAAAAATATACTGTTAATAAAAAAACTATATGATTCACCTGTGTTAATGTTGTTTCATTTTTCCCCGAACGCCAGCTTGCAGGCATACACGCGCCTAAAATAAAAGTCCCAACTCAGTTTTTAATCGGATTTAAACATGAATCTTCACAGTTAGAAACAAAAAAGGTTTAATTTCAATGTCTGAGGATCAATTAAAAATGAACTTTGCTTCAAAAATGTACAACTCAATTATTTTAAAAAAAAACTTAAGAGTCAATTTTGAAAGGCCATGGGATTTAAAAAAAAAAATAATATAAAAAATATGACATGCAACTGGAGGAATTTTACTAGAAATAATGAGACTAATTGACTCATTTAATCTATGTTGGATCGATCATAGCCTCCATGGCAATTTTTAACAATTATCTTTGAATATAGTTGCCAGTTATGATAATTAAAACAAAATTAATTTGGAATATCTTTCTTCACGGGTGATGATTGTGCATGTTTTGATGAGAATTGGCGTTTATATCATTGTCGGGTGTACAATTTGGAAGGGGAAAAAAAGGGGCAAATCCAAGCCCTGATCTTTTCATGACTACCGTTTGGATCGCTTAGAAATAAGAGGAATAGCCTATTAATATTGGGAAGTGTGTAATTTTGTAAAAAGTTTGAATGATTAGGAATAAATTTCCGTCCGAAATTTGTTATTCTTGCTTATTTCTTACCCATCCAAACAGCCCTTCTAAGAGTGCTAATAATAAGATGATATAGGCAATTCATTATCTGCATGATGCAAACTTAATTAATCTCGCTCCAGCATATCTGGCTACCTAATTTGCATAATTATTGGAACACGTAATATATGAAAAAGAATTCGGCTTGGTTAGAACCGCGAAAAGTTATTAAATATGATTAACAAAAATGAAGTTTCTGAGAGCTGTACAATATGTGAAAACAGAAATGGATAATTTCTAGTTGGTGGCTCCAAATTACGTCAGTAATTACGACCGAAATGGATAATATCTATGAATTCTTCTAGAGAGCAGTAATCAACACTCTACTGCCACACATTGCAATTTTTTTCAAAGGTCAAATAATTTTTTTAACAAAAATGATGATCGAAATTAAATTTAATCCAGATAAATCATTCAGTTTTTAGTAAATCCTACCAAATCACTACGTCACCTTTCTAATTACCAAGTACATTGTTCTCATTATTCACGTCGGGGCAAAAAAATTAACACATGCGCATCAGCAAATTAAATTTTCATGATTTGCTATAAAAAAAAATAGTCTGTATTAACACCCATGTAATAAAGGCAATAAGATTGGTTATTGTCACTGAATAAGAATAAGAATTTAGAAATGTATGTCTATCCATATTTTTTATATTCTACAAAAATAATAAATTTGAAATTTATTCTTATCTGATTTCTTATTCTTACGCATCCAAACATAACAGTGTTTTAAAGTAATTTCTTTGACAGATATTTTGTGGCATGAATAAGAGGTGTAGTGAGTCCAGGCCTCAACATTTCCATCAATCACGCGAGATTGGCCCGTTCATAAATTTTGATTTTTAAGGTATCCTTTGCTTTCAGGCACCTTGGCACTCCAGCCCAAAAAGTTTTATCGGCATCTTGGCACTGCAGCCCAATCTGAAACGATATTATTTTTGTTTATCGTCTTTCGTCTCTCTCATATGACACATTTGTGATTTGTATCTTCAATTGAATTAAACTTGGTAACTTGTGTACTATTTTATAATGATAATTAATTACCCATTTACCCGATTACTACCACTTAAAATTGCTCCACTATAGAAATGGGGAGATTCCCAATATTATCTTGTCAAGTCAGATATATTCAGACTGATATTGTTGTTTTTTTTTTTTAAAAAAAAGGTGGGATCGGAAGTTTACTCTTTGGATTTGCTTTGTTTTCTTTAATGTCTTGATTGAGCTCTAGTATGTTACTTATCCTTCGGTTTCTTGTCTTTCTCGTTTTGTGAATGTTCCAACTGCTGTAACTGTATGAACCTCTTTGTAGTTATGTTTTTATTCCCAAGGGCTTATCCAACACAAATTTTAAAAAAGTAGTGTTGGCATGTGTGCTGGTACTATCGGTGATTGCAACATGAAAATATTAAATATTAGACTTGTACCGAGCAAGCACACAAAAATAATAATAATATGGATAAATTACTGTAGATCTACATCATAATTTCTATATATAACTCCACAATGAAGCAATCCACCTTAATTAAGTAATAATTTAATTAAACGATGGTCATGGCCTACTTGACGAAGTGAAAAACGAATTTAATTTCCACCACATGGTTTTACCGTTTTAGTTTCACAACATAAATAAAATTTATTTAAGAAAATGTGCATAATGTATTTTTTTCATACAAAAATAAATTACTTTGCAATGACCGAAATTAAAGTCAAATTTCCCTCAGACAATAAGGTAGTCGATCGGGTCGCATAACCTTAACCTATACTAGAGTACTACTCCATACCGTTGGCACCCAAACGTGCATTTAACAATCAAAGTCAATAATGCGACTCGCGTGATTTCCTTATTATAACAACACCTAATAATAAAATATATATCGATAACCCCATCGACTTCTATAATGTATTATGTATAAATACCCATGCACAGAGCAGAAGCATATATGAAGAGCATTCTAACGCAAACAAACATCACTTAATCAGTTGACACAGATAACATAACCATAAATCAATCCACCGCCAATGGCAGCTAAATCTGCTGCTGACTCGCTTGCTCTTCTTCTAACCTTCAAAATCCTTCTATTCACTTTCGCGAATGCCGACTGCCCCGAGCTTTGTGTCCCCTCTTATATGCGCTGCATAACGTATAATAACGCGGATGATTGCTGCTCGTCATTCGTCGGCAGTTTTACTGATGTGCAGGTCACAGAGTGCATGCTTCTGTGCTGCTGCATGTTAATGGGATTAGAAGTGCAAGTGAAACATTCACATCCTCAAACAGTGTCATAAGATCCCTTCTGATACCGACTGTCCGGCCAGTGTCCTCAATTTAGTGACTTGGATCGAATAATTCAGGGTTTATTTTTATTAGATTGCTTATTTATTTTAATTTTTTTTTTCTTGAGCTTGTTGTATGAGCTTTGTCCGTGTAGAGTTATGTTTACTTTGTTCATGTTTTCGTTACAACTTGCAAGAAAGAGGTTTGATCTAGGGGTGCATTTGGATAGGTGTGGGAAGAAGGAAAGAAAGAAAGAAGTGGGAAGAAGTATTGAAAAGTGTGTAACTTTGTAAAGAGTTTAAATTGTTTATAATTTTTTTTCTTCTTCTTCCTTCTTCTTCTTCTTTCTTCCAACGATCCAAACGCACCCTAGAAGTAAAGGCATATTTAAGATTCTTTTGTGAAGTACACATAACCCTGTGTGACATTCCTTTTGCAAATAATTAATATATAAATTAAACTTTCTACGTGCATCTATTCAAATATAGAAAATAACTAATATATATTTCTTTCTTTTTTTTTTTTACCAAAAGTAGTAGCTGCTAAATTTTTTGTATCGTTTCATGCAACACAGTTCTAGGGCTGTCAATGGGTACGGTACGGTATGGTAGAAGATATTTTCATTACCGTACCCGTTAAAATTTTCTTTACCCGTACCCTATCCATATCCGTTAAAAATAGCTTTACCCGTACCTTACCCGTACCCGTTAAGAATTAACGGTACGGATACGATAACGGTAAAAAATGAATATAATAATAATAAAATTTGTACACTCTATCTAAATAAATTATATCAATAAGTATATTAATAAAGTGCAACATTGGTGGCAAATATTTTAGATTTATGCTTTTTTATTTTTTTGTACACTGAATGAAAAGAATTATAAATCTTAAATAAAATCTAGCAATATTTTTTTACCAATCATGCAATATAAGATGTCATATGTATCATGTAATTGTATTTTTTTAATTGTGGCAATTACCCGTTATGAAAACGATACGAAATAGCTTTTATCCGTGCCCATACCCGTTAAATTAACGAAAAAATTTCCTTACCCGTACCTGTACGCGTTAACTTAACGAAAATAAAACTTTACCCATACCCGTCTTATACGGTACGGTACGGATTGGATAAACGGGTAAACGGGTTTCATTGACAGCCCTACACAGTTCAATCATAAATTGTTAGAAAGAAAAGTAATAATTATTATATTGGAAAATAATATAGGGGCCGTTTTTATCGCTTAGGAATCTAGAGAAGTTGCAATTTTTAGGAATAAATTTATTGGAAAGTGTGTAACTTTGTGAAGAGTTTAGATTGTTTATAATAAATTTATAGTAGGAAGATGAAATTTCCCAAATTCCTTGGAGAATCCAAACAGCCTAGAATCAACATATAAATTCCTCTTGATCTAAAAGGAAAAAAACACATATTGACTTTTACCACCCAAAGCAAGTTTGGACTTTGGAATCTCTCCATTTTAACATTTCGTCAGAGTACTCTCTACTACAGAAATCAAAATCACTAACTTTCAATATCCTTCGGTTACAAGTCATTGCTCGATGAAAATTAGGGAGTATAAGCATAAGATCAAAATAACATGTTCCACAATATTTCATATATATTTTATTCATGTAAAACTCATCCAATTAAATTTGTTTGAAAATGGTTGTATCATGTTGAATTGAGTTTACACAAATTTCCAATTTTGAAGATCATTATAAAGAATTTTCAATATTTAGTTAAATTTGTTTAAATTACTGCACAATCTATACTGCATTTGTCAGTTTGGGTTGCGTTTGCGTCAAGAGCAATTGGGAGTTTCGGACTCATACGCCGTTTTTTCTTAAACTATCATCGGCTCATGTCAGATTGGCCGCTTTTAAAATTTGAGATAGGCTAAAATCAGCCAGACTGACAGATGGATCCGTCAGCTGCGATTATATCTTAACTTTTGAGGTTCTAATGGCTAATCTGAACCGTTCAATGTGTTCTCCATATTAAAATCTCATTGGAGACCAATGGCTCTTGACTAGATGTTTCCAATGAGATTTCAATAGCAATTGGGAGTTTGGGACTTGAACGGTTCGGATCGATTATTAGAATCTCGAAAATTAAAATTAGATCGTAGCTGATGATCTCATCCGTGAGTCGCGACTGATTTTAACTTGTCTCAATTTTAAAATTAGATATCCTTTCAGGCTTTTGCTAAACTTTGGGCCACTACTTGTTTCTCGGCCTCGATTGTAGAGTCTGTATCCTCTGCCAACCTTTTGAGGTTGGTAGAGGGCCAACTCTTGATCCGAGCCGTTCGATCTAATCTCGAAGGTTAAGATTTTTCGGGCCTATCAATTTAAGTTACATGCACGGGGCTCTCTTAACCGTTGAGATTAGATCTAACGGTTTAGATCAGAAGTTGTCACTCTACTAACCATAAAAGGTCGACAGGGGATGTGATTCCTTGATTGTAACGCAGCACCACGCAAATTGGAATTGCAAACTAAAAACGATACGTTTTCTCACACCTATTGACATTGAAGAAACAGCTGAAAGGATATTATTTCTGTTTCGTGTTTCTTTGATTTGACATATGTGACAGTTCCATATTCAATTAAATTAAGCTTGGGTTACTGTTACTTATCTGCTTTATCATTATAGGATTGTAATCATCAGAAATGATCATAATATACTCGCTAATTTAAAATTTGGCCCACTGAATTAGATGCTCTAGCAATGTTAACTTTGAAAAAAGGGAATTTGATTCCCGTTTTCGGACTAGTGGGCTAGTAGCCACCTCTGTAATATCTTATTGAATTGATGAGATTCGCAACATTAGTTATGCAAATTAAGCTTATTTTACCTCAAATATCAAACTAAAAGGATCATTCAGAAGTCCTTGTACATCATACAAGAGTTCGACTGTTGATTATGGGACCTTTCACACAATTACATTATATGATACCCGTTAATAATGATATATTTGACCGTTTGAAAGTGTAAAATGTAACACAGCAATCAATTTAAATCAGTATTAATTGAAGCTCTTGGATTGAAGTTAGATTTTAGTACTTGATAACAAGAAGCTTACAACAATATAGAAAAGAAAAAAAAATTTAAGGAAGAAAAAAAATAACAAATGGTAGCAAATCTTTTAAATTTTCTTCAGAAAAAAAAAGAAATTAAATCTCTAATTTATCTATAAAGGCCTATACAGAAACATCTAGTCTTCTTGAGGAGTTTTCTGAATCTGTCTCATCAATTGGTACTACTACTTCTTGTTCTGCATTTTGGCTTTTCGACCTCTCATTTTCGGAATTAGAGATTTTGCTCTCTTTATTCTTCCCCCACAAGACACTGTAGAGACCAGCAACTGTCAAAATTCCACCTAGAATACTGCACCAATTAATAAAAATCACAGCCAAAATGTTAGAATCTGACCCTCAACTTGTACCAGTTGCAAGTGTAGCACATGATAACAGGTTAATGTAGTTACCTTCCAAGATGGATCGTCTCCCCTAAAATTATCAGTGCAGAAAATACAGTGAAAATGATGGCTAAGGGGTTTGACATGGCAACAAAAACTGGCCCTTTCACTTGCAAGCACCATGCTTGTAAGTACCATGATATCACTGCATTAAATAGCGCCTGAAAAATGGAAATCAAAAGAAAATATTAGCTATATTTTTCTTAGAAAAACAAGGGAGATCATCTGTATGATCTGTATTTCCTCTGTAATTTTTACTGATATCATTACTTACACAGTAAACAACAGCGAGAAGTCTCACATCGAAACCAATCTTCCATTTTGTGAAATCTCTCTCAAGTATGATTGCAGCAACAAATGTCTGGATTGTGCTGAATACACACTGAAGTGTGGTTAAGAGGAGCTTTGAAGAGCACTCTTTAAGTATCAGACCCTGCATCGATCATGAATCAAATCTTGAGCTTTTCATGTCCATTTCTTTTTAGAATACTAAGGTTTGGTGAGATTATAGCATTGGAGCTTAATGAAGTTCTGTAAACTGTTTTGCTTATTGTTTCTTGATGATGTTCTGTTCTGTAGACTCGTCATTCTATGTTTTCTTTTAAGGGTTTGTTTAGCCTTGTTTTACATCAATTTACTCAGCTGATGATTACAGTCAGGGGGTTAACCTAATTAATGAGCTTAATTTTGGTCCTGTTGTATTTGTTTATTATTCCTGCTTTGTAATGATAAAGTTGGTATGACCATGATTATTTAAAAAAAAAACCCTACAAGTAATAACCACCACCAACATATATACAATAACAAAAGCAATTGACAGCGACTACAAATTAAGTAAATGTGAGTTGAAGACAAAATGTAGTAGAGTGCAAAAATAGACCTGCATAACCAACCAAAGGGACCAGGCCGTGTTAGCAAAGAATAGGAGGAAGGTTCCTTTAATCCATTCTCCATTCGAATGAGTTTCAGACTGACTGCCACCTTTTGGGTGAAATAAACGGTGGTGATTCAATGGATGTATTGTGGGTCCCACATAAAAAGCAATGACCACGACTCCTGCGAGGCAAAGTGCGACACCGGCCGCCTTGGCCATGCCATGAGAGCTCCTTATCTTTAGGGTCTCCATCCTATTTCATATGGGTAAATAACAAAAGTTGTTAGCATACCCTTTTCAAATAGTATACTGATTATAATTTGTGAGGACGACTTAACGAGGCTAATGTGCCACCAATTAAATGTGAAGCATGTTTTCTGAGAAATGCACGCCTATGTGTGACAATATCGTGAAAAAAAGTCTGTACCGGAAATGGAATTTTGTATTGATAGTTTGGTTACAACTTAAAAATCATAACATAGTAGAAAAATAACCTCAAGAGAAAAGCCAAGAAGAAAGTTATGACAGGGATAGCATTAAATGCTGCGCTCGCAACTGTCTCGGAGGTGTATTTCAAGCCTATGTGATACACATTTAATCCCACTGTAATCCTGGGAAATAAAAAGATGGTGAGCAATTAAATGACTGCTTTATTTATCTATAAAAATTGAAGTCTTCTCCCCCCCCCCCCCCCCCCCCCCTTAATTCCAACTAATAATAAATATAAAATAGCACACAGATGTAGCATACTTAGTTACTTACCCCACCAGTGAAAGCACGAAAATCTTGAACAACACCATAAACGTTAACTTTGATGGTTTCCCCCTACATATAAAAGCATTCATTAGCAATTCTATCTATAACAATATATATCTTGTCCTTTCAGGATTTGAATGGAAAAAAAGAATACCCACCTTGTTAGAACAAAAAAACAGAGTAAGACACACACACACACAAACACATAAAAAAAAATCACCATTTTGCTCCAATGGTTATTGGAACCAACAAGATGGAGGCGACAGCTTGGCGATAGAAGAGGAAAACGGCAGGGCTCAATCCCTCATCCAAGGCTGCCTTCGAGAGTACGAACATGCCGGTGTAAATTATTTGTATGATAACTACAACTATGTAGGGTCTCTTGTCTTGTCCCATGGTGGAAGAGCAAGTTATCCTCTAGAGAATGAAGAAGAAAGATTGTACTAAACGTAGATGCACGACCTATACAATGGGCTGGCAGTGTAACAGTTTCAGAGTTTGAAATGCTACTGCACTTGGATACTTCTCTTGCATTTCAACAAGATTTGCTATTTATATAACATGACAAACATCATGGGTATTGGGAGTGGGACAACCACTCCATCGCTATCCAACAAAACCCCGTTCAACTTTTTGAGTCCATGGACAAAGTCAACAACGACTCAACTTCATGGGGATGGGGCAAAAAGATGTAATTATTTTTTATTATTTTATTTAGTTATTGATTGTTAAGTTATCCTCCCACTATATGATGGCTGTCAAATGTCAATCCAATTTATTCTTTTTTTTCTTTTCTTTTCTATTCCTGATCCATGCTCTACTACTTTCGTTAAAATTCTTCTCCAGTCAAAAAGTGATAACGAAAAAAATTCTTCGCTATGGTGCTTTCACACTTTAGTCTGTGTGGTCTGAATCGGATTATGATCCTTTCCACTAATATGGAAATCATAGGGGCTGTTTGGATTCTCTAAGGAATTTAGAGAATTTCATCTTTCTACCATAAATTTATTATAAACAATCTAAATTCTTCACAAAATTACACACTTTCCAATAAATTTATTCCTAAAAATTGCAACTTCTCCAAATTCTCCAAATTTCTAAGCGATCCAAACGGCCCCATAGTGTGGCTGCTGCCAAAATTTGAACCACCTACAGAAAATTTTATTGCTTTAACATCAAGTCCTATATAAATAGTCTAATTTAAAATGAACTGTTTAGATCTACAGAAAAAAAAAAAGGTTGGTGAGACCTTTCTGTTTGATCAATTTATCTCTCACTTCTCATGGGAAAAAAAAATGTACAATATGCAAACCGTCTATGTTATTTTATTCAGTTTATTTTAATCATCTTATCAACATAAAATAAATATAACATAGTTCGAGCGTATGTTCCACGGTTTCCACCCGACAGAGAGATAAACTAATGAAGTTTCATTACCCATCAACAAGCTTTACCAATTTGATAGAGAATATATTTGATATAATAATATTGTTGTTTATGTTTAATTCTATCCCTGAGAATCTAAGATTCTGGAGCATCCAAACTAGAAAACAATCAAAACAAATCTCACCTGCAGCGAAGCAACTTCCTTTTCAAGTGAAAGTAATTGGAAAAATATATATAAAAAAAGAAAAGATAAATAAAGAAACACAAATAATGTTCTTATTACAAACGTGCCATAATAGTCATATTTTGACTCAACGTGCCTAAATGTTTCTCCACATATGCTGGTTTCATAGGTGAGGGGCATCAAATCATGTAATTTAGCATTCGGTTAGGTGAATGATTTTATATATTATGCCACTATTTGGTGGTCAGTCCAAGACGATCGACTTGCCGAATAAACAAAGACAAATTGTTGATTAGTGCTAACACTGTCATACTTTATTCTTTGCAAAGGAACTTTCATAGAAAACTAAGAAAGAGTTAAAATGAAGTAAAATAGGCATCTTCTTCCTTTTGGAACTCATCTTATTTCTACCTTAGTCATGTGATTAAGAGGAAGAATTTTGATTGTCAGAGAAGTTTCGTTCGAATCCATCCACCAATTTCCATTTTGCATCATGTGTATAATTTGTACAAATTTAAATTTTATATATGGTTCGCATGTTTACAAAATAATAATAATAATAATAAATACACGTACCACGCGATATAATTTGTACTTTAATAGGAGAGTGATCTGTGGAACCAAACTTTCCGGACAATTGTTGCCAGACTTCAACCATTAAAAATACATTTTAATCGTTGCATCCTATTAATGGACAATTATAATTATAAGGAAGTCTTCGTGAAGCACATTTCATCGAATGAGTTAACGTATTGGATATTTTAATATGAAAATAAACAATTAAGTTTGGTTATTCATTTTTCAGGATTTGATATGTACGCATTATACGATGATTTCTACAAAAATTGATGAGATTTTCTTATGTATTTCGTTATTTTCTGAACAACATCAAAAAGTGAATTACTTAAACTAAATCCTTCGTTGATCTAGAAAAAAAATTAAATAAGCCAAATGTCATTCAACTATAACAAATATTTTTTTTATCTTTTCTCTTTTTCTTTACAAAAAGGTGGAGATAGATGATATCTCATATTTATATCGATATTTTGACCAGACTTTACATCGAAATTGTCACTAAAACCATGATTTTATCTTGTTCTTTTGTTTGTTTGTTAGATTTGGCACTGTCGTTGTGTTTTGTTTTATCTTTATAGGAAATCTTGAAACACGGCAAGGAAACGACAAATTCGATGGCTAGACGACTCATTCCTAGCCTAGATCAAGCCTCAACTCAACTCGATGCACCGCCTACGCACAAAGCCAATCAATCCACAGTCTACCTCAGCAACCGGTCCGGGTTAGATGTAATTCGGACTGGATCTTTGTGCAACAACAAACCAGTGGGAACAATCCGGTCCGGATTATCCTCAATCCGGTCTGGATTGCTAAATCTGAAAGTTTCTGGTCGGGATTTGAAAGCAATTTCTCTTTTGGAAAGGCTCTTTATGGCGTTTTCTCCTTATGGAAAGTGACCTAGCACATCTAGGCAGGCAGAAGGGAGGTATTTGGGCGTGCTCCAAGTATAGAAGGGAGAGATCTTTCATTCCCAAGCAATCTTTCTCTCTATCCTCAGATCCAGATCTGGTTTTTGCTCTCTCTTTGCCCATGGGCAGAGGGAGAGAGGCGATTCTCTCATCTTTGGCGACTAAGGCAGGAGGGGGTGCGACTTTGAGGCTCAACCATGCTGTTACAACGAGTTCCAAGGTCTCAAAGAGTCCTAGCGCGATGGCGGTAGAGACGGGTTTTGAGAATTTGGCTAATTGGTTGTATCTCATGATTTTTCTCTTTTTTTTGATTTGTTCTTGTTCATCTATTGTTATTTGCATGGATTTTATTAGTATGTTAGGCTAAACTTCTTGCTTTAGGGGTAGATGTAGTTTAGGGTTTGGTTTGCTTGATTTACTCTTTTGGTTGATGGAAAAAGTCAATTATCTTTGGGAGTTTTATTGATTTGCTCGTGTTTTGTGTTTATTATTACTTGTGTTGCTCTGCTTGTGTACGGCCGCACTTGTTTGAGACATCAATTCATTATAATAACTGAACCTTTCACTAGTATTTCGAGGTAGGTCAATGGCGAAAGTCGACCAGTTAGTAACCAAAAGTAAACACTTTTAATTAGGCGAAAGTCTAAGTTAGATATCTCGCAGAAAACCAATTGTAAACTCGAATAGGTCCACCGGCAAACGAAAGTTGAGGGTGCAATGCATTCGATGAGGGTTAACACTAGGTTCTATACCAAATACCGTACCCAATAAGTGACAGCAAAGGGTTAGGGAGTTTATGTATGGCTAGATGGATCCTTGACTTGAATAAATCAGCGATTGAGTAAATCACAGCATTCACGCAGTGGAATCCGGACCGGATTGGCCACGATCCGGACCGGATTAGTGAAACAGAGACACGAAAGTGATATGTTTTGCAACCCTGCGACCAAACCTAAGTGAAATCGAACCCTAAGGCACTTTTCGCATCATATATTAAACCGTTAGAAAATCCAAAAAAATATTTACTTGAATTGTTTTGCATTCCATCCATATTTGCACTTGCATCACGTTTTTTTTTCCTTCGTTTATTCGGATTGTGACACAACTTCTTTTCTCTCTTTTTTTTATCGTCTAGCTTTAGCGAACCAATAAGAATTAGTATTCATCACCATCTCTGTGTGATCGACACCTTTGTTAGGAAGTGTGTAATTTTCGATTTTTATGCTAATTACAAGTTAATTAAGCCATCGAAACAACACACACAACGAATCGTGCACAAAAGCCAAGTTAACACAAAGAGATAGGAGGGGAATTTATACCTCCCGCGAAATCGTATTCGCGGGGCTCGATCCTACGGCATGGGAATCGATGGGGTGCTCTCCTTCGCCTCCTCCATGGCGCCCTCGAGTCCACCAAGGAATTTGGCCATGTCCCAATTCTTGTGCTAGCAAGAGAAAGGAGATAGCTAATCCTTTTCACCATTCTTCAAGTAATTCTAGCAATTAACCTTTTGGAATAGCTATTCTCAACACATGAGACCTATGGGAATGCAAGAGAGAGAGAGACCACCATGGGAGAATCAAAATTCTGCCCATGGATGGTGGTGGCGGCTAGGGAGAAGAAGGGAGGCAAAGTGAGAAGGTTAGGTTTTGCTTCTTCAAGTGGTCCTTATATAGACCACTCTCCACCAACCTTTGCTTGACCTTTTTACCCCTCTATGGCCGGCCATATACATGGGCCTTATGGGCCATGTGTTAGGTTTGTTCAATCTCTCTTAGTCCATATTAAATCAATTATTTAATAGGCCTTTCAAGTTGCATTCAATTTAGGCTCAAATAGACTATTAAATTAAAAGCCTATACTTTAATTTAATTCACTTAATTAAATTAAAGTGTGATGAATAAAATTAATTATCAATATGTTGATAATCAATTTAGGATTAGCATGTACATTAATTTATTTCTATATGATCCATTTGACTTAATTAATTATAACGGTCCATAACGTTATTTAATTAATCAACTTATCATATTTTGCAATACTCACTATTGCAAATAAATAAATAATGCACGTATGGTCAAAGTCCTATTTGTGTGACCCTTTGAGGATTTATGCTATGTTGGACATGGAATTAAATCGCTATTTAATTCCAATAATCATAAGTGGTATCTAGCAACACGTTATGATTCCCAATTCGCATAAATAGTGTACTACTACAGTATTTAAATCCTGCATAAGAGAATAAATGTATTTCCCTATTTTGATTCTTATGTCACACGATATCATCGTATAATCCAAGATAGGAATGTGTCATTCTTGCAGATTATACGTTTCTTGATCTAGAGATAATTGTATAAAGTTGCATGCAAACAATCTATCTCCATCAAGGGGCCCAAACAGATATCGTCACTCACTAAGTGAATTAATGAGGGACATACGGTTTTCTTGATGATTAGCTTTTCCCGGCACAATTCAAGAGAACATAAATAAAGTCCGTATAGCAGCCCTTATCGGGAACCAGCGGTAGACGATATTTATTGAACCTATCCTCATGTGAAAAAGATAAACATCTCAAACTTAGAACCAAAATCATAACGAAATAAACAATGACACATAACACAATCCATATGTTTATTTCGATGGGTCAAGTCCTGTGCTATGTTCCATAACATACACATATGCAATTAAGTTGGTAACTCTTTACCTATGATTTGTAGAACTTAATCATCACTTAACTTGCATACTAATCTTATAAGATAATTAATGTTCCTTGTTAATTATCAAGATTATAGACCGTTTAGATTTATTATTGTCATTCTAAAGAATGATCCACAGAGATCTACAATTCAGATCCTCAACCTGAATAATCTGTCAATAATAAACCTAGGAACAGATGATAAATTATCATCCAAAACATAAACTAATAATTAAGTCATTAAATTATTGACTTCTAGGACATAACTCTAACAATCTCCCACTTGGCCTAGAGTCAATCAGTAGTGACTTCTAGCCAACGAAGAGTTGAGAACAATGTCATATATCTACATATATACATGTCTCGGACCTCAAAAGAAAATAATACGCTTAAAGCTAGTTACTCATACGTCCATCACGTATGGATGCATAACTGCATCTTGTATACTGCTCAAGGTAGAGGTCATGCTGGAGTGTTCGCTGTGTTCGCGAACCTATCCAAATTTATTCGACCCTATGTATATATATACTACTATATATGTGTTCTTGATCATCATCATATGATATCAAGTGATATCGTTATAGATCATATTTGAATCTCCAATGTAACATTGGGTTCTTTAGGAGTAAGTTTTGGTTCGAGATGCATAGAACCATAATAACTCGACTAAGAACTCGATCCAAAATAAACTTCTTTTATTGCTTCACAAGTTACTATGTATTTTGCTTTGGTGACGGAAACGGTTGTAATATTTCATTTAGAACACTTTCTAAATTTACAACACCACCTTAAAGCAAAATATGTAGCTCAATTGTGATTATATCAATCCTTTGAAAAACTTTTATCAGTGTAACAACTTACACGAGATTTCTTTCATCTTAAGAGATGAAACATTGTATCACTCTTTCTCATAAGGTACTCGAGGATATCCTTGACTATCGTCCAAATGTGTCTCTCTTGTATCCATTTGACAACTGTTTGTCATATCCTTTGGATACTACACATTGGGGCATATGCATAAATATGGCGTACAAAATGAAACTCATAATGAAAGAATGCTTGAACTATTTCATGCACTTTCTTGAATTGAGTTGCAATAGACCGAGTTAAAACACTCAGGTCATGCCATGTGACGTACAGTTAGACATCCTTTCTTGGAGTGTAACTTTCGTGTTTCTAGAACACTTCGTCAATATATGCATATTTGCTCAAACCTAACATCCATCATAATCTATCTTCATAGATTTGTTTCCTAGGATTAGGTGATTTCGCCCAAGTTCTCATTTGAGAAAGCATTCTCCAAAGAGATCTTGACAATATTCATTTTCTTAATGTTATTCCCAATTTAATGAATTGTTATCTTGAACAATACAAGTAATACAATTATGCTTCCACTGAATTTCTTGTATATACAAGATACTTTTGACGAAGTTCAACTCCTTGACTTCATTGTCAAAACTTTTTATTCCAATCTCCACAACACTTGCTTTAATCCATTAATGGATCCTTGAAGCATGCATATGTTTTTAGCAATACATAAACCTCGATTTGTGTCAAATGCACAACATCTTCCTTCATTCATACGAAGAAGGCGGTTTTATGTGTTTTTCCATATATCGACATATATGAAATACAACTATTGCTAGAATGATCTTTATTGACTTATACATAGCCACAAGCAAGAAGTTGTGCTTTGTACGTAGTCAACTAGCCATCCACTTAGACATAGCTAAAAGCGAGAAGCCGCGCTTTGTACATAGTCGATTTGTTATCCATGTCGATCTTTCCTTTTGAAGATCTAAACAATCTTGATGGATTGCTCCTTCATGAACATCAACCAAGGTCTATACCTTGTTGTTATACATGGATTGCTCTTTAAAGATCATATGAATTCAAAACATATATGTGGAATTGGATCATTCCATCGTTTCTTTGTTTATCAACGGATTCTCATATGCTAAGTACGAGAATGTTGTGACAACCCATGCACCAAAACGGCTTAGGAAATCATCTCTCGTTGATCTTTTGTAGGATTGGTACTTGAGGTTCATGAACTTCTTCCACAACGATTTGTTGAATGAGTTCTTGACTCCTCATATATTCTATGAGTTTCTCGAATCATCATCAACTCGTGAGATGGTTGAGTCCTCATTGGAAGGAGCGTACTATTAAACTTCTTTCAAAACAACTTGTGAATGAAGTTTCGCTCAACTCCCACTAAGTACCATGTATGGAGTGACAAATTTTCCATAAGAGTACTTCTTGTAGTGACGCATAAACTATTTTAATGCTCACTTTACTCCCACTACTTCTTCTTGAGAATTTCAATTCATCAAGACTACATTATGATTAGCAACAACTACGTTGTTCTTATCATATTCGTGGAAGTAGTGCCTTTTAATATAAAGCATCCTACAAATATATAGTGTCTTATTTGGTTTAAGCTTACAAGTCAACAATACTTGAAATAAGCTTCTCAACACCAAATCTTAAGAAGCATTATACTTAGAGATCAAAATCTCGTAAGATATCTTCTTCAATAGACTTCGATGGAACACCATTCAGTGTAAACAATATTGTCCTCAAACATAATTCCCTAATACGAGTTGAATAAGTCAATTTGATTTATTACCGATCGAACTATACAAAATATTGTTCGATACCTCCATTCTTGGACATATTATTTCTCATGGAGCGAGTTATGAAACTTCTTTCATACTCTTTAGATAATATTTCAAATCATATGACTTAACTACTTATTTTCCACGATTAATTGTAAGACTTCCATTTTTCTTGAACGGTCTTTTAAACTTTACTCTTGAACTCCTTTGAACTAGTCAAAAAGTTCATACTTATACCTTATCAAATAGATATGTTAATATCTACAATGATCGTTGGTTAAGTAGTAAAGTATCAATAACCTTTCATGGCACAAGTACTTATTGGTCTTTATACATCGATATGTAAAAGTCCTAATCAAGACACTTGTCCTTAAACCTTCGTAGGTTAAAGGCGCTTTTGTCATTTAACAAACATGATTCGCATATCAATCGATTTGAAATCGAATTGAATTACGAGCTCTACGTTACGAAGACTCTCGTAATGCGATTCTCGTTTATGTATGTGACTAAGCAGTTATATATAACATTAAAGTCAAATACTTTATGTCAAGTCTTACGCATCATATTTGTCATTCAAAACTTGCTTATCTATTTCAAGCAAATTCAATCAAGATGCATGAAATCATATAAACAAATTCAGAATAAAAGAACTTGTCTTTTATTAAACATAATCATCCATTTCATCAAATATGAATTGGAGATATTTTTGAGAGGTTAGGATTAAGGTATGCAACCTTCGATTCCTAAACAAACTCTTAATAAAGATAACTCTACGTATTTAATGACTTAGACGAACAAGTCATTGCCTATACGGAGTTTACTTTACATCTCTCGAACATTCTCTTATTCTTCATTGCTAACACATTTCGTCAAATGCGAGCATATGAACTAGTATCAAGTTACTAGTGTAAATTAGAGATAGTGAGATAATTTGAACGACAAATACATTTTAGGATTAAAACATTACAATCATGGTATTTCGGACAACCTTTCAAAATGCCTCCAATAAACGGCAAATGAAACATCTCATGTGATACATAATCACAATCAAGAGTCTCGAAATTTCAACTCATACCTTGGCGAAGTATTTCTTGAATACTAAACCATTTACCTTTTTGCATCAACAAGTGTGCGAAGAAGGTAACATTATATCCTTTATAATTTCAAAGAGATCGTATGACAATATCAATAATCCTTGATATCGGAGATCAATATCTCTAGTTATCAATTAGCTACTTAAATCTTTCGATTTGTAAGCCAATGAAAACGTTCATGTATCCTTTTATAAAAGAAGAATCTCTTTGTCAACTCATACTCTTTTATACTCGATCATAAATGATGGAGTTAATATCTACTTTCTCCAAGAACACTTTCTTGAGTAAGTGGATAAGAGCGTACGAGTTAAATCTAGTCCATATGAATTCTCTAATTCAAAGGTTTAGAAATTTCAAATGAGGATATTAGCCATACGCTTTATTGAATAACTTTTCGCCAAAAGTCAATCAATCACCGCGTTGCTACGTTCGGGTAGTTTGAGGAAAGTTTTGGGAATTGACATACTCAAGTTTCTCTTCACTAAGATCGTGTCTTAGGAATCGATATTACTTCTTTAAGTGAATACTTTTAGAAACGAGTTTGTTCATTTTCAAAGATTGATCGCAACAAAATTAACAATTTAAACATCAATAACAAAATCAATTTAAGGTCATTTAGTTTATGCAATTGTTTTATTTATAACAAATAAAACTCCCACTACATTTATTTAGTGTCCCAAATGTAGTTGGTTTTCCAAGATCCCGGTTTTCATCAAGCAGAGCCTGCTATGGCACGTCGCCCTACTTAATTAGACAAGGTAGGTTCTCCAACCAATCATATCGTTCCATATGATTCTTGGTTTGTGAATATCTAAGTATATTTACAAACTTCGCCCCGATGTCCAAACTCTAGTTGGGTCCATCGAAAAGTAACCTCTCACTATTTGCTCCTTGCAAATCTTAGCTATTTGCACCCCGACTACCGAATTGGCAATCATGACGTCCGCTTGGGCGGACCGCGCCATGAGTGACAATCGGCGTGAAGGGGATAGAGAGAAGGAGGGCGATTTAACTTAATCGAGTTTTGGTTGGGACTATCAATCATATGACACTTGTTTGGTGGTCGTGTAAGCATACACCCATACCTAGCCTATGACAATTCATAGCAATCACAAGCAATCACATATAAGCATCTCATAGTTGTGGGTTTGTATGGCTCCCGCTTGCATTAGTTTCGCCACATCGTCCATGGAGCAAAACTAATCTAATCCTTGTCCCTTCCCACTAAATTCTATAAGGATCTAAATCCTATATAAAATAAAGGTATAAAATACATGTGAAAACATCCTATTCCCATCCTAACCTTAGGGGCATGCAAGCCTCACAAGTTACATCAAAAATTAATCAACAAATTAATTAATTAATGGCACCAAAGGCCGCATTACAAACATTCACACATGCATTCAAATACAACCACAAGGCATTGAGTCTTGAGCCATACTAAACCCACTATCCACCTACAAAACAAAGTTAGCACATACAAGCACTTTGTTTCCAATTAACGATTTTCAAGCATCTTTGCGATTTGTTTGCCATAAGTAAATTCCGTGTACAAATTCTCAATTTTAAACAACAAAACTTGTTTAAATTCATTTAGAAAGTTCTTTCAACATCCCATAACTGAAAGGAGATCAAACAAGGAGTTTTCTAATTGTTTTCAACTAATTTGAATACTTAGAAAAACAGTAATTTATTAAAAAACGTAACTAATGGAATCCAATAAAAATAAAGGTTTTAGGTCTCCAAAAATTCTCAAATAAATTACTTAAGCTCCTTATCATAATTGTGATTACCAGTAAAAATTTCAAGAAGAGATCTTAAACCATCTGGGAGAATCAAAAATGACAAATCTCTTACAAGTGCACGAAACACCGTTATGAGATTTTCAGCTTATCCTCTCAACCATTTGGTCTGTAAGACCACCTTCTATCCAGTTTTTATATATACAATATACACAGAAAAACTAGTTTAGACTACAGGCTAGCTATCCATGAAAAGAAAAACACCAAGTTCAGTTCAGAAGGTTCGAGTTACATACTAAACAATCAACAAATTCTGTACTGAAACAGACTGTCGATCGAAATAATTTAACCTAGTTGAAGGTCCAAACTTCCACGAAAAATTATAAAATTAATTTTCTTGGAATCCTAACTCAAAACATAACAACTCCATTTAAACAGAATTTTTAAAGGAGTTTTTAGTTGGTACAGTTTATTAGAACAATCGATTTGCTCAACAAACTGGATCTGACGAGATCTTCCTTTTCATACTTGAAAACCCACAAATTAATCTGAGTCATGCAACAATTTACACATTCTCAGAAAGAGCTTCAAGTCCTCTTTAAATATAGCCATAGAACACTGGTACTTATATTCAAAATATAAATCTTTCAAGCCATTCAAACAGGACAGTACGAGCAGAAACTGGTTCTGCGCACTGTCGCCGTTTTATTCACAATAAATCTATACTAATTCAGAAAAATGTGAATCCAACGCCAAAAGAATCACAATCCACAGATCTACAACTTTCATGTAGATAGAAAAACTTCCAGAGAACTTATCAAAGCGAAAAACGCGAAACAACACAGAAAATACCATTTCCAGACAGCAAACAAACGCATCATCTCTACTAATCCGTTAATTAGCCAATTTCTCTTAATTAAGTGTCAAAATAGCTTAAGTACGACCATGTGCTCTGATACCACTGTTAGGAAGTGTGTAATTTTCGATTTTTATGCTAATTACAAGTTAATTAAGCCATCGAAACAACACACACAACGAATCGTGCACAAAAGCCAAGTTAACACAAAGAGATAGGAGGGGAATTTATACCTCCCGCGAAATCGTATTCGCGGGGCTCGATCCTACGGCATGGGAATCGATGGGGTGCTCTCCTTCGCCTCCTCCATGGCGCCCTCGAGTCCACCAAGGAATTTGGCCATGTCCCAATTCTTGTGCTAGCAAGAGAAAGGAGATAGCTAATCCTTTTCACCATTCTTCAAGTAATTCTAGCAATTAACCTTTTGGAATAGCTATTCTCAACACATGAGACCTATGGGAATGCAAGAGAGAGAGAGACCACCATGGGAGAATCAAAATTCTGCCCATGGATGGTGGTGGCGGCTAGGGAGAAGAAGGGAGGCAAAGTGAGAAGGTTAGGTTTTGCTTCTTCAAGTGGTCCTTATATAGACCACTCTCCACCAACCTTTGCTTGACCTTTTTACCCCTCTATGGCCGGCCATATACATGGGCCTTATGGGCCATGTGTTAGGTTTATTCAATCTCTCTTAGTCCATATTAAATCAATTATTTAATAGGCCTTTCAAGTTGCATTCAATTTAGGCTCAAATAGACTATTAAATTAAAAGCCTATACTTTAATTTAATTCACTTAATTAAATTAAAGTGTGATGAATAAAATTAATTATCAATATGTTGATAATCAATTTAGGATTAGCATGTACATTAATTTATTTCTATATGATCCATTTGACTTAATTAATTATAACGGTCCATAACGTTATTTAATTAATCAACTTATCATATTTTGCAATACTCACTATTGCAAATAAATAAATAATGCACGTATGGTCAAAGTCCTATTTGTGTGACCCTTTGAGGATTTATGCTATGTTGGACATGGAATTAAATCGCTATTTAATTCCAATAATCATAAGTGGTATCTAGCAACACGTTATGATTCCCAATTCGCATAAATAGTGTACTACTACAGTATTTAAATCCTGCATAAGAGAATAAATGTATTTCCCTATTTTGATTCTTATGTCACACGATATCATCGTATAATCCAAGATAGGAATGTGTCATTCTTGCAGATTATACGTTTCTTGATCTAGAGATAATTGTATAAAGTTGCATGCAAACAATCTATCTCCATCAAGGGGCCCAAACAGATATCGTCACTCACTAAGTGAATTAATGAGGGACATACAGTTTTCTTGATGATTAGCTTTTCCCGGCACAATTCAAGAGAACATAAATAAAGTCCGTATAGCAGCCCTTATCGGGAATCAGCGGTAGACGATATTTATTGAACCTATCCTCATGTGAAAAAGATAAACATCTCAAACTTAGAACCAAAATCATAACGAAATAAACAATGACACATAACACAATCCATATGTTTATTTCGATGGGTCAAGTCCTGTGCTATGTTCCATAACATACACATATGCAATTAAGTTGGTAACTCTTTACCTATGATTTGTAGAACTTAATCATCACTTAACTTGCATACTAATCTTATAAGATAATTAATGTTCCTTGTTAATTATCAAGATTATGGGCCGTTTAGATTTATTATTGTCATTCTAAAGAATGATCCACAGAGATCTACAATTCAGATCCTCAACCTGAATAATCTGTCAATAATAAACCTAGGAACAGATGATAAATTATCATCCAAAACATAAACTAATAATTAAGTCATTAAATTATTGACTTCTAGGACATAACTCCAACAACCTTTACTTTGCTATAAACGACTAGTCGAGTACAAGGTTAATTTGTTTGACCCTGGTTTACACCTCGATCAAAATGGCGCCGTTGCCGGGGATGGTAGCATGATATTAATTCCTTATTTTAGTACCTAAAGACTAGATTTTTTATTTATTTTATCAAAAAAATTAAAAAAAAAATTTCAATTGTGTCACCATGTTTCACTCTTTTCAAAAATTTGATCAAGATATGGAGGACAATTGGAGTGAGCGCCATGACCCTTGCACTTATCAAATGGAACATTCACCACATGAAATGACGAGACCCAAATTTTCCATGGCTCGACTAAGGCATCAAGTTGATATGGTGAACAACACAATAAGGGCAGCACTTGGAGAAGGACACTATGACACGAGACATGCAGGTGCTAGAGCACCACCGGTCGCAAGAAATAGGCACTTGGGTGTGCACTCGGCCTCTCACTCGACCACATGGCAAGCCAATCGCCTTGGCACAAGACCCGCACACAACGCATACGACTATGGTTTGACTAATAACTCTTATTTCTCTTGTTATAATGAAAGATCAATGTCTCAACATGACTCTAGGTCAACTTTCTTTTCTGAAACTTATAGTTCTCAATTACCTTTGCAAACGTCAAGTGATGAATTAATCTTTTATGATTGTATGGTCTATCAAACAAAGCAAAATGAGGAAATTGTTAGAAGAATAAATTCTCTAGCATCTAAGTTCAGTAATCTTGACACATATGCCACACAACTAGAAACTTGGATGCTTGAGAATGAAATTGCCCACAAAACGTGTTCCTCATATAGATCACAAGATGGCCAAAATGATAAAATGACATTGCAAGGTAATGAAGAATTAGAAAGTTTTAGTTCCTTAAAAGAAATTGCAATTTGCTATGAGACTGATAGTGATGATGACATACAATTTGAAACAACTGAAAAACAAGAGAAAATTGTAGAACCAAAGTATGTATCACCTTCGCCTATTGTCCTTCCTGTTTTCATTCCACTTAGATTAACTTACATTGAAAAATCTAATGAGTTGGAATTTAAGGATCCTCCAATAGCTTCCATTATTGATGAATCTGAGAAGAAAGAAGATGGTGATAACCCTCTCAAAGTCGAGGCATCCGACGTGACAAATGATGAGTTCACCAAATTCGACTTGAGCCCTCAACTTGAGAAATGCTTGGAGAATACCAATGCGATGAATGGTAGCAACCCACGAATCAAGTATCGCATCACAGTTGGACCGACCATGCACACAACCACGAAGGAAGACAACAAGCATGTTTCAAGAATCTTGCTCATTCATTTTTGGAAGAACTACGATGCGTTCACTGGGCGTAAAGTGAAGATAAGATGAAATTGAGAGGTGGTCAAGCTAGTGACCTAAAACAAGCGCTTCTTGGGAGGCAACCCAAGAAATTTTCACTTTATTATTTTATATTTTGCTATCTTTACTTGTTGTTAAAAAAAACAAAAAAAAGGTCATGGTTGGTTTGATTTAATTGTTGGATATGCAGGTTTGATTCATTGTGGGTGTCCTACTTGCAACTCGCGCTAGAGCACCACGGTAGAGCAACAAAGAAACACATGACCCACGCACGACCTCATGCGAGTTGTATGCCACAAGAAGATTAGATGTGTATGTCGATTGCTTTGTCGTTGTCCAACGCCAAACAGTGCCGAACTCATGCCGAGAATCATGCTTTGATCCGGTTATTTTTCTTTTTTCTCCTCTTTATTTTTCTTTGTGTTGCATTGAGGACTATGTTGTACTTTAAGTTTGGGGGGGAGGAAGAAAAAACGAAACAAACATGAAAATCTTTGAAAATTTTGTGGAAAACTCGAAAAATCTGAAATTTTTGACTTGTTTTGTCTGCTGGATTTCCAATCCGGACCGGATTTACTTGTATTCGGACCGAATTCCTTTCTCTGTCAAACTCGCTTTTAAAAATCCGGTCCGGATTCAAGCCAATCCAGTCCGGATTCCACTCTGGTGTTTGGTATCTTGTTACAGTAGTTTTGCAAGGTTTAGAAATTAATTTAGTGCATTGATCAACTTTTCTCGATGGAATTTCACGCTAAAAATCCCGTGGTTCTTTTCTTTTCACAAAAGTTCATTTGAATTTCAAAAACTCTTGTTTGTTAAGACGTTTTAGGCTAATTTGTGTACCAATGGACTGAAGAATTTTGAAATTGTACTTGTCTGGATCTGAAAATTGGTTGCTTAAAATTGTTTAAATACAAGTTAGTCAAAACCGAAACTTTTTGCCGAGTGAACGGATTTGTGAGTAGTAAACTTTTGTTCAAAAAAGAGATTTGCCGACTTTTGAAATTATAAGATGAACTTTTTCTGGTTTGAAATTGCTTCTAATGCTTGAATCACCAACGAGCAAACCTAAATTGACTGAAATCTAAATAGTTGTGAAAACGAGGAGCGTTGAGACCTTTTCCCACCAACTCAACCACAAAATATGAGGGCGGAGCTAGTTGCGAAATTGTGTAAAAACCGGACCGACCTCCCTGGTGCGACATGTACCAGTAGCAAAACTTGGAGGGTGGAACTAGTTGCGAGTTGTCAGGAATTTGTACCTCAAAGCTCTCGAGGACGATTGGGTAGCTCCAACTAGTTTCATAGTGGACCGTAACAAAATTGCATAAAAAAAAACTGGACCAACCTCACTGGTGCGACATGTACCAGTAGCATTTTCAAGGTCAATGATACACATCAAATCCTCTAGGGTGTAAAGCCCCACGACTCGACTTGCACAATCCAAATTGGTGAAAATCGAAATTGTTTTTTTAGAATAGTTCATTATAAAATTTCTGACTTCGGCAAAATTCTTTTACAAATTTTTGCGAATCATGGAAATGAACGGGCAGATAAACTTGGGTTTGCATTGTGATTAAATAAAGAAAAGCTAGGACCCATAGTTGTCAATCAAAATTTTCTAAGGACCAAGAGCTGCATGAATTGGAATGAAACAAACTTAACCCTTGTTTGAGGATTTCAATTGTACAACTGTTGAAAAGCGTGAATTGAACTTGATTTGAACTGTGCACTTGATTAAATTTCTAATCCTAAGTTAATTTCGATATTAAGTCTAAGTCCTGTCATTTCTTCTAAGTTTAGGATTTTGCTTGGGGACAAGCAAGTTTTAAGTTTGGGGGGATTTGATATCTCATATTTATATCGATATTTTGACCAGACTTTACATCGAAATTGTCACTAAAACCATGATTTTATCTTGTTCTTTTGTTTGTTTGTTAGATTTGGCACTGTCGTTGTGTTTTGTTTTATCTTTATAGGAAATCTTGAAACACGGCAAGGAAACGACAAATTCGATGGCTAGACGACTCATTCCTAGCCTAGATCAAGCCTCAACTCAACCCGATGCACCGCCTACGCACAAAGCCAATCAATCCACAGTCTACCTCAGCAACCGGTCCGGGTTAGATGTAATTCGGACTGGATCTTTGTGCAACAACAAACCAGTGGGAACAATCCGGTCCGGATTATCCTCAATCCGGTCTGGATTGCTAAATCTGGAAGTTTCTGGTCGGGATTTGAAAGCAATTTCTCTTTTGGAAAGGCTCTTTATGGCGTTTTCTCCTTATGGAAAGTGACCTAGCACATCTAGGCAGGCAGAAGGGAGGTATTTGGGCGTGCTCCAAGTATAGAAGGGAGAGATCTTTCATTCCCAAGCAATCTTTCTCTCTCTCCTCAGATCCAGATCTGGTTTTTGCTCTCTCTCTGCCCATGGGCAGAGGGAGAGAGGCGATTCTCTCATCTTTGGCGACTAAGGCAGGAGGGGGTGCGACTTGGAGGCTCAACCATGCTGTTACAACGAGTTCCAAGGTCTCAAAGAGTCCTAGCGCGATGGCGGTAGAGACGGGTTTTGAGAATTTGGCTAATTGGTTGTATCTCATGATTTTTCTCTTTTCTTTGATTTGTTCTTGTTCATCTATTGTTATTTGCATGGATTTTATTAGTATGTTAGGCTAAACTTCTTGCTTTAGGGGTAGATGTAGTTTAGGGTTTGGTTTGCTTGATTTACTCTTTTGGTTGATGGAAGAAGTCAATTACCTTTGGGAGTTTTATTGATTTGCTCGTGTTTTGTGTTTATTATTACTTGTGTTGCTCTGCTTGTGTACGGCCGCACTTGTTTGAGACATCAACTCATTATAATAACTGAACCTTTCACTAGTATTTCGAGGTAGGTCAATGGCGAAAGTCGACCAGTTAGTAACCAAAAGTAAACACTTCTAATTAGGCGAAAGTCTAAGTTAGACATCTCGCAGAAAACCAATTGTAAACTCGAATAGGTCCACCGGCAAACGAAAGTTGAGGGTGCAATGCATTCGATGAGGGTTAACACTAGGTTCTATACCAAATACCGTACCAAATAAGTGACAGCAAAGGGTTAGGGAGTTTAGGTATGGCTAGATGGATCCTTGACTTGAATAAATCAGCGATTGAGTAAATCACAGCATTCACGCAGTGGAATCCGGACCGGATTGGTCACGATCCGGACCGGATTAGTGAAACAGAGACACGAAAGTGGTATGTTTTGCAACCCTGCGACCAAACCTAAGTGAAATCGAACCCTAAGGCACTTTTCGCATCATATATTAAACCGTTAGAAAATCCAAAAAAATATTTACTTGAATTGTTTTGCATTCCATCCATATTTGCACTTGCATCACGTTTTTTTTTTCCTTCGTTTATTCGGATTGTGACACAACTTCTTTTCTCTCTTTTTTTATCGTCTAGCTTTAGCGAACCAATAAGAATTAGTATTCATCACCATCTCTGTGGGATCGACACCTTTACTTTGCTATAAACGACTAGTCGAGTACAAGGTTAATTTGTTTGACCCTGGTTTACACCTCGATCAATAGACTTGTTAAAATTCAGGACTCCTAATCCAAAAAACAAAATGCAGCTTTAATTAATCTGATAATAGCAATGCTACCAAGTCAATTTAGCACCACCCCCCCCCCCCCCCGTTTGCATTTATTTCCTGCATGTCGGACCTGAATACCTGATTAGGTGGGAAGTTTCATATGGTTCCACCACTATGTATTGTACGCACCCTTTGAATTTTTTACTCGGTGTTGGTTGTAACCAGAACCAGGGGATCTGCACACGAAATAAGTGTTTTCATTTTTATTTTCTTTAGCCTGCCTAACAAGTAATTGAATATGTTTGACTAAGACGGAAGTGAAGCTAATTTCTTATAGGCGTAGACTACTATAGTGGAGTGGTCAAATACAGAAATGAGCTATGTTTAGTCGTCGGTGGTCACCACCTCTGCCTAATAAGCCATATCTTTGAAATTTTTCTGAAGACAAAGGCGAGATATCTTTGATAGCCTTCCTAGAAGTACTAGTGGCAAATATTCAAACATTTTTTTTTTTGTTATTTTATGTTATGTAACAAATAGACAGTAAATACAAATAAGTTTCCTTTCTATCACAATGAAATATCTGTTTACAAACCACAAGACAATAGGCAAATATATTTTTATTATGGGTTGAGGAAAAATAAAAAAAATCATTTCTTACAAACCATAAATCCATAATGATAGCGACAACGAACCGAACGTATACATGCACACTGAACTGACAAGATGTGTTGGTCTCAATTCTTATCATTACCGTGTTGGGACTTGGGGCTTGGGGCTTGGGAACAAGTCATTAGATTCTGTTTTTTTCCTTCGTTTACACCAGAGAAGTAGGTGAACTCAGTTTAGATCTGCCTTACTCAAAAGGTCTTCTGAAAATAATGACATCTAACGACATGACGTACATGGAAGCAGGTGATAAATTTTGTTTTCGACGATTTCAATCAACAATGGGAAATCCATTTGATACCCAGTAAAGAAAAAACAACCACTAAAGGCCAAGTTTTACATATGGGGAAAAAAAAAATATGCAATTGCCTTAGTAGGTAACTTCCATTTGGTACAAACGAATAATGTGTACGTTGATTTCAATAAAAAAAAATTGTGTACATGCAGGAGTGCTGACAAATTCATTCTCACAATTTATTACTAGATTCGTTCGATACAAAACCTAGTGATCTTTGTGAGATCTATTTCATTTAACCTCAAAAGCAATGCGACATCTAATCAACAAACAGATTATTGAACAAATTACATGCAGAGCGCTCATCTCCCAGAGCCAAGAAAGCAATTTAATATATCTCTCTTTTTTTCTAACCAACATCATGTATTCAGAAGGCAGAAAAGTTTCTTATATGTATTGATCTTCAAAAGCCCTTGATTGAGTTTTTCTTCAATAAGAAACAATATATGGAGAGAGCTTCCAGTTCTGCTATGAACCAACTCAAGAGGCGACATGAGGCTCCATTTATACATTGCATTGCATTTGCCAATTTATATAATATTTCAGGTGCTTTTGCAAGATTAGCCTTCTAACAACTTCATGTCTGAATCCTTGAGCTGGATAAACTTTCCCAGCCTGCACATTCAGAAATACAATATTATCAGCTTACATACTACCTAGAACTGCTCCCTTATCACATGAGCCTAAAACAACCAACCTCAATCCCAAACATGGTGCAATATTGCTCAAGTTATTACAAAACTGGTAACATTCAACCAAACCAATTTAACATTCCAGCACAAGAACCTTGACATGGCCCAATTGCCCTTTTTCTTTTTTTACCAGTTCACAGTTGATCTGAACCTATATCAACCAACGTGGCAATGACCGCTGAACTAAACCATTTAACTTACTGACCAGACCCAAACAGTATTAACCTGAAAATCAAGCACTAATAATACAAACAACATAACATCTGAAAATGGTGCAGAGATATACTGATCTGACATGGAATAACCTGAAAAGTGTAATTTAAATTCCAGCCAACAAAAACAATGATCGAAATTTACTAAATCCTGCAATTCACCAGTAACAGAAGATAACCCAAACAGCCAAACCACATTTAATGTGACCTGACTAGCATAATACTCCACTAGTTCCAAAGTCAAAACCTACTACACTAAGTTTACCAATATGAAATATCTTGCCCAAGCAACTATGCTTGATCCTAACCCAACAAACCCTATCATGCATATATTCTGGATTCCTTAACCAACCTGATATGTGGCATCAGCAAAGCCAACTGCCAGCCCCATTGTAGAACCTATTACCATCTACAGATACAGATTGGAGAATACCAATATATGCGTTACAGTATAAGCACAGTACTGATTGGCCCATACTACAGTTCCAATTCTCAATTTTGGAGTCCCAACTGGTTGGTCCAAGCCACACAATGCTTATACATACAAAAATCTCATAGCAAATCAATGTTTATGTACTTCAATTTTTTTTATGACCTTTTGGATAAAAGAAAATTCATTGATTTTGAAAATTCCAGAACTCACTAAGACTTCTTTCTTCCAATGCAAAAATATATATAATAATAATAAATATAAAATTACAGAAATAGAAAACTAAAATGTGGAGATCACAATGAATGACATGGATCAGCTGTCAAAATCTCAATCATCAAATTTTAACTCATAAAACCGAAGGACCATGCAGTTTTGCAACTGATTACACTGCAACCAGCTACTTCCATAATGGTGAAGGCTAAAGTGTCATGCATAGCAGGATCGGCAGATTAGAAATTCAAATTTGAGAATTTTGGAACTGAAGCACAGGTTACTCAGTTAATATGCAATGTAAACTAAAAGTCAACTCTTAAACTCATTTGAGAATTTTTTTACTGTTGCTTTAGATAGGAGGGAAATAATTGTTTCCTAAATGCTACACAATCCAATAACACCATTTTCTTCTGATGCAAACAAATGTCAAAAAAAAAAAAAAAGACTCGCTACAGGAGATGAGTGTGGTGATCACATTGAGCAATTTGGGTCAGCCATTCAAATTTAAAAATTGGAACTTTTAAACCGTGGTGCCATCAATTAGTGCTATGCATATTGCTGCAGGCAGCCTTTTTACATGATATTGAGGAAAAAGGCTAAAATTGAGCTCACTGGTCCAATATGTTGTTTTAACTAAAAGCACAGGAACTAAATAAACAAGTAATAAAATAATTGGAGGAACAATATATGTTGACCCCCTTTCTCTTTGGGAATATATAACTAGACAAAACTCATCCGAATAAAATAAAATCAGGAGATCTGTCATTTATTATTTAGATAGAGTTTGGTCCATTTTGGAAATCTTTTGGAGATGCATCAGATGACGAAAGTTAGCAGTTTATTGTTATCAGATTATTGATAATGACTGATCAGCTTTTAGATTTGCATAATTTGATGTACAGAATTGATTTCAAACCAATTGAATATCCACATAGCATGGCATGGTTGTCAAAATTGGGTGCCGTTACGTCCTAATAATTAATTAATCAAATTATATATTGGTTGTGCATCCATTTTAAGTAATATTGGTTGGTAATTTAAGATTAGATTGACATACTAAAACATATAGTAGTTGTACCATTACCAAGCTAATTCTATGTTTACTGCAGCAAGAAAATATTTCATATGTAGTAAAAGAAAAGACAAAGATGATATTTCAAAAATTAACAAGAAGAATTGAAGATAGCATCACCCCAAATCTGAAGGAAGTCTGAATCGATTAATCCGTACTCTCTTCAAGGAACTTAGCTGTAAAGAAGCAGCACAAAATCAATTGGATTCCGTAGAATGTAATATTAGGATGTTAGTGCACAGTGTGTGTGCTTATGTTGGATGGGAACTTATGAAATAATGCATACCTCAAGACCCGCATTTTTAACAAGCTCCCTCACTTCATGATTTCTCCCTTCATGAACCTATGAAGCACCAATATCACACTTATCACTAATTATTGATGTCTACATATGCCAGTACTAAGATGTGCCAACTACAAGAACATATTAGAAATGACAAAGCCTCCCATTGTAATTTCCTCGTTTAGTTATACACTAGTTTTAACCTGTTAAGTTCAATATAACCTCAATTGATCCATAAAATCTTACAGGTACCAGACCGCTCTGACTCCAACATTGACAAGTCCATACCCAATACAGAACCAGATTGAAAGAACATACCACTATTTTAAGCCTGGGTCTTGACGCGTCACCTTGAGTAGGCAACAACTCAACAAAATCTGGTACGCATTTTATGCCGTCGATTAAAGTTCCTTCACTTATAGCTATGAGATGTCGTCTATTTACTACACCATTTATTGTTGCTATGTACCTACGATGAATAAAATCAGAACTAATGATATGATAAAATACAACATATTCAAATATGATTTTTTAAAATGAAAGAACATACTCTTTGGGTATTTGAGAGGAAGGATGAGAAAGCCGTTGAGCAAAATCACCTGTTTCATGAAGTTTAAAATAATTAAATAAGGCAGTTGTCCTCAAGATAATACATGAAAAGAAAGGAACCACAGTAATGATATAATTTACCATCATTTGTGACAATAATAAGGCCAGTGGTGGCAACATCTAGACGACCAACTGTATATAAACGAGGTTTTGGTATGCCTTGATGCTTTCTATGCTATAATATGAAAAAAAAAATGTATTATAGGCTACAAATATATGAAGGATAAAGTGGCTGATCAAGAAAACAAAATTTTCCTTCCATAAGGGAAAGATATAATTTGACCAGAAATATGAAACTGGAATAATTTTTTTTTCCGAAGGCGTGTTGGCTAGTTGCCAACCGTAGTTTATATTAAAAGAATAAATAAGGAGTTAAAATAAATTTTGTTTCATATTAAATACACAAACTCATGCACTTACATCACGTCCCACGAGCATATTATTTCATGGCAAAATAAAACCTTTTTAAGCATATTCCAGCTTCATTTTCCCCTCAAAGCAGCCAATAAGAAAATTTGCAAATTACAAGCACATACCCAACCTTTCAAGTACTCATCAAATAAAGATATGATAGACTTTGGTTCTTCACCGCATGAACAGATATACCTGTAAACCGATTAAGTTTACAATTCAACACAATCACTAGATGATAACAAAACAGAAAGAAGCGATAAGTTGCTCGTACCCTTTTGGCTTGTTAACAGCAAAGTACAACTTATGAGGTAGTCTTTTGGGGAGGCGATTTCCATTGACATAGATTGAGTCCTTGGAAATATCCACCTTTGTCTACATAGAACCAAAGGGATAAAAAAAAATTAGAAAGAAATAGAATTTATGACATCTAGTAAGTCAGCCATGCCGTAAATGTACCTGAGGGGATGTACAAACAGTCCCATTGACAGTCACTTTCCCTTGGAAAATAAGTTCATCACTACTTCTCCTTGAAGCCACTACAACAATATAACCGGCTTACTAGCTATAATGCAACATATATAAAAATAAAAAAGAAAACCAATCGATTGAACTCTTTTTATTTTCCACTTGAATTACCTCCAGCTGCAGCTAGAACTTTATTCAATCTTTGAGGCCCATCATCTGGTTTGTCTGACTTTGCTTTTATATGCTCATTGTAAAACCTCCTAGCAGCCTTAGAATACTTGGGAGGTGCTGATTTAGCAACACCTTCTCTAACATTTTTACCAGTGTAAACTGTACTCCGTTCAATTTCTCTCTTTTCTTTCTTCGGCTTTGGCTTGGCCTTGGCATCAGCCGTGGAATGGCGGAATGCAACGGAAGAGACGGCCTTGACAGCAACCTTCCCATGTGTACCATGCAAATTGCATGGGTTTAGTAGGGCAATTGTAGAGAAAGAGGAGGAAAGAGGCGAGAGGTCGAGGATGAGGGTTTTAGAAGAGAAGCAGATGAGAGAGAGGCGGCGACAGAAGAGAGGAGCGGGTTTAGCGAGAATGGAGGGAAGGTGTGGGAGTGGGAAGGAAGTGAAGGTCGCCATGGCCACGGCGAAAGGAGCAATGAAAGTAGCGCGCGCCTAGCGGAGGTTTTATCAAAAGAAAGTGGATAGAGCAAAAGCAAAGGACAAGGGCAGTGAGGTAGAAGGGTTTTGGGAGATTCCCGTTTTTACATGGCATATAAGTGTAGTAAATTCGTATAGCGGGTTACAAGTGCTAGTAACAGAAACCCGATGTACGGAAATTTACACTTTTGATTGTACAGGAACTTTAATTATTTTATTCAATTTTATTTTTCCAAACTTTTTTTATTTTTCCAAAACTTAGACAACGGCCTTCTCTGGGCCTTTACATTTAGGCCCATTTCTAGTCACCTATTGATAATTTTGGACATTAATGGGCCGACATTGAAAATTCCCGGGTACCATCTCAAATTTCTTTCTTGAAGGAAGGAAAGTCCCAACTCCCAACTCCGCATTTTCCTTGCAAAGGTCGATTCGAATAATCTGACTACCAGTAGGGGTGAAAACGGTAGTCGTTTCGACCGTTTTTTCGTTTCGTTTCGTCCAAAATGAAATAATAACGGTTAAGGATTTCTATTTCGTTTATGTAACGGAACGAACAACGCCAATATAAACCCAGTTTCGTCTCTGAACGAAACGATTAACGAAACAGCTCTGTTTCGTTATCGTTTATTTCGTCTGTTTCGTTTTAAATTCTACGGTTGTGGAATTATAATGATTGTAGAGGAGTAGTGCGGAGAAAACGAGAAAAACATTAAAACCTAATCCCTCTTCTCTCTTGCGCCGCTCACGGCTCACTGTTCTACTCCCGTTCACTCACCTCAGCCAAACGCAGTGCCCTTCTTCGGAGTCCTCTCTCTTTCTTTCTCGCTCTCGCTGCGTACACAAACCGTGAGAAGCCTTATCCCCTCACACCTCTCCCTCTTCACTGAACCCTTTTCCTCTTCACTGCCTCACAAATCCCTCGCGTCCACAAACCGTGAGAACGCCTCAGCTCACTGCCTCACAGCCGCTCACCTACCTCCGCCCTCCTCTCAAAATTGAACTCTTTGATAGACGCAATCATTAATTAACGTGTTTACAAATAATAACACAAATTTTCAGGATCCGTAAATCATATAAAATAACAAAAATTTTGAGTATAAACTTACAAATTGAAGAGCAGAAATCGTTAATCGTTAGGCGGAAGCGTAAGTACTGATCTTCAACAGTTTTCCTTAGACATAATGATGGTCTTCTTTAGGCGTTTTATTCCCTCAATTTTATTCTGTTTTTCTTTTTGTGGAGAAACGTGTGAAAAATGAACACACCCTTTAGTAGAGATGGGAATGAACCACATCTTTTAGCAGAAAATTAATGAGGCATTTATATGAATCTAAGGCAACCATTGGGATCAAATACAATGAATCTAGTCCATCAGAATTTCCATCAAATTTTGATGCACCCTTTAGTTAATTTCATTAAATGAACTTGGTCCACAATTAATAATATAGGCCACACGTACAAAATTCTAACATTCTCCCACTTTGCCTATATTGCATCATTATAATGAAACACAAATTCAAAATTGGCCAACATAATCTTAAACCTTGTTCAGTTAGAAATACCAAACTAAACTAATACAATCAAAATAACTATTAATGTTATTTGACCCCCACTAATTATAGCATTGGTATTCTTTCCAACAAATGGTTAATATAATTCATTCGATCCACTTAAGTAAATTTGCTTAAATTAAACATAATGCGCAACATAAGAAATAAGCAAATTTCATAATTCAAAGTCAAACCATAATTTGAAGCTTCACATCATAACTTAATACATAATTTAATACAACAAAATCATAATTAGCAACCAGACCCGTGCCGACAAAAATGGGTGGTTATAATTTATTGAGAGAATTAGTTAACATAATTCCCAATTAATATGTTGTATTTGTATTGTCATATCTTTGACTTTGTATTTAACAACAAGATATTTAATGTCAATCCATTAGACATGTTACTTAATTTGTTGTTATTAAAAGACAAAATAGCAGTCGCGTTATTACAAAAATAAGATAGGTGACGTTACAAAATGCCACAAAAATTCTGCTTGCATAGTGGAAGATGACAATATAAACTGCTCAGCACTCTTCCATAAAATTAATCATTATATATACAAGCACAAATAAATAACCGAAAGTGAATTTCTTATTGACTAATAAAATATCATCCACGAACAAAATGAGAATGATAAATTACTCCCACTAACCCTGAGATATATACATTGATTTATAATATTTTCTTTAAATCCAAACTTGATATCATCAAATTTGAGATATAATTTAGCAAAATTAGTATTTCATTATTACTACTTTTATTCGTAGTAGCAACAAAAGGCTAATCATAATGTCTGGTCCAGTTCTAAATTACCAAGACAAATCTCAGTTCATTCTTTCCAAGTTGGAAAAATTAGTTTTATTCAATGTTGTTAAATTCAGGAAAAATAAGGTGGTTAATAGTCGACTAATATTCACATAGCAAAATAAAATTAAACTGAAATGAATAATAAAAACGCCAAATAATATTTCAGTTTTAACATAAAGTTCTTCACATTTTCAATTTATATCATCGTTGGACAGAAATAAATTGAAGTTTATGAGACAATTCTATTTAATAAACTAAAATGTCAATTAAAGTTGTTCAAATTGACATCCTTAATATTTATTAAATATAAACATCATAGTGATATGTAAACTAAAATATCACAAATAACATAATCTAAATAAACAACTATGAGGAATGATACTTAATTAAACTGAAATTAATATTTAAAAATTTTAATTTTGACAAAATAGTTGTTCCATGAAATCAATTTGCATCACCGTTGGACAGAAACAAATTGAATTAATAATAATAAAATTCCACTTAATAAACTACAATGACAATTAAAGTTGTTAAAATTGACAATCATAATTTATTAAATGTAAAGCTTTATTGTGATATATATATAAATAAAATATCACACACTTTCTTTTAATAAAATGATAATTACAATTAAAGTTATTAAAATTGATAATGACCAAATTATTAAAAGTAACTTAGTATGGTTTAAATTATTCATATGCATAACTTTACTACTACAGTATATTCAAGCATATCACTATTGACTAACCAACCTTCAATAAAGATGCCAACCATCTATATACAAATTCAGTATTCTGAACAAATTTGTGACTATTCTATAGATTTACATAATAATTAAGTAATCTACAAGGTTCAATTGACAAGAGAGAACCATAATATGTCTGATTGTACCTTAATTTTGTCATAAAAATCATTTCTGGACCACACTTTGTTGGAACGGGTCGTTCCAAACCCAGGACGGGTCGTCCTACACGAAAAGGTGCGACCAGAGTTCATCCAAAAACTTTCAGACAGCCTGAACACTCTCTGGTAATCTGACGATAACTTTCTCTATAATCATCCGTTTTCTGTGTTCTTGATCATCCTGGAAACTAGATTCAAAGATCTTTCCAGTGACATAAGTTTCATCAAAAACAAGTTTATAGATCAAAAGGTATAGCCCTCGAAAAACAGACTATCCCAGACGAAAAATCGACAAACTGTCAGACAGACTTAACTTGCAGACAGCATTTCTCACTGATACTTTATTGGAATTTTACAAATTTACATTCTATGGAAAGATATATGAAATATATACATCCCAGTAAAATTTCATGTAAATCCGAATTACCAATTAAGAGAAAAATGTCCCGTACTACTGAAAGGTCAGAAATTTCAGAACCCTGACATTCTGACCTCTTGTGATTGCGAATTGATTATCTCCCTGTGCACCCGCTTGATTTTCAAGATGTTAGTCTCTTTGGAAAGTAGACCCAGAGATCTTTCCAATTCCGAAAACCTCACTCAAATCGGATAAGCGGATCTTGAGATAATGATCCACGAATTCAGATAATTAAGAAAATCAGACAAAACTCAATCCACTCAACACTTACAACAGAATTTCTGTTTAACCGTTATGAAATTCTATTTCAATAAAGGCAATCTAGCGGTATAACCCGCTCTGATACCAACTGTAAGTGCAACAACAATTCTAGAATGCGGAATTAACCAGGAATCGTAAAATACCTCGTGCCATCGCTAATCGAAATCGAGTGTTGAGTGGATGAAGTTGAAACCCACAGGCCATGCACGACTCCTCTTCTATCACATCTGCTCCGTATCCAAATTGAAAAGCAGAAATCGTTAATCGTTAGGCGGAAGCGTAAGTACTGATCTTCAACAGTTTTCCTTAGACATAATGATGGTCTTCTTTAGGCGTTTTATTCCCTCAATTTTATTCTGTTTTTCTTTTTGTGGAGAAACGTGTGAAAAATGAACACACCCTTTAGTAGAGATGGGAATGAACCACATCTTTTAGCAGAAAATTAATGAGGCATTTATATGAATCTAAGGCAACCATTGGGATCAAATACAATGAATCTAGTCCATCAGAATTTCCATCAAATTTTGATGCACCCTTTAGTTAATTTCATTAAATGAACTTGGTCCACAATTAATAATATAGGCCACACGTACAAAATTCTAACACTCTTATCCTCTCACGCCTCACACTCAGTCTCTCTCTATCTTTCGCTCTTCTTGAGATCAATCGACACTGAAGAAGGCAGACGACAGCCAACGATGGTGGCTGTTGGAGGGGTCCGTATCCACCTCCGCCTACGCCTGCCACAGCTCCAACTCCAACTCCTCTGTTCTGTCCATGCAGCTCTTCCTCTTCGACGCCGCCGATAATTCCTCCTCCTCCTCTGCCACGTCCATGCTGATACACATTCCTCCCCCGCTGTCAAGAAGACCCGACTCTGTCCGTCTCTCTCTAGCCTCTCGCAAGAAGACCAAGCTATTGCTATTAGTGTTTCAGTCCAGGTTTTTATTGAAAAATTTACTAGTAAAGATTTTGATTTTGATTTACTGGCAATTTTTTAGCCTTTTTTTTATTTTGATTTACTGGCAATTGATTTTGATTTTGATTTACTGGCAATTTTGATTTTAAATTTGTTTAGTGTTTACTGGCAATTTACTGGTCAGTAGCTTGATTTTCTTGCTTAAACCAGCTTAATAACAATTGTTTAGTATTTAATAATATTTATTGAGGCTTTAGAAGGGTACAGAAACTTGGTACCAGTTGGTACCAAGTTTGGATTGCTTACTGTTATAAAGCTCAAATCTGATTGTTGTCCTATTTTTTACTTTTTATTTAATTGATTGTTCTCCTATTTGATCATTCTGTGTTCAAAAGGTTAAAGGGAAAATGGTACAGTAAATATGATGTTATTTGATCATTCTGTTCTTTGAATTAATATGATGTTATTTGAATCTGTGTTCAAAAGGTTAAATGTTGCTTACTGTTGAATCTGTAATGCTTGATTTAATTTCAAGCAATATTGTTGAGTATGTAATGCTTGAGTTGATATAACTATGTATTGCTTTAGTTCATATAACTGTTGAATACTTGAATCTGTAAACTACTATTGTGTAATTTATTTTATTCTGATCTGTAAAAACGGTTACAAATTTTAACCGTCTAAATCGTTTTTGATCGTGTAATTACACAGAACAGTTAACGGAAGGAATTCCAGTTGCTTCGAACGCAAAACGCAAAAACAAAAAAACTTTCGTTATATTACGCAACGGTTAACGCAAATCTTCACTTTCGTCTTCGTTTTAGACGTTATGCAGGTCTAACTACCAGGATAGCAGGATCGCCTCAGACTCTTGCTTGCTTCCAAACCGTTCATCAAGGGACCACACGAGTCGACGGCTGGGATGGAGTACCGTAATTGATAAATTTCTTGCGGCCTGGACTGCTGTTTCGGAACTTTTCTCTTTTCTTTCACAGGCTTACTTTGTTTTTCTTCGGCCGTGTCATGTGAATCCTTATCTGCTCCCGCGCGGGACCGTTCAGAGCAGCCTACGAATCGTCCGATCTGATTTGGACGGTTTGAGACTACCAATCAGGTTACATGCACGGAACTCCCTTTGCTATTGAGATTAAATCACACGGTTCACAGCAGTGCGCTGGATAGTCCCGCGCGGGACGGGATTTCATTTCGTGTCATGTTGGAAAAATTGTAAGGCGGTTAAAGGTATTGAAGTAGTCACATGACAACGGGCTTCCTTGCTTGCTTCCTTTCTCAATCATTTTTCTTCTCCTTTTCAATACGGAAAGATACGATCTTTTTAGACCCTTTATTCCACTTTTCTTTCTTTGATTTAGTATTTTATACTTTTTCAATAATTTTATTCTAAATAGGATTTTTTGCTCTTCTTTTTCTTATTGTACCATTTAAAAATTTAGCTTTATTCCTTTAATTTAGCCACTGGCTAAAATGTAAACTCATTTTATTTTAATAAAAAGATGGGGACTGGATCTCCATTTTTTTCCTCAAAAAAAAAATTTAGCTTTATCCTTCATTATACCCGATCCTATAAGACTCGTTCACAGTTATAACATGATTTAATTGTTTAGTTTTATTTTATTTCATAGTAATAATATTTGCAAAAAATATATATCCACAAATTGAAATTAATACGGAGACACCCCTTCTCACCTCTGGTCAATTACATTAATTTTCAATAATTTAACTCACGTAAAAAAAACTTGAAATTTTTCACCACAAAAAAATAAATGAATTCATTTTCAACATTATTCTACAAGAGCTAATTAATAAACGAATAATAATGTCTAAACAATATACATCCAGACTGGCCCCATCTTGTAAATCTTCTACTGGAGATGTTCAACCAAAGATTCCAGGACCATACAAAAGTGCAAATTATTAAATTAACAAAAGAATTTCAATCCTGATTCTCCAGTTCCCTTTTTTTGCCAAAATTGAATTTACCCTGGCCTCTGAATTATTCGCACCGCAGCGCACCCCACTTGCAGTCCCGCTATTACATTTCCTCCTCTCAACCCAACTTCCTTTCTTACCTCCTCGTCCCATTTGAAGTTTCTTTTCCTTGAGTTCCTTCCTTCCATTCCATGGCTGATGCCTCGGCTCTCTGCGTCTCCTCCACCTCATCCTTCAATTCCCTCCGATCTCTCTCTCGATCCAACCCCTCGCGCCGCTCCGTCTTCTCTCCCCCGATCAGAAGAGCACGATCGGGGTTTCCGAGCTTGAAATCTCGCGCGACAAGTTCGGATTCTGGTGGAATCTTCAGTGACGATCCGTACGGACCTTACCCCTGGGAATCCTCGTCGGAATCACTTGGATCAGGTTTGATTTTATTGGATTGAATGTTTGTTTGATTTGGTTTGGTTGAGCGAATGGGATGCTGGATCATGGGGTGATCTGGTGCTTTTCTTGATCTAAAAGGGTAGCATTTTGATTTATCACTGAATAATGGAGGGAACTTTATGTTTATAGTTGATATTGGGTGGATGATTCGGGAGGTAAGGATTAATTACTTCAAAAACTATAAGGATTAGAATGTTTAGGACTAGAATTTGATCCAATTTCGAGCAATAGGAAGCATATTGTTACCATATAAATCCTATGAAGAATTGTTTTGACCAATTGGAATATTGACTGAATGGCATCATATGGTGAATTATTTTGTAAGTAATGCAATTCAGTTCTGGTTTCTTTAATAATTGTGATGTCTGATTATAAACTGTTCCAGATAATATACTGTGATTTCCACAAGAGAACTTCTTGTAAAATTATGTTTCTCTAAATGTAACTCCTTTGCTCCTGTAGAGATCCAGTGGGTCCCTGAGGACAGGATAACACTTTTTACCTCTGAAGGATTGGTTCAAATTGGCGGTTCCCTTGTCCCTCGGAGATTTCATACTTCTGAGGTAATTTCTCCATTTCTTATACTTTGTATAAATTAAATCCCTATTTCAAAAGAATATCTTATTTGTACTGGTTAAGGGGCATTGGAGCTGTATTGTGAAACTCAAAATATAATCTTCTTACAGAAAAGGAACAGCAAAGGTAAAACAGCAGAAAGACAAGCACGGTTTCATGAGAGCAACTATATGGATCCTGATCAAAGCCTCTGCATTGGTGCATTGTTCAACATTGCTGCAACAAATGTGAGTTTTCTTTAATTATTCAACTCACGTGGATGCATCATTGTGATACTTTTTTTTAAAATAACAGTATGGAATTTTACAGGGACTAGACATGGGTAGACGATTATGCTTCTTTGGTTTCTGCAGATCTATTGAAATGCTGAGTGATGTTGTTGAAGATACTGTACTGGAGCATGGTGGTGAGGTATGCTGTTATATTTTCTCTTGCATTTATCACTTTATAATTGGCTACATACAAGATAATCTGCTACAATCATTAGTGAGGCTTAGCTTTTTGATAAAAGTAGAAATGTGTTGTTTTCATATATATGTCAGAAACTTGCTTTGTTTGGCATCCAATGTACCTTGTAATGTTTCTGGCAGGATATTGTTTTACCCTGCCATTTATAACTTACAGCTTATTTTGTTTCCAAAAGCGACCTAGCATTTATGTCAGCTAAATTCTGTGAGACCTTTGCAATGTAGCTGTACCAACAATGTTAGATTACCTGATAAAATTTACATTCTGTGACCTGCCAACAACTTTTCACTGTATAATCTAATTTCTTTCATGCCCAAAATCTAAAAGAAAATTAAGAAGAGCTACATGTTGGGTTCTGAGACCGTCAGAAGTTGTAGGATAAATGATCTTATTAAATAAAAAGAGCTTCAGAGCTTATCATTACCTCCATTGAAATTGGGATTATCGCACACATTGTATGCAATCCTTAAAACTAGAAGACTACAAACTTGTATGCAAAGATTTTCTGTGAACCAGAAAGGAGGATTGGATATAATGCGTGCAATAGTTTTAGTTCTATTGGTTTCATTTCCATATTACTAAATTAAAAGGTGAGTTTACTGTCAAGTCAAATTTTATGTAACTTGTTACTTAAGAACTTGAACAAATATTCAAATAAATATTTGTTTCAGCTTTTGAAAACAAATACTATGTTGTGTAGGTTGTTACTGCAGAGAAGGCAAGTAGTGGGGGCCTCCAAGAGAAACTAAAAATGATAGTAGCAGTCCCTTTGCTTTGGGGCGTGCCCCCTGCATCAGAGACTCTTCGATTTGCTGTGCGAAATGGTGGAGGCATTGTGGAAAAGGTCTACTGGCAGTGGGATTTCCTGTAAATACAAAGAAAGGCTAACAAAAGGAATTTGTTCAGATTTGTACATAGAAATTCTTCTCTCTGCTAATCTGTCTTGATTGTATTGATCTCCTTGCAAACAATGTTAATAATACCTGGAACTGCAAGTTGTCAATGGCGCTCACCTCTTCAAATTTGTCTGATTATGTTGATCCTGGTGCGAACAATATTAATAAAACCTTAACTTTCGTGGTCGTGCTCGTGCATATACTATACTTGGTATTGGCACTAATGAAATGCTTGCTTGATACCAAGTATTTCCAATATTCGGCACTTGACAAACACTTGTCAAGTGCTTGCTCGTGCATATACTATACTTGGTATTCGGCACTTGACAAACACTTGCAAATACTCGGCCCAGAGGAGAGGACCTCTTATGTGTTTCCTTTCTTAACATGGGGCCGTTTGGATCGCTTAGGAATAGGAGGAATTTTCTATTCCTAGGCATAAAATATTGGAAAGTGTATAATTTTGTGAAGAGTTTGGATTGTTTATAGAAATAGGAAATTCTCCAAATTCTCACTTGATCCAAACGAGCCCATAAGTTTTCTGTTGTTTTGGTAAATTAAATTTTATCTTATTTTATTGAATTTTCTTTCGACTTCTTTTTTAGTCTGTTATACTCTGTTTCATTAGGGTGGGGGGGGGGGGGGGATTTACTTTGTAGCTTAACATTTTGAACTCAGGAATAGTCGAATCCTGTTTCGGGCCGAATTTAATTCTTCACTACCGGGCTGGATGTTAACCTTGTCGGTTTTACTCTCTTCGCTAAATTATTGGTTTTAATTTTATGACTTGACGGCCCCTGGTGGAGTAGTGGACAGGATCGAGGTATGTCTCGCTATTCGGATCAAATGTCAGGATTGATTGACCGATTGAACGGTTGAGCAATTATCTACCAGAGTTGAGTTAAGTGAGTGGTGGATGCGCACTTTTTTGAAGTTTTGCACCATTCATGAACTCCCTTTTGGTCGGTAAGTATTTGTTTGTTTTTTTTTAAAAAAAATGCCATGGACTCGTATTTCCTCTTTATTAAATTTAGTACTCCTACTCTTTTTCCAGGATGCATTCTGAGTTTCTCCCAGTTGTCCTACACTGTTCTTTTACTTTTATTGTATATATAAGAATCAACCTTCCCAATTTAAAATTATATATGAAATAAGATATTTTTTTCTATATGAAAGCTAAGGGAGGTATAAATTATGATGAGTGAATATTTTTTTCGGTGTTTTGCATGCTTTACTCGGATCTATCTTTATAACAAAATAAATTAAAAAAAAAGGAAATAAAAATTTCCTACAAATTTATAACGTAAGCCAACAAAATGGCACCCAATTGACATTAGCATCTCGTTGTGGAGCATGCTGGAATTAATATATGCAAACGTTATTTATAACGCAGCCGTCAAAAGTTCCAATGGTCCCGTCTAAACCCAACAAATAAAAAACATAATTCATATACTACATAAATTTCAATTTTCCAGACCCAAAATCACCATTGGCAGTGCTATATATCATTCAAATTATTTGGAGTTCTAATTTAGATCTAATATAACAAACTACAAAATAGTGCTAAAGAAATAATAGCTGAAAGTTTATGTAAAAAAACAGTAGAAAAAAAAGTAATGGTTATAAAAATAGTGAAAAATGCTATTAAAAATAGAAGGTTCCAATGCCCACAATGTGAATGCTCCCAATACTCCAAAACTCAATTTTTTGTTACTTTTTATAAATATAAAATTCAAAATTTGAATCCAAAATATTGATCTAATTTGATATACCAAATGATGAGTTTCCATATAAGTTTTATAAGTTTTGATGTTTATTTGATACTCGATCAAGAGATTGAATAATGAACAAATCTAGTTAACTATAAAAGGTTAATTTTAATATGTTCATATTTTGGTCTCTTGACCAAGTATCAAATAAACTTCAAAATTTATAAAAATTATATGAAAATGCATCGCTTATTATATCAAATGAGATCAACATTTGGATTCAAAAATTGAATTTTATATTTTTAAAAAATAATAAAAAGTGAGTTTTGGAGCATTTTTGGGCAATCAATGTGTAATTGGATCCCTTCTCTTAAAAATAATGTAAAGTGTGTTTGATGATCAAGCATGAAATAGTACTGTGAACAGTCGTGCATTGTTCTCCACCCTTTTCAACTCTTTCGCTGCACCTGCTTAAAATTAACGACAAGGGTACTATTCAATATTATTTTAATTAATTTTTATTTTTTTTGCATTTGATAAGATCTCTTATATATATCAAATAGCATTTCTCTTCAAAATACATGAAAAAATATATATGTCAAATATACAGAAAAATTTACCAAACAAAATAATATACAGCATAGCATATACAGTAAATAAATTTATCCGAATTAAAATAGTTCAAATAATAATACGTCATGAATCTTTTGTACTTTTTAATTTTTTTAATAAAATTTTTTGTTGGTTGGCACTCGCCAACTAACCCTAAAAAAAAAAACGTCATGAATGTCGTAACCTAAAAATAAGCCTCCCGTTTTTATCTTAGCCAAGGCGCAATCCAATGTTTGTCGCCGAATTCATAGAATCCGATGCTGTTGCAAGCATCAGAAAAAAAAAAAAATGTTGTTTCCAATTAGCTATATCATACAAGTGTTAAAAATCAATGCGCAATAACCGAAAGCAAGTTATTTGGGAAACCACTTGCCAACATGCACTGCCAGCACGAAGCTGTATTATACACGAATATCCGAAAATGACACTTTTTGTGTTTTATTTTATATTTCTTCCTTTTTTTTGTCCTTGTCTTTGATTGTTCAACCGTTTCCATAATCCCATTATCCCATTTCCGAGACAAATCTAGAAGACAGCTGCATCATGACGCTTTCCCTCTGGAAAGGTGTGATTCTAATGATAGAGACCCAAAAAATGAAAAATTAAAAATCCATTGACCGGGAGTCAAATATTATGATTGAACATTTAAGTAGACAAAATAAAAGTCAAATTAATTAAGAAGCAATAATTAATACAAGTTTTACACGTAAACATGCAAAAGTGAGCAAAACGTTTCTCCAATCATCTAATTAGAAAGCGTGATAGTAATTTTTGCTCGAAATAATATGTTTCCTTTAATAGATATAACAAAAATTAGTTGAAGTAACCATGATATATAAAAACTGAGAGTGCAGGACTGCAGGTGATTACTAATTCCGTTATTTTTCCTGGAAAGAACAAGTCCAAGTCTATTTTAATTGTGTCGTTTTCATATAGACATCTGTAGTGTTAATAGAAAGGCATTTATTTTATCAAAAAAATTTGATAAATACAAATTTTATTTTATAAAACTTATTTATTAGTTAATGTATATTTTTGCTGTCGGAACCAAATCTTGAGAACATCTTATTTCTGTACGAGGGTGATGATAAATATTTATTTTCATATTGCTATTTACTAATCCTCTTACAACAAAGTATAAATGTCAATAATAATTTATTTAATTTTTTTCCTTGATGAATCTATTTTTTTAAGTGCATTTTATACTTAGTCGCATTTCTTGCGATTTTCATGTTACAACTTATCCGACTTCATCTCTATCCATCCCCGAATTAATTTCTTTGACCTTTTCGCACTGTGGCATTTAAAAAAGAGCGGTTTATATTTTTGCACTTTGCAAGTCTGCAGCAGCTGCCAAAATTTGTGGGTTACAGCGGGACCCATTATTGCCAAACTAACGTACGGAGGCGTTTGGTTGGGGAATATGTGATTACAGGAGGTTTATTTACTTATATGTCAAGTTATGTAATGGATGTTTGTTTATGGAATAAGAAGGAAGAAAGATTAACTAACATTTATACACAAAGTTAATAGAGTAGATGAGAGTATTGATAAGAGGACAACAACTTTTTATTTTATTTATTTATTTTCTTATGTATGGGATCCACTTTCATAAGTTATACCATCAAATTTGGTGTTATAACTTATGCCACTTATGTAACTTTATTCCATGTGTGTTTGGCTTAGGGATGAAAACGGAGCGGATAAAATCCGCTCCGATCCGTATTCGAATCCGAAAAATACGCATAACATCTGATCCGTATTCGTATCCGAACATATCCGTATTCGTATTCGTATCCGCCAAAAAAATATGGATGCGGATATGGTTATGAGTTTTTTGACAATATCCGATCCGTATTCGTATCCGACATGGATATTATCCGTATCCGATAGATATTAATCCGTTTATCCGTATTTTTAACGGCATAAGATAATTAATATAATTACTTATCTACATTAGAGAATACTTTTAATTATATAATGCTTAATTTTTATTAGATAAGTTCTCTTATAATAATATTTTATTTGGAACATAAAATTATTTTTATTTTTTTTATTATTGAGACGATTATATATGATAATAATACTAAAATTAATTTTTTTCTCTAATCATGTTGATTACATATGATTAATATATTTTTTAATGTATGATGACATTTAAGGTAACATGATATGATTTGACATTGAATAGTTAAATATACTGTTGGAATTCAAATTGTGGAAAGACTGAATTTATTGATCAATTCTATTAAATTTGTACTTATGTGGTGCTTGCAATTTTATTGATTAATTCATAAATTTGATAATTACGGTTATATATGTGATTTATTGAATCCAATATATTTGTTGAGAATCCAACCAATAATGTTAATAATAATTTAATTTATACATATTATATATAATATTTTGATGAAATTTTGGATTTAATTGGTTGAAAGAATAAATTTTGTACACTGCTTACCTTATTACCTTATTATCGTATAATTTATAGGGAAAATTTTTTCTGTACCCCTCAAAACTGAGGAAATACAGAATTTGCCCCCCGAAAGTTAAAACTCCTGATTTTACCCCCCAGAAATTCGAACCCCTCCTTTATTTACCCTTCTGACATATTTTATAATATAAATAATATTAAAATAATAAAACTAATAAGTTGTGACTCTTTTACCCTCGATCGAATCTGAACTCATTCGATCCATTCGATCTAGACCAACTCGCTCACGCCAGAACCCTTCCTCTCCACTCAATCGCGCCTCTCCTCTCGTCTCCTCTCGTCTCCTCTCGATCAAACCAGGAAAAGAGAAGCTTCATCGAAGCCTGAACCCTAGTTTTCCTCCATCAAACCAGAATCCCTCCTCTCCACTCAATCGAATCAGAAAGGAAACTCTAGTTCTTCTCTCCTCTCCTCTCGATCAAACCATCAAACCCTAAGTTCTTCTCTCCTCTCGCTAAGTCGTGCCGAAACAAGGAGAACACAGAAACCTCTGTCGCCTTTCTCTCCTCACGTCGCGAAGCTTACTGTTCAACTCATTTGACAGGTATTCATGGGTTTCTTCATTTAGCTTACTGTTCTGAAATTTAGTTCTAAAATTTTGCATGAATTGTCCCTTTCCTTGTTCTTTCCGCTCTGCACCTTTAAATAGTTATTAGATAATGCTCACTGCCAAGTACATCTTTCGATAAGAGAAAAGCATACAACTGTTTTATATGTCACTGGCCAGGTACATCTTTATGCTCTGCACCTTTAAATAGTTCTTTACAGTTATTAGATAATGCTCACTAGCCAGTAGATATTTAAATAGCAGCAACATTTATCATCTATAACAGAATTTAGCATAGTTCTGAAATTATTGTTTTCACTTATAATTTTTCTTTTCCTTTCTATTCTTTGAAAAGAGGTATTATTTCTTCCTTAAATTTTGTTTTTGATGTCAGAACTTCAATTACTTCCAGAAAAAATTGTACCTTGTAATCTGTTAAACTTAAGTTTTTAATGCCTTTTGTACTTGTTTTTTTTGTGCAGGAAGAGACATGCACATACTAATGGTACAACATCAATGGGTTAGATTTGAGAGAAGCAGTGTAGAGAAGCAATGTATTTTGATGTTGTTATTTCGGAAACTAGATGAGCTGTTATTAGGGTCTAATTTTGGCTGACGCAATGTATTTTGATGCTGTTATTTTGGAAACTAGGTATTAGGTCTAATTTGGAGAGAAGCAATCTATTAGGTATTAGGGTCTAATTTGTGAAACTAGATGATCTGTGTATTTTGGAAACTAGTGAAGCAATGTATTTTGAGAGAATTTGTATCTTGTCTTACTAGTACTAAATGTTGTTATTCCATCTCTCGACTCTCTATTAATTGTGGTCATTGTTCTTATAATTATAGTGCTATACAAGTAGTGTCGTAGTGGATTAGATTAGATGATGGATGACTTAGATTAGGATTACTGCTTTTGATGTACTAGATATGTATTCAATCTATGCATTTGTACTAAATATTCTATGTATTTCTAACTATTAGAATACTGCTTGTGATGTCACTTTATTTTCATGAAATATCATTGTAAAGAACCTACTGGTCACTGGTGTGTACCAAGCCAGTGATACATTGGTACATTGGTACACTGGAGTTTTTACTTCATTGGTACAAGCATCTCAAAAATAGTAATAAAACATGTTGCAGTTTTTACTTCCAGTAATACATTGCTTGTACTAAAAAATTAGTTATACATAATTTTTTCAGCGCACAATAGCAGTTTTTGGTCTCATTAGCTTTCACAAGATCATCAAAATACATTGAAACAACACATATTTAATAATTAATAAACAACACATAAAACAGTTCTACTGCAGCAAGCATCCTCCATGAAACAAGCATATTTAATTACTAAAGTACAGTGAAATAGCATCATCAAAATAGGGAAATAGCATATAACAGGTACAATGAAATAACATCATCAAAATAGCATATTACTAAGCTAAAGTACAGTGAAATTTCTGCACGTTCTCTAAACATCATTGCTTCTCTCAACAACACGTTTTCTAACTGGCATTCTCTTTCTGCAAAAAAAATGGATTAATGGATTAATACAATCAGATTGAAAACTTTTGTATCCGTTTCCTACCTATATCATGTAATAGTCACTGCCTTAAGGTACTTCAATATTTGAATTTCATAAACCACAATTTGTGGGATCAACTTCGGTTTGTGTTAGATCATGCCACAATTGCACATTGACACAAATCAGAGATATCAATGAGAAGCAACGAAGTAAAATCTCATATATTGTTCGACCATACAAGCAATGCATCATCTTATGAAATTGTAAAGATTCAACCCATATCTATTCAATAAGACAAGGGTGAAGAAACGCTTCTAACTAAAAATAACTATATTGATAATTTGATATAAAATAATAATAACACCTCTAGTGTCTATGGTAAATAAGCAACCTGGTCTGTCTGTTTTATCTGGTTCGGACTTATCAGTTTCTACACATGCTAACCGACCACAAAAAAATAAATGACAGCTCGCAGACAGAAAGTTACAGCAAATTGCATAATTTCGTTGCATATATGTGACATAAAAACACGTACCTGGTGAAAAGAAAAGACGAACATGGTTCGTGCGAGGGAAGAGCAGCGATTCGTGCACGAGAGAGAAAAACCAGCGATTCGTGTCACAGAGAAGCTTCGCGACAAGAGGAGAGAAAGGCGACGGAGGTTTTTGTGCTCTTCTTGTTTCGGCGCTACTTAAGGAGAGGAGAGAAGAACTTAGGGTTTGATGGTTTGATGGCTTGATCGAGAGGAGAGGAGAGAAGACTAGAGTTTCCTTTCTGATTCGATTGAGTGGAGAGGAGGGATTCTGGTTTGATGGAGAAGAACTAGGGTTCAGTCTTCGATTGAAGCTCCTCTTTTCCTGGTTTGATTGCGAGGAGAGGAGAGAAAGAACTTGTTCGTGCGATTGAGTCGAGAGGAAGGGTTCTGGCGTGAGAGAGTTGGTCTAGATCGAATGGATCGAATGGGTTCAGATTCGATCAAGGGTAAAAGATTCACAACTTATTAGTTTTATTATTTTAATGTTATTTATATTATAAAATATGTCAGAAGGGCAAATAAAGGAGGGGTTCAAATTTCCGGGGGGTAAAATCAGGAGTTTTAACTTTCGGAGGGCAAATCCTGTATTTCCTCAATTTTGAGGGGCACAGAAAAAATTTTCCCTAATTTATATTGTTTGAATATAACTTATTGCATGACATGAAAATTTTCTTATGCTTCAGCTACTCTCATATATAACAAACTTTTATACGCAATATGAAATTTAAAAAAATTTCTAAAGAAATGAAATAAAATAAATTGATTGTTATATGATCTGTATCCGACAAAATATATTCGTATTCGACTCCGTATCTGATAATATCCGAACCGTATCCGTATCCGTTTAATATCCGAACCGTATCTGTATCCGAACACATCCGTATTCGTATTCGTATCAGAGAAAAAAATATGGATGCGGATATGGAAAGACCTACATCCGCTCCGTATCCGATCCGTTTTCATCCCTAGTTTGGCTACATAAATTGGAATAAAATGATTTTTTGCTTTGTTATTCCGTAACCAAACACCCCCCCCCCCCTAGGTTTTACCGGTGTTTTTAATACCTACTGCATACCGAAAATTTCAATGGCTCCGTTTGGATGCGTTGAGAATAAGGTAGGAAGAAGGAAGAAGGGAAGAAATTTATTGGGAAATGGTAAATTTATTGGGAAGTGTGTAACTTTTGTGAAGAGTTTGGATGGTTAGAAATAAATTTATTAGTAAAAAGTGGTTATTCCTTATTCCTTATTCCGGGAAGAAGCCATCCAAACGGAGCCAATAATACCGGAAATCAAACCAAAAATGCCGAAACGATTGGTATCCGATAAAATAGACAAAATATCAGAAAATGCTGTATTTTTGGTCGGTGGCTGGTAGGATATTAAAAAAAGAAAAAAGAAAACACTTTTACCATCTCCGTAAAATTGTGGGTCAGTTACAAAAATGTCAGAATTGGACAGTGTCTTGTGAGATGGGGACAGTCTGGATTATTCGATACAAAATTAGCTTATGATTTCATATCGTGCAGTGGAGTTGCACCTCAAAATGCCATGATTTGGTGGAAAATAAAAAATACCAAATTAAATCCAAATCTTCATGTGGTTATTAGAACATATATAAATGCAATCTTGACTATAAAATTGTATTGGCTTTGGGAAAACGTCCCAAGGATTTTATAAGAATTGGGAACAGCTTTGAGAGTGTTTAGCGTGACAAACAAGCTTTTCTTTTGGTATTTAGCGTGTTTTGCTGAACTACATGAAATAATATTTTGCTTTTGCAAAACTATGAGATATCTATTATGATGACTAACAAGCTTGTTGAATATTGGGCAGGCTTAATTAATGAAGGGACAATGCAAGGAAGTATTGACAAGCTGGTGGTTCCCACGGATCTGGGATGGAAAGGAAGTGGGGCTCAACAAAGACGTACTGAATCTACTGATGTTTTTGATAATTAATACCGATGCTTAATTATTGCTTTTGTTGTTATAAAAATGCTATCGTGATAAACGGTTTTGTTAGTTAGAGAAAAATTGTTCACAAAAGGCTAGATGAAGATGCGCACTAAGGTTGTTGAGCACATTTATTTTGAGTTAGGACTGTGAATAATAAAGCATTTCTTTCTATAAATCTATAATGAAGCATGTCAACGAATCACTATTTTAAAAGGAAAAAAAAAGTATTTCGTAGAATTGATCGCATTGCACAAGTCGGACCTCGGGCGAGGCCGCGAGAATTAAATAACAAACGAGATCCTAGGTTCATGAACAAACCAGATGACCAGATCCGCAGTGGCGGATTCACAGGTGGGGCCGCTGGGGCAAGAGCTCCTACCATGGTTTATATATACACATATGAGCTATGAACAAGTTCAAATTGTAATTTTTCTTTTGATGTATTGTGAGTGTTTCATCAATTTTTTTTATAATATGATTTTAAACTATATTTTTAGTATTGTATGAGATGAATATACGATGAACTTATATTGGTTCAATATTTTTATAAATTCAGCTCCACCTAAATATTTTTTCTAAATCTGCCGCTGCAGATCCGCATTCTTTAATAAATGGGAAATTAAAAAAAAAAAGGTTAGATCCATAAGACCATAACTACGTATATTAAATATTCGGTTGACCTTCCTCGCTTCGGGACTTCACATGCATAGGAGATTTAACAAAAAAAAAAAAAAAAGAGAGAGAGCAGATCCATAAGTCCATAACAACTTAACAAGCGTTCAAGGATAGTGCATAGTGTAAGTGCTCGAGAAAAAAGGCATTTATACTTTGCACTTTGCACTTCGCAGTCTGCGGTAACTGCCAAAAATTGTTGGGTCACAGTGGGGCCCACTATTGCCACGTGACGTGGGTGTGGGTGTACCACCTCCATAGAACCGTAGAAGCTGATCGCATATACACAAGTCAAATCTCGCGCGAAAATTAAATAACAAAGCAGATAAAAATGACAGATCCATAACGTGCATAAAAAAAATCGCTTTATCTTATCAATTCGGGTTCCATGGACGATGGTCGATGGACCCAACAAATCAAACCCGGCTCCAGCTCCAATTATAGATGCTATAAATTTTCCCACTCAAAATAAGAATCTAACTAGGCAAACAAATTTTCCAATCTAAAATAAATAATTCTCATCTCTTCTCCGATAAGTTCTTCTCCGAGAAAGAAGTAAAGAAGAAATAATACCCAATTAAACAAAAAATGTCTACCGGCTCAGGCTATTGTACCGAAACTGGTATCTACCGGTCGCTCCGGCCACCAGTACAATTCCCAACCAATCCCTGCCTCTCCATGGCCACCTTCCTCTTCCAACGGCCTCTCTCTGAATTCCCAGACCGGCTCGCCATTGCTGATGCCGACTCGGGTCAATCTCTCTCTTTTCGGTCCCTTCAATCGGCCATTCGTACCACTGCGGCGGCACTGTCATCCCGGCTCGGCGTGGGACAGTCTGATGTGGTGCTCATATTTGCTCCCAATTCACTCCTTTTCCTGGTCTGCTTTCTCGCAGTTGTTTCGATTGGTGCCGTTGCGACAACTGTTAACCCGATTTACACGGTTTGGGAGCTGACGAAGCAGGCAAAGGATTCGAAGGCCAAGATTGTTATTACAGTGCCGGAGCTCTGGCCGAAGGTGAGTCGGTAAATTTCTGAATTAGTCTGGTATTTTGAGATTTTTGGTTCTAAACTTAGAAAGGTGAACGCTTCATGGCGATATTTAAGTAAATTTAAATGTGGAAATTTATAACTCAAACCTTTTTAAAAGATATTTTAGTATGTTTAAAATTTAAATGCGGAAGTTAGTGACTCTAACCGTTTTGGGTCATTCAAAATATACAACCACAACGGGAAAAAAATATATTAAAAAGGGGACGAAGGAAAAAAAAAAAAAATGGATGTACTCTTTACTATGCTTAATGGTGATAATTCCAGATAATGAAAAAGAAGTGTGGTTCGGTAACAGTAAGGACGTTAACATTTAAGCTCAATATACATTTTAATCCTGAGTTAGCTATGAACTCCAAGACAGATTGCTAACCTGGATGTAACTGTATATTGTATATATGGAGTTTGGCTTCCATGATCCAGCATGGTTATTGGCTACAATTGTCCTTTCAAACATTTGAATTTTCAAAGAGAAATTTTTTGTGCAGATTCTGTTGACTTTTTAAGGACTTTATGGTAACTGTTGTTGTTTGGGATGAAAATTACAGGCAAATAAACAAGTCTAGTTCATTCTCAATATTATGTCTTTTTCTAGAAAGTTTTGGTACTGCGTTAATTTGAAATTTCTTTCTGTACGGTGTTGGATAGTTTCGGTTATTAAAGCACCACACTACGTGTAGTTAAGATATTGTGTAAAATTAGCAGTCATTATCACTATTTTGACAAATAAAGTTTGAATTCAGGATTCAATGATTAGGCATAATGTATATCTCTCTCTACTATTATAAAAGCACGGATGGAGGAGGTGTTACAAACTAGATCTAGCATGTAAATTGGTGTTTATGTCATTCGATCGATTTGATATGTGGTCGGATATTAATCGTGAGATGAAGTGCACAATATATTTTAATTTTCTGTCTAATAAAGAAACAAATTAAATAACATATTTATTTGTATCAATGATAGACTAAGCAATATTTTTTTTATTATCTAATATTATTTTATTTTTTTATTTGCCCACGTATAAGGGCATCTTAAGCTAGTAATACATAAAGTATGCTTTTGAAAAAATAATAAGAGTTGGCATTATTTGTTGTTTTCATTCATCAAATGCACAATTGACCTTTTCAATGGTTTAAATTTAACTAACTCAGATGCATTACCAAAGAATAGTGGAATTGCATGAAAATTTCATAAATAGTATATTGATATTTTGAACAACACCTATTACTTTTTTCTTGATTTTCAAGCTTGCTTGGATTGATTTGTGAAATATTGTCAATACTGTCAAAATATTTTATAACAAGTCTAGATTTAGTGTATGTTCTCTTTCCTTTTATTTTAATGTGTTTATTTTTCTTTTTTTGGAACTATCTCTAAACTATGTGTGTTTTTGAAACAAACTATAAACTTTGTGTGTTCTTTAAATTCTTATACAGTATTTCTCTTATGATTAATAGGTTGAGGCTCTCAACCTACCAACAGTAATCATCAATGGCAAAACAAATGATACTCTCTCTCCTACCAGAAAGTCTCAAATCACCCACTATGCTGACCTCATTTCTGGCATCAGTGAAACCGATCACAAACCACCATTGATTCGTCAGAGTGACACGGCTGCACTTCTTTACTCGTCAGGCACAACAGGGGCGAGCAAAGGTGTTATACTTACCCATGGTAACTTCATTGCTGCTGCCACCATGGTGACAGCTGATCAGGACTTGAGAAATGAAGGCCACAACGTTTTCATTTGTTTCCTTCCGATGTTTCATATATTTGGAGTGTCAGTTATTACGTATGGTCAGATGAGTAGAGGGAATTCGATCATTTCTATGGGGAGGTTTGAGCTTGATGCTGTGATGAAAACTATCCAGAGGTAATAAAAATGTACAAGTGCCCTTTTAGTTTGCAAAAAAAAAGTGATTTCCTACTCGAAAGTTATGATAAAATCTCCATAATACTCTGGTAAAAGATGATTCCAACCCTTTGATCCACTTTTTTTTTGTTGTACTGCGGGAATATTTTTCTGCCACTCACTCTTTAGCTTGAAATTCACAAAGAGATAAATAAAACACTATTAATGTTGAAACTTAAAAGCATTATCTGCTGGTATTCAAGCAAAAGTCTGAAATGAGATAAAAACTTTTTTCATGTTGAATGCAGGTATGGTGTAACACATCTATTTTGTGTGCCACCAGTCATGATTGCATTGGCAAAGCAGGGTACGGTACAGAAGTACAATCTCAAATCACTGAGATTTATTGGATCCGGTGCTGCACCATTAGGTAAAGAAGTTATGGAGGCAGTTTTCAAGAACATTCCTTATGCTGAGATTGTTCAGGTAGCTCATTAACTTGTGGTATGATATCTTTTTTGCGAAAATTGAATAGAAACAAATACATCATAGATGTGGTAGCATTGAGTACTGTTTCGTAAATTATCTTTAATTCATTCAATTGGATAGATCTATAAGTTGCAAAAGGGGCTTGTGTCATCAGCAATAAAAGAAAAGGTCTCTACATTATTAAAAAGGAAAATACATCAAGTTACTTCTTCCATTTATCGGCAAATGTTAACATTTAAGAATTCCTTTGGAAAGTGATAAAGCTTTTATTTGCAGGTTTATCAGGATATTAAGTACTAGTAAATGACAAATATGCCATTTAAGTTTTGGTTATTGTTGTCAACTTGTCATCATGACATATAAGCACCTTCAGTAAATGCATCAGACCTAAGGGTATAAAAGACTAATAAAATAGATATACCTTTTGAATTCCATCAAGAATGTAAGTTCATTGTTGCTATAATAATTATGCAGATGATGTCATTTTATGAATTATGTAAGGATTCCTTTCTGTAGCAAATGTCTTTATAATATATAAAAAAGTCAACAACTCAGATGCAAATTTTTATCAGATTCAACTTAATTGGATAGACTAGAGGGCCTCCCTCTTGTTTGAATGGGGATGTAGCTTTAAATATCTGGAACACATTGGCCTGAGCCAGTTAAATCATATAAATTTTTAAGTTCTAACTTTGTTTTTAATAGTCGCTGGGTGCTGAACTTGAAGTTTCTTTGACAGGTGTCATTGTCTAAAAACATCTTAGCTTTCAGGTTTCTTCTAGATTCAATTTAGCATGTTATTATTAGTACAGACAGCCTGTACCACAATATTTTGAATTGTGATTACAAAAGAAGTTGCCGAAAAAGAACAATTTTTTTCCTATATATTTTTTATTTAGTTGTAGGTGTAACAATTTACTGGTGTTTGCTAATTGCTATAAACAGGGTTATGGCATGACAGAGACATGTGGCATTATTTCTTTGGAGTATCCTGAGAAAGGAGAGGCTCGTCAGTTTGGTTCCACTGGTACACTGGTACCAGGAGTTGAAGCTAAAATTGTTGAAGCTGACACATTAAAGCTGCTCCCACCAAATAAATTAGGAGAGATATGTGTCAAGGGGCCAAATATAATGCAAGGTACATTTTTATCCAGTAGTTTGTGTATTGAAGTTGGTAGGTCATTCTATAATTAATCGGTGGGGCTGGGCATTTAATGGTTCACTAGAAACTAAATGAAGCTTATTTTGTTGAGTTATATTAGTTATATTATGTTATTTATAAAAGTTATGATATTTGTAGAAGTTTAGGGTCTAATTTGTAAAAGTGTGTTTCTTGATTAATATAAAAGGGGAGCCTCTGACAACCAGAGGCCATAATTCCTAGTTTTAACCTAAATCTCTCTCTAAAACTTTACATATTTCAATTTAATTTGCGGCAGTGGACAATATGATAGGAATTCAACTAGAAGACAAAAAATGCCTCAAACTGATTACGTACATATATGCATTTAAAAATCAGAAATGAACCCAATTGCCACGTTGGCCACTAAATTAAAACAGCAAAATCATATAATTTAAAAAATCTTCTGTTATTCTCTTTTTTTCTTTTGAAATTTCTTCATTTACCTTTTATTAACAAGTTAATCACAATGCTCATGGTATTTTAACAACCCAGAAGCCACTGAATTTACTCTCAGAGAAGGATGGTTGCACACCGGCGACCTTGGTTATTTTGATGAGAAAGGGCAGCTTTTTGTTGTTGACAGGCTCAAAGAACTTATAAAGTACAAGGGTTACCAGGTAACTTTTAATTACTTATCTTTAAGCACAGTAATTTTGAAGCGTTCAATTTTAGTTGCTTAGTATATGCAACCTTTTTAGGTTGCACCGGCTGAGCTTGAAGGATTGCTCCTTTCACATCCAGAGATACTTGATGCTGTTGTCATTCCGTAAGCTGGAGCAATTAATTTTGTTAATTCATATTCAACCTCATGAGACAATGAAATTTAAATTGATTTCATCTTGTTATTTTAGGTTTCCTGATGATGAAGCTGGTGAGGTACCAGTTGCTTATGTGGTTAAATCCCCTAATAGCTCACTTACTGAAGTTGATGTGCAAAAGTTTATTGCAAATTTGGTAAACTTTTATGCACCTTTTGTTCATTTATTACATCAGCTTATATAAAATTAGCTTAACTTTTCTTATTAATTTTTCTATCTGTTTTAATTGGCGATGCAGGTGGCACCATATAAGAAATTAAGAAGAGTAACCTTTGTGAACAGCGTGCCGAAATCGGCTTCTGGGAGCAGCTTAATGTGTCATTTGAGAAAGCAAGATCCAAACTATAGAACAACGGACAGTTCATTTGGTCCCTATATTTGTGCAAATATAATTAATAATCCTTTATAAATGTAGTTATGAGATATTCTAATATATCGTTTCACAATCCTATACTCAATATTTTGATATAAAATAGAGAAAATATGTGTTATTTCATTCAAATAATGAAATAATTCCACTAGGCATTAAGAGATTCCTAGATGTAACATTTCTCACTAGAATCACGCCAGCATCAACGTGTTGAACATGTTTTTTTTACCGTGAAGAGGTTAAAAAGAAAATACTATCCGACTTTAATCAGTCAGAAGTATAAAAAATGAATAAAGATTAAAGAAACATAGCAGATCTTTTCGGACAAATAATCAAACCGTTTAATTTTTTAAAATTATTTAATTTTTATGAATGTTATTTCTTAATTACAGAACAGATACTAAAGTTTCAAATTAAAGTATAGTGGAAAAAATATGCAACATATTGCAAAAGAAAAATAATACAAATTAATAAGGAAAAAAAATAAATATCAACAATATTAAACAATACAAATATTAAAATTACCTAAAAAACAATTTACAATATTAAAAATATATTAATAAATATTCAAAAAACGTACAAAAAGGGATACGATAGTATCGTTCTTTCAAAGATCGATACTGTGATAATATTTATATAATTTCAATTATTTTAGTAATATTTCCGAAATTTAATAATATTTTAATTTTTCCGGCTCAAACCAAGAGTCCGTTGGGCCAGTGTAGCCCGGACAAACTGGGTAGGAATCCTCATATCCATATGGGTTTCTTACTTTTTGTTTCTAATTTCTATTCCGAGCTTCTTCTCACCGAAAAAAATTAAAAATAACATTAAAATATTATTAAATTTCTAAAATATGACTTAAATAATCAAATTTTAACAATGGTATTGTAATATCGATGTTAGAAACCACGTTCCTGTGATCGGTTTTTGAAAAAACGATCTAAGCTAAGAATGTTCTTTGCAAGAACGATACCAGCCAAGATCGTTCTTTCATTCTTAGGCCTTGCCTGCCCATCTACTAATATTAACGTTAATTTAGTATTAATTTAATGTATATGTTATTTTATTATGTTTTTCCGCCCAAATCAGTGTTAATTTAATCATAGATTTGTATGTATTTTTGTTAATATTTTTTTATATAATTCAATTTTGATTGTTGAAATTTGAAAATTTTTTATGGTTTTATTTTTTCTATACTTTATATAGTTCAAGTTTAATTACATTTGTTTTCTTGTTTTAAACGTATTCCTTAATTGTAATGTCAAGTGAATTTGGACAATATTGGCTTAACTACCCAAAAAAAAAGATAATTTAATTTTACCGTGATGATTACCCCAATTGGGTTTAATGATCCATTATTATTTAGAAAATAATTTCGATACATATTTTTTAATTTAGAAAAATCACACAAAAATATATTTCTGAACGTTAGATCAAACAGATGTAACTTTTAATATACATAAAAATACATATGTATTAGAATATCATATATAAAAAACATATAATAATTATATACGGTTTAACGAAATATATACAATATTAAAATAAGTCATATTCCTTAGTAGTAAGGTCCTTTATGAATTCCATGTGATAGTTAAAATAATGCGTAAATATAACCTTTCTATATTAATCATTGAATTTTCTTTTTTCCTAATTTGTATGGATCATGAGCGCTGAACATCTTCTTAAAAAAAATACAAAAAATAAAATACGAAATTCCGCGTGAACGCTTTTTTGATTTGTTAAGGACTTAATAAATATATGTTATGAAATTAATAAATTTGTAGATTATTCATATTCATATTCTCACTACTCATTTATTTTCATATTCTCCACTACATATTTATTTTCATGATCTCCACTATTTATTTATTGTCATTATGTAAGATATCATTTTGTGGCCTATAATTTTAAATAGAGGCATTGTACACTTGTATGAATGGTTGAAATGAGATAATAAAAATTCTGAAATTTTGATTGAGAATATTATCTTGTTTGCTCTTGATACATTGTTCCTTATTTCTTTCTTTCACTTTATTTTACAACACGTTATAAGCACGGATTTTCTCGAAAGGAGTCGCAAAGTTGTTTGCACGAATTGATATGACGAAGTTGCAAAATTTTTGGATAAGTAAGAATAAATTGCTCAAAGAAAATTTGAGATAAGTAAAAGGTATGATTGATATCATATAATTTATTAATATCAATTTTATTTGAAATTTTTTTATTGCTATATTTTTTTTGTTTGAAATTTCTGATAATCATTTCCTGAAGTTAATGCTGATAAAAAATAATAACTTGAAGATATTATTCAAACTTGAAAGTTTATCAAGAACTCAAAGTTCTTATTACATGAAGAACATGAAGTTCATATTTCGATTTAAAGTTATTTAGAACCTGAAGTTCTTAATTACTGAAATAATTTGTTTCGAACCTGAAGTTCTTAATGCTTGAAGTAATTTGTTTAGAACATGAAGTTCTTAATATTTAAATTTATTTGCTTAGAACTCGAAGTTCTGTTAGAATTTTAATATAACCAAAAGTTATAGAACGTCACTGAAAAAGATAAGAGTAAATACAAGGCCAGCAACAGTTTCGGAAATTGATTTGCACACTCCATAAAATGTTAAAACACTCCAAAAAATTTTTAAAGACTAAAATACCCTTGCGATGAGGATTCTAATGCATGGAATTATAAATTAAATTAAGCATATTTTGGTCTTTATATAGTTATTTCGGAGTTTTTTATCATTTCAGTGGCGTGCAAATCAATTCCCAACAGTTTTTTTTTCCATTCACGAGAAAGATAAGAGTAAATATAAGTGGTACATATCAATCATTACATGTGTACTAGTTTCACCATTCCTCCGTTTATTTATTTTTTCTTTCTTTAGGCTCCGTTTGGATGTGTTGAGAATAAGATAGGAAGAAAGAAGAAGGGAAGAAATTTATTGGGAAGTGGTAAATATATTGGGAAGTGTGTTACTTTTGTGAAGAGTTTGGATGGTTAGGAATAAATTTATTGAAAAAAATTCCTTATTCCTTATTCCTTCTTCCCACTTTCCACCATCCAAACACAGCCTTATTTTTCTTTCCATTCATCTCAAGATGGTTTTATATCCGCAACTAATATAAGCTTGGAGTTTTATAATAATATTTACAATTCATTAAGATAAAAATTGTAAATAATTATTAGGAAAATCAATAGAAAAATGTATAAATAATTATTTTTTGGTCTATTAATTAACATAAATTTTAGATGTGCCGATTAATTTTTTTCATCAATTATATGAATTGTAAAATTTTATGAGAAATACATTATTGATGCCAAGTATTTTAGATTATTTGTAAGACTGCATTCAATTATAGATTGTCGGCAATTGAAAAAAAAAATAAAACTATATCGAATTTGTTAAACTTAGAAAAACCTTAAGATAGTTTGTTTTGTTCTCATAATTCTAACACTTTTTAATAAAAAAAAAATTGATAGTTACATGCCAACCTTAAGGCAACCCTTCACTTTCCATATATTGTTTGGATGAGGTGTGGGAAGAAGGGAAGAAGGGAAGAAGTGGGAAGAAATATTGGGAAGTGTGTAACTTTGTGAAGAGTTTGGATTGTTTAATAATAAATTTTTTCTCCACTTCCCTTATTCTCTTCTTCCCACTCCAATCCAAACACATCAATTTGGTATATTCAAAACAAACTAACGCCAAAAAATAGTTCCGATATAAATTATAAATATATTCAAAATGACACACATACCAAACTATCCAATTAATTACAATCAAGAGATTTAAAATGGTAAGATATTTTGGTATTTATTCAAATATTGACCATTATAATTCTAGCACTTTATAATAATTACATATCAGCCTTAAGATACTCCTGATTGTAAAATCTTAGCAGCTCGTTGCCTCGCTTGAATTTGCATATTAACACTAGCATACAAGAACGGTGGCAGGAAAAAGGACTTTCACATCCCCTGAAATATTCGACCTAGGGAAAATAATAATAATAATAATAATAATAATAATAATAATAATAATAATAATAATAATAATAATAATAATAACCGTCGATTTATTTTGGTGAACAAAATTTGATCATTGAAGCTGCCCAGCCCCTAAATGTATTTTCATTTTGTAATTACAATCATCTATAATATATCAACATTTAATAGTCTGTCCAATCTTGAAACAACATGAGTATTTTGAATCGACCAATGAAGTGCGAAACACTTAAAACTGTCCATTAGCGTTTCATTTGAAAAGGTACTAGAACTGAGTTATATTATATAAATATTATAAATTATATGCATAGCGCTTATTAAACGATAATATCTTCATTTTTTTCAATTAACATGAGAATAATTTCATAAAGTCTAAAGTTTTTTTTCCTTAGAGTCAAATATTTTAAAATAAGGGGAAGGTTCAAAGCTCCGAAAGATGCTTACTTCGCATGGTTTTTAATATCCTACCGACATCCATACCGGTCAGTGACCGAAACTCAATATTTTCCTAAAATTTTCCGGTATTTCCTCTCTAAATATCGGATACCGCCATTTCGGCACCGTTTTGGTATCTAGTATTACCGGATTTTTCCGGTAAGCCGTGGGGTAAATACAGCTTACTTGCGCACTCGATCGGATGTGATTGCCCGGCCCTGTAGAAGCTTCTCTTAATTTGAGACCGTTATAAAGGTTCAAAAATCAAATTCTTGACGTGTTGGCACAATCCATCCATAACTGCATTTCTGGTACCATCAAGCTTCTTAATTTAATTTCGTTCAGGTAAGAGCAGGCACATGCACTTTTTTAATGTCTTTTAGTTTCAAAAAAAAATATTAATGCAATCAAGAGAAATGCCGGAGTATAATATATATACGAGATAGATGAGTTCGTATGTCTAATACGATCACTCTCACATTTTAAATTTCAAACAACTGATTCAAATCGTTCAATATGTTTTCTATATTAAAACTTATTAAAAACAATAATTTTTAGATTTTTTTGGGAATTTTTTTACTATTTTTTATATAGAAAATAATTGTTATTGGACTGTCCATAATTTCTATATCATGTAAATATTAAAAATATAAAAAAATGTAAAATTGGTTTTTAAAAAATTTTCAATATGGAAAACATATTAAACAGTTTGGATCGATCGTTTAAAATTTGAAACGTGAGAACGATTATATTAAACACATCCATCCATCCAATTATATATTGAACATTAGCATTTCTCTCTAATTAATACTTATTCTTTCTTTATTTCTTACTTCACATATTATACCAAACTCATCTACAAATCTCAACCACTAACTCACTCAATCCCCAACTCAGCTAACCGATGCTTCACTAAAGGTATAGGTTAAAAAGAAAACGCTATTCAATAATCACTAGGGTTGGACATCGAGCTTCGCTCGATATATGAGTTCTTAATAAATTTAAAATTTTAATATATATTTTTTCTAATTTATATATAATATTACTTAATTATTTTGTACTAAGTTATTTTATATATAAACTATTTATGGCATTAATTTTATATATAACCTATTTGTGTAAAATAAAAGTTAAAAATTGCTGATTTTAGTTTTTACTGAATATATAATCTATAAAATTTATTAAAGTCTTCTTTATTTGAAATTAAGTGAAGAAAAAAAATATTGTATAAAAGGTTTGATGTTTATCTATTTTCTTTTTTTTATATATATAATGATATTAATATATTATTTTTTAATATTTGTATAATTTAAAAAAGGGTTATGATGGCGAGTAGACAGATAAGGTGACATGAGAGGTACAAATTTATTAATCTAATAATCAGATAATTTGGACTGGTCAATTTATCACTGGGCAATAGATTTTTTACATGGGCTAGCGCACCTAACATTTGCATCTTTACTTCTGTGTGCACATTGTCCAACTATGATACGAATATTAAACATCGGGCGCTAATAGGGGCGGATCTACCACCGGGGCGGGTGGGGCTAGAGCCCCACCTCACGCCGTCGAGCTCTTGGAGCCCCCTTTTAGCCTCAGCTAATTTTTTCTGCCATTGAAGCACTCAAAAATGGAACTGAAGACTTAAACAGAAGTTGTCAGACCTACCTAGATATTTTTTCTAGATCCGCGGGCGCTATATATAATTTATATGCAGTAATTTAGCATTAACATCATTTACCGAAAGAAGCAAGCAGTAATAGTAAAACATGTCTTGCATGCTCTTTATCTCAGAGTCACGGTACATCGTTGATAAAAGAATGCGCGTCGCCGGGTCAGATCGGAGCCGAAAAATTTGTATGTGTGGTCTATATTAGAATATACATTCTTTTATAAGTGAATGTCTATTTCTTTTTCACGCCAGTTAGGAGAAAGAGATTATGACTTTATGACCTATGAAGCACTATTTTTTTCGTTAAAGTGCAAATACTAAATATTGATGAGTTGCTAGTACCTTCATAAGGATCCTTAAACTCATAACCCGAAGGTCTAGAACAAAATTAAGAAATGATATATAGATGTAAGGCTATCGATCCATCCTAATATTCTGAAAAATTGAGAATTGAGATTTATTTCTCAAAGAAAAAAAAAGAATTGAGATTTTAATGCAAAAAAAGTAACGGTTTGAAATTAATGACCATATATGTGAATTGTGCGCCGGAAGCCTAGAAAGAGAAAAAAAGAATAAGAAACATAAACGGAAGTACATAAAATTTGCTGGTGAATTGATGACAGCTTAAATGACAGTAAATGATAACTCTATAGAAAGTCATTAATTCTTGTATATCATTGAGTGCGTTTTTTTTTTTTAAATACGAAATTGCAAGTTCCAAGTAGCAATAAAAAGGAGCTGTTGATGAGACTATAAAACACTTTTGACAGAGACTTGACTACCAATTATTTAAGAGATAATTAGTTTTATGCCACTGTGATTTTTATTAATTAGTAAAATACCATTTTTAAATTGTTAATTAAATTTATGCCATTATAGAATTGCTAAAATTAGTTTTATGCCACTATTTCTCCAAAAACATACTAAATTCTAAAAATATCATTACCAAATTTGTCATTAATTTTTTTCAATGACCAAATTATCCCTCATTAAAAACAACCTTATTTATCAAATTTAATTTGGTAGTAAGTTTCCTTCCTTGCTCATTTCTAATTTGTAGGTACATGGAATTTACACGCACGTATTGGTAACTTGTATAATCCTTACGTTAAAATTGAGGCTATACAAGGAAATAATTAAAGGGATTTGTAACCAAATCAAATATGATTTCTTGGCTGCATTTCACCCTAAGCCAGCTAGCTAATATTATTCTGCTAGCTTCCCTTGCTTCTTTCTGTCCCAACCAATTTGGATATATTTCCCAACCGAGTATATATTGCATTTTCATAAAGAAGGAAAAACTTGATTATATTGGAACACATGTTAAGATGTACTTGACATAGTGTTACTTTAATTATAAAAAAAAACACTATAATTATGGTTGCTTGTTTCTTTCACATAAAAACTCATAAAATATTACTAATTATAATTTGCAATAATTTGTATTAAGTTGATAAAACTAATTGTTAATGAAATGGCATAAAACTAATTTTATCTTTTGTGATGGCATTTTACTAATTTTTAAGTTTTATAGTGGCATATTTAACAGGGTAAAATTGTCAAATAATTGTCCGATGGCAAAAAACTAATTTCTATAGTTTTCTAATGGCAAAAAAATAATTTGTCGTTTAATGATAGCATATCTCTAATTTCAAATATTTGCAGTGGCATAAATCTAAATCACCCATTATTTAAAAAGTTAGGGCAAAAAAAGAGATGAAATTACACGTTCCAATTTGATCCAACTCAGCACATTTTCCAAAATTTGCTGGAGATAACATTAACCAGTTAAAATAAAAAAAATTAAAACAAAAAGAGAAAGAAATTCTTAGCATCCCACTGACCCACACCCTAATCATTGTCTAGCACTTGATTAAACTCTTCCCACAACTCGGACTGAGACTGGGACTGGGACTTAAGAGTCGGTATCCAGAGGTACCAGCACTTTCTTTGGGGGCATGCTCTGTACCTCACTACTGCACTGGATCTGCACCTGCTGGGCAAGCTGGTCCTATCAAAATAAAAGAGTAAATTAGTTAATTAAATATGCTATACTTATATGTTGCTAATTGATTATATAGCCATATTTCATGTCTTATTCTTAATAAAAAAAGGAGCAGCAAATCATCAACTTAGAAATTCACAAAATAGGATGTACCCTTTCCAAATTAAGAGTCACCAATCGTCATAGTGTAGAATAGTAAAGAAAACAATATGATGATTTTAAATATAAATCAATAATTAGAGAAATATTGAACTCACAGCAAAGGAATCAGCCATTCCCAACTCAAGCAAATCATCTCTTGTAATCTGCTTAAGAGTTACGGCTATAAATTCTCTTCACCTTATTCTTTATATATTATTCAAATAATATTTGTATTCTCTCAATTTCATAAGCAAGACTGCCCTCACACTCGACTGCAAGCTTCTAGCCTCTAAAATCCATTTTCCTTGTCTAATTCACAGTTGATTTTAATCACAAATAACAAAATTATTTTAATACTCACTTATTAACCCAGTAGATTGATTAATTTTAGAAAATTTACCAGCAACTCTGCAACTTTAATTTCAGATCTGATTGTTGAAACTTTCTGTCTCCTTTGCTCTACAAATTACACAAAGAACTCATCAAGAAACAAACGAACTAAAACAGAAATTGGAGAATGTGAGGTTTCAGGGCAAAGCGTATAATTCTTGTAAAACATAAATCAAAGGAATTCCAAAAGAATTTATGATAAAACTACTGATGAAATATAAAAAAACATGGAAATCAAAGGAATTTGAAAGTGGAAATTCACTATAAAGCAAATATAAATTATACAGACAAAAGGAAAATTCAGTTTGTGACTTAGAGCTCATTTGAAAGAACTCAAAGAAGAACCCAATAATAGGACATAGGACAGAACACAAAGAAAAATAACAAAATGTTAATTACCTTCCTTCTCTATATTTTCTGTGATATATAAGTGTGTTTGATTTACACTAACTTTGTGGACTGTTTGATTCTTTAAAGGAAGTGGTGGGTTTAACCCAGTTGTTTCCAAAAAAAAATACCTTCCTATTTTGTCAATATCAATGATAATGAGATTCTTAAAAAGCTGCACCTATATCAGAATCACCTGAAAAATCAACATACAGATATTTAAAATAAAATGCTATGTGCCACAGTAATAGATAATGATATCTATTGTAGTACCTTTGATGACAAAATAGCCACCAAGTTCAAGAGGCCGCAGTAATAGATAATGATACCTATTGTAAGAATGTATGTACCTCTGCAGTTCCTTTAATATTTATAGTGAATTTTTATTTTTTCTAAGTTTCTTTAAAATAGAGTGTAAACTCAGTCTTTGTCTATGACCAGATAAAGAATCAGATGTACATACGAATAAGAAATACTGCCTATCTGCAAAGAAAGTGATTTAGATTCAAAGTTTGATCCTACACAAGCTTTTAAAAAACTCCGTTTTTTCCGTTTTATCGCAGTTTTATCAAGATTTTTGTTCACACCGCACAACTGTTTTATCCGTTATATCACCATTTTTTCCGTTTTATCACCGTTTTATCACCGATAAATGCTAAATCACCAACCAACCGCTAAACCGCACAGATCGCATTTTAAAACCTTGATCCTACATCATTTCAAAATCTAAATCTGAGTGGTTATATCATATATAGAAGCTTGATTGATAAAAAAATGTTGATATAAAAAATAAATTTAGAGTTTAACATCTGTCACTGAATCTGTCAAAATCGGTGAAAAAGCTAAATCAAGGCTTAATACAAAAAAAAAAGAAAAAAATTTAAACAAAGTACCTAGCTGTAGGAGAGCAATATGTCTTGGTGCCATTACTCCTTGAACACCACTACACCAGGAAAACACATGTGACAGGAAAAGAAATACAATATTTAGATTCCAATATAGGGTTACTGACAACATCAACTACTTCAGGTTGATACTGATTAGCGCCCAGAATGAAAGAAAGTAGTTCGTTTTTTTTTGTGCGAATTAAAGTAATTGATTATGAAGAACCCATGAATCAAAAATAGATGAATTTAAAGTAAGTCTCGAGATGAAGCCCAATCACCTTGTATGGATCACAGTAGATCGCGATAGGCAAGCAAGGTCGAGGGAAAAAATGGCCATGTCGAGAGAGGGGAGGTGGGTTTGTGATGTGCCGAGAGGGAGCGGGAAGTAGAGGGAATTAGATCTATGCTTGGTCGTGGGAAGAAGGAGGGGGGATGTGGGCTTGTCGAGAAACACGATGTGAGGGACGAAGAGGAGGAGAAGAGAAGCATAGTCGCAAGGGATCTTCGAGCAGAACAAAAGAGAGACGAAAATGAAGAAACCAGCAAAAATAAAATAAGCGAACAGTTCAACGGACGGATTTAATCAATCGGAAACATCGGATGATTGATGTCGTGTCGCGTATGTGTTTTAAAATCCGCGCAAAAAAAGTCACGCGAATTATATTATACTATATAGATTAACTACCGTCTATGTTGATCCAGTGTTTACTGTTGTTTATTTTGTTTTGCGTGTTGTGTTTTTTGTTTAGATACAATTGGTTTCTGACTTCTGACTATGGATCTTAGTTTCTGGTTTGTTTTTTTATTTTCTTATTTGATGTAGAGTCATTCCAATGACTCAAATACTTTCTTTAGTTTAACTAGTTATAATTTCGCGCGTTGCGCGATTCATCCCAATCTAAAAATGTTATGAAACGGTTTCCTAATGAGTGCGGATATGTTATGAAATCTTTTACAAACAGACACGTAATATTTACGATCATTGTTACAATGAAACGATCGTCAGTAATTGTGTATTTGTAAAGAGTTGATTGTGATTGTTTACACTAAAATGACCATCATCATTAGGTTGTTGGTGAAATTTTACGTTGTGGTTGTTGGTTTGTGGTGTGAAGCCTTAGAGATGAATAGAAAAAAGGAGTGTTATCTCTAAAGATGAAGGATTAGATGGAAATCAATCCCAAACTTCAATCATTCCTGTGCATTAGAGTCTTAGAGATGCATATTTTTTTGCGAATAGGCTGATATATTTAGTTGTCATCCTGTTATAGCATACGAAACATAGGTATATGCAAATTGTTCCCTTAAGCCTCTCTGATTTTTTTTCCAAAAAAGAAAGTATCCTCATTGAAATTTATGTGCAAAGTGTTGGAACCATAATTAAAAAAAGAACTCAAAATTTATTAATTATTGTTCTATGAAAATTCTTTTTGATGAATCTTATTTTCATCTGTCCGTTTCTATAAAATTGATATAATCAAAGAATTAACCTCTTTTTTCCGTTTATTTGTTCAATGGACTAATAAAGATCTTAAGTAACTTGTTTTTAGTAGGAGACCATTGATATACCCAATACATAAAATTCTTCATAAATATTTTACCGTTGAATATATTTGGCCCATCAATGCCTATATTTACCATTCATTTCCTACCGTTGGTTATACCTTTTAATTACCGTCCATTTCCTACAAAATCATGAACATTTTCATTACTCGGCCACAGAAAATCTGAGTTATTGTGCTTACCACAGTAACTCACGTGCCGTGCACGATGGCCCAAATGAATATATGTATAATGGGACCCTGGGATCTTTGTTTCAAAAAACAAAAAAAAATCATCAAATCCCATCATACCTAAAAAAGAAATGGTTAAAGTGAAAAAAAAAGAAAAGAAAAGGCAGAAAGATATTTGAGTCCGGAATCATCAAAAATTCCCAGAAGAACATATATATCAGATCATTTGTGTATTATTAATATTGGAGAAATGATAACTGTATATGTATTTTTGTCATTGCTCCAACAAAGTGAACATATAAATATATAAGATGAACATATATATGATCAAAGTGAATACAAACAAAAGAAGTTTTGCCTTTCCTTATTTAGATTTTTATATGTATATTCAAATTATTAGTTTGTATGTATTTATTTTAATTATTTATATGTTCATCTTTCCTATCTTATATATTCACTTTATTCAAGCAATTACAAAACTGCAGATAACCTTAATAATATAAACGAAACGTTCTGTTACTCCATGGATTCAAGCCCACAAATGATTGGCCGAATAATGAGCTCCTTTCTTGGATCAAGTCTGTTTCGGTGTGATATGCACCATCTACTAATTAGTCATCCAAATCATTCAATTAGGCTAGGTGTTGAAATTGGCAAAAATAACAATTTGCGTGTTAACATCATCAAAGGAACGATTTTTTGTGTTCAGTTAGATGAGTTAAGAGATGAGTTAAACTAGTTAAATGTTTAGTTAAATGCAGTGGTAATATGACATTTTTGTTTCGATAAGGACCATAAAAGATGAGTTAAACTACGTTATATGTTCCGTTAGATGCACTCGTAAACAAAATGAAGACTTACAACACCAAATTGAATAGTTACAATAATAAACTTTTTCTTTCCATCAAATTTATAAACCAAAGGCACTTTAGAATAAATAAAAGGAATTAATGCAAGTACAATGTATGCTTCCCACCCTAGCTAGTCTATAAGATCATATCCCTGTGCTATGGGCTATGGCAACACGCAAACACATTGCTTTCCATATGCTAACCTGAATTCTGTTAAGGGCATAGTATCAACTGAGATACATTTCAGTGGAGAAATGCAACAGGTAATTAATAGGGTTCAGCTGCTGTGTTCAATTGACGGAGTTCCTTAAAAAATGTGGGGTAAATTGTAATCATATGCTCAAATTCTTCAGCTAGCGCAACAGCACCTAAGACATAGGGAGCCTTGACGAAGTGCATACATGCGTCTTTAAGGTCGGAACAGTAATGCTGCACAGCCAAAGCTAGAGTAGTCGCCAAGTTATCAACATCAAGGAATTCATATAATTTCTTTTCACAGACCCGTTTTAACCTCTCCAAACCATACATGTCTGCTGCTACCAGTAAATGTTGAGCCAGAGCTACTGTAGCCGGTCTGTTACCTTCTACCTCATCAAACACAGGTAGTGACTCTGAATCAGAATATATGAAATGAAGCATTGCTTCGAAAATTGATGCTTCCATGTCCTTTACTTCTATACTTCCTTTTTTCTTACCTTCCATAGGACCGAAGAATTGTGCCTTGAAAACCGGCGATCGTGCCGAAAGAATATATTTGTGTGCATGAATAATATCTTCGCCCACTATAAAGGACACATCTGCCCCTTCTCCAGTTTCTAGTAGACTGACTAGACTTAAATTTGAGGCGGTAACTTCATCATCACGACTATAATGCACGGTTTTCTCCAAAGGACCTTCTTTTATAATTTCAATAGTAAATCTTATCCTAAATGAGTCACCCTTAAGAAATTTTGATGCCTCAAGTGTTTTTTTTTTCAAATAATATTTCGGGTGTTCATGGATATTGGTTACTATTTCAGTTGGGTACTCGTTATTGGATGAAGATTTGCCGTCATGGGCCAGCACGGTGAAGTTGTATTTAACAGCTAAATCTTTTACATTGCTTATAGGCACGATGATGAAAAGTGCAAAGTGTTCTGCACCAGTCGTATCTCCATCAGGATAGTAATCGATAATCCAATTATATCCGCCGATGGTAAAAACAGGAGAGCTGATACAGCTGCCGGCGCCAATCTCCTCATACAAGGAGTACCCTGCAACCTTTAACAGGTAAGAACCCTTGCGACTCTCTATGGTTCTTTTTGGAATTGCCTTAATTCTTTTATGTCTGACAACAAGAGACCAGGTATCCATGACAAATGAAGAAAACGCTAGAGAAGGTGGATGTAAGGGGTTGTCTAGAGTTTTGCTATTTTGATGTTTCCTTGAAGGTTTCGCCACAGCAGAATTGTAGATTAACAGCGAGAATTTTGGATTATACAGCAGCGGTTTTGCACAGTCGTCAAATTGGGGGAGAGTCGGAGAGATCTCTATATATATAAAGGTCTGCCGTTGATTGGAGTCGTTATAAATGGCGGGCTTTTTTTTTTTATTAAAAAAACCATAAATAATGATGGTCTTCTATAGATAACCGTCGCTAAATACCATTTCTGTTTTAGTATTTCTATATATATTATTGCGTGAAAGTGTAAAAAGCACCTAGCCCTAAAATAACTATAAATAGCACCTATGGACTATGGTGCGGTGCCGCATTTTTGTTTCCATAATGTTAGTCTCATACTTTATTTGTCTCGCTATTTTTTTTTTAATTACATAAGTTTCCCGTGGACAAAATAATATCTGGACAGATGAGAACCACTTCAAGTGCAAATATATATATATGCAAATAAAACAATCTCTCCTTAATGTTTTCAGTGAAAAACAGAAATGCCAAAAAGTTATTTAAGTTAATAGGGAAAACAGAAAAGGAGGGTTAATAAAATCTGGTATATAGGAGTCAATTATAAAAGAAAGAAAGGAAGAAATATTTTAGAAATTTTTTTCCTCTTTTTTGGGAAGTCAAGCTTGCAGGAAAGAAAATAGTATATTATTGTTATTTGCTGACGTGTTGTGTCATAGGATTCATATTTACTTTCTAAAATGTCAGGAGGAATGCCGAAAATTATTTTGCTAATTTGAGCAATTTTTTTTTTCTTTGTCCTAGAAAAGCTGAAAACGCAACCTATGATCTGTAAGAATTAGATTGGTCTTGCTGAAAATATGTAATGTCATTTTACATTGTCTGAGATTTATTAGAATAAAAAAATTTATTTCTTTGGTAGGAGAGAGTTTTATAAGGCGTATTACTAAAGATTAATTTAATTCTTAAAAGGGTACACTATACATGTCGCTGATCTTAGTTCCCGTTTGTCTTACATTTTATTTAATTAAAATAAAATCGTCATTATCTTTGTAACCGTTTATATTACATTATAAATTTTTTTTCCTACAATTAAAACAAAATCGTCAAGCAAGACTTTTAAACAAAATTTTAACCCAACCCAACTCATTTAAATAAAAACATAAATAAAAATAATCATTGTTAATAAATAATATATTAGAGGTCTTTGTTACATCAAAACAAATATATATTATCTTTTTCATCAATCAAATATAAAAATATTTATTTAAATTTAAAATTAATTAAAATAATAAAAATAATCATTATTTTATTTTAGAATCGCTAAAAATAAAAAAAACGCTAGTATCAGTTTTTCAAAAACCAACATCGCGATACTATTTAGAAATCTCGGATTAATTTTAGAATATTTTTGAAATTCGTGAATATTTTTTCGGGGAAGAATTGGTATTCATGCAACCAGTCTAATTGATGGCGTTGCAGAACGTCTTTGTAGATAAGTGGGCGAGCTCGAGATGTAGTGTATGTATGTCCTAACAGATTCTCCATGTGAGGCACCATCGATTTCCATTTACAGTTTTGAATCAATTTTATTATAGTAATCATATCAAATTAATGCTTATTTCAATTGTAATTTTTTAACAGGGTATGCTAGCTAGCTGGGATCATATTTTGATTAAGGAAACATTGTAATAATGTGGGATCTACCAGATGTCTATTATGCACTGGTAAGTAAATAAAGGGACTGATCTTCACAAAAAAATAATAATAAAAAAATACAAAAAATACAAAAAAAAGGCAAAAGAACAGTGGAAGTCAGATACATAATTCAATTAAACATGACCGAAAGAGATGCAACACTCAAATTAGGAGTCTGAAGCAAATAAAATTAGGATCGAAGAATTTATAACTGGAAATACTGTTATCTATTCTGGTACAGAACAGTTGTAGTATGCATTATTGACCAAAACGATACTGAAATTGGCATATATTGTGTCCTTTCTAATCCAATGGCGATTTTGTTTAGAACTAGGACATACGTCCCTGACCCCAAAGGAGAAACTTGTATCGGACAAAGCTAAAAGAGCAACAAGTAATAGGACTCGCTGTGGTTATTTTGATAGAGTTCTTCAAAATTTTGGGATAACTTGTAATCATATGCTCCAATCTTTTTCAATTAGTTTCGGTAAAAGGTCAAAGAGCTGGGTCTCGTAAGAAAGCTTTCGCATGTGCGTTTAAGGAAAGAACAATTATGCTCTTCGGCAAAAGCCAAAGTGTCCCCCAAGTTATCCTCATTAATAAATTTATATAGTTCTGTCTCGCAGACACATTTTAGCCTCACTAAACCATACCGATTGGCTGCTACCAGTAAATTTTGAGCCAGAGCTATTGAAGCTGCTCTGTTACCTTCTAACTCCTCGAATTCAGGTAGCGGCTCTGAATGAGAATAGATGAAATGAAGCATTGCTTTGAATGTTGATGCTTCCATGTCTTCAACTTTGATAGTTTTATTTTTCATACCTTTCATAGGACCAAAGAGTTGTGCCTTGAAAACAGGCGACCTTGCTGCAAGAATAGATTTGTGTGCATGAATAGTATCTCTTCCCACTTTAAATGACACATCTGCCCCTTTTCCGGTTTCTAATAGATAGGTTAGTTGCTGACTTAAATTTGAGGGGGGGATTTCAAAACAGTGTATTTTGATTTCATCATTAAAAACCTCAATAGTACATCTTACCGTGAAAGAGTCACCATCAAGAAATTTTGGTTCCTCAAGTTTTTCTCTTCTCATATAATATCGCAAATAGCAGTACTGATCAAGACCGTTTTCCCTTTTATTTGGGAACTCAAAATTTGAAGAAGATTTGCCATCTTGGGCCAGCACGGTGAAGTTGATTTTAACAGCTAGATCTTTCACAATGCTTACAACTTTGATGACGAAAGCAACACGGTCGTTTTCGTCATCATCCATATATCTATTACCATAAGGATAGTACTCGATATTCCAATTATATCCACCGATGGAAAATATGTCGGAGTTGATGCAGTAGCCGGAAGAGTATTCTATAACCTTGAACAGGTATGAACCCTTGTGACTCTCTCTAATTCTTGTTGGAATTGTCTCCAAATTTTTAGGCCTAGAGGTAGGAGGCAAGGTAGCCATGAGAACTGGATGTAAGGGTTTCTAAAGAGCTTTACTTCTACTCTTTTGATGTTTCCGTAAAGGTTCTTTTTTGTTTATCGTGTACAAATTGAAGAGGAACTATATATGGTGCCACAAGCCCACAACATATGCAAAGAAAACGATCTCTCCTATCTTTTTTTTTTATGAAAAACAGAAATACATACAAAAAGCTAACAGAGCACAAAAGGAACGCTAATAAAAGCGACCATTCAGGAGTCAATTATATAATGAGGAAAATATTCCTAAAATGTTAAATATGTTATAAATGGAATTATATATATTGATTGTCCATTTTCATTATTCCTATTAATTGTATGAGATCTTTAGCATTAATTGTAAGATTTATTTTTGGCTTATAAATAGTGGATGTAAGTTGTATACCGGAGATTGAACAATTTAAAATAAGAATTACAGAGCACCAATTTACTCTCTCTTTTACTTTTATCTTTGTCTCTTCCTCTTTCACTTTATTTTATAACACGTTATCAGCACGAATTGCTCAGATGGAAAAGATAAAAGGGTTTGATTGAAATTGATTATTTTTCTTTTCGTATCTATTTTTTTTCCTCTGGAATCACAAACCTAAACAGTAGGTAACAACTAATTGAAATTGATGTATCTTTTTTTTTTGAATATTTGCAAATGATATTCCGTATGTATATATCTGTTTTAGATATTTTTTTAGATCCATTTTGTTTAGATCTGTTTAGATCCCGTATCTATTGCAAAAGGTAATCCGTAAGTATTAAGGAAAAAAAAAAGAAAGAAAGAAAGTAAAGGGTTGACCTGAAATTTTATTTCGTAAATAATTGCTACATGCGATATGACCAGATGTTCATAAATATATTTTTTCCTTAATTTCGATTATGTTTCGAAGAATTAAATCCGAAACTTTTTGCTATATATTCCTTTTGTTTGAATATATGAGAATCATTCCCCGAAGTGAATGATGATGAAAATAATTATTTAATGATAATATTCAAACTTGAGAGTTTATCAAGAACCCGAAGTTCTTATTACATGAAGAATTTGAAGTTCTTAATTATTAAAATAATTTGTTTAGAATTCGGAGTTCTTAATAGTTGAATTTATTTGTTTAAAATCTGAAATTTTATTTATAATTTATTGAATGAAAAATAACCTGAAGTTATTCTTCTAATTGAGTAGTCAAAAAAATTAATAACTAGAAGTTATTGAGTATTATAACCTGAAGTTATAATCATATGAATTATATTACATTATATTTTTTATTTATTTTATTTATCATAATTTGAAGTTATGACATCAACAACCTGAAGTTTATATTTCGATTAAAATTACTTAGAACTTGAAGTTCTTGATATTCTTGAAGTAATTTGTTTAGAACTTGAAGTTCTTGATTTTTGAGTTTATTTGCTTAGAACATGAAGTTCTATTATAAATTAAATATAACCAGAAGTTATGAAACGCCACTATATATTATTATATAACCTGCGGTTATTATTCAAAGTTGAAATTTTATTTCAAACAACCTGAAGTTCTATTCTTAATAACCAGAAGTTATTGCATAAGAAAATAACTTGAAGTTATTTCATTTATTTTTTTTTCTGGTGCAGTCAAACAATTCAATAACTAGAAGTTATTAAATAAATATTTTACTAACCTGAAGTTATAATTAAGTTATTGTATGTTATTCATTCATTTTATTTATTTATTTTTATTTATTTATCTCCATTTATTTATTGTAATCTGAAGTTACGATACTAATAACCTGAAGTTATGATGAAAGCATGTTAGTACTTTTGAAGAGTTTTTTTTTTCAAAGAAAAATGTGACCATAATAAAAATAAAAAGCTCATTATAATTTTGTTAGTACAATTAGTATCATATTACTATTGATCCATAAGTATCATATTAATAAGTATCATATTACTAGTGTATAATGATCCATAAGTATCATATTAATATTGATCATATTAATAATTCTATTAATTTAAAAAATAAATATATCATGTTATAAATGATCCATAAATGAGGAACTCATATTTCATGTCTTAATAATTCTATTAATTTAAAAATAAATATATCTAGCCGTGTTTTATGTATCATATCGGCTATCAAACCGATAAAAGGCTGCTGGTGACGATTTATAAACATCGGAAATCAATTTGCACACATGAAAAAATATGTTACTGCCTTCTATTTTATACAAAAGAATTATGAGGACATAGGTTTCAAAGAAAGAGACACATCTAAGTATATATACAAATAAAGTGCTGACAAGATTCATTTCTCATATCCAAGTATATACAACACACTCTCTATGGCAAGTACTTCTGAAATACATCTTCTGCACGGCAATATTGCAAAACCAACTTGTACACCTCAACCAACAAATTTGGAAATCTGATCCGAAAATACTCATCAAATCCGCCTGGAAATGACCCGAACAACGCCTATAATCACAAAAAAAAAAGCAAAATTCAGTTAAATGGAGTTTTAATCATATTGCATGTACATATATAATATAATTTGTACAATAAATATGGATAAAAAGTAAACCTGAATATTCGGGCAGGTTTCTATGTAATGTGCAGCTGCATTTCTTATGGCCCTCAATAAATCACGAACCAATTGAGAATTGTAAGAACGAAACCTTTGCAACTCAGAAACCAATGTCGCATCCAATTTTGAGTCCCACCGCTTTTTTTTTCCAATTACTTTAGTTGCAAGTTTTTCAAGGTCAGCAGCCATCAAAGGAAGGTCATTTGTTTTGTTGATCTTGTTGCTGACATCACAAATGAATGAGATTCTCTTTCCAGAATCCCAAAGAAGAGGGTGATCCAGAACTTTTAAAGCCTCTGGTCTGCAAATTGAGAAAATTATGTATCATTTATGCCAACAGACAGAATGGTTATACTCCAGAATATAACAAGCATTTCACAGCTCAATCATCAAACATATTAATCACCAAAAAGAAAAATTTTAATGAACTAATATCAATCAAGTCCAAAAAACAACTCCAATGTCTTAACAAATCAAAGTCTTTTAAAATGGGATAATTTACAATGAAGTCATGCGAATCATTTAGAAACCAGTCGAAAATTGCATTTAGTAGCAGAGAAATAGAGAATCAACTACCCCTAATACAAAATTAAGGGTTCCATAGTGATTGGCACAGAGATGCATAGGATCTAGGAACCAGTATTTATGTTAGGAGATTTAATTAGAAATGGTTTGCATCTCAGTATTGGTTGGGAATAGTTTAGGTTCAAGGGGTTAATCATTGTGTAAATTGTCTCCAAATGACTTTACAAAATCAATTCATAAAGTTATCACTTGATTATATAATTAGCTTCATGTGTCTTAACCGAAATGAGATTAGACTTCACACGTTATCACTTTTATTCAGACTACTAGAGGCTTCATTCAGTTTATATAAATGCTATGCATGTGCTCATCAACGATACTTGCTAAACAAAAGAGATTACATATGCTTTCAGCAAGGAGCAACAATCTACAAATCAATTTTGCAGTTTGCATTAGGACATCAAAGAAAGAAAATGAAGTCTAAAGGAACTACCTTTTTCTTTTGAAAACAATTATCTGGTAGCCTATGACTACCTTTTTATCTAGCAAATCTAAAGGAACTAATCAAAGGAAATTAAGCAATTCTCAGGAAATTGTGAAGCTTAGTCATGTCTCTGTATGTCAATTTATCAAAATATTTTACTTTTTCCCAAGCAATAAAAAAATGAGAATTAGAAATTCTTTTATATCCATGTAACAAAAATATCATTTACTGTGATGTTATCTCCTAAAATTTAATCATAAATTGAGTGGATGATTATACCTCTTGTTAGGAGTGGGATGTAGCAATTGCGTCATGAGATCTACTGCCTCTGGAATGTAATCAATCAAAAAAACATCGAATGCATTCTTCTTTATATTTTCCTCCCTCTCTTCTTCCTCCCCAAAAGGGTGTTTTCCTTTTGTTAGGCAGTAGAATAACGTGCATCCAAGAGAAAACAGATCAACAGCTCTTCCTTGAGATTCACCCTTTATTTGTTCTGGTGCTCGCCAACCTTTGCTACCTGAGCTGCTAGATCCTAATCCTAAGATATAAAACGAATAAAGCTGACACAAGACATTTCTCTAAATCTTTTTTCATAATCACAAATACAAAAAAAAAGATAAAAGTACCTTCCTTAGAAGGACGGAATGGTGACAACTTTAGCTTACTAATTCCCATGTCTGAGATTTTCGCCGTACATTGCTGGCTGATTAATACGTTGTGCGGTTTTAAATCTCTGTGGGCTATTTCTAGTCCATGGAGGTGTGCAAGGCCAGCGATTATTTCCCTGCCACTCATGAGAATAAATAGAATAAATTTATTAGTGACACGTACTTCAATTCCCCCTTTTTCATTTTTTTCTTTTTCTTTAATTTCCTTTCCCCTCATCATGGAATATAAGCTAATAAAATTAGCTGGTTGTTTTACAATTCATCAAGAAAAAAAAATGTACAAATTAAACAAAAGTGGAGAAATTCTATCAGATTACTAACCCCATTAATTTGATAAGAGCAGGGGAAGGAAATCCTTTCAGTTTCCAAAGTGCCGGGAACTGAAACTTTGTGTCTGTATTGTTCTTCTTGAGAGCTTCCATTAATTCATACAAACTGTATTTGCACCTCTCAAGTGCAATATAAACAAAGTCGTTGTCCTCCTCAATGTGGTAGAACCTCACTATGTTGGGATGCACGTCTGATTCAATCAAAAGTTCCATCTCTTTCGTGGCCACATCATTGCGAGTAAGAAGCACTTGCTTGACTGCTACTTTTCTGATCCCAAAAGATCCTTCTACCACGACTGTTCCGTTACTTCCCTTCCCTATAAGAACTTTTGATACAAACAACTTCCCAACTTGTTTTCCTTCACTTGTGCTGCTACCATTGTCACCGTTTGTGTCACCAATTTGTGATCCATCGCCGGTGTTGCTACCACCGGAACTGTTTGTGCTGCTACCATTGTCACCGTTTGTGTCACCAATTTGTGATCCATCGCCGGTGTTGCTACCACCGGCACTGTTTGTGCTGCTACCATTGTCACCGTTTGTGTCACCAATTTGTGATCCATCGCCGGTGTTGCTACCACCGGCACTGTTTGTGCTGCTACTGTTTGTGCTGCTATCATTGTCACCGTTTGTGTCACCAATTTGTGATCCATCGCCGGTGCTCCTACCACCGGCACTGTTTGTGCTGCTACTGTTTGTGCATGACCATACATTTGATTTCATTCTTTCTTTCCACCACATCCAAGAAACAACTAAGAGCAATATGGAAACTGAGAAGAAAAGTACCCATGGCACAGAACCCTCATAACGACCTAAAAATCAAGAGATATGTTTATAAACAATAAGTTTGCAGTGAAAAAAAAAATGCCAGTTACAAATGAGAATAACCCAATACCTGGCTTGTCTATCCTTTCTGATGCAGCAAGGTCATGTATTTGCAACCTGATCCTGCGAACAATAGGTACGTGGTCAGAAGCCAACAAGTCAACCATACTACCGCCCACAGAAGCACCCTCGTTTTCATCTTTTACTTTGACACTTCTATGTACATGAACCTGTTCATGGGGTATGAGATCATAAGATACTTAAGCACAGTGAACAGAATTGTCAAATTAGTCAGACAACACACAGAAACATACCATTTTGTACGTAAAATTAAGTCAATAAGGTTAAATAGCAGAAGGTCAACGAGTAACGTACTCAAATCATACCATTTTGTACGTAAAATTAAGTCAATAAGGTTAAATAGCAGAAGGTCGACGAGTAACATACAAATTCAATTAGAAATCATAGTCCTGAAAACACACCTTAACAGGGACACTTTGCTTTGGTACCTTAATCCAGATTTTTTTTCCAGGAAACTAAGTCTTATTGCTACTAGATAAATCTCATTCCTGTAGAAGTCATGGTTCATACGTACCACTAAGATTGCATGGCTTCGAGGAGTGTTTACCTTCGTGTTAGCAGCATATCTGTTTGCCTCTTGAAATTTCAAAAGCTCATTTAAATGGTCAATATCTCTTAGCTCAACTACAGCTGCACCAGGCAGAGAGACATCACCAGATTTTGCATCTTCAACTATATGAATGTTGGCCTTGTCTGGTGCTAATAGATCTTGCAATGATTCTAGATACAACTAGACACAAATATAAATGAAATAGGTTAGCTTCTGCACGGCATATGGCGGATTAAATTGATAGGTTTTGCTATGGGAGATTTACAGATAACATAAAGAAAACAGGTTTTTACTTTTAAAACTAACACCAGATAAATAGTCCAGCTTTGTTATTGGTAACTAATGCAACACATATATATGTTTTTTGTTCTGTTGTTTTATGGCTACTGGATTCAATTCATCAAGAGCTCGGACTCCAATCCAGAAGGACCAGGGCTAGGATTTTGTTCTGGTATCAATGCATATCAAAAGCGGGCACTGGAACAATGGCTACAGAAGCAGAAGATGGGTGGTCATTGTGTCACTGTTGGCCAATATTCTTGAGCGAGGCATTACTAAGATTATTAATCCATGAAAATTTTTGCTCCATACAAACAATCAAGCTGCCAGGTCTAGTACATAGTGATAAGCTCCAATAAATTCTAATTTTACTACAATCCTTACACAAAGAAATGCAGATTAAAAGACATACAACAAATTGGAAACACTTTTGGCAAACCTGAAGATTAACGAAAGCAGCAGAGTTGGTCCAGGAGGAAATGCTGGCGAGGACAAACTCTAAAGCTGCACCATTCGGAGACAAATGGCAAAATGCTAGATCAATATGCCGTCTAGTAGAAGCTGAAAAGGTGGTAGGGCTAGTGACCATCCAAATAAAAGCACTGTTATCGATAAGAAGGGATCGCCCTTTTCTATGACCTACATTTGCAATAAACAAATCAAATGATTATTTTTGAATTTAAAGCACCATCATCCATAAGAAGGGATCGCCCTTTTTTATGACCTATGTTTGCAATAAACAAAGCAAATAATTGTACCAAAATAAAATCGCATGTAATTAAGAGGGTAATGAGATTTGCAAGTATTGACATCAAGCTAACCCTGGGAAATTGCTCGAGATTCACATTTGGCAAAGTTTGCAATTCCCCGAGCAATCTGGGCTATGACATCAGCATGACCAATTCGCACCATCCCTACTAGTGCTTTTATGCTACCATCCTCCTTCAGTTTCACATGTAATTTCTCTGTATTATCACAGAATTACAGTTAATAAATCCCAAGTCTAAACAGTTATGCCTAATGAAACAAAATCACAATTCATTACCATTTCCAAACAAATTAGCAATCGCACCCACCACAATCCTAATAGTTTGAGGATCATCATCTTTGTTTGCCACGTTTGCCAATAGGCGGGCACCTCCTTTATTCATTATCAAACCTTGATTTGATCCTACAAAAAAAATAATATATCAACTCCACATTCTTGCTGAGAAAGATGCTTACATATTTCTCTGAAAAAGCAACTAACCATTCATTGCCAAGTTAGCTAAGGCACCAGCTGTCACTAGTAAAAGTGTTTTTTCTTTTGATAGAAAGCACCCCAAAAAGGGGTACCAGCAAAAGTGCTTTTTCTATTACCCAAAAACATAAATTCTTAAAGACATGGAAAAACTATACTTTTGACCAGTTAATTAAGTCAAAATTTTGCAACTTGCATTCAATACAAAACTCGATGGTTTAAACTCAACACAAGATTCTGGACAGTCTTTTCAAGTAAATTATAGTTTATTCTTCTAAAATACTAATACTTCGTGTACTGATAGATTAAATAGATTAGTATTTAGAAACAAACATCATGTCCAGAGCAACATCTGCATATTCAAAATATACGTGCCATGTCATGTTTTGTCATGGTCGGACACCCTAACATTAATCAAATGTTACAATCCCTAAGTTCCTCATCTAATTAAAAGAAGTATCCCACACAATCTCCATTATTAGGAACAAAGAGAGCAAGTATGAATAGTATTAGAGGAAGTTGGGCGAGAAGTTAGTCAACATTAACTTTAGTTTAGAAGGCATGTGCTAAACATCCTAGCTAATCTGGGTTCAAACACAGTCCATTTTAAATTGTATAGGTGATTGAACAAACTTTTGCAACATCAAGGAAGAGCTGTACCATTCTGGGATAAATGGCAAAATGCCAGCTCAATATGCCGTCTGGTTGAAGCAGAAAAGGTGGTAGGGATAGTGACCATCCATTTTAAAGCACCATCATCCATAAGAAGGGATCGACCTTTTTTATGACCTACGTTTGCAATAAACAAAGCAAATAATTGTACCAAAATAAAATCGCATGTAAATTAGAGGGTAATGAGATTTGCAAATATTGACATCAAGCTAACCCTGGGAAATTGCTCGAGATTCACATTTGGCAAAGTTTGCAATTCCCCGGGCAATCTGGGCTATGACATCAGCATGACCAATTCGCACCGTCCATACTAGTACTTTTATGCCACCATCCTCCAGTTTCACATGTAATTTCTCTGTATTATCACAGAATTACAGTCAATAAACCAAAATCTAAACAGCTATGCCTAATGAAACAAAATCACAATTCATACCATTTCCACACAAATTAGCAATTGCACCCGCCACCATCCTAAGAGTTTGAGGATCATCATTTCTGTTTGCCACATTTGCCAATAGATGGGCACCTCCTTTATTCATTATCAAACCTTGATTTGATCCTAAAAAGAAAATAATATATCAACCTCCCCATCTCAATGCATACATATTTCTCTGAAAAAAGTGACTAACCATTCATTGCCAAGTTAGCTAAGGTGCCAAATGTCACTCTATGTATTGTTGTACTTTCTGAGGTTTCTAGAAGAGAAAGGAGTGCATCTAACCCACCTTCTTCTACAATTTTTTCCTGATTAATATCTGAAAATAAAAAAAACGTATCTTTGCTCAAAGAACATTAAGCTTGCTTATATTAACAAATTTTGCTTTAGTGTTCACAAATATGACAACACTTTCTCAAATCAAGGCAAAAAAATTTTTGTAAACTAAAAAACATATAGACATGTTTTTAACTTTATAGATTGATTGTGGATCAAAACCCATGCGATTCAAATGTAATTTTATATTACATCAAAGATTGTTTGATATATTGCAGTTTCGTGAAATTTGATGCACGGTTAAACATGCATCAAATTTCATCATGTTTCATATGTATGATGATCAAGAAAGTTGTCAAACTAACCTAATGTCAATGAATCCCCACCGTGGCAAATTTGATTCACAATTCCCAAATTACAACATATTTTGAAACATAACTTATCTATCTAAACTTAATAACATAAACACAGCTTCTCTCTATGTGGATAGCCATTTTGTCGGTTGTCATGGTCAGTATGTCTTATTAGTATTTCACCAACTATAATTTTATTAATTCATCCATTAGTCAACCAATGTTATGATTATATTAGCAGCAAATTAGTGGTCAAAACATTGGTAAACACCAAAATACAATTTTTGAGGTGACCACCAGACCAAGGCTCAAGGCAAATTTTGATATAATAAAATCACCTTCAGCAGCTAGGTTTGCAACCACTTTCACAGCGTGAATTTGTACATCCAGATCTTCAGATTTTAGCAAAGCTAAAATATTTGGAAGGCCAGCTGAAAATAAGCAGGGACACAGAAGATGGATTGCTTAGAAGTGAAAAAAGAAAACGAACTCATAAAAACTTTTAAGAAGATCAGCCCGACATGTTCCTCAAACTCGACATAGAAAAACCTGAATTCCAATATTTCTGTACGCAAAATGACATATTGCCCATTGCAAGATCAGTCAACAAGTGGGCTAATTGAAATTTTGTAAAGTGGGTCCAGCTGAATGCAAATAAGGGATTCTTGGTACTTATAGAATATGGATTAACAAAATATGGCAAAGAAAATTTCTGAACAGTAATTGACAATACAATACCTTCTTCAAAAATCTTGGATATAGTATCCTTTTGATTATGTATCGTGTCCCTAGATTTGCCAGCCCTATGCAGGTAGATTGCACCACAACCAACTCCAGATGTAGTCCTAAGCATCCTAGTTCCTCTCTAATAAAAAAAATAACACCGCAGGACAAACATAACAAGATTATTCAGGCCGAGCCCCTGAGGTTTCCTTTTTTTTCCATGAGTTTCAATAATTCCATACCTCAAGCTGCTCCGCTATACTCTCACTGAGAGCCTTTTTTAGCTTGAGGATTTCATCTTCCAGACTTCTCCTGTGCCTTGCTTCCAGCATCACCTTTTCTTGCATAGATTTAAGCTCTTCGTAAATCAAGGCCTGCACATTATAAGATGCCCATTTCAGCAAAGTAGAGTTAACAATCAAAATTCATATAATAGAGAACTCATGTAAGTTAACCTTCTCTGACAAGAGTTCACAGTTCTTTGCTTCCAACTGCTGTATTTTGTTCCTTGACACTTCTTTAAGAACTTCTTAGAAACAAATATCAGCAAATTCCATATCAGAGACTTAGCCGCTCTTTTTAACACCTCTAATTTTGATGTTTTTGTAAGAGACCATATTAATTAGTTCAACCATAGGAATTACAAGTTTGTTTAGATAACCATATCTAGGTAACACACTGTGCTCACAATTTTTTCCAAGATATTTTGAGGCACTTGGGAAACACAACAGCAAAAGGCTGAAATTGTTGCAAATTATTGCTTTACAGAAAGCTCTAATGTAATGTTTGCCTTTGAAGAATTCTCATTGTTAGCCGCTTCTTGGCAGGCCCGATGCATCTCTAACTCCAAATAGGCATATCGAGCTTGCTTGTTTACTACTTGGTCAAGCATTTCTTTGATTCTATCCTCGTTCATCTGAGTCGAATCTGACAGAGCCTTTTTGTATGTCGAGTTCTCAAGCTGTTGTTGCTATTAGCAAGTAACAAGATATATTATATCAGCATGTAATGATAGATTGAAGATGTAAATAGTCTAAATATGCAAAATGTATGATAGAAATCAACATAAAATATTCAATATCTTTGGTTTCAACTCGTATATGTAGCCTATGTCTTACAGCATCGTTAAACTACTATTTACCTTCGAAATTTGCACAAATCAATTCTCAATTTGATCATTTTGCTCTAGTTATACCTCAAATTTGCATGTGCAACTCAATCAAGCATTGAATTAACCAAATTCTTCCACCATAGACTACCAATTTTACAGTATATACATCAAATAAGTAAAAGGAAAACAATCAAATTGAAACAGAGAAAGTCAGGAGAGAAGACCAGCAATAGGCTCCTGACACGTGGCAAGTCAGGAGAGGAGACCGATATCGAGTACACGAACATAGGTGGCGCCGGAAGTCGTACATCTGCGCCGCCACGTGTCTTCGGGTAGAAGAAGAAGAAGAAGAGGATGAGTAGAAGGAAATGCATTGCAGCAGGCGACTCACGGCGGCATCGTCGTAGGGTTTCAGGAAAAATGCGATCAGCTAAAATTTTTTTAAGAACTGGAAGAGAAAAAGCGGGAGAGGAATGATACCGTGAGAGGTGGGGCCCGTATCGAGCAAGGGGCCAAGGGCTATTATGGCAAAATTGGATATAACCCCTACAAACTTCGGTAATTGGATATAACCTCCTACAAAGTTTAAAATTGGAATTTACCCCCTCAAAACTTTGTAAGATATGTTTGGATGGAGTGGGAATAGGGAATAGGAATAGAGAAAAATTTATTTCTTATTCCTTATCTAAATTTCTTGGTTTTGTTAGAATATGAATAAGGGCCGGAATAAGCCCAAATTCCTTATTCTTTCGTTGTTTGGTTTTCACCCGAATAAGGAATAAGGAGCTTATTCCTTATTCCTTGTCCAACCAAACACACCCTAGGAAATAACTCCTTTTGATTAAATTTGATATCTTTTTAATTAAAAAGAATCATTTTTCAGAGCATACGACAGAAATGCCTTTAACTCTTCCTATTCTACATAGTTTTTTCATCTAAACTTTCCTCTGTTGAAAGTTAAAAGAGAAACCATATCCATCCAAACTGACATAATTAACAAGTTTGGTATACTGCTTCACAAAACCTAAACAATATCCAACGAGTATTTTGCTTACTGAATGAGAAAATTTGTAAAATGATGGCAAAGCCAATTAGAATTTTCATCTAATTGAGAAACTATTGCGCTAAAATAACCCCACAAAATAAAATAAAATAAAAGATTCCGTTGCTGCTTCCTCAAATCTATCCTGAAACATATTCATATACAAGGAATTCATCATAGAGACTAAAGCAATTTTAAAGTTAGGCCTCTTAATTATATTGCATCATCAACCTAACATACATGAAAGAACGCTTTTAGACAGGGATGAGGACAATTTGGTCACAAATTTATGCATCTGACTTTTTTTAATTAAGAAAAGATTGATTTTAAATTGAAGGGGTTATTTCCTTGGTCATACAAATTTGAGGGGTTATATCCAGTTTTAAACTTAGGAGTGGATTATATCCAATTACGGAAGTTTGTAGGGGCTTATATCCAATTTTGCCTAATTATATTATCTCAAACTTTGGAAGCTATATTCATTTATCACCAGCGCTGGCAGTAACACGCTTATAACCTGTAAATGATTCTTCTGGATATCTCAAGGAAACGTTATTAGAAGACTTGAATTCATATTCGCTGATTAAATACGTTCTCAAAAATCAAAATTAAACATTCAAATTTGAGATATAACGTATATCATCATCTATATTATATCATGTCTACATCTATCTAATTATACGTGCCTCCTTTTAATTATCTTGATTGGATATTTCAGATATCGTGTTTTGTTCTCGCCTCTGCAAATTAAGACCACGTGCTCTATAATAATAATACACAAATGAATTGCCCTATTAACGAAACTTTCATATGTTCTTTCCACTTATGAATTCCAGATGACCAGATCCATTAAAATTTTATATTTAATTTAAGTAATGGATATTATCCGGATCCCATTTTGAATATAGAAGAAATTAACTCTAGTTATATAGAATGTGTATTGATTTAGAAAAAAAAACTACTGTAATTGCAGAAATCATTAGCTAAAATTTAATTATAAAAAATAGTAAATAAGATCAGACCACTCAGTTCTTATATTACATAAATTTTCACCACAATAAATTATGATATGAGATGCCACGGAAATGCTTTACTCCCGATTATAATTAATTTTATGTCGTATTTTTTTTTTAGAATTTTCAGTAAAATTACCAAACTAATATTAGCACCAAACTTAAAAAATTTATAGTTATCAGATACAATAACACTTTATTAACCGATTTAAAATTCATTTTATTTCATTTTATTTTACTAATTTACTTTCTGAAAATTTCCGATCTGTACTAATCAACTTCTTTTACTGACGAAATATTAGTAGAAGAGAATATCATCAACAATTATTTTTAATAAATCCAATAGTTAATGGACAATCGAATATTGATCTATTCTTTTATAGATCAGAAATATTACCCCTCAAGGTTTTTTTTTCCAAATTATTCAGAAAATATAATCTAATTAAACGAATAGTTACTTTTATGCAAAATTTTAAATTTGTTAATTTCAACTACATAGATGTCTCTTCTAAAACAATTCGATGAATTCAACTTAAATTTTTTATTAAAAAAAAAAGTTTTAACTGCCGATTACTAAACAGATACAATCCGAGAAGCACAATATGTTCTACGAATACATAATTCATAAGTAATTAGTAAGATCTTAATCACAACCTGTGGGCAAAATACACCTTGAATTGTTTAGTACATTTGCTTCAAAATATCCGAATTGTGATTAAGAATAAAATTAAGATAAATCAATATTCAACAAATCTTTTAATAAATAAAATAAAATAGATAGATTGAAACTAGTTTACCCGATAAGTGAACTATGTCCTAAGATGTATTCCCTCACGTACGAAGATTTCAGAAAGACCCCGAGATACCATGGGTTGTATTTCTCTTTAGGACCGGTTACTCTCATGAGAAGATGATGGAATACTATTCAATATCCGTCGATAATTCATTGTAAAATTTTACTGTAATTTATCTCATAACTTGACCGGGAGGGGAGGATAATAAATAGGAGATTAATCGGATGAGCAAATCAGCAATAGATTAATGAATAGAGCCATCAAATGCGACCATTCAGGAGTGTCTATTGGAAATCTATTTAATTTCTGTATCTTCTTACCGACACCGACATAAGAGATTGTGCATATATAACGGAATAGGCAACTAGTTGGCTGTACAAATTATATTATTACCGAAAGGATGCAAATCGCCAAATCACATATAGATAGTAATTTAAATCCAAGAATGATAACTACCATCGGTAAATATAAATGAACATATACAACAAACAAGGCAAACATATATACTATTTAAGTGAACACTTATATACAAATTAATAAGTGTTATCATCACTTATTCAGAATTTTACGTGCATATTCAACTTATTTTCATTGAACTTATTTATTTATATGTGTTCATTTTGATTATTATATATGTTCACCTTGTCTATTTTATATGTTCACTTTGTGTTTAGCGATGTCAAGGATGACAAAAACTGCCAGATGACAGTGATCAATTTCCATTTAAATCAAATATGGAATTTCGTGTATTTCCAAATTAATGAACGGTTGCCAACTCGATTAGCTTCTACAATTAATATAATCGAATTAATATACATCAAAAAAAGACGATATAACAAATTTTGAGTTTTTAATTTTTTATATATGTAAGTTCCAACATTTGTAAGGTCTTACAGTAGGAAATAATATAGCCATGAGAAATGAAGGCAACGATAAAATAGTTGAATGACGGGGTTTTTTTTTTTTTTTTGGAGAACTATTAAGTTTTATATGCATTGGGTACAAGTATAACGAGCGTGAATAAAATTAAAGTTGCATGTAGGCAGTGGCGGATCTAGAAAAAATATTTAGGTGGGTCTGACAACCTCTGTTTAAGTCTTCAGCCCCACTTTCGAGTGTTCCAATGGCAGAAAAAATTAGCTGGGGCTAAAGGGGGGCTCCAAGGGCTCGACGGCGTGAGGTGGGACTCTAGCCCCACCCGCCCCGGTGGTAGATCCGCCCCTACATGTAGGGGTTCCGTTTAGAGCTTAACCGTTTTATGTTTCCTTGAAGAGGTTTATCTTTGTTGCTATTATGGTCATGCTCCAATAATAAATGAGAAACATCAGAGATTTTTTTTTACTAGCAGCAATGTCCACTCAATGTGTGGGCGGACTTTAATATGTGATATATGTGAAAAAGAAAATATTATTTGACACAGATATGTTATCCATTTTTAATATTTAAGGTCAACATTGCCTTAATCGACGCTCATATGCGTTATGTGAAAATATTATCGATGGATTAAAATTTTGAGTTTTACGTCCCAGTCGAATTAAATTGTCAATATGATTTATTAGTAATTTCTGTACCGCTCAATCCGGTAAAGAAAATGAAGAGATCATCTATAGTTATTTTGTTACTTTAAAAAAAAAAAAGAAAATGAACAATATACCAACTGAAATGAATTTGTTATTTTGGTTAAAAAAAAATGAACAGACCAGTTGAAGTTGAAGTTACTTTATTATTTTGGATAAAAAAAAAATTGAACTTACAAGCTGATTGATAGACTCCAAGTTGGAAAATCTTACTATTTATATTTTAATTCAAATCAAATTTCTATCTAGCATCAAATCTTACCATGATTACCAAAAAGAAAAAATGATTTGTTAGCATATTGAATAAAACTTTATCATATTTGGAAATGAGAATAATATGATTTCATAGAGGAAATGAGAATAAAAAGATAATAGATGTTTAGACTAAAAAGACATATATGTCTTACATATCATAGCACAATACACCAATGGTTTCACAAAGGAAATACAGAATTAATAAAAGATCCTATATTTGGAATTAGACGGAGAAATCATATCAAATATTAATAGGAAAAGGGAAAAAATTAATACACCTGGTGAAACCTTCCATTTAATTTTTTTTTTCAATAAGAAACAATCTTTACGAATAGGATATGGCACAAGGAAATAAATATGGAAATCATATGATATAATAAATTTAGAAAAAAGATATCAAATTAGGTGTGTAAAGGTTTGTTTTTCTTGAATAAAAGAAAAGTGGGCGAGATTCTCCACTTATGACTTATGACTTATCTTTTTTTTTAAAAAAAAAACAAAGAAATATAACTTATTTGATAAACTTCTGGTGAGACAGTTTCAATGGGACATGTTACATCTCAAATTTTTTTTCTTTTTTTATTATTAATTTCATCATGCAACGTTTCTCTTTTTTAATTGTTTTCATCTTCTTATACTTCAGAGCCTAAAATGGGATAGAACTTCTTGTTATACACGTATAAGGAATGAATAAAATAAGAAAAATTGCAAGACATGCTACCAGCACAGTGAAAGCACTGGTCGACCAAATGCTGTCAATTCCCATTCCATAAGGAGAAGCTTACAAAAGCAAAGTAGGGGAAAAAAACAAATAGCAAAAAATCCCTAATTAATCTATACAAGGCCTACAAAGTTGAATGTTTAAAAAATGCAGAAACTAATAGTTAATCTCCACATCATGACTAGGACTCCTTTCTCTTTTTTTTTTCTTTTTTTTGGATAAAAAGCCGGACAAAAGATCACAATGACAAAAAAAAAAAAAAAAAAATTAAAGACTGGACCCTTATGCTATGTACCAAGTGGACATGCTTTAATTTTGTGTTGTAGAAACCGTATGTAAATATCATAGTACTACGACTTACACGAGCAAATAGCAAACCCTGTAATCATAGCGGGACGGGAACTTTATAAATTAATATTAGCACTAACATACATGAACGATGACAGGGAAAAGGAATTTCACATCGCCTGAAAATATTCGATCAAGATAAAAGGATAAAATGACCGATACTCCCATTTATAAATCTCAACCATTGATCATAAATCAACAGTCAACAGGCTGTCAGCCTGTCCAATATAGAAAGCACCTGAGCATGCCACCATACTCATAAAGTCATAATTAGCCGATTCATACGGGTTATATTGAGTTTTTGGTTATGTGGTAAATAAATATTTTAACTAAAATACTAATAGCTTAAGTTTTTTTTTAAAATTTAAACAGCATATCCAATAATCTGTTAATCTACATATGAAAAGTTCGTAGGAAATATAGTTTTACGCTTTTAGAACATTTTCACAAAATTTTCGGAATTTTCAAAATAATCCTAGAACAGTAATTAAATAAAAATATTTACATAAAAGATCATAAAAATATGGAGAAAAAAGGGAAAAAGTAAAAAATTTAGTTTCGTACAAAAATTTGATACACACATTCCGTAGAATAAACGATTAGAAAAAATGTAAAATAAACGATTAGAAAAAATTGCAATTCTTAAAAATCCAAAAAAAATACTTAAAATTTTTGAAAAAATGTAAAATAAACGATTAGAAAAAATGTTTTAATTTTCTTGAGCGACATGTTAGAGATATGTCCTAGAAGCCAATCATATTTGGCTACTTCTATGGTTTTATGTTATGGATGATTTTATATCATTTGTTCCTTGATTTATGTGTTGACAGTTCATTCAGGTTGAGGATCTGAATTATAGATCACTGTGTTTCATTTAGTAGTAAATGACAACAATAAATCTAAAGCGTCCATAATCTTGATAATTAACAAGGAACATTAATTATCAATAAGATTAGTATGCAAGTTAAGTGTTGATTAAGTTCTATAAATCACAGGTTAAGAGTAACCAACTTAATTGCATATGTTTATGTTAATTGAACATAGTACAGGACATGACCCAACGAAATAAATATTTGGATTGTGTTATGTGTCTTTATTTATTTCGTTATGATTTTGATTCTAAGTTTGAGATATTTATCTTTTTCACATGAGGATAGGTTCAATAAATATCGTCTACCGCTGATTCCCGATAAGGGCTGCTATACGGACGTTATTTATGTTCTCTTGAATTGTGCGGGGAAAAGCTAAATAGTCAAGAAAACCGTATGTCCCTCATTAATTCACTTAGTGAGTGACGATATCTGTTTGGGCCCCTTGATGGAGATAGATTGTTTGCTAGCAACTGATACAATTATCTCTAGATCAAGAAACGTATAATCTGCAAGAATGACACATTCCTATCTTGGATTATACGATGATATCGTGAGACATAGGAATCAAAATAGAGATATACCTTTATTCTCTTATGCATGATTGAAATATTGTAGCTGTACACTATTTATGCGAATTGGGAATCATAACGTGTTGCTAGATACCGCTTATGATTATTGGAATTAAATAGCGATTTAACTCCATGTCCAACGTAGCATGAATCCTCAAAGGGTCACACAGAATTGGTGTTTTAACCATGCTTGCATTATTTATTTATTTGCAATAATTGGTATTGCAAAATATGATAAGTTGATTAATTAATTAAATAGCGTTGTAGACCGTTATAATTAATTAAATAAAGGGATCATATAGAAATAAATTAATGCATTATCTAATCCCTAAATAATTATTATTAAGTTAATAATTATTTATTTCAACACATATGCATATTATAGGACTTTAATTAAATAGTTAATTAAAGGCCCAATAGGGATCCAAATTGAGAGCAACAAGAGGGGCCATTTAATAATTGATTAAGTGGACCCATGAGGCAATGCAATTGGCCCATAAAGGCCTTTATTGTGGCCGGCCATACAAGGAGGTAGGTGGGGTGGCAATTCGGTAAATAGTTAGTGTGAGGTAGGTAGGGTTTGCACTCTATATAAAGAGGTATATGGTTGCAAATCCCCCTCTCTCTCTCCCACTAAAACCTAGCCGCCCCCCCCCTAGTGGTAGGCGCCTCCTCCCCTCTCCTCTCTCCCTATTGCTCATGTGTTGAGCCCCATTCTTCCACAAATCAATTAGTTCATTTGCTAGAAGAACGGGGAAGCTAGGGATTAGTCATCTCCTCCAAGTTACTAGCATAGCTTGTCGAGGATTTGGTTAATACCAAGTGGACTCGAGGAGCTTTCGACAAGGAGGCCGAAAGAGCAAGCACCACCTTCATCCTAGCCGCGGTTCAAATCCCCTTGGTTACGATATCAAGGGAGGTACATCTTTGAACCCTTTCTCTTGTGCGAATGGCTTAATACTAGTTTCTATGTGTGTGCATGCTTAGTTATGGGTAATTAATAGTAATTATCCTTGAAAAATTAAAATTGTGCACTTAACTAACATGACAAACATTCCGTAGACAGAAAAATATTTCACCTAAATGATGAAGGAATGACTAGAAATTATTCACGTATATTAATGTTACGAAAAGAGTAGGCTGAAAAAAAGATTATATTATTACAGAAAAGATAAATAATTATGTCGAAAAAAAAATAAAATGGATACAAACTCTTGGTCTAGTGGCAAAGAGCAACGCGTCTTCAGTAAAGATCGCAGGTTCAAAATGCTCCTCGGAATCTTTTGTTACATTTAATTTTGAAATAATTTAGAGTACTTGACCCATCTTATGTTAACAAAAATAAACATAAACAAAATGCAGTATGTCGTGGGTTCATTTTTGTTATTGGCTTTATATTGTTTATTGGGAATTGGGATGCAAGATACACCGACGACATAGTCAAATAAATACTAATCAAGTAGAAGGATTAACACTAAAATATATTTTCATTTTTGGAAAAATTGCATTTATTTGTAACTATTTTTTACTATAATTAATTTGGTTAGAACTTATACGCTTCCCTCTGTCTCATTTTTTCCCCCTATTTTAACTCTATAAAAAAAATACAAAAATTAACGATGCGTCTCGTCATCATGAATATTTAAAAATAAAGTTAAAAAGAGATAGCAATGTAAAAAAAAGGAAAATAATTATGCATATATAAACTTGGTTAAAATAAAGACCGGACCCTTCGCCTTCTATACCAAGTGGACAGGCTTCTTGTGGCAACCGTATCCGTACGTAACAAACCGTATTACGAGTTATTCGGCCTGTTCTTCTTTGTTTTTTATTTGTTTTCTTTTATAAATTCGCTGTGTTTTCCCCCTATAATTCATCCTCTTTTTCCCCCTTGATCGTTGACATTATTTGGTTTCAGTCAATTTTCTCCCTTTCATTTCGTTTCAAATAAACTCTTGGTCAAGGCTAAGCTGGCCTAATTTCTTTTTCGAAAAAGCTACCTTTTCTTTGAGATTTTACTAATCGAGTAGTCGATGAGGGTTGTCACTTACTATGGTTGTTTATCGAATAGAAAACCTCACCTGGCAGGCTCGTCGGTTTGAAAGAAAGAAGCAATTCAAGGTATCGGTTTATTATATCCTAACCCAAGTTACAGGCTTTGAAAATCCATACTCTTTGCACTAGTATATTACACGTTTTCTATGTTTATATCTGATCCAGTTGTTGGAAAATTTTTATCAAAGACAAAAGTACCCTCAATAATTTTAAAAAAGACAAAGCAGCACCAACGATTTTAAAATGAGCACAGTTATAACGGTAATAGCATTGCCGCTATAGTCCAGCCTTATAGCGGTAATACTATTACCGCTATAGCATTTTTTTTCTTTTTCGGCTGACAGCTTTTTGGAAAGCAATTGAAATGACTAACGTTTTTTAAAAAAATAAAAAATATTGCTTATAGCGGCAATTCTACTGCCGTATAAGAACTTTTGATTTTTTTTTTCGGCAGATTTTACTTTTACTTTTTTTTCGGTTTTTTTCTGTTTTTCTTTTTCCTTTTACTTTGTCCTTTTTATTATACATTATACATTAACATGCAATATGTATTTGGGTTGCTACAATTATTTTATTATTTTCATTTCTAATCTTAATTAGATCATTTCTATAAATTTTGAAAAAATAAATTTAATTAGATCATATGTGTCGTAATGCGTTGCATTATTTTTTTCTTATGTCTCATTTCGATTATGTGTCGTAATGAGATGCATTATTTTTTCTTATGTTTCATTTCGATTATGTATCGTTAGTGTTGTACAAAGAAATTAAAAATCCGTTCGACTCGTTTAATCCGTGTAACCCGATCCGTATTTTAACGGATTTAAATATGATTCGGGTTGGTTCGGATTTTGAAGTTACTAACCCGGTATTATCAAGTATAACTTGATAGGGTCTTTTTTTTTAATAATCCGGATAAAACCCGACCCGGATTAACTCTATCGATCTGTTCTTATATGTATCGGATAATCAATATAATTCATTAATTCATATTTATTTTTTACTTAATCTACCTCTAGGGATGGAAGTCAAAAGATGTTTTTTTTCCTAAGTCATTAATTTGTGTGATTAATACATTAATTCAAATAACAAGGTGAGTCATAAATTCATTTTTTTTTAATTAAAAGGCCCATAGTGATGAATTCGCATTTACTTTTTTTACTTAGTCAATTGAACTCAAAAAATATTTTTAATAAATCACTCATTATGGCCCTTCTAATGTTATTTGAATTCAAAGTGAATAGTATGTTATGTACTGTGATTTTTAATTTCAATTATTTGATTGTGTTTTTTTTACGATTAAAATTATAATCCGTTTAACCCGCATAACTCGTAATAATCCTTACGTGTTAAATCATCTGGGTTGGATTGGATCACAGGTGGGTCAATTATTTTTTTTCAACCCGATATAATTGGGTTGGGTTAAAATTCTAATTAAAATGTTGTGACTCGTCTGTTGTACAGCCCTATGTGTCGTAATGCGTTGCATTATTTTTTCTTATGTCTCATTTCGATTATGTGTCATAATGCGTTGATCACAAAAATTTCATCATAGGAAAAAAAAAACTACAAGCCATATCAAAATTTTTGTTATGGATATGGCTTGTATTTTTTTTTTGTTTCTACGATGAAATTTTTGTGATCAACGCATTACGACACATAATCGAAATGAGACATAAGAAAAAAATAATACAACACATTACGACACATAATTGAAATGAAACATAAAAAAAATACAACGCATTACGGCACATATGATCTAATTAAATTCATTGATTCAATGTATATAGAAATGATCTAATTAAGATTAGAAATGAAAATAATAAAATAATTATAGCAACCAAATACATATTGCATGTTAATGCATACTAAAATGGACAAAGTACAAGCAAAAAGGGAAAAAGAAAAAACCGACAAAAAGAAAAGTGAAAAAAGCCAAAATCCTTATAGCGGCATTAGAATAGCCGCTATAAGCAATATTTTTTTTAAAAAAAAACTTTAGTTATTTCAGGAAAAAGCTGTCAGTTGGAAAAAAAAACGAAAAATACTATAGCGGCAATAACATTACCGTTATAAGGCTGAACTATAGCGGCAATGTTATTATCGCTATAGCTGTGCTCATTTTAAAAATATTGGTGTTGTTTTGTTCTTTTTAAAATTGTTGAAGGTATTTTTTATCGTTGATAAAAATTGCGGCCAGTTGTTGCCCGATCTCATTATGATGTATAATGTATTACACAATAAGGCGAGGCTGCGCTGCAAGATAGATATCATGAGAGATTGTACATGAGAATTTGCATCTAACAAAGGTGCAATCTCAATTTGGTGTGTACTTTTGCAGCTTTATTCCTAAACAGAAATTGAACTATCAATTACCATTTACAATATTGAATCAATTTAATTTTATCATTAATAATAACCTCAAATTGATGTCAATTTCAAAAAGCAGATCATATCTTGATCAAATCAAGGTTGTGGGATAGTACTGAATGTATATTATGCACTGGTAAGTTAAAAAATGGTGGAATCGAGAGACGCAATTCAATTAGACATAACCACAACAAAAATGCAACAATTGAATTTCGTATCCAGAATTACACGTTGCCTTGGTCGAACACAATTACACGTTTTGATCGTTTCTAAATAGAAAAACATGTATAAATATTAATTGTCATTTAATTGATCGTTATGATCATTTTGATCTCTTGAAACAAAATGGTTAATGCAAATTAATTTTTTGTTTCGTGTCATAAATAAAATAATTAACAAAAATGAATTGTTTCGTGATAGTTTCGTTTCGTTTGCAGAAAAATTACTCTTTAATTGTTTCTACGAGACACACGGGCCTAAGCAAGGGATCCTAATCTGGTGGCGCACGAAACATGGTGTAGCGCACCTACAAGCCGTCTGATCTTGATCGGACGGTTCATTTTTTACAGAGCTATCAATCTAGGTTACATGCACGAAGCTCCCTTATTCATGTGATCTTGATCAGACGGCCAGGAGCTGCGCTACACCATGTGTCGCGCAACACTTGATTTGATTTCCCTAAGCAAGTGCCTAGAGTAGAGAGCCTGCAATCTAACTGCTTTTCCTAACTGTCCGATCCAAATCAAACGGACTAAACCTCACATTTATTCAGTTAATTCAACGAGAAAAACAGTTTGAACCATTACCTCTTTCAACTCTTATATACCCCTTGCAAACCGCAAAGTGCAAAACGAAAAAAAAAAACGTTCTAGAGTTTAAACTCTTCCCAAAGTCTGAATGAATGATTTCTTATTTAAATACAAATACGCGAGAGCTGAGAGCTCTCATGTGATTTGTCACCTATAAAAAGGCAAATCGCCAATTCTTTTTGTTTGGGGGGGATATTAGCAGTGACATCATGGACAACAAAGAATTTAATTCGAGCAACAAAATATTTTATAAATGACAAGTCTGCCATAGGCTAACAATTTCGTATTTTTCCCTCCATTTTCTAGTCTCTCTTTTACTTACCAACTACTTTTTTTTTTCAACACCAAACACAGAATATCTGAATATCATCAATCGCACTTGGATCTTTGATATCACCGTTATTTCACTCGACCCTTCTCCAACGACGAGAATTTTAAATTGTAGTCGGATAAAAGACCTACAAAGATGTTTTATTATTATTATTATTTTTTATGAGTTACGTGCTATGTTGCATAGATTCGGATTCGAGAACCGTATCCAGTGCGATGCGGGTGCGGCGATTCGAAAATTTTCAAAAATCTCCGATTCGGATGCGGTGAAATATATATATATTATTTTTTCAAATATGATGGCTAAAAAAGGACGAGAATGAATAGCAATTTTTGCAATAAATGTGAATAAAGTTACGTTTTTTCTTTAAAAAATCGATATTATATCTAGGACCAGAAAATGTTCATACTATAAAAACTACATTAATCTCAATATTCCATAGTTCATGTGCTTATCATTGTATGATTAACTTCGAGAATCTGAGATTAGATATTAAAATATTATTTTAAGAAGTCATCATGCACTCTTTAAAATTAATCAAACGGTTGATGCAAACTTCATAATCATAGCATTTATTAATCAGATATTACTCGTCCGAAATCCTGAATCTAATTTCTTTTATTTTTCCGATACAGCCCTTAGGCCAACAGTTAAATGTCTTGTTGTCCGGTTTTGAGACTTTGCTTAGTCCCACAACCAAAACCCACGTCTCTTTCCAACATATATATAGACTAACCTAGAAAAAGCATTAAAAAGCAGCTTTGGTGACCCCACCTCGCGCGCGTTGCTGCTCCCTAAACCCGATTCGTTCATCGCAAGCGGTTGCGGTATCTGAACAGAACTCCCGAGGTCAAACCTTGAATAAAGCAATCAGTGCGCCACGTGGCACATCCGGTTCGCACCGGCGCCGAATTCGAACACGGTTCGAATCGCATGATTATACGCCGAACTGAGGTGGTATAGGTTACATGGGTCTTTAATACAGTCCGACATGTCATATGTCCTTTTTTCCATCTGAATTTTGGATTAATTAGTTTTCATGATTTCAATTAACTGCTAACGCATGGTTGAGATTTAGTACTTGCACTTAATTTTGAACCAAGTCCAATTGAAGTGGGATCAATCATCGAACTATGAGAGTCAATAAAAATTTGAGACAAATTACCTGCAAGGCTGCAACTTTTTTTTTTAAAAAATGTTAATTTATTTCTGTCAAGGTCACTACTTTCGTGAATGTGAGTACTCATGGTCCCATGGATGTGTTATAGATGACTCGAGTCAACTAAACCTTTTGAGTTTTTTTTTTTTTTGACAATTAACCTTTTGAGTTTTGTTACCAATAGCTTTATATGAAATAATGACATGTGATTGATCTCTTCTTTATATTGTCTTTTATATTTGAAATTAATTGTCCTTTTGCTTTCATAATGAAACACACACATGCTGACATGCATAATTTTTTTTAAAGACATATATGCACAAAACAATATATTAGTATTGTTCGAGTTTACATGGAGCCAAGGAAGAAGTAACATACAGATCATTTAATATATGTTAATTATACTCTGCTGCTTCAAATGCTTCAATTTATTAGAAATAGGAAAGCTTAATTAAAGGAAGTTTTTGAGGAAAGTTATTAGGGTAATTTAGGTAATACAATATAACAGAATAATTAAGGTTATTTTGGTCATAAAATTTCAAATATGTTGCTCGGATTAAATTTTGTGTTGTGAACCGCCAGATTTCTAATGACACGGTGAACCGCCACCAATTTCTCTTACTCAATTTTTCTAAAGATCTTGGGCCGGTATCTTTTCATCTCTTGGTACTGATGCTAAAGTCAGAACAATATAGTTAACAGAAGCCACCACAACAAATACATTTATCAACAAATTAATTTCTGAGCTTCTTTCTTATCATCTCTTTCTCCATTGCATGCCAATTACATGAAGCTCACGTGAAAACTGTTATAGGTCATATGGCCCAATGATAAATAGAAAAGCAAATCAAACCCATGTAAAAAATTATGTCTAAATATATTATTAAAATGATTGAGAATAAGAATTTGGAGGAAACTAATAAAAAACGTAAATTTTAGTATTACCTTATTCTGGAATAGAGTTGATCAACAAAAAAATTAAAAGCATTTTTAATAAGCTAACCACATTAGTTTAAAAAGTTTTGCAGAAAGAAACCCATTCTTTTCTTTGCCCAAAGTTCTGATGAAGTAATTCTAGGATCATCTTTAATCTCCTCGTCAGAAGGTGTCTCTATTAACACAACTAAACTATATTTGCATCTCTCAAGAGCGATGTACACAAAATCATCATCTTCTTTGAAGCTGTATAACCTGATGATATTAGGGTAATGGTTTGTTAGTATCAAATTTTTTATCTCTTTAAATGCCACCCTATGATGGGTGTGTAATAGTCTCTTCACGGCTCTCCCATCATACTCACCTTCAAAGACGACAGTTCCATTTTGCCCCTCCCAATTTCATTGCATGTTCTTACATGCTACCACCATCATGTCTTTCAGATATTAAAGTGCGTAAACTATCATTTGTTTTCCTCCTTGCATCTTTCAGCCACCACAAAAAACAAACAACACCAATAACTACGAAGGCGAAGATTAATACATATATCACCCATTCAAATTTTACAGTAAGAAAGTCAAACTTAGCCTTCAGATTTTTGTATAATTACATTTCTTAAACCAGTATTTGTACAATAAAAATGCTACTCAACACACGTGGAGTTTCCACTATCAGTACCGCTTGAAGGCGGAAGAACCGCCTCTCCCCGTCTCCACATGCGTCTCCGTTCGTACGGATCCCTTGCCTTGGTTGGTACGGAGAAAACGGTGCATCAGCCTCTCCATGTCTCCACATGTGTCTCTGCTTGTACAGATCCATTGTCTCGGTTGGTAGGAGCAGAGGAAACAATGCCCCATCCTCTCCCTGCCTCCACATGTATCTCCGTCTGTACAGATCCATTCTCCTAATTATCCATTTATAAAACACGTTAATTATCTTTTAATCCGTTTTATAAACAGGTTAATATACGTTAATAGTCTATTAATCCGTTTATAAAACGCGCAATTCCTAGTAACGCATTTATAGAACGGGTAATGATTTGATTCTTATTTAAAAAAAATAATGTTTGGTTCTTATTAAAATTTTTAATAAAAAATTCTTTATTATAATAATTGTTGCATAGCTTCTCTCATAGTTTCATCTATTTGCGATTTATGATAGATTTTGGTCACGGGTCGTCAAAAAACTGTTCGCTGAAAGACCGAAATTTTTTTATATAGGAATTAAATGAATTTAATATACGGGTGTAGGAATGCAAGTTAAGGATTTACGAAAATAGGAACGAAATTTGGACGGATGACACAGATCCTATTTTTCTTCTTTTTTCCTTGGTTTACAAGGAAGAAATGCATTCCCGATTGTTTGTTCCATATACTTTGCTTTTTATATTTTACTGAGTATTCTCATAAAATTTGATTTGGAAAAAACTTTAGAAAGGGTCGAAACAATAAAAAAAAAACAAATGACTTGATGAAAGAATAATAAAAACAAGACGATAAGCATATCCATGGTCCGCACGGAAATCAATAAACTTCATTCCTATTTTCGTAATTCTAAAGAGCATCTTCCTAAGTTTGTATCTTTAATTAATCTAATTCCTACGTTCAAAAATTTCGGGCTGAAAGACGTGCGTTGTCTGTGTGCACCTTTTTAAAAGCAGAGTTCACAGAAACACCGATTTAATGACGTGGACAAACAAACGGTCCGATGATCCCGCTCCCACTAAACAAACGGGCTAAAAGTTTGCTCCCGCCTACGGTCTCGGCACTTTCTTGAACTTACGTGGAAACACCACACCACTTCTCCACCGAGAAACAATACAAATTTAAAAAAAGCAGCCTTGTGGGTCCCACTTTCATCCAGTGTGATGTTATGAACCAGGAGTATAGAAAAGACAAAACACCACGTCATCGCATAACTCGTTGATTTTACTCTTAAACCCTTTTCAATAAACCCCACTACAACAACAAAAATAACATAAAAAAAGAAACAAGCTAGTCGGCCGAAGCAATCGTGCTGGAGTTTCGACTATCAGTACCGCTTGAAGGCGGCGGAATCGCCTCTCCCCGTCTCCACATGCGTCTCCGTCCGTATGAATTCCTTGCTTCGGTTGTAGGAGCGGAGAAAACGGTTCCTCCACCTCTCCCTGTCTCCACATGTGTCTCTGCTTGTACAGATCCATTGTCTCGGTTGGTAGGAGTGGAGGAAACAATCCCTCCTCCTCTCCCTGCCTCCACATGTATCCCCGTCTGTATGGATCCATTTCCCTAATTATCCGTTTATAAAACACGTTAATTAGCTTTTAATCCGTTTTATAAACAGATTAATAGAGCTGTTAATTGAAAGTGGAGCAAAAGTCTTGACTGCTTGGGCAAAATTTTTTTCAGCCTACTTACCCGCTTTATAAATGCGTTAATAGTCTAATAATCCGTTTATAAAACGCGCAATTTTTACTAACGCGTTTTATAAACGGATAATTAGGTAAGAAAGAATTGCACGTTTATAGAACGGGTAATTGTTTGGTTCTTATTAAAAAAAAACTAATGTTTGGTTCTTTTTAAAATTTTTAATAAAGAATTCTTTATTATAATAATTGCTGCATAGCTTCTCTCATAGTTTTATCTATTTGCGATTATGATAGATTTTGGTCACGGGTCGTCAAAAAATTGTTCGCTGAAAGACGTGCGTTGTACATACCTTTTTAAAAGCAGAGTTCACAGAAACACCGATTTAATGATGTGGACAAACAAACGGTCCGATGATCCCGCTCCCACTAAACCATTTAATATTATAAAAGTTTGCTCCCGCCTACGGTCTCGGCACTTTCTTGAACTTACGTGGAAACACCACACCGCTTCTCCACCTAGCAACAATACAAATTTCAAAAAAGCAGCCTTGTGGGTCCCACTTTCATCCAGTGTGTGATGTTATGAACCAGGAGTTTGGAAAAGACAAAACACCACGTCATCGCATAACTCGTTGATTTTACTCTTAAAACCCTTTTCAATAAACCCCACTAAAACAACAAAAATAACATAAAAAAAGAAGCTTGCAAGTCGGCCGAAGCGATCGTGCTGGCCTCAACCCAAACTCTCCTCTCCACCGAGTACCTTCGGCCTTCGCCATTATTGAAACCGCTATTTTCCTCTAGACCTTTTCTTCTTTTGTTCTCTCCTTCGCATTTCCTCTACTCGTCGAATCTAGGGCTTCCATGGCGTCGGCCGGAGGCGGTCCGAGGGGATCCGTACGGCCGGAGAGGCATGTTCAGACGGGGCGAGGCGGAAATGGCGGTTCCTCCTCCACCCGTACTAAATCCGCTCCTCCTAAACGGCCTTCCAGCTCTAGTGCGAAGTCTTCGGTTGATTCTGACAATGCAGCTGGTTTCTCTCTTTATCTCTTTCTCTATCTCTATTTATAGTATGTAATTTGAAAGTGCAATTGCTTAATGTTGCTTGGAATGATATCTTTCCCTTCCCTTGTGTCCGTAATAGTTGATAGAAGTATAAATGTCTCGTCTGATTAGTTTATCCATGCGTTGATACAATTTGTGCAATGTATTCAGATGCAATTAGAGTAAGAGTAGCTGTCAGACTTCGACCAAAGAATAATGAAGATTTTATTGAGGATGGAGACTTTACTTCCTGTGTTGAGCTGCAACCAGAGGTCTTATTTGTCTAATTTCTTGCTTATTTCGAAAGAAAATGAATATTTGCTCATAAAGCATAATGTAGACAAAATACCTTTTGAGTTAAACATATATAAGGTTTATGCAGGCAAAAAAGCTAAGACTAAAGAAAAACAACTGGAGTTCTGAGCTGTACAAGTTTGATGAAGTCTTCACAGAGGGTGCTTCACAAAGGCGCATCTATGAAGCTGTTGCTAAACCTGTGGTCGAGGTAACTCCAAGCTTTAATCATTCTTGATATACCGAAGCGTTTCCATTTTTGTGTTCCTAAGTTAAAATTTAATTCTAGCTAATTGAGACGTTCCTACTGCTGGATCCAGTCCTAGCCAGAAGCATACTAAATTAATATTTTCCAAGTAAACTGGGTTGCGAAGGCTACATTTAGTGTGTACTATGTTTCCAAGAGTATTCACTTTATATTTAATAAGAACTTAAAAATTCGACTCTAGTTCTAGAAAAAAGGGAAAGAATAAAAATTTTGACCACACTCATTTTAAAATAAGCAAAAATTTGGAGTCCTTTTCTGAAAGTAGATTTTAATTTGTATCCTTCTTTTATTGTAGAGTGTATTGGAAGGTTATAATGGTACAGTGATGGCTTATGGCCAGACTGGCACAGGGAAAACCTACACTATGGGCCGGCTTGGGAAAGATGACCCATCAGAGCGTGGTATTATGGTCAGGGCTTTAGAGGATATCCTTGCCAGCATTTCCTCCTTGACCGACTATGTTGCTATTTCGTATCTTCAGGTTTGTCAAAAGTGTTTCCAACTTGTTTTATGTATTTTTTTCTGCATTTCTTTGTGAAGGATTGTAGTAAAATTAGAAGTTATTGGCTGCTTGATTGGTTGTATGTAGCAAAAAAAGTTCATGGATTGATACCTGCTTCTGTAGCCATTGTTCCAGTACCCTCTTTGATACGCATTGATACCACAACAAACCCTAGCCCTGGTCCTTCTGGATTAAAGTTGAGCTCTTGATGAATTAAATCCAGTAGCCACAAATGAACAGAATAAAAAACATATATATGTGTTGCATTAGTTACCAATAACAAAGCTGGACTATTTATCTAGTGTTATTTTAATCTGAAAAAAAGTGTTTTCTTTATGTTATCTGTAAATCTCCCATAGCAAAACATATCAATCTAATCCTCTATATGCAGTGCAGAAGCTAACCTATTTTATTTATATTTGTGTCTAGTTGTATCTAGAATCTTTGCAAGATCTATTAGCACCAGACAAGGTCAACATTCCTATAGTTGAAGACCCAAAATCTGGCGACGTCTCTCTGCCTGGTGCAGCTGTAGTTGAGCTAAGAGATATTGACCATTTTAACGAGCTTTTGCAATTTGGAGAGGCAAACAGATATGCTGCTAACACTAAGCTAAACACTGAATCTTCTCGAAGCCATGCAATCTTAGTGGTATGAACCATGACTTCTACAGGAATGATATTTCTCTAGTAGAAATGAGAAGATTGACTAAGTTTCCTGGGAAAAATCTGGGTTAAGATACCGAAGTGCCCTGTTAAGGCATGTTTTCAGGACTATGATTTCTAATTGAATTTGTATATTACTTGTTCACCTTCTGCTATTTAACTTATTGACTTAATTTCACGTACAAAATGGTATGATTTCTGTGTGTTGTTCTGAACTAATATGACAATTCTGCTCACTGTGCTTGAGTATCTTATGATCTAGTACCCCATGAACAGGTTCATGTACAGAGAAGTGTCAAAGTAAAAGATGAAAATGAGGGTGCTTCTGTGGTTAGTAGCATGGATGACTTGTTGGCTGCTTCTAACCATGTACCTATTGTTCTCAAAAGCAAGTTACTTATTGTTGACCTTGCTGGATCAGAAAGGATTGACAAGTCAGGTATTGATAGTCTCATTTCTAATCAGCCCTTTTTTTACTGCAACTTTGTTATAGTATAAACATATCTCTTGATTTTCAGGTAGTGTTGAAGGTCCCATGCTTGAGGAAGCAAAGTTTATAAATCTTTCCCTAACATCACTAGGAAAGTGTATCAATGCATTGGCTGAGAATAGCCCTTATATTCCAACAAGAGATTCTAAGCTGACCAGGCTTCTTCGAGATTCTTTCGGAGGTACTAATGTCTTTACCTTCTCCTTTTTTCACTTCCTTCTGTCAGGGCAATTAAGGAGTATATTTGGCAATTTTGCTTTAAACCTTTTTGAGACACTGCAGCCTTGCTCCATTTGCACAATTTGTTAAACCCTTGGAACTTGGAAGAATGTCATGAATCTTGTGTATTCATGATGGATATCATATTCATCATGACATTTGATTAATAATATCATTTTGTATCAATGATGTTACTATTAATTATGTTGCCGATTATGTTCTATTTTGATGTCTAATTTGAAACAACTGACCACCTTTTTGTTACATTTTCCATTGAATTTAGTAGTCTATACCAACTTTTGTGAGGAAATGAAAACTGTCACTTTGTTTTGAATTTGCATTATTCAGGCACAGCAAGAACTTCTCTTATAATAACAATTGGGCCATCTGCACGCTATTATTCTGAAACTTCAAGCACAATTTTGTTTGGTCAAAGAGTAAGTTTTCCTGTTCTATTTTTGTTTCTGAATTGTATTTCTAGATTAACCAAATTTTGTATTGCAACTATCCTCAACAACGAACATTTCTTGTAATAAATGTGTATAATCATATCAATTTTTTTCTCTTGTGTAGTTGAGGACACCACATATATGTCGTGCTCTAGTTGTTTTGGTTCTCTAGTTTAGGCTTTAGCCTTTTCTAATCATTGATTTACTTTAATTTGATGAGTTGCTATTGCTCATGTTGCTTTGAATATGTTCAGGCAATGAAAATAGTGAATACAGTGAAGCTAAAGGAGGAGGTGGATTATGAAAGTTTATACAAAAAGCTGGAATGTCAGGTGGATTCTCTTACCTCAGAGTTAGAAAGGATACAAAAGATAAGGCAGGACGAGAAAGCAAAGATTGAAAGAAAGTTGAGGAAGCAGGAAGAATCTCTAGCTGAAACTAAAATGACCTTTACTACAAAATGCGAGGTCTGCTTCACTTCTCTCAGGCTAATGATATGCTGGCAAAGATCAGTCTTCTATTCTTTTTTTTTTCCTCCTTTCTTATTTAGTTCAGATCACAGTCCCTCTCTCCAAAATCAGTGTGCATAGTGTTCTTCCTTCTTTATGCCAACTGTTGATGCAGAATTTGACCAAAGTTGACTGACAAAATCCTTTCTTTGTTAGAATTTGGAGAAAGAAAACGATTGCATGACAATGGAAATAAAAAAGCTGATGGAAGAGTTGAATGATGAGAGAGATCAGAACAAAATACTCTCTGGTAGAATTGTTGAGATGGAGATGTCACTGAGCCAAAACAAGGTAGAATTAACTTCTGTATGTATAGGTACATGTATTTGTTGCACCTTAGATGAGGATAAATCCGACCAATCCAAATCTGACGGCATATTGTTATCTACCTGCGATGGTTACTCAATTTTGTCTTGTTTCTCTGTTTCAATTTGATTGTCCTCCTTACTTATTTGATATTTATACTAAAGCAAAATGATCAAATTGAGAGATTGAGTCCTCTGAGCATAACTGCAAATTTTGAAGTTAAATAATAGTGTACCAGTACCATGAACGATGCTGCTAGTTATAGGTTAGGTATACGAGTTGAAACCGAAAACCACATGCTGAATAAATTATGTTTATTCTTATCACACATTTTGCATATTTAGACTATTTCCATTTCCAATCTATCAATACATGCTGATACAATATATCTTGTTACTTGCTAGTAGCAACAACAGCTTGAGAACTCGACATACAAAAAGGCTCTGTCAGATTCGACTCAGATGTACGAGGATAGAATCAAAGCATTGCTTGAGCAAGTAGAAAAAGAGCAAGCTCGATGTGCCTATTTGGAGTTAGAGATGCATGGGGCCCGCCAAGTAGTGGCTAGCAATGAGAATTCTTCAAAGGCAAGTATTACATTAGAGCTTTTTGTAAAGAAATAATTTCAGCCTTTGCTTTTGTGTTGCCAAAGAGCCTCAAAATATCTTGGAAAAATTGTGAGCATAGTTTTTTAACTAGATATGGATCTAAACAAACATGTAATTTCTATGGTTGAACTAATTTGTATGGTCTCTTAAAAAAATATCAAAATTAATGGTGTTAAAAAGAGCGGCCAAGTCTCTGATATGATTGCTGATCTTTGGTTCTAAGTTCTTCAGATGCAGGAAAATAGCAAGGTGAATGAACTCCAAAAGGAGCTACGTAAACTTAAAGAAGAATCCAGGAATGAAATACAGCATTTAGAAGCAAAGAACAGTGAACTCTTGTCAGAGAAGGTTAACTTACATAAGTTCTCTATTTTATGAATTTTGATTATTAGCTCTACTGCGCTGAAAAAGCATCTTATATTTTTGCAGGACTTGATTTATGAAGAGCTTAAATCTATGCAAGAAAAGGTGATGCAGGAGGCAAAGCACAGGAGAAGTCTGGAAGATGAAATCCTCAAGCTAAAAAAGGTTCTCAGTGAGAATAGTGCGGTGCAACTTGAGGTATGGAATTATTGGAACTCATGGAAAAAAAGAAACTTCCAGGGCTCCCCAAATGATGTTGTTATGTGTCTGTTTGTTAATTGTGCTGCGGTGTTAATTTTTTATTAGAGAGGAACTAGTATGCTTAGGACTACATCTGGAGTTGGTGGTGGTGCAATTTACCTGCCTAGGACTGGCAAATCTAGGGACACAATACCTAATCAAAAGGATACAATATCCAAGATTTTTGAAGAAGGTATTTTATTGTCAATTAATGTTCAGAATTTTTCTTTGCCATATTTTGTTAATCCAAATTCTAATAGTACCAGGAATCCCTTATTTGCATTCAGCTGGACCCACTTTACTAAAATGTCAATTGGCCCACACATTGCCTGATTTTACCCTGGGCAATGTGGCATTTCGTGTACAGAAATATTGTAATTTCGGTTTGGATATGTCAAGTTTCAGGAACATGTCGAGCTTATCTTTTAAAAAGTTTTATGAGCTCGTTTTCTTTTTTTCTCTTCTAAGCAACCCATCTTCTGATGCCCCTGCTTATTTTCAGTTGGCCTATCAAATATTCTAGCTTTGCTAAAATCTGAAGATCTGGACGTGCAAATTCATGCTGTGAAAGTTGTTGCAAACCTTGCTGCTGAAGGTGATTTTATTATATCAAAATTTACCTTGAGCCTTGCTCTGGTGTTCACTCAAAATTGTATTTTGGTGTTTACCAATGTTTTGACCATTAATTTTCTGTTAATATAATCATAACATTTGTAGACTAAAGGGTGAATTAGTAAAATTATAGTTAAAGAAATACTAAGAAGAGATACTGACCATGACAACTGACAAAATGGCCATCCACATTGAGTGAAGTGGTTATGTTATTAAGTTTAGATAGGTTATGTATCAAAATATGTTTTAATTTGGGAATTGTGTATCAAATTTTCAAGGGTGGGGATCCATTGACAAAAGATTAGTTTGACAACTTTCTCAATCATCATAAATACGGAACATGATGAAATTTGATGCATGTTTAACTGTTCATTAAATGTCATGAAACTGCAATATATCTATCAACCTTTGATGGAATCTGAAATTACATTTGAATTGCTTGGAATTTGATCTACAATCAACCTATTAAGTTAAAAAACATTTTTTATTTTGCACAAACTTTTTGCCTTGATTTGAGAAAGTGTTGCCAATTGACTGTTGTTACCGGAATCCTAACTCTTATATAAATTGGTGAACACTAAGGCAAAATTTGTTAATATGAGCAATCTTAGTGTTCTTTAAGCAATGATATGTTTATTGTTTTCAGATATTAATCAGGAAAGAATTGTAGAAGAAGGTGGCTTAGATGCTCTCCTTTCTCTTCTAGAAACCTCAGAAAACACAACAATACATAGAGTGACAGCTGGTGCCTTAGCTAACTTGGCAATGAATGGTTAGTTGCTTTTTCAGGGAAATATGTAAGCATCTTTCTCAGCGAGAAGACAAAGTTGATATATTAATTTTTTGGTAGGATCAAATCAAGGTTTGATAATGAATAAAGGAGGTGCCCGTCTATTGGCAAATGTGGCAAACAAAAATGATGATCCTCAAACTCTTAGGATGGTGGCGGGTGCAATTGCTAATTTGTGTGGAAATGGTAATGAATTGTGATTTTGTTTCATTCGGCATAGCTGTTTATATTTGGAGTTATTGACTGTAATTCTGTGATAATACAGAGAAATTACATGTGAAACTGAAGGAGGATGGCGGCATAAAAGCACTAGTTGGGATGGTGCGTAGTGGTCATGCTGATGTCATAGCCCAGATTGCTCGGGGAATTGCAAACTTTGCCAAATGTGAATCTCGAGCAATTTCCCAGGGTTAGCTTGATGTCAATATATGCAAATCTCATTACCCTCTATTTACATGCGATTTTATTTTGGTACAATTATTTTCTTTGTTTATTGCAAATGTAGGTCATAGAAAAGGGCGATCCCTTCTTATGGATGACGGTGCTTTAAAATGGATGGTCACTAGCCCTACAACCTTTTCAGCTTCAACCAGACGGCATATTGAGCTGGCATTTTGCCATTTATCCCAGAATGGTACAGCTCTTCCTTGATATTGTGAAAGTTTGTTCGATCACCTATATATACAATTTAAAACGAACTGTGTTTGAACCCAGGTTAGCTAGGATGTTTAGCACATGTCTTTTAAAATATAGTTAATGTTGCCTAACATCTTTCCCAACTTCCTCTAATAGATTCATACTTGCTCTCTTTGTTCCTAATAATGGAGATTGTGTGGGATACTTCTTTTAATTAGACAAGGAACTTAGGGCTTGTAAGGTTTGTTTAATGTTAGGGTGTCCGAACATGACACAACATGACATGGCACCTAAATTTTGAATATGCAGATGTTGCTCTGGACATGATGTTTTTTTCCAAATACTAATCTATTTAATCCATCAGTACAAGAAGTATTACTATTTAGAAAAATAAACTATAATTTACTTGAAAAGACTGTCCATAATCTTTTGTTGAGTTAAAACCATCGAGTTTTGTATTGAATGCAAGTCACAAAATTTTGACTTAATAACTAGTCAAAAGTATAGTTTTGACATGTCTCTAAGAATTTATGTTTTTGGGTTATAGAAAAAGCACTTTTACAAGTAGTCAGTTTTCTTATAATAATATAAATAATTATGTTTTATGATTTTGTGCTCCTTAATGAAACAATGTCAATGTAGTTGACAAATTGGAACTCTTAACAATATGTCAATATAGTTTTCCTTTTCCATTCCATTTCATCTTTTTATATTTGAAAATCTTCTTTTTGCAGAAGAGAATACGCGTGATATCATCACAAGTGGAGGCATCAAGGAACTAGTTCGTATATCACAAGAATCGACGAGGGATGATATTCGCATTCTTGCAAAAAAGGCCTTGAATTCAAATCCAGCATTTCTTAGAGAAATACAATAAATAACTTCAGTTGGTTCTTGTATAGGTACGTGTCTATATAATTTCTGTAGAAGCAATCTGACAAGGTTTTAGCCCAGCTGTGCTTAACTATTGATTGAGTGCCATTTTCTAAATCTTGCTATTTTGTGGTATTAGAGGAAACAGTGGTAAATATGGTCTCATAGAAATGTGTTATCTACAATGATTCTATGATGAGAAATGCTAGAGTCTAATATATAGGACGGATGGGTCTGTCCAATATGATCGTTTTTACGTTTTGAAATTTCAAATAACCGATCCGAACCGTTCAATATATTCTCCATATTGAAAACTTACAAGAAACCAATTTTTATATTTTTTTCGAATTTTTTTACTATTTTTTGGTATTTTTGAAAATTCATGATACAAATATTATGGATCGTCCAATAACAGCGATTTTCTAAAATACCAAAAAAATAGTAAAAAATTTCGAAAAAATGTAAAAATAGGTTTCTTATAAGTTTTCAATATGGAGAACATATTGAACTGTTTGGATCGGTCATTTGAAATTTAAAAACGTGAAATCGATAGTATTGGACGGAGCCCGTCTGTCCTATATATTGAACTCTAGCATTTCTCTTCTATGATATATATCATTCTCGTTTGTGTGATGACTCTGCATCTGCAATGTCTGGCTGTCATTGTAAAGTGGTAATGAAAAGAAGAAAATTTTACCATCTTTGATTGGTCAGGCCATTGACCTTTGGTTTATATTTTGCATTACTGTCATTTTTTTTTTATTTTGATCCCAACTATCTGGAATTCGAATATTAATCAAAGTGATCCAAGACGGCCAAAATTGCTTCTCATTTGGAATAAAATTAGGATTTGGCTCTACAATTATATTCGGATGGGAGATTTACTGTGGGCAACTGTCATTGGTCTTTGAAGTATTTTATGTGTTAGTTTGGATAGTTTGATCAACTCAGAGAACTTATATGCAAATGAATGTCCCAGGTGTGTCATGAACTGAAGGATCTGTTTTTACTGTACCATCTGAACGTTCCAAACAAATCAGAACTGCCTTAAGCAAAATACTAAACGACTCTGTACTGGCAAATCCCAGCTATTATATGGCAATTGAGGATTTGAGGTCAGTGCAAGTACAAATCATGATGCAACAAACGGCTGTGATCTGTCAACTGTTTGTGTGGTTTTGAGAGGATATGAACTCTAGAATCGTAAGTGGATTCATCCAAAGTCGTGTGCTATGTTTTGTCAATAGCCGAGTTATCTGTCCGAAAGCAGTCCGATACTTGAGATACTCCTTTGGAAAAAGAAAGACATGGTGTCCAGTACATTTCGATTTACAAAAAGGGAAAATAAAGAAAGTTGAAAAAAAAAAAATACTGTACTATAGTTCATAGATAATCTGATACTAATAGGCGATCCAACGGCTACCTCTAGTTTAATAGGCGGACAGACAGTTTTTTTTTTTAAAGATAAATTGAGGGTCAAGTCTTTCAACTTATTTTTTAATTAAATGTGTATGAAAGATCCCTCAATCGGATTTTAAATCTATGACCTTTCATTCAAGATACATTGTTCTTTGCCACTAGGGGTGTGTTTGGATGAACATGGAATAAGGAATAAGAATAAGAAGTTTCGTTATGCGTGCTTATTCTTATTCTTGTGCAACCCAAACAACACAAGAATAAGGAATTTGGGCCCTTATTCCTATACTAACAAAACCATGGTATAAGAATAAGGAATTTGGATAAGCACGCATACCGAAATTCCTTATTCTTATTCCTTATTCCATGCTCATCCAAACACACCCTAGATTAACAGGCGGTCGCACAAGATGCATTATTTTTTGTCACTAGACCAATAATAGACGATTACTCAAGATGCATTGTTTTTTGTCACTAGACTAATAGGCGGGCAAAGAGTTGATATAACTTTTGGTGGTTGGAGGACTTGTGTTGCTTAGTATAAGAATCAATTGACAATTATTCTGGGGAATATATGTGGCTGAAGTACTATCATTTTCATAGTTTCGTTTTCTTTTTCTATGGAGGGAAATATGATAATTTGAGAAAGAGTGATTACAGATTGACAGTTTTGCGACGTCCTTGCTCCCAATTTGGAAAGTTACCGAAGTACGAAGTTCGACGATGGAATATCCGAATTCCATTCGACATATACAAAGTTAATTTTTTCAATATATATAATTTTTTTCGACAAATAATTTCAAAGTTATGCTAAAGGCGTATTTCACGTGGACTTTGTTTTGGATGGACGATTGAATTAAATTAACAAACCCACCATATTTAATTTAATAACAGAAAAGTTCATGGCACCCACCTTACTACCTATATAAGGATAAAACTTCTAAATTTTAATCCAAACTAAAAAGTTCATGGTCGGTAGTACAAAGGAATCAACCTTTTCTAAGAAAAATTAATCAGCCTTGATGGCTTAATCACTCCGGCAAAGATGCTCCGCGCTCAGTATGGTATTGTTTATTTGTATATGCTTCTTGCGGATTGCGGTTCACCGTTTCTCAACAAAAACCGTCCCAATTTGTCCTTACCCGGTCAACGCTAATCCTGCAGCTTTTGCTTGTACAAACACAGAAATGGATGAGTTGCTTTCTCTCTTAAAATCATCCTTTGATCTTACATCAACGGACCAGATTGCACTTCTGTTTTAATCATGGAATGAGTTTATTAGACTGAGAATCCGATCCTAACCGTAAGATTCAAATCGAACGGATAGGATTTCCTTTTATTCCAGTTAATTCAGCGAGAATAACAGCGGATCCGAACTACACAGAGACGTTTTTTCAATTCTTAAACCCCTTGGAAAGAAGAAAAGTGCAAAAAGAAAAGAAAAACGCTCTTTAAACCCTTCTCAAAGTCTGAATGATCTCTATTGGCATTCTCCTTCCTCAAAATGTGACACCTCTCATGGCGATTTGCCACCTATCTCACTATCCCCACCTCCCAACCACCTTCTTTCTCTCTCCTAAGCGTTTCAATCGTGCTGTTGAACTCAAAATAAGCGAAATCTCGTCTGTCAGAAGGCTTGCGTTGGTTAGATCAAGCGAGAAACCAAGGTTCTTACCTCTCCCCTCTTTGTTACTTATTTCACTTTATGTATAGTTTTGATTCCCTAGTGGAGCAAGTTGATTGATATGTTGTAAGAGGTGGAGGTCACATGTTTTGATTTCTTTGCAAACGCTTGTAAAAGTTGTTTAGATCAAGCCCAAGGAATAGTTTTCTAAGGCAAGTTCTGGTAGTTTCACTTTGACTCCATTTGGTACCACTAAATTAAGTTGGGATTTGTCGAATTTTTGGTTGAGTGCTGAAGTACCAAACACATTTGATAGCAAAGAGACTAATTTAATCCAAAAGCTAGAATTAATCAATATATTGGGAAAACAGGGATTTACATAATTTTGGGACTACATTGACAGTGCTGTCACAAAAAAATTATAATAAAGATAATCCTCCCCCCCCACCCAAAAAAAAAAAAAAACCATTCTCAACCTATCCTTACTGAAATTAAATTCTTTCAGCAGTAATTAATTTAGTTTATGCTAGAATTTATTGACATGTGAGCCTCTGAGGTACTTAATATTCAGAACTAACTTTGAAGATAGAAGTAGTAGAATATTAAGAAGAACTACTACCACTACTAATCTGTTACTATTAGTTACCTGTGCAATTAGTGACTAGAATAAGTTAAATTTATGTTGGGATCTGCAATTCTCATTCATCATTTATGTCCTTAAAGTTATAAGGTAAGAGTTTCAAGAAATAGGAAGAGTGATGAGGCAATATGTGAAGAATTACGAGAATTTATTTCACTTGCTGGTCTTCCTCTTAAACGGATGCCCTCTTTGAAGGTCCTATCAGATAATGGAAGGTTTGTTAATTCATTCTGTTATGTCTCTTACTTTCATTTTTATTTTCTTTCACAAATTTCACATATTGCTGCCTTTTATCTTCTTACTTTTTAATTTTATTCATGATTCTTAGGATAGACTTGGCAGAAATTATTAAGAAAAGAGGGTACAATAAAGTCTCCAATCTCTTTCTAAGTTCAGTTGCAAAGGATGAAGTTGAAGAAAACATGTTAGATGGGTTTCTAGCGGATGAAGATGCTTGCAAGGAGGATCAAAATTACAGGTTTACAAGCTCTTCTTATTTTGTGTTATATTTGTTCAGTTGCCTTTGGGTTTTGTTTAGTTTTCTTACACTACTTTTGTCTTGAAAGAAGTGATGATGTTGCTTTATCAAATGAATTCCTTGACATGCATCAAGTTGAAGGGAATGAAATGATGAACAATTATACAAACAGTAATGGAACTCTAGAAGGTACATTGTGTGATTTTTATCTGTTGTACTAGCATTTTACTTCATGATTGAAACATATGATTTGACTTTTGGAATACTTTATCAGACTATTCAGCCCCTTTGGCAGCTAGCCAAACAAATGATACTGACAAGGCAAAGATTGTTGAAAGGTTATTATTGTTATATTACCTCTGCCATTCCTTTTTCCCTTTTTAAAGATACAAATTTTTCTGTAGTAATAACTTTTCCTTCTTTTAAAATACAGGGTTGATATGTCAGCAAATGGATCTGTCAATAGTGAAGAGGAACCAATACTTCCATTAGTTGATAATTATTCATCAGATGAACTTATTAATCTTGAAGAGAAATCAGTACACTCAGTAGTTCTTACCTTCTCATCTCCATTCTCGTGCAAATTCATTTTTTTTTTTAAGATAGTTGGTTAGTTACTTTTCATTAGCAAATTAATTAATCTATTGCATTTTTCACTTTTTCTGCAAGGTGACTGAGCCAGGCAATTATGTTGCAATCAACAGCCTAAAAGCTTTACTGGTATGCTAATTTTATTCTTAATCTTTTGTACTTGATCATAGTGGTTCTTAGTACCTTGACTTGGTAAATGTAATTTTGAAGGACCAGAAGGATATGGAGTTAACCAAATTGAAGCAGAAAATAGAAGAGGAAAAGGTAATTATTGTTTTTTATAACATACTTAAATTTGTTTAATATTCAATAAGTTACTTTTTAATATATGAAAAATTTCCTTTATGCCAACATGTCCTAGAAATCTCCTTGTTTTTTGGTCTCTAGATTTTGATAATTGAAGGTAGCATCATTGATTAGGGTTTTCATGAACTCTTTCTAGATTGAATTGTCAAAGTTGCAAGAGAAGGCAAAAGCTAAGATTGCAAGTGTGGAACTAACAATAAAAGAGAAATGTTGTGCAATTGATAATGCTGAGGAGAAACTAATAATTAATGAGAAATGCCATGTGATCAATGATGCTGAGGAGAAACCAAAAGGATTAAAAGAGGTATTTTATTTTCATTTATCCCTTTTGAGTTCAATTTTCTTAAATAAGCTGATATCTAGGTTCCAAAAGTATACTATGTTGGATTGATGTGAACAGTAGTTAAGGCATGATGTGAGATTTCAGTGTGATGTGAGAAGAAATATGTTTCATTTTAGCTTTGATGTATCTCGTGGTTACTTGGGCTGAGTTGGCTGTGGTTGCATATTTGATAATATGTGATGCACTTATAACAGGTACATATTGAGTTCATGGCTGATGCTGAAGTTGTAGAAATTGCTGGTAGTTTTAATGGGTGGCAACACCGGCTAAAGATGAACCTGGATCCACCATCAGGATCTGAAGATCCATCAAATTTCAGGTCTTAGAAGTTCTGATTCTATCTCTGGCAAAAAATTTATAATGTAATTTTATTTTCCTTTTGCTTACTTGTTTGATGTTATTTATTATACAGGCAACCTAAACTATGGTCCATTGTGTTATGGCTTTATCCAGGAGTTTATCAGGTATGAATAAAGAAAACACAAACTAACGAATGTGATGCATTACCTCTTGAGGAAACATTTGACCCGTAATGACCTTGTGCCCTTACAGCTATCCTTTTTATGTAGAATAATTCATTATTGAAAAATTAGCTGGTTCATATCAATTATATTGATCTTTGTAGGTTCAAGTTGTATGTGTTTTCTGATCTGACCTTACTTATCCAGAAAACTCTGCTGTACGTAAAATTTTGATTAACATATACCATCAACTGAATCAGATAAAATTTGTGGTGGATGGGAACTGGAGAGTCGATCCCAAAAGAGAGGTTGACGCTATTGGCAACTTTGCTAACAATGTGCTCAGGGTAGAACTATAGCTTCTTGCATTATCCCTTTTTCCTTAAGGTAACAGTATTCTTGATCTTTATTTGCACTGATTGCATGTTAATCACTGTACTTCAAATACTTAAATTAGAACAATTCAATCTGAATTAAACTCTTTTCTTGGGTGACTTTAATTTTATCTAGGCCAACATCTGAAGTTCTAAACAAGCTCTCTCCATTGCCTATTAAGCCTTGGTTAGTAACAGAATGATTCAGTGGGATGACTCGTCATGATATTAAACATCAAATGATGCGTTGACCAGGTTTTAGCAGCTAGTGAAACAGACTTGAAAACTTGTATTATTGATTTGGCTGAGTCATGCCATTTTAACAAACAAAGATGCGTAAAGGACTCCTGTCAATATTTTTGAACGATCTTCATGAAAGATGAAAATAATGTATAGAGACCGTACTTTTGCTTCTGTAATTGAAATTTACTCTAGCACAAAGGTAGATCTCTGTGATTAGTTGTCCTTCATAATTTACTATTAGCCTCGTTGAAAGTGTCAAATCTCGAATTCTCTCGGATGGTTTTAGTGTGATGTTATCATGCTTTTTACAACATTTACATCACTTTTAACGTAGATAAGGCACACTATTTTGCACGACCACGAACAACATAAAGCATTTGCGATTATTGGGTATCTTTTGCAACACTGTTTGTAAAGCTTCATAACTCTCGTATCATGTGCTTACAAATTGTATTTGTTTAGAACAGCAAAAACGTAGGTTCATCAAGAATTCTTTTAATTAGCTATGCATTTCTAAAATCTGTAAAATGTATTGTCTAGTGGATAAGAGACCATAGAAACACACAAATGTGAAAGGAAAAATGGTCATATTTCAATGTAAGTATCCGAGTGGCAAACGATCAACAGTCAACATCAGAAATATAAAGTCTTTGGTTCTCCAAATCATAACCAATATTTTTATTCTGCTGTGCCATAAAACCAAGTACCGATATATCACTTTTTGATATTATAGCGAGGCAGATGACACCGGACGTTTCCTCGTCAAAATAATTCACTGGGTGCAAAATAACATCAAGATCAGAGAAGTGAAATGTTAAATTTGGCACCTTGTTACCTTCCTCCAAGGTTTGTTTAGTCCCTTTGTAGCACAAGGCTGCCATGTCACTCCCTCCAGACACAGGCTCCAGTGTAATTGCTTTTCTCAAGCTCTTTATTAGGAAATCGAATGCAGAGTACTGTAAGATTGTGAATTTCACACCTGAGTCGATTATGAAGCCCCCCGAACCGTCTGATTTTTTATCAAAGGTTCCGGGTGGTATAGTAAGCTGCTCGTGTCCAACACTTATGTCATTAAGACTCAAGTAGTAATGTGTTGAGCCATCCTGGATTCTGTTAGCTATCATAGGTGTATAGTTTCCATACAGCCTTGCATCACTTCCAAAGACAAATTCTCCACCATAACTAGAATTATTCTGAGTGCCTGGCGGTGCAAAACAGTACGAAAACTGCCACCCTAGGTTGGGGCCCAGCTGCGTGACAAGGGAAAGTGGGCCGCCTCCGAGACCTAGAATCCCACACTCTGTGAATGAAAAAATCCCTCCATTGTCATCACCACAACCAAAAATCATACTTGGGATAGAGATTGGTGCGCTATTTTCTGAAGCGATAGTGAACGTATCTGATGCGAGGTTACCCCTAGTGTAAGATAGATCAGCGTACGACTGAGAGTAAACACACTCATTTTCATAGCACGAGCTTTTATGAAGGTCTGAGCAAGGGTTGGAGGGACATGCAACTGGATCGTACGTGGACGACTTGTGGGGATCGAAGAGAGTGTACTGTTGTGGATAGCATTTTATGCATGGGAGGCACTGAGTCCAAATTAAACTGCTACCTGTGTCGAGTGATAGATATAGATCATGAGGAGGTGTACCGATGGATAATTTTATAAGATAACTGTGGTCACCAGGGAGTAAGGGGGATTTGATCTTATCTGATTGGTCGTGAATAAGAGATGTCACGTACTCATGACGTAAGACAGACATGTTATAAGATGCGACCCACCGGTTCAATGACGTGATGCCTGGTTTGTGAAACGGTGACAGTGGTGAGTCCCGTTGGAGGAGGGTACTGGTGAAACTATTGCGGGTTCTGAAATTTATTTGATGAGAGGTCGCTGAGACTAGCAAGGAGAAGATGTAGAGTACTTGTGCAAGCAGTAAAATCCTTTCCATGGTGTGGCTTGTTAGTTGTTGCTGGTGTGGGAATTTTGCTCGTTTAACTGGGGCAATAGAAATGGTGATGTACAGGAGAAGTTGGTTGATTTGTATTTTGTAGCATAATCATGATTTTAGCTTGGAATTTATAATTGTTATATGGATGGAAGTTAAAACTATTGCAGGTAATGGAGCACATTAATTCGGAAGAAATTGTATTTTGTAGCATAATCATGATTTTAGCTTGGAATTTATAATTGTTATATTATATGGAAGGAAGTTAAACTATTGCAGGTAATGGAGCACATTAATTCGGAAGAAAAAAAAATAAACTCCTTTCATATTGCAAACTATTATCTGCTTACATGAAAAGAAAAAAAAAAGGATTCGCTAATTAAGGCGTTAGGAGTGCCATGTATCTTTGAGTGAATTTAGGATATGCAAGTGTCAGTATTTAGAAATACATTTCCAGCCTTTGTTCAACCTTTTGAGGTTGCCAACCCATACAAGAAGGCGAAATAAATGTCGTACCTTTTTTTAACTTAGTACTGCAATATTTTAAATTTATTTCCTTCTTATTTTTAATAATTTTGCTTCTTTGAAAGATCGCTCTTACTTCTTTCGCGCTCTCTCATCCTTATTTTTTCTTTTTTAGAAAAATATCTAGTATAATTGCCAATATTTCAGTAAATATATCAAGAAATATTATGGTTATTCCAGCATTTTGTACCTTCCAATAATCATTTATTTTTGGTCCAGCATTTATCGAAAAAGATTTTATAAAACAAAAAGGTAGTTGTCTGTTTTAATTCAAAAATGTGCATTCAATTTATATAAAAAAAATGACTCTAGCTTAAAATAAAGAATACTTATTTACGAATTTAAAATAATTGATAATTCTTAAAGTAATATGCATTGTAGTTGAAAAAAAGTAATTATTTGTAAAATTTCATCAAATGATAAATCTAGAAGTTCAAGATTCGGTTAAAAAACGTGTTTTTTTATAACTGTATCAGCATTTAGTGTGAATTAAAATAACGAAGAGTTCATTTTGGTTTTTTTTTTTTAAAAAAAACATACATCTAGCTGAAGAAGAATGTACTTCGATCTGGTAAGTAATAAAAAGGTAAAAACTCGTGTTAATATAATTGCATTTGTTGAAGCGTTGCTATGCACCACTATTATGAAAAGGTGCGGTAACTTCCATAACGATAAGTATTAAGTAATTCCAGAGAAAATAAAAAACATCAATATGTCATAGTCGTCCTTATTTATTTTTCTCCGTAGGTTTACATCCTATTCATATACTTTCTCAAATTAAAATTGCAATGCAGCTTTTCACGGGGATTTGATTCATGAATTGTCACGGTAAAAATTTTATATTAGTATTATATAAGCCAAGGCCATACGAGGAGCCGTTTTTCTTCTCTTTGGTTACCATTAATATCGAAACATAAGTTCGTTATCTCTATCTCTATCTCTATTTTTATAAACGCACGGAGCCATAACCCATGAGATATTACACGCTATTTGTGTCATTTGATCGATTTGATTTCTGGTTGGATATCAATAGCTACATGAAGCAATAAATTATTTTTATTTTCCGTCTAATAAAAAAACAAATTAAACACCACATCTATTATATTATTATAATAGATTGTGCAACATATCTTATTGTCTAATATTATTTTGTTTCTTAATTTGTCCATATATGAGGGCATCTTTTCTAGTTCTTATAAAAAAACAAAACGACAAGGTTTTTTGTTTACTAATAACTACTAACACTCAAATTTTTTTTAACCAACTCGCAGCTAAAAATTACTGGCAAAACTTATATATACACAGAGAATGATTTTTTTTGTAAAATTTGTTTTCATAATTTTTCCGAGGATTCCTTTTTTTTTTTGTAAGAATTAACATCGCTGGGCTGCGTAATCGTAATCACTAATCAGTAATGTCATCTCACCCAATTTTGTGGTTTTCGTTCTTGCTCTGTGCTTCCTGAATGAGTGGAATACTGGAATGGATAGATTGGATTATTTCTTGTTGCACCCTTATCTCTCTTTAGTAGCCCAGTAAATTGGCCCATTCAACTTATGTTGGGCTTTTTTGGACTACTTCACCTGAACAGAGCACCTAGCCAGCTAGCCTCTTGCCTCTACAGCTATGTGCTAACGTGCCTACGTGCTTTTGATTACGGGTCCCACTTGGCCGAGCCTTATACGGCTCCTTAGTTTCTACTGGCTACAGATATTCCTACAAATAAAAGCCGCACAGAATCGACTCCTTAGCAATCTTCGCCCAATTAGTTTGTGCGCGAAGCTCTCAGGCTCAGCAGTCAGCTCCAGTTGTCTTGCGTTGCGTTCTAGGGTTTTGTGTTCCTTTCCAAAACCTAATCTCTCTCTTTCTCTCTTTCTAGGGTTTTCCTATTAGCTTTCCTTAGAAATGGATTTCGACGAGTACGAGTACCTCGAGAAGGCCGTCGAGAACCCGTCCAAGTCCAACGGCGTCGACTCGCACAAGGGCTCCGCCGAGAAGGAGCGCGACCGCGAGAGGCGCAGCAGCGACTCGAAGCGCCGCCGCTCGGGCGACGACGAGCGGGAACGAGACAGGGACAGCGAGCGCCGATCTAAGAGGTCCCGATCTGAAGAGAAGGAGCACAGAGATAGAGATCGGGACCGGGAGAGGGAGAGGGATAAGGAGAAGGACAGGGATCGGCATCACAGGGACCATAGAGAGAGGGATAAAGACAGAGACAAGGATAGAGAGAGGGAGAGGGAGAAGGAGAAGGATAAAGATAGGGAGAGGGAGAAGGATAGAGACAAGGAGAAGGAAAGAGAAAGGGAGAAGGAGAAGGAGAGGGAGAGGGAGAGGGAAAGGAGGAGCAAGAGCCGGCATCGGGATGAAGATCGGGACAGGGAAAAGGAGAGGTATAGAGAGAAGAGCAGGGAGAGGGAAAATAGAGAGAAGAGCAGAGAGAGGGATTATAGAGACAGGTGCTGTTTTCTCATCCCTGTACTTGTTTTATAGAGTTGATTTTTGTAGAAAAAGCTAATCATGTAGATAATACCAATTTTATGGATATTTAAAAGTTAAATGTTTAGTAAGTTTACTAATGAAGTTAATTAATGTGCTTGGACTACCTGTACTGTTTTATTAGGTATTTGTGCATAATAGCAATGAACTTTTTTCCATAATCTCATTACATTGTTTTAGATCAGTGGTTTTTTTGCTGAATTTTTAACTCTTTTGTTCTTGGGTTATTCTCTGTTTTCTTTTCCAAAAAGGGTTGTTTTCAGATACTTTGTCCATTCAAATTACGTCTAGACTACTGTTTTTTTATTCTTTTGACAACAATGATTGTTCCTTCAGTATGTTGAATTTCTACTATGTTCTTCAAATATAAAGACTTGAGCATGGCATTGTCTATTTTTAAAGTATAAATGTCAAGGATATTAAATAATAATATGGGAATCGCAGATATGCTACAGCAATCCTCTCGTGGTCCTGGCTACTATTATCTCAAGAAAATCAGGTCATCGAATAACTTCTATTTCTAGAGCTTTTAGAATTAGGGCGATATTACTAGCCTAGGAAGGGCAGTATAGAATATCATATCTGAACTATATTTGTTCTCTTGCAGAATATTGGTAAGAGGAGTTTTGAGGCTTTCTCTCTCAAGCATTGCAAATTGCACAGAGAATGTTTTCTTTTTATATTTGTCTTCTCTACCGTTTTCTCTTTTGCAGGAAGACTTGTTGGATTCCTTTTGTTCTGTCAACCTTATTATTTATACCTTTTCAAATTTGTCGGCAGCATATTTGCTTTGTTTTCGTATTTTGAATTTGTGTGTGACACTGACAAAAAAGTGATAGTGTATAATCGAGGTGTTTGTAATTTGAAAATGGATGTGAGTTATCAAAGAGGAATGAGGTGAAATTTCTTTGGTTATTGTCCGTAGTATGCTTGTAGGCAGCACAAACTTTACATGAAGTTGAGGTTTACAATAAACAGCTTTAATTGTTTTTCTTTTTTTGAACTACCTTTTATAGCATTTTACTTTAGCTGGTGTAGAAGTTCTATTTGTATTTTAAAGTATCAATTCTGTTAATGTGAACCTCTTTTGTAATGCAGGCGTAAGAAAGATGAAACTGCTGAGCCCGAAGCAGACCCAGAAAGAGATCAGAGGACTGTTTTTGCTTATCAGGTCATTTTTTATCTGATGAATTTATGAACCTATTTATAGTTATGCATTAGTTACTGAGGTGTCACTTCATTATTGTTGTGCAGCTGTCTCTTAGGGCGGATGAAAGGGATGTTTATGAATTTTTCTCGAAGGCTGGAAAGGTTTGGCTCAAAGTTTCTAATTTCAAGTTCCCTTCCATGCGACAACTGATTTGCCTGTCAATGTTGCATTATAATATGAAACTTAAAGTTGTCTTCTTTATGTAGGTCCGTGATGTTCGCTTAATAATGGATCGAAATTCAAGGCGTTCAAAAGGAGTTGGGTAAGGGAACCATATAGCATTTAAGTTGTCTGTTTTCCCTCTTTTATGAGTTTAGTATTTCCTATAGTGCGCTTACTTTTACTTTTGCAGGTACATTGAGTTTTATGATGTGATGTCAGTACCAATGGCGATAGCTCTTTCTGGCCAGCTGCTTCTAGGTCAGCCGGTGATGGTTAAGCCATCAGAGGCAGAAAAGAATTTGGTTCCTTCAACTGCCACAACCGGTGCATCAGCCTCAGGTGGTGGGAGAAAAGTATATGTTGGCAATCTGCATCCGAACATAACTGAGGATCAAATTCGTCAGGTGAGTCACTATCCTCTTTAGTTCCTATGGTCACATGAATGATATTCCATGCTGATTTACAATGTCTTTGCAGAGCACTGTAAGTTGGTTTCTTATTTTAATATTAAAGTATTTGTTATTACTACTATGATTTTTTGCATTTAGTTAAATACTGTTGGACTGTTGGTATTTATAATAATGCTGGTCTAGTTGATTGAACCAAATGCCATCTTAAATGCGCTGTGAAGTGTAACGGAGTTGCTTCCCACACAGGTTTGGGGAGTAGCGAAGAATCCTCAAGAAATCTGGGCCTGATCTCTTTGTTCGAGTCAAATGTTCAATCATCATCTAAGTTAACATTGTATCTTTTAAAAAATTACTTGATACTTCTGTAGACCAAAAATAATGACTATCGGTGTTTTTCATTTTTATGCAGAGCATGTGGGAGGGGACTACCTTCTTATGTTCTATTTTCTGCAGGCTAAACTTGTTTTGTGTCAGTGGGATTTAAAATTATCTTTTCGTCTCTCTATCGTTTTGTGCATTTTAGGTTTTCGAGTCATTTGGCCCGGTGGAACTTGTTCAACTGCCTCATGATCAGGTCACTGGACTGTGCAAAGGCTTTGCGTTTGTCCAGGTTTGTGCTTCTATTCTTTCTGTTTAAGAGATAGTTGCTAAAGAACCTGAGTTTTACCCGCATTGTAGAGATACCCATTATGGTTGTTGGAGTCATGGTTGGGCACTTGGTTCTCTTTAGATTTAAGTGATCAACCTGCAGTTTCTGATTAGGGTACTTAGTTCTCTACTATAGGCTGCTTTATCTTTCTCTCTTTTTTTTTCTTGGCAAATGTTCTTTTATAATAAAAATTTGGCAGTTATTGATGTGCCATGTTGTATGATTTATAGTTTGCAAAAATGGAGGATGCAAAAGCTGCTTTGACTTTAAATGGTCAACTTGACATTGCTGGGAGGACCATTAAGGTGCTTTTTTTTCTTATGCTTATCAATTGAATACATTCTCTTTTGATGAAATTGGGTTCCTTTGGTATCACAGTATCACACAACTTTGAACAATGCATTATACCCTCTTGTTCAGGTTTCTGCTGTTACAGACCAGCCTGTCCAGGCCAGTACAGCAACTTCTGCAGATTTGGACGATGATGAAGGTGGAGGATTGGTATGTCTTGTCTATAGATTGTTTCCCCTCATTTTTGACCTTTATTTAATTTTTATATTTTCTGCATTATCATTGTTGTGATTCAAACCTCCTCATTTTTTTAATACAGTCACTGAATGCTAGCTCAAGAGCTTTACTTATGGCAAAATTGGACCGCAGTGGCACTACAGCTAGGTATTGACTACTAATAAAAGTTAAAACCATTATGAAGTGCTTACTTTTTTTGTTTCCTTATAAATTATAAGTGAATTTCCCAAACTTCAGAAAGACACGACATTGTGTCACAATGTGGTCAGTAATGTTTCTTTTGCTCTCCAGTTTAACGACTGGAATTGTAGGTTCAACTGCAGCAACTGCTGGATCAGTTGCATTACCAAGTGCATCAGTTTTGGGTGCACCGCCAGTAATACCAAATCCCCTCGTAGCGAACCCCCTTCTTCAGACCACAATTCCTGCCCTTGCGGGACTAGCAAAACCTGGTCTTCTTCCAAACCCTACCCTGGCTGCTGCAGAAGCTGTTGCCCCGCCTAGCGAGTGTCTTTTGCTCAAGAATATGTTTGACCCAAGTACAGAGGTTTGTTCATTTTGTAGTTCTTTGTCTGTGTTTTGCCTTGTTAAGTTATCGCATTACATTTTAAAGTTTTATCCTTGTCTAATACCTGTGTACATGCAGACTGAGCCTGATTTTGATTTGGATATCAAGGAGGATGTTCAAGATGAGTGTTCCAAATATGGTCCACTGAAGCACATTCACGTTGACAAGTAAGTTTGGGTTATCCATTGATATAAATTAGATAATTGGTTTCGGTTGGTGGTTCCATATCATCTCAAAAGATGGCGTTATATATGCTTTTTGAAGTAACCTTAGGCAAATTAATGATGTGATCTAGTACTGGCCTTTAAATTAGTGTTAGAAGCTAACTATACTGATCCTATATATTCGAGGATTGAAATAAATATATGTTTTGGCATGTTAATGTGATTTCTCTTATTCTCTAATATTGTTTTTGACTCTGATAATACCAATCTCTCGCTCTGCTCTGGTTGGCTGCCTATATATTTCATTTTGTTCAAGTCATCACACGGTTGACTTCTCTTTTATTTTCTGTAATGAAACAGGAACAGCGCTGGATTTGTATTTCTTCGATTTGAAAGTGTAACTGCAGCTATGAAAGCACAGAGTTCATTGCACGGTAGATGGTTTGCTGGCAAGATGATCACTGCTACTTATATGGTAACATTAATATTTTATTTTGATGTTTCATTTTGGAAATTTTTGCATCTGTGTATCTCATATAACTTCTTATTTTGTTTTTGACAGACTCCTCAGCAGTATGATGCAAAATTTCCTGGAAACTAGCCGGTTGAATTTCCCAGCAGCTTTTGACTGCAATTTCTGAATGGTTAGAAGATAACTTAATGGGCTTCATCCTCTACACTAAATAAGTAGAATTGTCTTACATTTAATATGAGAAGATAGACGTGCGTTTGTACCTTATTTTTGTTGTCTTGATGGGTCATTACTGTATTGAGGCTAGTTAGGGGTTTAATTTGATGTGTTATTGGATGGTCTTATTATTGAGATTTGTACAAGGATAACTATGTCTTGTATTTCAGTGGAACATAATGCTGTAGGAATGCTCATTACTTAAATGGTTATTATGTGATGTCAGTGATGTGCTTTTATTGCCACAAATGAAATTTTTTCATATAATCAAATGTCAATGTCTGCCAATTGTGGGAAGTTTCCAACATACAAAACTATGAAAAGTGTAGTACTTGCTCATTAAATGTCCTGCCTGTTGTAAGGAAAAGCCCGTGGTGTGGTGATGCGCATATCGAATACGCAATAGTTTGTAGGGTTGCAAAACCAATTTTGTATAGTTGGTCTAGTTATCGAAACGCAAAAAATGTACTGTGTATTTCCTAGGGACGTAATTTTATTTTTTTACAAAAATGTTCATTTCGTTATTGTAACTAAAAGTCGATTTAATATATAAACTTTTTTTTTTATTTATAGAGGAGCTAGATAGGGGCTCTCTAGTAATTTTTTGATATAAATTGCTAAGATGTTATCAGTGAGACCACGCAAACGTCAGGTATGATCCCTATCCCACAAGGTCCTATTTCGGTCTTCTGAGAAAAGTCATAGATAGATTGCAATCTGGTGCAAATATAGTGATAAAAAGAATAAACGAAGATCAACTAATTTTCACAAATTTTCAAAATGATGATGAACCTCAATTATAATTAACCAAAAAAAATTGAGAAATGCTAGAGTCCAATATATTAGACGGATGAAGTCTGTCCAATACGATTGTTCTTATATTTTTAAATTTCAAACGACCGATCCGAACCATTCAATATGTTCTCCATATTGAAAACTTATAAAAAACCAATTTTTACATTTTTTTCAAAATTTTTCTATTTTTTGGGTATTTTAGAAAAATCGTTATTATTGGACGATCAAGAAGTTTTATATCATGAATTTTCTATAATACTAAAAAATAAGGGAAAAAAATTTAAAAATGTAAAAATTGTTTTCTTATAAGTTTTCAATATGAAGAACATATTGAACAGTTCGGATTAGTCGTTTGCAATTTAAAAAATATGAAAACGATTGTATTGGACAGACCCATTTGTCCAATATATTGAACACTAGCATTTTTTTTAAAAAATATCCATACTTCATGACAATCTTCGAACAAAAACATATTCGTGCTTCATACCAGGGACGGATTTACATTATGAAATGAGGATAATTTTTTTTCATAATTTTTATCATATATGTATAATTTGACCTCCCGATTATATTAAAGTTCTCTACAGCGATCGTCACTCTTATAAATTAAAACTATATAATTCTAAATTATTAAAAAAGTTGACTTATTAAGAAAAAATTCTGCAGTGTTGAGTCCCTATTTCACACCATCCAAATTTCTGTATATCGTGCATATTACTTATCTTGAACAGGCAATAGAGGGACCCACATCAAATAATGGCATGGACGAAACGTCTCCATAATTTGTTCATTTGTCTTTATATTGACACTTGGGACTTTGATATTTTGACCCCACCTCTATCAGCCACCAAGCAATGAAGCACAGCCTAGATATGCATCAGCAATGATCTCATCCGCCAAATCCGCACATGCAGTATAAGCGCCACCAATTCCATCAGGCATCAGCAGTTATCTAAATAAAATTATCATAGAAAAAGAAGTGAACAAAATAAACTAGAATTAATTCCTCTACTCTACTCTCAGTCACTCTCCTGTGTTGACAGTGTAGACTCACTCACTCTCATGATGTTAATAAATAGCCCCTCATTTGTGCTCAACCCATCTTTCATCTCTCAAGCCTGCATTCAGTAACGTTTTCGGCCACCTAATTCTAATTTCAGAATCTCAATTTTCATCTCAACAGTGATCTCTGTCTCTCTCTGATAGGCCCATCTATTGTCTCACTATCTCAATTTTTTCTTTCAATCACTGCAAGGCTGATTGAATAAGAATGGATCTAGTACAAGATATTGTGATAGTTGGTGCTGGCCTTGCTGGTCTGGCAACTGCACTTGGATTGCACAGGTGTGCTTATTACTAATTAGTTATTACTTTTGCCTATGCCTCTGTACCAGGCAATCCATGAAAATAAATTGTGTTATTGACCTTGCTGGTCTAATACCTGCTACTTTAGCAATTCTAAGTTTTCATGATATAATCCATAAAAGCTTGCTCTAATAGATATTGACCAGTAGTGGTGCTATACAATTTTTCTTTGATTAACACATTGATATTTGGCTGTCTATAGGAAAGGAGTTAAGAGCTTGGTTTTGGAGTCATCACCGACTATGCGTACCTCTGGATTTGCATTCACAACTTGGTCTAATGCATGGCGTGTATTGGATGCTCTTGGGGTAGGTGACAAAGTAAGGGATCATCATGTCTTGCTGGAAAGGTAAATAATTGATGCATCTATTGTTTGCATGAACTTTGAAGTTAATCTGAAGTCTGAACTGATGCCACCAGTCTTGGTACACTAGATGATGAAGAGGAATTTATAAATAGATAAACAGACAAGTTCACTATTCGTTTTGTTTTATAAACTGTAAATAGTTCCATTTCAGTGCAATGTTCTTGTAACAGGTGACACAGCAATCCTTCTTTATTTTTTATATCTGGACTCAAATGGTGTGTAATTGAGATATCAGTAATAAAATTAGTGATGGCATACTGGTACCTTGACTTCAAGAATATGCCCGTCATAATCTTTCTCCAAAAATATACATAGGATATATTCAATACTGAGCTCTTTTTTTAAACACTTCTGTAGTTTTTCAGTCATGTCAGCAGCATCAGGAGACATTTCTGCAATAATGGGTCTATCGGGAGTTCAAGGCAAAATGTAAGCAATAGGAGTTTTGTTTCATACACAAAGTAATGAAACTTTACTTGTAAACAGTTTTTCTTTACAAATCCTGTATGATACCAGTGTTGCAAACAGTTTTCTTTCAGAAACTTACACATCGGATCCAAGCTAAATCATACATTTTCTGAAAGCAAGAAAAGCTTTACAAATATATAATTAAAATGAAATAAATAAAAGAAGAAATGCCAGGTCATGGGACATCAAACAGGCAAGAACAAAAATTTATCAGTGAAAAAGAAACATGAAGAGAAGAGGATAAGAAAATATTTAAAGTTTTAAACAGCTTAATTTCAGCTTTAAGTTGGTTTACAAGCACAATAAGAGTTTTGGTTCAATTACAAAGTAACATTTTTCCTTCCAGAGACAGAACAGAATGCCAACGTCAGTATTGGAGATATACATGATTAAATGACCCAAAAGCTTTTTGGAAAACATAGGAAATAATGGGAAGCTTTGGATTTCCCAGTAAAATGAACGGTTTAGATTTGTCCACCGATGCATTTTAAAATTGACGTGTAATTTTCTTTTTCTCGTTTCTTTTGATGAAGGGGAATGCATGAAGTTCGTTGTGTTAGGAGGGACTTCTTGTTAGAAACCTTAGCAACTGAACTACCTAAGGATACAATAAAATATTCATCTAAAATTGTTTCACTAGAAGAAGACGGAAACCTTACACTCCTGCATTTGGCCAATGGCTCCATAATAAGAGCAAAGGTGCATAACAGTTTCTATTTTCTCAACATCTGATTGTCTGGTAAATTCTAGCAAAAGGAAAAAAAAAGCAAAAATATAAATAAATAATAATAATACTAGACAAATAAAGATTTGTCTTTTTTTGAGGGCCTGATAAATAAAGTTTTGTCATAGGAGTAAAAAGGAAAACAAATGTTCACTTCCATTACAATGTACATTGTCATAAACTAATAAAGCTAAATCTGAAGCCAAGATCCTTCGCAGAAGAACAATGTACTCAACTAAATATCTGGTAATTTCAAATTACAGGTACTAATAGGTTCTGATGGAATAAACTCAGTGGTGGCGAAATATCTAGGTCTAAAGAAGCCTTCATCCTCAGGCCGTTGGGCAACTAGAGGGTTTGCGGAGTACCCAAATGGTCATGAATTTAAACATGAGTTTCTTCAAATAAATGGGGCAGGTTTCCGTTGTGGCTTCATACCCTGCTCTGCAAAAAATATGTTCTGGTTTTTCACTTGGATGCCCTCTCAACACGGTACATTGTTGTTCCTTGCTTTATGTAACTATTAGTATTAGGAGCAAGGTTCTGGTGCCACCATTTTTGGTTGCCACAAGTTGCCACAACTTCATATTGAATCATTATTTTAAAATTTCAAATTTCAAATATCGAATCCAAACCGTTGATCTTGTTCAATTTAACGAGCGATGCGTTTTCATATAAGATTTATAAATTTTAGAGTTGATTTGATACTCGATCAAGTGATTGAACAATGAACGTATTAGAATAAATCAGTCATAGTTAACCAGATTCGTTCATTTGTTGACCACTTGATCGAGTATCAAATCAACTTCAAAATTTATAAAACTTATATAGAAACACATCGCTCCTTATATTTAACAAGATCAATGGTTTAGATTCGACATTTGAATTTTAAAATTTTTAATTATTGTTAAAATATGAAGTTGTGGCAACTTGTGGCAACCAAAAGTGGTGGCACTAGAACCTTGCTCATTATTAGTTACTCCTATTTTGAAAATCATGCTTTTAACAATAGACTAGGGAAGTTGGTACAGCTGCACCATGAAAAATTAAATGGGTAAATAGAAGCAGAAATTGTTCTGAGTCTAAAATATAGAATTTTGAATTTCAGTTCCTTTATTTTAACTAAAGGTGGTTCCCTTATTTTAAATGCATGCTTTTAACCGGAAGTTCCCTTATTTTAAGTTAATTTGGAAAAAAATACAAAGTCGGTTAACTTATATCTTACTAAAGGTAATGAATTTAAGTTTCGTCCTACAGAACCTAATGTAAAAGACCCTTTTGTTCAGCCTATCTGAAATAAGTAAAGATTATAAAACAAATTGCGACCTTGGAACTTTTCAGGGGAAGAGAAGGTGGATGAAAGCATAAATATGATGCGAGAATTTGTCATAAAAAATCTAACAACATCAAAAGTGCCCCAAGAAATGATTGAAGTGATCAAAAGAAGCGAGATGAGTGAGGTGGTGTCAAGTCCGTTGAATTACCGGTTCCCAATGTCTGTCTTATTTGGAAACATCACCAAAAGAAACATATGTGTAATTGGTGATGCACTCCATCCCATGACACCCGATTTAGGACAAGGCGCTTGCTCTGCTCTTGAAGACAGTATTATTTTGTCGAGGTATTTGTCTGATGCTGTTCATCAGGGTAAGATAGAGGTGGGTTTGGAGAAATTTGCAAAAAGCAGGAGGTGGAGATGTGCTAGTGTGGTTGCCACAGCTTATATAGTGGGGTCCTTACAAGAAAGCAGTAATTCGTTTGTGACTTTTCTAAGGGATAAAGTTTTGGCCGGGACCATGGCAAGAGCTCTGTTGAAGGTTTCAGACTATGATTGTGGGAACATCTGAAATTAGTAACTAAATATTGTTTTCCTATAAAAAAAATGTATGAGATTGTGGTTTTTTGTTAACTTATTCTTATGTAGTCACTGCACAATAGCAACAAAACAAGATCCAACATAAATAAAAAAGTCTATCTATAAAGATTATGTAAATGCCATCTTTCTTATAGTGTTTCTGGTGCAATTTAATACTCGGTTTCTTGTTGAGTTCTTTTGTACTATGTACTATTATAATTAAAGCCTGTTTGCCCTTTATTATAACCTTCCTTTGTGCAACACAATGACAGAAGAAGAAAAGGAAAAAGAGTTGGGTCCCTCCTCATATAGCTTTTCCTTTTATGTTTATACCCTTTGTAATAATCTAATGTTATAGGGTTCATTGTGTAAAAGTTTGTGTAAAAGTGCAAACTTTTGTTAATAAAGGAAAAATGAAAAAAACGGGGCAGTAGCTTTACACCCCACCAAACTTGTTTTTCTCTCTGGCTCCCGAGCGTAGCCCTCTGTGCGAAACTCAAACGAAAAACAAAACTCATCTCCCTCTCTCTTTAATCTCTCTGTACCACCGATCGGTACTACTCTCCCTCTCCTCTAAAATCTCAACAACTGGTATCAGAGCGTAAGGTTCGTCGCCGCTAAGTCGCTGTTGCGGAAACCCTAGCCGTCGGGTCACCGCCGTCAAACCCTAGCCGCTGCCGAGCCGCAGCCGTTGATCACCTCCGTTTCCGACATCGATCGGGTTGTTGCCGTCGAGTCGCGAGTGGCCGTTACTCCGCCGTATTGAGGTGAGGTTCTCTTTGACCGGTGTATTGCATTTGGGATTTAGGGTTTGTGTCTAAAATGGAAGAGAGCAATAGTGGTACCATGGTTAAACTTACATCTTCCAATTACTCCATTTGGAAGTCTCGTATGGAAGATTTGTTGTATTGCAAGGATGCATATGAACCCCTTTCGGGTACCAAACCCGCTACTACCACCGATGATGTTTGGAAAGTATCTAATAGGAAGACAATAGCCATAATTAGACAATGGGTTGATGATTCCGTCTATCACCATATCTCATCCGAAACCGATGCCAAGGTGTTGTGGGAAAAGCTTGAAAGCTTGTATGAGCGCAAGACCGCTCAAAATAAGGCCTTCTATATTAGGAAGTTGGTAAACATGAAATACCAAGAAGGTTCCTCGGTGTCGGATCATTTGAGTCGGTTTCAAGATTGTGTGAACCGTTTATCTACCATGAAAATGGCGTTGGATGAGGAGTTGCAAGCATTGATTTTGTTGAGTTCCTTACCCGATAGTTGGGAGACTTTAGTGGTGTCATTGAGTAATTCGGCACCCGATGGTGTTGTGACCCTAGCCATGGTTAAAGATAGCATGCTCAATGAGGAGTTGAGGCGTAAGGAGTTGGGGATTACTAGTGAGTCTTCGGCTCTTGTCACCGAAAATCGTGGAAGGAGTACTCAAAGGAATGCTTATGGTGATGATGATAGGGATAAGTCAAAGGGGAGGTCCAAGTCAAGAAAGGGGATTACATGCTATTATTGCAAAAAGCCCGGCCACAAGAGAAGTGAATGCCGGAAGTTGAAAGCCAAGAATGATGGCTCCAAGAGAGATCAATCTAGGGGAAGAAGAGAAGATGATGAGAAAGAAAGTACCACCGCAATTGTTACAAATGATGAAGTGTTCATAGCTTGCGATGAGGGTTTTGTGAACCTTACTAGTCAAGACTCCACTTGGGTGGTTGATTCCGCCGCCTCATTCCATGTCACATCTAGACGTGACTTGTTCACTTCCTACAAGGAAGGTGATTTTGGTGTTGTTAGAATGGGGAATGATGGAGTTTGCAAAATCTTTGGCATTGGAGATGTTTGTGTGGAGACTAGTTTAGGATGCAAGCTTACTCTCAAGAATGTTCGGCATGTGCCGGATATGAGGCTTCATTTAATTTCGGTGGGTGCCCTTGATGATGAGGGGTATCAAAGTTGCTTCCTTGGTGAGAAGTGGAAGTTGTTGAAGGGTCATTTGGTTGTTGCTCGAGGAACCAAATCGGTTCGCTCTATGTTACTCAAGTAAAGGTGTGTGGTGAGGTGAATGCCGCCGAGTGTAACTCAACCGATTTGTGGCATTTGAGGTTGGGTCACATGAGTGAGAAGGACATTGAGATTCTTTCTAAAAAGAAGTATGTGTCTATTGATGGTACTTCACTTACCTCATGCACACATTGTTTGGCGGGCAAACAACATCGAGTAGCCTTCAAGAGAAATTCAACAAGTAAGAGGCCGGGTGTGCTTGATTTAGTTCACACCGATCTATGTTCTATGGGAGATAGAACTCTTGGCGGCGCTCTTTACTTTGTTACTTTTGTGGATGACCATACAAGAAAATTGTGGGCATACTCCTTGAAAACAAAAGATCAAGTGTTGAATGTGTTTAAGTCTTGGGTTATGGAGGTTGAAAGAGAGACCGGCAAGAAACTCAAGTGTGTCCGGTCCGATAATGGTGGTGAGTACCGTGGTCCTTTTGAGGAATATTGCAAGGCCAATGGTATTAAATTAGAAAAGACCGTACCCAAGACTCCACAATAAAATGGTGTGGCGGAGCGCATGAACCGCACCATATGTGAAAGAGTTCGGTGCTTGCTCTCTCATTCTAAGCTCTCAAAGGGATTTTGGGGAGAAGCATTGAACACGGTGGTTCACTTGATCAATCGTTCTCCCTCTCATGCGTTGGATGGTGATATACCGGAAAGGGTTTGGAAAGGAAAAGATGTCTCTTATGACCATCTAAGAGTGTTTGGTTGTAGGGCTTTTGTGCACATACCCAAGGATGAAAGGTCAAAACTTGATAGCAAAACTAAAGAGTGTGTTTTCTTGGGGTATGGAAATGGTGGATTCGGTTATAGGTTGTGGGATCCAATTGAGAAGAAGTTGGTGAGAAGTCGAGATGTGGTGTTCTTTGAGAAAGAAACCATTGAAAATGTTGGCAACCTCGACAAGGCGAAAACCTCTACAAGTAGCTATGTTGACCTAACTCTTCTTTCTTCCAACAACCCAAGAACCGAAATAAATGATGAAAACCCTAGCCATACAACCGAAACTACTATCCCACAAATTCAAGAGAGCGATCCTCAATCCGAAACCTCTTCAAGTGATAGCTCACAAGTGCAAGAATTGAGGAGGTCGACTCGTGAAAGGCGAGTTAGCACAAGGTATCCCACAAATGAATTTGCTTTGCTTGGTGATAGTGGTGAGCCCGAATGCTTTATGGAGGCTATTGAGTCGGAGCATAAGAATAAGTGGTTGGATGCCATGCAAGATGAGATAAAATCCTTGTATGAGAACAACACTTTTGAGTTGGTGAATTTGCCAAAAGGCAAAAATGTGCTCAAGAATAAGTGGGTTTACCGTGTCAAATTGGAGGGTCAAGAAGCAAAACCGAGATACAAAGCTCGGTTGGTAGTGAAGGGATTTGGTCAAAAGAAGGGTGTTGATTTTGAAGAAATTTTCTCACCCGTTGTGAAGATGTCATCAATTCGGGTTGTGCTTGGCTTGGCCGCTAGTTTGGATTTGGAGATTGAGCAACTAGATGTCAAGACCGCATTCCTCCATGGTGATTTGGAGGAGGAGCTCTATATGGAGCAACCCGAAGGCTTTGTGGTGCAAGGACAAGAGCACATGGTGTGCAAGTTGAGGAGGAGCCTCTATGGCTTGAAGCAAGCACCACGAAATTGGTACAAAAGGTTTGAATCTTTCATGTGTGACAATAAATTTACTAAAACCATTTCCGATAATTGTGTCTTTGTTAAGAGGTATTCTAGTGGTGATTTTCTCATTCTCTTGCTTTATGTTGATGATATGTTGGTTATTGGAAGTGATTTGAGAAAAATCAAAGCATTAAAGGAGAGACTTGCAAGCGAATTTGCTATGAAAGATTTAGGGGCAGCCAAGCAAATTCTTGGTATGAGTATCACTAGAGACCGGAAGAATCGGAAACTTTGGTTGTCACAAGAGAAGTACATTGAGAAGGTACTTCAAAGGTTCAACATGAAAAATTGCAAACCGGTAACATCTCCTCTTGCTAGTCATTTTAAATTATCTTTAGATGGTTGTCCTAAGAATGACAAAGAAAAGGATGAGATGAGAAAGGTGCCATATGCCTCGGTTGTAGGCTCTTTGATGTATGCAATGATATGCACTAGACCGGACATTGCTCATGCCGTTGGTGTAGTGAATCGATTTCTTTCTAATCCGGGTAAAGTGCATTGGAATGCCGTTAAGTGGATACTTAGATATTTGAGGGGTACATCCACTCATTGCATTTGTTTTGGTGGCACAAGAAATCCGGTGTTGGAGGCATATACGGATGCCGATTGGGCCGGTGACATAGACTCTAGAAAGTCTACATCCGGTTATTTGGTTTGTTTTGGAAACGGGGCCGTGTCATGGCAATCCAAGCTACAAAAATGTGTTGCACTTTCAACTACCGAAGTCGAGTACATAGCCATTACGGAGGCATGCAAGGAGCTAATTTGGATGAAGAAGTTCTTGCATGAGTTGGGTATTCGGCAAAAGAGGTATACTTTGTTATGTGATAGTCAAAGTGCAATTCATTTGAGTAAAAATCCGATGTTTCACTCTAGGTCCAAGCACATTGATTTGAGATATCATTGGATTCGTGATGTGCTTGAGAGAAAAGAATTGGTGTTGGAGAAAGTCCACACGAGTGATAATGGATCAGATATGTTGACCAAGTCGATACCGCCATTGAAGCTTGAAGCTTGTTGTGAGAAGGCGGGTTTAGTGGGTAGACACGCTCCATGAGTCGGGAGGAGAAGTTTGTTGGGTCCCTCCTCATATAGCTTTTCCTTTTATGTTTATACCCTTTGTAATAATCTAATGTTATAGGGTTCATTATGTAAAAGTGCAAACTTTTGTTAATAAAGAAAAAATGAAAAAAACGGGGCAGTAGCTTTACACCCCACCAAACTTGTTTTTCTCTCTGGCTCCCGAGCGTAGCCCTCTGTGCGAAACTCAAACGAAAAACAAAACTCATCTCCCTCTCTCTTTAATCTCTCTGTACCACCGATCGGTACTACTCTCCCTCTCCTCTAAAATCTCAACAAAAAGTTCATGCTAGATTCAAATTTTCTAAGTAATCATTACTTTTTTACAGATAGTCAACTTTTAGGATCAATCTAGGAAATATAGAGATTCATTTTCCTATGAAGTGAAGACCAGAATAGAACGGCTTGCTACATTAGAAAAATAAGTTTCGTTTCCAATGTAAATTATGCAAGGGAAAATATATATTTAACAAACTAGCAAAAAAGTTCGCCAATTTTAGCAATAATCACATTTAGATTTTTTTAATAATAGAGTAGCCCAACCGGAACAAATTGAAAATTCAGCCCGACTTGTGAGAAATAAATCAAACTTTATATGCCAATTTGTAATATGATCTATATATAGATACGTCTTCTGTTGTTAAACAATCATCTCTTTCTCATCATTTTGCTCATCTTTGTGAAAATCTAAATGGAGACCGTAGAAGATATTGTGATAGTTGGTGCTGACCCGGCAGGTCTGGCAACTGCAATTGGACTGCACAGGTATGTGTTTAATCTATTACTTCTGAAAACCAGGTAATGATCTGCAATAATGACTACCGAGGTAAGCAATTTCCATAGGTTCAGTGGCGAAGCCAGGATTGAAAAAATTACGGGGACCAAAATCTGACTAAAGGGTGCGTTTGGATGAGAGAAGAAGAAGAGGAAGAAGGAAGATGGGAAGAAAAAAAAATTATAAACAATCCAAACTCTTCACAAAGTTACACACTTCCCAATATTTCTTCCCACTTCTTCCCTTCTTCCCTTCTTCCCACACCTATCCAAACGCACCCAAAAGAAATTGAGAACCAAGAGAATTACAAGTTTAAGTATTAATTACCTAAAATAATACCAGCAACCATTAATTTTTCTTAATCAAAACATCGTTGGGTATAATATTTTGAGCCTAGAGAAGGCCCATGAAACTTAACTAATGTCATGTCTTCGATTTCATATGTGTTTGAAGGTAAGATCTAAAGCTTTTCAATTTCATTTGTTTTGAGGAAAGAAAGATCTAAAACTATAAAGAGCTTGGGTTGGGTTAGGCGCTGACTATGTTACTAGGACAGTTTCATGGGAATTCCATTACTGACATTAGGTTCATATCAGAGATGTCCCATTTACCTCTGATATCTGAATTAACTCTTCTTGTTGAAACAAAAATTCTCGAATCCCTATATTCAGTATAACAATGGGTGCGTTTGGATAGGTGTGGGAAGAAGGGAAGAAGGGAAGAAGTGGGAAGAAGTATTGGAAAGTGTGTAACTTTGTGAAGAGTTTAGATTGTTTATAATTTTTTTTCTTCTCATCTTTCTTCTTCCTCTTCTTCTTCTCTCATCCAAACGCACCCAATAGTGGAAAACTTTCATTCAATCTTCTTTTAATGCTCATCACAGTGCCTATGCCATGCCAACAGGCCACTGGAATGATTTAATTACTACACAAGTTCATTATTATTCTTATCCAATCTCCCACATTTGTTTTTCTTATTTCTAATCTTGTAGAGAATATTAAGAAATATGGTATTGTATATATAGGAGGGGTGTGAAGAGTCTAGTGTTGGAATCATCAGCAACAATGTGTACCTCAGGATACGCGCTCGGGCTATGGACAAATTCATGGCGTGCATTGGATGCTCTTGGGATCGGTGACAAGGTCAGATAACATCATACCTTGATTGAAAGGTAAATTCTTCGTTTCAGCTGGGTATCAACCTCACCATATTGAACAGTTTGACCTTTTTCCTTTCTAATTAAAAATTGGTAAGGTTTCAGGATGCATCATTTTTGTTGTAAAAGCCGCAGTTGATATACAATACCCGGCCTGACTGTAATGATTGGTTGCATACTTGCATACCCTTCCTCTAATATTTCTTCGCAACCAAAAGTGTACCCTGCCAAAATATTCATACTTAGGGTTATCTATTGTAGGCTTGTATTGTCGTCACCACGTGGCACTTCAGCAAAAATAAGTCTACGGGGAGTTAAAGACAAAAGGTAAGCTACAAAATGGTTTTTGTTACCTGCACACACAAAGAATGTATATAAAGCATAACAAATTTAAGAAAAATTCATGCTTCCACTCTAAATTTAAAAATGTAACATCAGTGTTACAGTTGATGATCCAAAATATTAGGATTAGGAAAAACAAAAACCAAAGAATTTACATTATAAAGAAATGTTATTGACAAGAGCTATTTGCTTTTATCCATCTTTAAACTTCATAATTTTTTAATAAGTCTTCTTATTCTTTTTCTTGTTCCCTCTTTGCTCTTGATGTAGTGGAAAGCTTGAGTTCCGTACTGTAAGGAGGGAATCCTTGGTAGAAATTTTAGCAAAAGAGTTACCCGGGGACGCAGTTAGATATTCCTCTGAGGTTGTTTCAATTGAAGAGGATGGCAATCTTAAGCTCTTGCATTTGGCAGATGGCTCCATAATTAAAGCAAAGGTACACAAAAAAAGAGAAATTCTGGGTAATACCCGAATAATTTCTGGACGACAACTAATTTCTTAGTCTCACTGCCCCCAGACACTTACAAACGTTTGGAACTAGTATATATAGTTTGACTTTGTTAGTGCGCAAGCATATCCCCAATTTCTGAGGACAATTTAAAAAATTAATTATATCCATCCGATCATTCAGGGGTACTGTACCAGGAAATTTAAATATAGCTGAAATCCTCTTTCCTTCGTTGGAGGTAACATATGAAGTGCCATGTGTATCTCTTTATTTCATCTCCAAATATAAAATGCACATGAAAATAAAAAGAATAACAAGAAGTCAAGAACTATATATGGAAAAAAAGAAAATTTTAAGAACATTTATTCTCAATGCTCTCTATTTGGAACTGAACTCAAATAATACAGTTCTGATCCATCGAACAAAATTTATTTTATCAAGTTTGTTTGTGATTCCTTTCACTTTTGAATGAAAGTATTTGATTTGGCAGTTAAAGTTGCCATTCTTAAATTGGATTAACTCTTCATAAAAATTTAATCTTCTTTGGTCAATTTTGTGTCTTGGTCAAATAATTAAGGAAACTGTTTTACTGTTGTTACTTGTATTTGCTAATGTTACTTATCTCCTTTATGTATTTCATCATGATATTGTATTATTTTGTTTTAAATTTTTGTTACTGCTATAATTATTTTTTACTATAATTTCCATTATTATTTTATAATTTTTGTTCCATTATAATTTATTATGTTGATCGTGGTAACATAATGTCATTCATATAGTATGCCATAGTCTTCATATCATCATCCCTTATTCTAAGTTTTATATTGAATAATTTGCTAAAACATTTTTTAAATGCTGTAGTCTTTATTTTGCTGATACATAATTACAGTGCAAACTCATTTGAGGTGGAACTAAATAAACTGAAAGGCAGTGTAGAACCATTTCAAGTGGTATCTTATAGATAAAATTTCTCTTCTTTGTATGCAATTTTCAGGCAACTCTATGTAAGTCAATCAATACTGGCCATCTCAGTGTAACCTAGATGGATTTTCTATGTCAAGGAGAGAAGAAGCTAGAAAAGATTTTTCTTTTATGTTGACCCAGATTTTCACTTAAATTTAAGAAGGAAATTACATCTAAATCATTTCAATTTGAAACGGAATAACAGTTATGTCCTTCAGTTAAATGTACAAAGTCTCATTGCCTGAATCTAGGAATGAGCTCAATGGAATGAACAAATGATTTAATAAAATTTAATCAGGTTAGATAGAACTAACTACTAATTACATAAAGAAATGCTATTTCCTATTTATAGCATTCCAACAACCTTTTGAACAAAATATTGGAGCATTGAAGCATGTAACAAAGCCCCTATGCTATAATTGCAAAACCTGTGAAAAGGAAACAAAAACTTGCATCTGACAACTTGAGAGTGCTTATTGCTGTTACAGGTAGTAGTAGGGTGTGATGGGATAAATTCAACAGTTGTTAAATACATAGGTCTTAAGGAGGCGAAATTCTTAGGAGTTTTGTCAACAGGAGGATTTGTTGAGTACCCAACTAACCACGGGATTAAACCTGAGTTTCTGGTAATTACTGGAAAAGGATTTCATGCTGGCATGCTACCCTGCTCTGAGAGAAGCATATACTGGTATTTCAATTGGAGACCATCTAAGAAAGGTACATTATTAAGAGTGCTTTTCAATTTGTATTTGAGGATTCTACTAGTGATCATTCGTCAAAGTCTGTTTTGGGGTCCACAAGTGACAAGCCGTCTAACTGGTGTAAAAATTTGGAATATTTGAATTTAGTTGAGTAAACATTGTGAATTAAAGATTAGACACGGTTTAATTGCATATAATCAAGGAGTTATACAGGCTTTGTTGGGACTAATTTGGGCAGGGGCGGATACAGGCAGGGGCAGGCATAGGCCTGGCCTACGCTGCGAAAATTATTTTTAGTGTTAAAATGTAAAAAACACAGTGGTAATTCGGTTATCTAATGTATCTGGCCTACTCTACTATTAAAATTTCAAGTTACTAATGTCTAGTTGAAGTCGACCTCAACAATTCGGCCTACTCTGTCCTCAAATCCTGGATCCGCCCCTGAATTTGGGGATCGTGTGGCAAAATAAGGAAACACGATATTAATTGTAATAGAGTTATGGATCATGGTGCAGATAAAATAGATCAAAGCATGACAAAGATGCGAGATAAAGACTTTATCATACAAAAGCTGACGACTTCAGAAGCCCCAAAAGAAATCATACAAGTGATCGAAAGAAGCAAGATGAACCATATGGTGTCTAGCAGCCTGAAATCCTGGTCCTTGAACTCTATTTTACCAGAAAAGATCACCAAAAAAAGAAACACTTGTGTAATTGGTGAAGCACTCAATCCCTTGATGCCTGGTTTAGGCCTTTGCACATCTCTTGAAGAAAGTGTTGTTCTTGTGAGGTACTTGTCAGATGGTGTTCATAAGGGAAAGATTGAGAAGGCTTTGAAGAAATTTGCACAGCACAAGTGGAAGAGGTGTGTAGAACTGTCCACAGGAGCTTCTTTGGTGCGGTTCATAGTGAAAAGTACTTTCTGGTTATTGAGGTTTAGGAAATTAAGGATGGAGGATTTTTGGGTCATGATATTGGCTACAGAACTCTCGGCTGCAACAGACTATGATTGCGGGAAACTTTGAAATTCGTAATGAGTTGCTACTGTAAATTGAGAATGGGGAGTTTTTAAACTGCACTCTTTTCTTTACTTACGTTTTCATTAAAACTTGGTCGTCGCTGTTGAGTTATTTTATTCTAATTCCTTCTATTTTCAATTAAGTTGGCCTGTATTTTCTTTCTTCAGTTTTAAAATAACCTGTTTAGCGAGTTGTGTTCAGCTGTAATTAACCAGTAAATTTTTGTAACGAACATAACGTTAATTTTAAATTTAATAGTAAACATAAAAAAAAAGAAATTTAATAGTACACATTTAGGCGCGCCTGGCGCACTGGTGGCCACTCCAGTGGCAGATGCGCACTGGCGCATGGACTTGGTGTTGGCACCGATACTTGAGACTGCTGATGCAAACATTAAACTTGTCGAGGGTATTTATCAAAATATTATGATGGATAAATTATGATCCAAAATTTATTGTACTATTGTCTATTCAATTTGTGTTGAGAAATGTTAGTGTCTTATATATAAGATGGATGGGTCCGTTTAATACAATCGTTTTTATGTTTTTTAATTTCAAATGGCTGATTCGAACCGTTCAATATATTCTTAATATTGAAAACTTACAAGAAACCAATTTTTATATTTTTTTCGAAAATTTTTACTATTTTTTGGTATTTTTTAAAATTTATGATATAAACATTATGGATCGTCCAATAATAATGATTTTCTAAGATACCAAAAAAATAGTAAAAAATTTCGAAAAAATGTGAACATTGGTTTCTTATAAGTTTTTAATATGAAGAACATATTGAACGGTTAGAATCGGTTATTTAAAATTTAAAAATATGAAAACGATCGTATTGGACGGAGCCCATCGGTCCTATGTATTGGACACTAGCATTTTATATTTGCAAAGCAGGGTTGGTAACCGGAAAAGCACAAAGATACATGCAACAGCAAATAAACAAACAATAGTAGAGAGAGAGAGGCAATTGCACATGCAGCAACTCCAATTTGTAAATGTGTACTTTTAAATTTCTTTTTTTTTTAATGTTTACTATTAAATTTAAAATTAACGTTATGTTCGTTAAAAAAAAATTACGGCAATTAACTGTGGATGTTTAATTTGCTTAAAACATGTGCAATTAGTTTTGTCTGTAAATAAAAAAAAAACGTTACTCGGATTTTGATCTAATGAAGTTTAGCATGAAAGAAGCCCGAAAAAGAACCAAATTAATTCATGCAACATCCTATAAACAGAAATTTGTTTGAGGATAAAGCTAGTAAAGTGTATAATTCATTTAATGCAATTTATAATTTATCCTTATTGGAAGAAATCAATTTAATTTATGAAAAAATTGTACGACTTGTTTCCCGATATGTAGCACAAAATATCTTTCATGCAAGTAAATGCCAAACACTAATAAAGTAGGTCTCTCCATAATACATTTTCATACAATTTGTGTTAATTTAAACTTCCTGCAAGCTTAGTTTGGGTGTAGCAATGCAATGCACAAACCAATTTCCAAGCACCGAGGTTGGGCAACAAAATGGCGTAACTACGCCGGAAGTCGCTTATGCCCATAAGGTGCTCGATTATATGCCTCTGAGAGCAAAGCCAACACACACCGCCGCCTTGCAAATAGAGGCTTTTGACTTCTACCAGCATTTCTTTGTCATCTTGATCTTGGCCACCTGCCGGGCGTCTGCCAAGGCATGGTTCAAGCTGGACAATTCTACATGTGCAGTGCGGTCGTGCACATCAGGTGTTTGATCGTTATAAATGGTCTATGAACTGGGTTTTCACGAGGGGACACAAGCCAAGTGCCATGAGCCCATGAGGCCACAAAAGCGTATAAGAGGGGTTTCGATCCATTAGCTTTCGTACCATGATGCATGTTTAATTGCTGCACGGATCAACTATGTGGGATGCATTTTATGTTCTATCATAATATATTTATTTAAATTTCGAAATAAAAATTTTTAAATTTTAATCGAAAATAAAAATACATCAAATAATATATGAACAAACCATTTTGTGCATCATGAACTTTTTTGTTAGCTACATTTCAAAATAATAAATTAAATGATAAATATAATTTAACCACTTTAATCATACATTAAAATCTCATAAGAAACAAAATTTTTCATTTTTTTTTATTTTTTTAGAATTACTATTTTGGAATAAAAATAAACTATATTCAAATATAATAATAGTTAATAAATTACTAAAAATAATAAAATAATTTGAAAAACATAAATTTTCGTTTCTTGTGAAATTGAATGAGTTGGTTAAATTATCATTTTAAATAAACATGACAAATAAAAACTCATGATGCACAAAAAATCTCTTCATGATGATGCACCATAGCGTTACTCCAAATAATATTTTAATCCTAATTTTATTTTACTTATTTGTTTATGGAACGGGTTCTTCAAATTTTATATGCCCATTTGGATAAAATATGAAAAAAAAAACTCATGTCAAATTATTTAAATAAAATCAAATAATATGTACATGCAAGTAATTATGCTAGCCTTGTACTTGACACTTCAAGTATAGCCTTGTAACCCACTTTTGTACTATAATTATTGCGAGCGTCTTTCCAAAAAAAAGTAGGACAGACACGTAAAATATTCTTCCAATGTGTGATGCAATCTATAACCTCATCCACACATGTTGCATTAGCGGCGAGCTGTACATATACGTCTTCTTTCCTATTCGTATAGATTCATTTCCCAGACTTTTATCATTTTAGCCTCTTCCGAGTAAAACCACCAAAAAACAATGGAGTATGTAGAAGATATAATAGATATTGTGATAGTCGGTGCAGGCATCGCTGGTCTGGCAACCGCACTTGGATTGCACAGGTTCTAATAAATTTCTTTAATTCTCTCTTATAGGAAATTGGGAGGTTACCATTTTATTTAATTTTTGTATAATAATGGGGGATAGGCGTGAAGCGTGATGTTAAAATTGGTGGAAAATCATTTATATATTCTACTATAAAATTTCAGTTTTCTCCTTCCTAATATTTTAATTTAAATCTTCACGAATATCTAATACCTAGTATGCGGCACCAATCTTGACGAGTTCTCTACCACTCTGTTTCAGACAATATTTAGAGAGGGTACTTCCACACCAAATCTGACATATTTTTCTCCTAAAATAGAAATGCTCAAATCATATGTCCACTATTACGCCAGCAGTACATTTTATCTTTTAACAAGTTATCATTCCTAAAGGCCCGTACTTCAGTTTGCACTATTTCAAATTTTCAATTGTTGAAAAAAAATTTAAGGAAAGGAGTGAAGAGCCTGGTGTTGGAGTCGTCGCCAACATTACGTACCTCAGGATATGCAATTGGGACGTGGACAAATGCTTGGCATGCATTGGATGCTCTTGGGATCGGTAACAAGGTTCGAGAACATCATCGCTTGGTTGAAAGGTAATGGTTTAATTCATTTCAGCGAGCTTGCAAGTTGCAACGGCGTGTTAAGTATATGATTTTACGTCGTGACCGGATAAAATTACATGCTAGATGATGAACCAAAATTTCTTAAGGGAAGGCAAGTCTATAGTCATGCCGTTGCTGGCATGCTATGGCATGTTACAACTTACAAGTGACTGATAGTCACTTGTCAGAGTTCTTCCCCCTGAATTGCATACTGATGGTTGCAAAGATTTGAATAAAATGTCCAAATTATAGGAAAACTTGAAATCTATTTAAGTGGTGAAATTTGAAGTGTTGATTGGATAGAAAAGACATGGCTCAACTTGTGGAAAAAATTGGAAAAGGGAGTATTTCTGTGATCACATGTGACCATATGTTTCAAGTTCAGGATGACCAGAAGCTGGGTTTGTTCGTTCAGTGATTTGGCTCTGTTCCATTAATCAAGTAGTTCTTAGTTTGAATCACCGAGAGAGCATTTATTTTCAAATTTCTTATAAGATAAAAAAAAAAATTCAGGATCCAGCTTTGTATACTGCAGTTGGATTCATTATCACCTGTGATGACATCTTCCAGTCAGGACTACATTGTTTTGGTTTCAAAGTGTAACCACCAAATTATTCAAGTTTCTGATCTCTACTTCTAATTGTAGGGTTGTGGTGTTATCGGCATCATCAGTTGCCACTTCAGCAGAGTTGAAACTGACAGGAGTGCAAGGCAAAACGTAAGCTACAAAATTGGTTTTTATTACATGTACTCAAAATTTTTGAAAAAAGCAAATTGATAACTCGTGCCTTCTCTCTAAATTAGCATATTTTCTGGAGCGCGGTACTTCTCAGTGAATGCAACACCAGTGCTAGAATTGATGATTCAAAATATTAAGAAACTGAACCTGTTTAGCTTAGTGATTATGCTGCTTCCTCTCAATTAATTAGTCCTTGGTTCGAATCACAAAAAAAAAAAAAAAAATTCTTACAAAAAAATGTTGAACTGGCAATGTCAAATTAACCTTAAAAAAATATTATGGTGAATCCTTCTACTTGTTTCATTTCCCTCTTTTCTCTGATATAGTGGAAAGCATGAGTTCCGATCTGTAAGAAGGGACTCCTTGGTAAAAATCTTAGCAAAAGAGCTACCCAAGGACACAATTAGATATTCCTCTAAGGTTGTTTTAATCGAAGATGGTGACAATCTTAAGCTCTTGCACTTGGCTGATGGCTCCATAATTAAAGCAAAGGTACAAAAAAACAGAGATATCCTTGGCAGTACCAATATAACTTTTCTTTTTTGAAGTACAATACCAATATAGTTTTTACACGATAATTTATTTCTTAGTGTCACTGCCCTACACTTACAAAAAATAACTAGCAGTATAGCATGAAAGAGTGGTACTTCAATGGCCCAATTACAAAAATAAATTGCTTATGGGCGTAATTACCAAAAAAAAAATTACTAAAATAAATTTGATAATTAAATTCTATCCATTGATCATTCAGCAATATTCCATGAAAATCAAATATAGCTAAAATCTATCTTTCTTCTTTTAAGAAAACATATTCAAGCCTTCAAAAAAAAAAGGGGGGGGGGGGCAGGGCGGCTATGTATTTCTTTTGCGTTTCTCCAAAAATAAGAAGACGCGAAAAGAAAAAAAATTCAAGAGATCAGAAGTATTTCGACATGTAAAAAAGAAACTTACACCTATATATGCTCTACTTGCAAAACCTGTATATCCATTTGACTAATTGAGCAAGCTAAATGTGCTATTACAGGTAGTAGTAGGATGTGATGGAATATATTCAGCAGTGGCAAAATTTATAGGTCTGAAGGAGCCATCATTTTCAGGCCGTTTGTCTACAAGAGGATATGCTGAGTATCCAACTAACCACGGGTTTAATCCTGAGTTTGTGGTAATTACTGGAGGAGGAATTCGTATTGGCATGCTACCCAACTCCGAGAAAAGCATATACTGGTTTTTCACTTGGAGGCCATCCAAGAAAGGTACATTTTGTTTCCCTTTATAGAGTGATTTTTAATTTGTTTATGACATACAATTTCATTAATTAGTGACCACTGGCGAAAGATAGTTTGAGGGATCGCACGAATTATTTCTAGCTAATGGATGAAAATTTTAGAATAATTGAATTTAATTGAGTCAACATTGTGTAAAAATTAATTGAGGTTTAATTTCTTATTTGAGGATTAATTTGTCCTTGTTCGGTTAATTGTTGACCGCATTACAAACTCAGGAAAACTGATATGAACTGTAGTAAAGATTTATCATTTTTGTATCAAGTTGCAGATAAAGTACAACAAAGCATGGCAAATATGCGAGAATTTGTCATACAAAAGCTTACATCTTTGAAAGTCCCAAAAGAAATCATACAAGTGATTGAAAGAAGTGAGATGAGCCAGGTATTCTCAACCGAATTGAAATACCAGTCCCCGTTCTCTCTTTTATTTGGAAGGATAATCAAAGGAAATATTTGTGTAATTGGTGATGCCCTTCATCCCATGACGCCTGATATAGGCCAAGGTGGTTGCATGGCGCTTGAAGACAGTGTTATTCTGGCAAGATGCTTGTCAGATGCTGTTTATAAGGGAAAGATTGAGGAGGGTTTGGAGAAATTTGCAAATGAGAGGAGGTGGAGGTGCGCAGAGGTAGTTGCAAGAGCTTATATCGTGGGGTTTATACAACAAAGTAGTAACTGGTTTTTGAGCTTTTTGAGGGGGAAGGTTTTTGCCAGGACATTGGCTAGGGCTCTGCTGAAGACACCAGACTACGATTGTGGAAAACTATGAAGCTCATAATAATTATTTATATGTACTCTGGGATTTTGGGAAATTATTCAGTATAGCTTGGTTGGGTATGAGTTGCTGTCAGTTATAATTAACTTTAGATAGTTAATTTGCTTAACGTTTATGAAAATAACATCGTTTGCAATTTGAGAGAAAAACCTTGAGTTATATTTGGATTGAATGGAGTTTATGATGTTCCGAAAATCCAAATATACTAATGCCAAAATAAAATAGTGATAAGAAAAAAAAAAGCTTTATATGTGGATAAAAGCGTGGGCCAGTAATATTTGTTTAGTTATTTAGAGAAAATACCATTTTTGTAATATACTACTGTTTTTTGGATTAATAGATTTTTTAAAAAAGTGAAGCTTTGTTATTTGTTGTTTACTATCATTGTATGATGAAAGAAATGAAATTATTAATGCAAAATAAATAAATATCAATATATAGAAAGCTATATTCATAATTTTTATGGATCAACATCATGTAATTGTATCAATGAAGTATACAGAAACATTTTCCAAAAGGGCCAAATGATATATCTTGAATACCTAGCAGCCTAGAGGCTAAAGAAAGAATGAATTTCCTTGCATACTTGTACACGGAAGCTGGTATTAATTTTTCTTTTTCATTTTATAATTTTAATGAGTTATCTATTTTAAGTATTGATTTTTTTTTTAACTTTTTATTCATTAGTGTTAATAGACTGTAGTTGATACTGAGCAATATATTAAACTGTTTAGAAGATATTACTATTATCGAATTATTGTTAATTTGTTGTTTTTATTTTCTTATCAATGAAGTTTTAAATATTACTAATATTACAGCGCATATTGAAGTTCTTGTCTCAACTACATAGAATTATAGGGATTGAAGTAACAGTTACACAAAAAAGAAATAAAAATGAAATTGTGATTCGAAATGACTGCGTTGTACCATGTCATGTTGAACCCGTGTGACTCGAAGTACCAGTTATACAAAATGTAATATATATAACAAAAAAATCGAAAAATTGTGCTACAATTGGAGCATTTTAGACATCCCAATTTGAAAATATCATAATATATAACAAAAAAAAATTAAAAAATATGTAAAATTTTGTCTCCAAGAGTTTTTCAATATGGAGAACAACTTAAATGGTTTGAATTTGACTGCTTGAATTTTAAATTTTGAAAACGAATGATCCGTACACGGGTGTATTTTATGCATCCACTATATATCTATATATAATGTGTTAGAGGTCACGCAGTATTATATAACTTTTTTATCAATAAATTTCAAATATTTTACTTTTATTTACTGATTTTCAATATAACTTTGGTACGATTCTCGAAATTCGTACGGTTCTCGAAAAAATAAATAAAAAATTAAGGATACCCCCTCCCTTTCCTATTTCCGGGAAAACTCCGCGTAGTGCTAGAGCTGATATTCTTAATCTATAGGACCAAACGAGAGAGAAGACACGGAGTGAGTTTCAATCTCAATTTTCTCATAGATAAAGAAGTTATATGAATTCTCAAATCAAAAACTAGAAAATTAAATGTCAATATTATGACACAATAGCATATATGCCAGTCAGGTCCAAGTAGCCTTACCAGGCGCGACCTGAAAGGCAAATGGATGAAAGGAAAGCAGTTGAGCTATTAATAAAGAATATCGTAAACTGGGTGAGCCCATTCCTACTGAACAGAACTGAAAGTCAGACCTTTAAGTACCAGACATAACACTCCTCCGCTCAAGGCAGCACGGATGGGAGTTATTAAACACAGTACAGAGTTCCAATCAATCTCACAGTAGTTACCTGCTCAAAACCAGTCTGAGAATCTTACTGGTCTGATAGAACAAATTTTCCATTCAAATAATAAAATAAGCTGACCAAATTACGGCATTTGGATAGGAATGCCTAATAGAGGGGCTGAATTTAAATAATTGTTAAATATTTTGACTTAAAAAGGGATAATTTAAGATTCAGTGATAGAAAATAAGTCTTATAATTTAAGTACAGTGATCTTCGACAAAATGTAACCCATATAAAAATGGACAAAAAACTAAATAAGAAGTAATTAAACAATAATAGAGCCTCTTAGGAGCTGAAGAGAATGGAAGAAGACATTAGAGAAAAGGATGTAGAAATTTCCAACATCAATTTAATCCAGTAAAATAAAAATTAAGATTAATTTAAGTTACTTTCAGAAATTTGAAAATCGAAATCTGAATTTTTCTTACTCGTTTCCTTTTTTTTATATATAGATTTAGATTTTTTCCGAGTGGAATGATGAGTTAGTGGGCTGGTGAAGAGCTGGTTTGTTAGGTTGGGTCGCACTTATGCTTGGGGCCTTGGGCTTATATATCATTGTCTTGCTCTTGTTTGGTACGGTGATGGGAAAAATCATCAATAAGATAATTTGTATAGGTAATTACTATATATGACCCACTTTCCCCTGAAATCCGATAAAATGGGGAATGGCCGGGTGGGACGGTTGAAGTAAAGTCTTGTCCTTACCCCATTAGTCCTGATTCCAGAAGAAATTTGTTATATTTATCAACGAAATCTCTCTCCCATCAGTATGCCTCTTCATTCTCAGCAATCCCTGATTCCATCACCCACACACTGTCACATACACAATTAAGTACATGTGATCAAAATTGGTTCCTACCAATCTCAATAGACAGAAGAACAAATGGAAGCAATAGAAGATATTGTGATAGTTGGTGCCGGCTTGGCAGGGCTCGCCACTGCCTTAGGTCTACACAGGTAACAGTTTCAGAAAGCAATCATAAACCAACAATCATATTTTGATTCCTTCCAAAGTTCTTATAGAAGTAGCTCTAATTCTAAATCCCTTTTGAGAGATGAAGTTAGTTGTGTAATTTCAATACTTTTTCTTATGTTTTTTTTTATCAGGAAAGGAATTAAGTGCCTGATTTTGGAAGCATCACCTGAACTACGTGCATCAGGATTTGGGTTCACTATGTGGACAAATGCTTGGCGTGCAATGGATGCTCTTGGGATTGGTGACAAACTCAGGGAGCACCATGTGTTGGGTGAAAGGTCGAAAGCTTATTAGATGTACAGCAATAATTTTTATGTTTTCAGAAGCAAAGATACGTATATCATTAATCAGTATCATGACGACAATATGGCTGTACCAGTAAGAATTATGTTGGTACCAAAGAAACTGGTATGCATGACTCCAGCTCTGTAAAATTCCAAACCTCCATTCTGGTGCCTATAAGTACTATTAATCACAAACCCCTACAAAAACATAAATTAGTTGCAACTAAAACATGTAAGAATCACTGTTGGATCACAAGAAAAAGAGATTGATCGCCTTCTTGTTATATTTTTTCCCTAAATAAATACATCTGGGTTGCAATCTCTCCTATTAATTTATGTAAAAAGGTTCTCTCAAAGAGTTGGTAGCGAGTAGTGACAACTGCCAAATTTTAATATCTATATACATGTGTGCTGTATATGATTTGTCTGCTTGGCCAAATAGAAGAACAGTTGCAACAATGCTTTTCGTATAACTGGTCTGTTGAAATATCTATTCTAATCGTGTTAAAATGCATGCATACCTGCAAGAAGAGAACACCAAAGTTAATATATTTTTATTCAATTTGTTATAGGCTCACTATCTTGTCTACATCTGGCAAAACTTTGTCAGATGATTGTATATCTGGAGTGCATGGGAAAAGGTAAATAAATGAACTATTCATTACAAAGTCATAGTATATGCTTTTAATTAATATTTACCTGAATTAAGAAGATAGCTTAACCAAGCACGAATACAGTAATTCTTTTCTGATAAAAAAATTTTGGGGAAAAAGCTAATACACTCATGTTTCTTGTTTGTAGTGGATTCCTAGAGTTTAGGTGTGTAAAAAGAGACCTCTTGTTAAAGACATTGAAAGATGAGCTTCCCACTGACACGATAAGATATTCATCAAAAATTGTCTCAATCGAGAAAGATGGAAACCTCAAGCTGCTACACTTGGTTGATGGGTCAATAATTAAAGCTAAGGTACACATATATATATTCTATATATCTAGTATTAAAATGATTATCTAACCGACCTCGACAACTTTTGTTTTGGTAATGGAGACAGTAGATCAACCCTATTAAATGTAAAATGCATTGCAAAAGATCTGCAGTCAATACAATTATGTGTAATTATCAAATTGCTGCTAATCACTCAAATCACTTGGATTTGATATCTAGAGCACATCACACAGTCTAAAAGGAGGTTATTTGAACTTTGAAGAACCAATCAGTTTTGAACCGCTAAATATATGATATTCTATTGGTGATTCAGGAAGAATATTTGTACTTTGAAGCAAGCTAAACTGCAAGCAAACAGTACACATTTCAGTACTGAATTATTCTATTTTATAACAGTTACCGGATTAAGAATTGATAGGATTGAATGTTTCTTGCTCTGACAGGTACTAATAGGTTGCGATGGAGTAAACTCAGTAGTGGCAAAATATTTGGGATTAAAGAAGCTGTCATATTCTGGCCGGATGGCAACTAGAGGTCTGACCGAGTATGAAAGTGAACATTGCTTTAAACCTGGATTCTTGCAAATAATTGGTGGAGGCCATCGGGCTGGAATAATACCATGCTCAGAGAAAAGTGTCTATTGGTTTTTAACATGGATTGCCTCAGAAGAGAATAGTAAGTTTACTCCTGCCTGGACTTTTTCTTTTTGATATGTATTAAGGGCAATTTGTTAATCAATATGTTTCAACAAAAGTGTCCCGATGAAGAAGGATGACATGAACATAAGTTATTACTTATAAGATAGAAGCCCTAAGAAAAATAAATGCATCTAAAATATGGAATAAATTTTGGGTTAAAAATACCACTAAATGGGAGATGATGGTCTGCACATAGTCTGAATGAAGAAATGTTGTCCTTATACACAAATCAAAGTTTAATTCTTATTGGTAGAACTTTTTCAGGTAAAATGGTCCCAAAATGCTATTCATAATGTCAATCTATCCTTGGATTTTGTCAGCTAAAATCTTATTTTAAGTTTGGTAGAACTCGAGCTTTGCAATTGATTTTCATTTCTTATTATCTTTGATAACAATTTGCCAGAAAATGTAGACGAAAGTATAGAGAAAATGAAAGACTACGCAATACGAAATCTAAAGAATGCAAATGTTTCAGAAGGAACCATAGAATTGATCAAACAGAGTGAAATGGGTAATGTGGTTTCAACTCCATTAAAATATCGATCTCCATTCTCTTTACTGTTCTCAAAAATCACTGAGGACAATGTTTGTGTGGCTGGAGATGCGCTGCATGCCACCACACCAGAGATTGGTCAAGGTGGATGCATGGCACTTGAAGATAGTGTTGTGTTAGCTAGGTGTTTAAGCGAGGCCCTTTTGGGATCTAAAAAGGGTGGTTATGGAGAATATGAGAGAATTCAAGGGGCTCTGAAGAAATTTGCCAAGGAGAGAAGATGGAGGAGTATTAAGCTAATAGCACTATCTTATTTTGTTGGTTTTATTCAACAAAATGCTGATCCTTTTATGAGCTTTATTAGGGAAAGGTTGCTGACTAGATTAATCGCCAATATATATATAAATTTCCCCATCTATGATTGTGGGAAGTTATGAAACAACCAATTTGCTTTCTTGAATTGCTATGTTCTGTAAATTGGTTGTTTTCACTTAATCATCGAATGTACCGATATTTTGTAATTAATTCTACGGTGTATTTATTTTTCTTTCTTCAATTCTTATTGTAAAGCACAAAATAGTACTTACATGCTTAGGAATGAAATAATTTGAAAGATATATCTTTTTTGGACATACTTGGTAGTTGGTAGAGGCTACCTTGTTCAATAATTTAAAAGATATTGTACCTGCGAATTATATTATAGTACTCTTAGCTGTGCAACGTGCAATTATGGACGGTGCCACAAAATTTTTGGATGGGGTCAAGCAATTTGATACCAATATAATTATCACGTGAAAATTATTATTTTATAATAAAAAATAGAAACAAACACATTGCATGATATCTCCGTACAAATGTGAGAACATCTATGTTTTCTTTTTCCCTTATCAACCTTCAAAAATATTTTCCTTACATAAATGGTTCCACTCTAATTCTTTTCTCCGAAATTGATTTAATTTTTTTTTCTATTCTACAAAAAAAGTTTTTTATTATCCTTTTATTAATCATTGGAAGAAATTATTTCAGAAACTTCCAAGTACTTAGCCATTGTCTTAAATCTGAACGTATTCTTGCACCGGTCTCTTCTGTGATTCGCCGCGCCCACAATTATGTTATTACGCTGTTCGTAGACGACACGCCACACCTTTGACAATAACGTGATCAGCTGCAGAAAATCCCGTCTTGTCATAAGTCATGACACGTTTCTTTCGGAGCAATCCACGGTCAGTCTCCGTCACTCTCAGACACTAAGTCCGTATCTTTCAACTTTCATAGCAATCCACGGTCCTATATTAAAAAAAAAAATAGAAATTCACAGTCTGGGATGATTAGAGAATAGAATACTGGTCTCAACCGATGAAACAATTTATGAGGAATTTTATAGAGCGATCTTTCTTAAATCTAGAAAAGAAAAATTCTAAGCTTGTCTCTTGTATTTGTATGATTTGATAATTGATAATCAAACAATTTTTGAGTCTTTTCCCCTAACAATAACGTACTGAGCATTGCTAATAAATGATACTTCAATCTCTCTCTCTCTGGAAAAAAAAGGAAAAGAAAAAAAAGAATGGAAAATAGTTTTTTTTTTTGTAGTTAAGGCTCCGTTTGGATACGTGTGGGAAGAAGGAAGAAGGAAAAAAAAATTTATTATAAACAATCCAAATTCTTCACAAAATTACACACTTTCCAATACTTCTTTTCACTTCTTCCCTTCTTCTCTTCTTCCCACACCTATCCAAACGGAGCCTAAGAAAAAAAAAATATGAGTGTAAAACCCAATTTTGTACTTGTACAGCTTTGTAATTCATTTGTGTGCTGAAATTTTTATGAGCGTCTTTCGGAGAAAAAGGGTTGGAGATGTAGGGTGTGTTTGGTATCATTGTTGAATAAGCCTTATTCCGAATAAGACTTATTCGGGATGAAACCAAACGCGTCCGGAATAAGTCTTATTCGGAATAAGGACTTATTCAATCCCTTATTCTAATACCACCAATATGGTTGAATAAGAATAAGGGGTTGAATAAGTTCTTATTCTGAATAAGGCTTATTCCGAACGCATTTGGTTTCATCCCGAATAAGCCTTATTCGAAATAAGGCTTATTCAACAATGATACCAAACACACCCGTAATGAATTTCGTCCATGTACTGATAAGAGGAGAAAAAGGGTTAGAGATGTAATAACCTCGTCCACTCATTTTCCATCAGCAGTGACATCATGAGCACCGCTTTGCAGATACGACCTCTCTCTTATATATCCAGCTCTTAGTTTATAATTTTTAATTTCTGATCCGAGTAAAATCACCAAAAAAATGGAGCATGTAGAAGAAATTGTGATAGTCGGTGCTGGTATCGCTGGTCTGGCAACCGCACTTGGATTACACAGGTTCCATAAATCTCTTTAATTCTGTCTAATAGCATTTAGCGAGAGTTTAATAAGAAAATAAAATTGCAAGGGTTTCATTTTATATTTCATTTTTGTTCAATAAACTGAATGGAGTAGAATTTCAAAATGTAATTTTTAGAATCGAAAGAACGTCATTTATATATTCTGCAAATATTTCACCTCCCTGATTGCAAATATCCTGTACCTTTTGTTCGTATGCGATCGATATGAACCTTGACTAGTTCATTACCTCTCTCTTTCATAAAATATTTAAATAAGTATCTAAATTTAGTGATGTAATGAATAAAGAAAGATAGCGCTGGAGCACTGGTACCTTACAATTTTAGTACTAGTGCGTTAGGTATTTTAGGGGTGATGACTAAGAGAGTGTTGTAATACTGTTTTTTTTTAATGAAAAGAATGGTGAGCCGTTTAAGCACACTTGTTTCAAAAAAAAAATTAAATAAGTACCCTTTAATTCTTTTTTTTCCCCTGAAATACAAATTCTCACAACCTATATTCGTAATGCGCCACAGGAGAGCTTAAATTCAACATCTCTAATCATAAAATCCTGCTTCAATTTCCACTATTGACTCATATAGAAATTGATAATTTTGAAGAACAGGAAAGGAGTGAAGAGCCTGGTATTGGAGTCGTTCCCATCAATAAGAACCTCAGGATATGCAATTGGGACATGGACAAATGCATGGCGTGCACTGGATGCTCTCGGGATTGGTAACAAGATCAGAGAGCAGCATATCTTGGTTGAAAGGTAATGATTTCATGACATGTCAAAATTTCTCAGGAAGAAAAATAAGTTAAAAAAAGAAGATACGGAAAAGTTCAAATTTTTATGGAGAAGGAAAAATATTGGAAGATTCATGTCGTATTTTTGTTTCTGAAAAAAAATCACAAAAGATTTTTCATTTGAGTTTTGAAGTGGTGTTGAATAAAATTGAAAACAATAGCGAAAATTGTGAAAAAGTTGGAAAAAGAGAGTCATGCCATGATCACACACGATATAACCATGCATAACCACATGTATGCTGCAAAAACAATCTCATGTAATGTGACGTGTCATGCCAATTTGAGCCGAAGACGGTCATGTAATGTGGGTTGGCAATTTGCCTGGCACACAAGTCACGTATGGTGACCTTCGGTAATGACACTGGTCACAACGTGTCATTTTTTATTCTCTGTCTGCAACAGTTCCTTTACTCTAACAGTTTGAATTTTATTATTGCTAAGAAAACAAGGTAAGACTTCATGAGTTAATTGCTGGCATTTCTTTTATAACTTTATTTCTATGGCAAGATTAAAACTCAACTTTCTTGGTTGGAATATTTATCAAGTTTTTGTTTTTCTTTACAATGCAAAATGTATTTCTACCCCACCTAAATATTCGAGTTTTATTATCAATTTTGTAGATTCAAAGTGTTCTCTCCATCTTCAGGTGCCATTTTAAGAGAGGCGAAACTAGAAGAAATAGAGGGCAAAACGTAAGCAATGGATTTGTTTATTGTCCTGAACATTTCAAAAATGAAGTTAAAAAACCATGCCTTGTAAAAATTAAGATGTTTCTTGAAGTTCTTTAATTTGTGAAAGATCGAATATAAAAATTCTTTTATCTTACAACAATATCAGAGCTAATAGAGTAGGATGCACTATTGAAAAAATGAAATAATTTTTTTTGTTAATCAATCTAAGGGCTCATGTCTCCCTGTTTTAATATCTAATAAAAATTGTCTAGCTGGTTCTAAAAAATAAAGATGCAATATCTCTGTTTTATTTTATTTATAGTGGAACTTTATAATTTATGATAGCGTCTTTTTCTTTATGTTTTTGCTGGTTTCTTGATGAAGTGGAAAGATCGAAATCCGTTGCGTGAGGAGGGAGTTCTTGCTACAAACCTTAGCGCAAGAACTACCGAAGGACACAATTAGATATTCATCCAAGGTTGTATTAATTGAAGAGGAAGGTGATCTTAAGCTGTTGCACTTGGCCGATGGTTCTGTAATTAAAACAAAGGTACAATAAATCTTGTCAAATCACCGATAATCTATAACTTTGCAAATTCTTGAATGTAATTTGTGATTGTCAATTATATTAAGAGGCTCATTTAATGCCTCAGGTGCTTAAAAAGAGTTACTAGTACTGTGCCTTGACCACCTATTGCAAGGAAAAAGGAAACAGTTAATATGGGGCTAAATCACAGCTCTATAATTGTCGTTGGATTAATATATAATTTCATACATATGCATAATCAGTACCTAGCAAGCATGTGGGAAATTAAGGAGAGAGTCTATTGTACATTGCTAATTAATCATGAGTATGTATTATATATTATAGGTATTAATAGGGGGAGATGGAATAAATTCAATAGTGGGAAAATATCTAGGCATGAAGAAGCCATCATCAACTGGCCGTTTAGCAGTTAGAGGATTTGCTGAGTACCCAACTAATCACGGATTCAAACCAGAGTTTATTCAAATTAATGGACAAGGGTTTCGTGTCGGCATGTCACCCAGCACTGAGAAAAGCATTTACTGGTACTTTGGTTGGTACTCCTCTGAAAATGGTATAGTTCTGTTTCCTGTTTGCATTAATGTATCCTAATTAACAATTATATTAGAACATGTTGGTCAAAGATGGTGTGTATTGCCCCAAAACTGTGTCATGGAGGAAAATTGATTTAAATTTGGATTAAAAAAAATTTTGTTTATTAAAGTTTTTTCTGAACTTAAATTGAATAAGTCATTTGAAACTTATATGGGTTTGGTTTCTATATGTATATGCTGGAAAAACTGATATTAATCGTTGTGGAGGTCATGGTCTGATGGATGAAGCTATAAAAATAGCAAAAACTTAGTACCGATCAAAGCCTAGTTATATTAATTGAAACCCTTATATTTACTATTCAGGGACACATCTAATTATCACAATTATATTATAATTTAATGGCGATTGCAAAATTTTCTCAAGTGCAGGCAAAGATGAAAGCACAACAAAGACAGGAGAACTTATCTTAATGAAGTTATCAAATTCGAAAGCTCCCAATGAAATCATAGAAGTGATTCAGAAAAGTGAGATGGACCAGATGGTGCCGAGCCCTTTGAAATACCGAACTCCGTTCTCTCTCTTACTTGGAAACATCACAAAAAGAAACATATGTGTAATTGGAGATGCATTCCATCCAATGACACCAGATTTGGGTCAAGGTGGTTGTATAGCTCTTGAAGACAGTGTTATACTGTCAAGGTGTTTGTCTGAGGCTCTTCATCATGGGAAGATTGAGGAAGGGTTGGAGAAATTTGCAAAAATCAGGAGATGGAGGTGTGCCAAGGTTGTTTTGATTGCTTATATTGTGGGATTTATACAACAAAGTGGTAATTGGTTTATGAGCTTTTTGAGAGAGAAGGTGTTGGCAGGGATCATGGCTGGAGCTTTGCTTATGGTATCAAATTATGACTGTGGAGAAGTATGAGATATACTGGGTTAATCTGTAACATTATGAGCTTGGCATGTGATATTTGACTTAGTTGTTGCTTTTTAATCGATCACTATAAGTAGGTAGTAAGGCCTTTTCTTTTTATTCTGTTCCAACTTAGAGCTCAAATATTATTATGTTGTTACGAATCACTATTAAAATTGGGTCTAGTTGCTTGTCGAAGATGAAATTTTCAGAGAGGAAAATTCTGGATATTCCTAAAACATCATAGTGTTAGGACGACTATGTGTAGAAGTCTTGTTTTTCAAGTGTTTCCTAAAGCACTTGGGGCGTTTGGATCGCTTAGGAATAGGAGGAATTTTCTATTCCTAAACATAAAGTATTGGGAAATATGTCATTTTATGAAGAATTTGAATTCTTTATAATAAATTTATGCTTAGAAATAAAAAAAATTCTTTCTATTCCCATATGATCCAAACAGCCCCTTATTGTTTCTGTTATATTTATTGTATCTCACGCTCTTGAAACTTTCAAATACATCATTTTTACATATGGATAGAGACAAAATCATGAGCCGTCTGATCAAGATAAAAGGAACAAGGAAACAAACCAAATTACAAAAAAAAAGTGTAGATGATGCCGTGTCATCATCATCATCATTATGAGTATTGATGAATTTTTATTATATATTAACTTTCCAAGAGTTCTTGCCTGCTGCCTTTGTCAAATTTGGACCAGCTGGCAAATATGGTCTATAAAGTAATTCATTATATTAGTATACTTTTTAACCGAGGCCTTTCAATGCCGGCCTAATGAAGCTCAATTTAACTCGAATCAATTCATTTAAGCATCTATGTTTACATCCTCCAGATTTGACATATCTGATCAGGAGGTGTAGTTTTCGTAGGTGTGTCGATGAAACCGTTTATTCGATTCTCTCTATTGTGTTGTATTTAATGTGATAGAAAAATAAGGATTGATAAGATATACACAAGTTTATGGTAATTTTTTAGTCATTTTTCTACTTAAATAATTAGCAATCTAAGAGTGGTATTTTTTTAAATTGACAAAATATGTAGTAACATAAATTAACTATTCCTATTTTTTAATTATGAAGAGTTTAATTTATATAAGATTTCATGTAGGTTAATCAGTAATTTTTTTAAATAATGAGGCCAATAAATATATACTTTTTTATTAATGATTTTATTTATATATAGTATTAAAATTACGGATTTTATTTATTTGCAATTTATTATGTTTTCTTTTAGTATATCTAATAAAATATATACTTTTCATTTATTACAAAAAAGTTGAAGAAAATCCGTATTTTTAAAATATATTTTAAATAAAATTTGAAGAAAATATTTCAGAAGTACCAGTAATAAAATATATGTAATAAAATATTTTTTCTTTTAGTTAGTATTCTAAATAAAATCCGTAATTGCAAATATAAAATTTTATAGTTAAAAAGTTCTGAAATATTTTCTTCAAATTTCTAAATAAAATGGGGCTAGTTATTCTGAAATATTCGTTTTCCATATTTTTGAAAAGTATATGTAAAAAAAAATAAACATTGCAAAATATATATCTATCAATAACTATTTTTTTATGGAATTAAAGCCAGATTAGAAGGTACCATTGATACTATCATAAACAGTTTTCTACAGTTAGAGCCAACAATCACCATTCTTACATGATGTTAGTTAAGGATAGGTGCAATACTATCATAATTGTATTTTTAGAACGAAGCAATATCCATTTAAAATTGCTAACAAAATGTTTGGTTGTTAATCCGACAAAACTATAATTAAATATTTTTAATTCTCATCGATTAATCGCATGTTTAAAAAGAGCTGAAATTTGATTATTAGTGTTGTCCCTAATGGAGGCGGCTTAATCAAGGTTTAGCGGAAGCGATTTAAGGTTTTGGACCGGTTTGGTATGAACTACCCTAACACAATTCAATTCGTACCCAATACAAGCAAGCACACAAGCAATTCAAGTATAGCAAGATAATAAAGAGAAAAAGAGAGAGAGAAATTGAACACTCGGTATGATTACGGAGTTCCGACCCGCTAGGAAATGCTAGCCTTAGTCGTACGTCTCCGGGAGTTCCGCTACCACGAAAGGGTGCGCTCCGTTCAATTCCAACAAGAACGGGACTACAACTTCGAACCGAATCACCTCGTCACAAGGACACTCGAGGCGGATCGGCCTAACTCGAATGGCACAACGGCCTCAAAGGAGAAGAGCTCTCAACCTATTCCAACCTACACCTAGCGACAACGTCGGGGCGGTGGTGTTTGAGGCTACTAAATCTCTCAAGATGGTCTAGCTATGAAAAGCTCAAGTGGGAGAGTATCTCTATGCTCAAAGGCTCAATTCTGGTCTAATTTTGCAAAGTGAAGCTCTCTGAAGAGAGAGAACAAGGGGTGGATATATATAGGGCTCGAAATGAGCAGTTCCCCAGCAAAAACAGGCCACAGCGTTGTACAACGCTGAATAGCGTTATACAACGCTGGAATATGACCGTTGTAAATTCTAACGGCTCTTTAATATAGCCGTTGGTCTGTCAGAGCGTTGTGCAACGCTATATGCCGTCGCACAACGCAGGAGTGTAAAACCAAAGGAAAGCTCCGACAGTTCCGTTGGAATTTGTCAGAGCGTTGCTTGCCACTGAATGGCGTTACACAACGCTAAAGGGAGACAAAAGGAACAACTCTGACAGATTCAACAGAGCGTTGTACAACTCTATATGCCGTCACACAACGCTAACGTTACCCAACGCTGAAAGACGTTGGCTAACGTCTCCAGAGACTTTGCACAGCTAACTTGGAATTTATGTGGCGTTGTGCAACGCTATATGGCGTTGCACGATGGTACTCAGGAAAATTTCCAAGTTTTTAACTGTAGCGTTGTACAACTCTACTGAGCGTTGTACAACGTTGTGACTCAGCGTTGCCTAACTCTATATAGCGTTGTGCAACGTTGATTCACAAAAGTATGAATTTAGCTGTTCTAGCGTTGTGTAACTCTATCTAGCGTTGTACGACGCTAGGTCACAGAAAACAGGATTTTGCTGGTTTATTGAGCTTTTCGCTATCTAGACCATTTTAAGGATAAACAAGGACTAAAGTATACCTTCTATCCTAGTCTAAACTAGCCTACAAGCTCTCTAATGACTTGATCTTGATCTTTCTTAAAGCTTTTATCCAAGTCCTCATAAATTGTATCTTCTTCCTATAAAACTCAAAGAAGATTGTTAAATGCCAAATGATATTGTTTTGCAATCGACAAACCTAGAGACGTTTAGTACAACAATCTCCCCCTTTTGACGATTTGCAAAACAATATCATTAGTAAAGCGATTAAATTTTGGCATTTCACAAGCTTTACTACAATTCTCCTCCTTTTTGTAAATCGACAAAAAAGTGAAAATTGTATCAAGCTCCCCCTAAATTTATGGCTCCCCCTTAATTTTGGAGAAAAGAAATTGGAGAACCAATTTAGGGCACTACACAAAGTAGTGTGACCAAATTTAACCTCTCAAACAAAAATAAGATAGAAATAAAGAGGCTCCCCCTAAAAATTTGGCTTATAAGACCGGGGGTTAACTTGGTATTTAGGCCACATTGGTTACCATACCACTAGCTGTACCGCTAAAGGTACAAGCTTTTGGAACCCACTTACATTTGGACTCACCATTTGGTTTCCTAAGTTTGCATTCCAACGAGATATGACCATTTTGACAACAATAGTTGCAATATGCATTGGTTGGCTTAGGCATGGTAGAACCCTTGACAAAATGAGAATAGTAATGGGCTTTAAGGTATTCGGCCTTCTTCTTAGGATCATTGGATGAGACATTAAAATTCTTTTTGCGATCCTTTTGGAAATGTTGGGAAACATTCTTTTTATGCTCATTGGATTGAGCTTTGTGGTTTTGAGAAGAGTGTTGCTCTTTAAATTCATAAAACCATCCATCGGGTCCTCTAAAATAAATTTTATTGGACGCCTTTGGAACAAAAACTTTCTTTTCTTGATTTTGCAAATTCTTTTCGTTTTGCACTCTAGTGTTTCTAGGTTTCCTTTGGTACATATATGCATGACCACGAGAATTCCTAGGTTTTTGAAATTGTGTGGTTTGTGCAACTTGTTTCCCATTATTGTGTGACAAGTTCCTTTTCTTGGTTTGATAAGGCTTTTGGTAACCAAGACCGGACTTGTCATGAGGCTTTTGACCTTTGAAAAGGTTTTTCAAATTCGTTTTAGGAACTTGAGCTAAAACCGGTTTTTCAAGTTGTTTTTCAAGCTCCTTAATTTTAGCCTCATACTCACCCATCTTAGAAGTAAGCTCATCTACCTTGGTTTTTAAGGTTTCTATGGTATCGGCTTTCCTAACCAAGGCATCATGGGTAGCATCAAGAATAAAGTTCAACCTATCACAATCAACACATGGAGTTGAACTACTTGGTTCATCATCACTCTCACTATCACTACTACTAAGAGATTCATTGAGAGGGAGATATACCTTTGGAGAGCATGCCTTTGGCGAAGTTGGTGGAGATGAAGGTGGTGTTGCCTTACGCGCTTGAAGTAGCGGATGAACAAATCTTGTCCCTTGATTGAACTCATTGAGGATGTCCTTCACGAAGTCATCTTCCACATCATCCGTTGAGAATACCACCTCTTCCACATTTGCCACCATAGCATACACCTCATGAGAATCCGAATCGGATGAGCTTGTTTCGGATTCAACATCCCACAAGGCATGCATGGCTTGAGCCTTCTTCTTTTCCTTCTTGTGCTTAGGCTTTGGCTTGTCGGTTTGCACTTGAGGGAAAAGCTTGTGACACTTGTGCATGGAATGCCCTTCTTTGTTGCACACAAAGCACAACTCCCGTTCATCATTGGCTAACCTCTCATTGTTGAACTTCTTCTCATGCTTGAGCAACCCACGAAACATCTTCTCAATCACCACCTCTTGCTTTGTCTCATCAAGCTCGTAGAGGTTTAATGGTGTTTGATGTGGGTATCGGCGATGAGAGGATCGAGATGATGATGTGGAGGCGGGATTGCTTGTGGAGGTCATGGCTAAGGTTCTTGGATGAGGCTCTAGTTTGGCGAGTTGCTTGAGCTTCTCCTCAACACATCGAAGCTCGGTGTACATTTGTTCCGGGGTGTACGCATTGTCCATCCGGATAATGGTCTCAAGCGACGTGATGTGAGCATCCCATTCGTGCCGTCCACTCATAGCCCGCATCATCTTCCCTACAATCTTGCCATTTGTTAGGGGCTCACCTCCTTCGGTGAATTCATTTTGGAGTTGTACAAGACGAGTGTACATATCCTCAATGGATTCACCATCCTTTATGTGGAAATTCTCAAATTGAGAGTACAACTCATACAATTTAGAGTGCCTAATTTGAGAATTTCCCTCATAACGGGTAAGGAGAGCCATCCACATATCGTGTGCTAGATCAAAACGACTAAGGGTCACACCAATTGATTCATGGACCGAGGCTAATATGGCAATCATTGTCCATTCGGTTATCACGGGACTTCTTGGTCAATTCTACCGAATTTGGTTTAAGTTCGGGGGTATACCGATTTTCTACCACATGCCAATATCCCAAAATATTGAGGTAGTTCACCATGCATCTCTTCCAAAAAGAGAAATTCTTACAATTTTGGCCTAATTTGTCCGGTCTCTCTACAAATCGAGCCGCCATGACCGAAAACCGAGATTAAGAATAGCTTAATCGAGGTTCCCTCTCTGATACCACTTTGTTGTCCCTAATGGAGGCGGCTTAATCAAGGTTTAGCGGAAGCGATTTAAGGTTTTGGACCGGTTTGGTATGAACTACCCTAACACAATTCAATTGGTACCCAATACAAGCAAGCACACAAGCAATTCAAGTATAGCAAGATAATAAAGAGAAAAAGAGAGAGAGAAATTGAACACTCGGTATGATTACGGAGTTCCGACCCGCTAGGAAATGCTAGCCTTAGTCGTACGTCTCCGGGAGTTCCGCTACCACGAAAGGGTGCGCTCCGTTCAATTCCAACAAGAACGGGACTACAACTTCGAACCGAATCACCTCGTCACAAGGACACTCGAGGCGGATCGGCCTAACTCGAATGGCACAACGGCCTCAAAGGAGAAGAGCTCTCAACCTATTCCAACCTACACCTAGCGACAACATCGGGGCGGTGGTGTTTGAGGCTACTAAATCTCTCAAGATGGTCTAGCTATGAAAAGCTCAAGTAGGAGAGTATCCCTATGCTCAAAGGCTCAATTCTGGTCTAATTTTGCAAAGTGAAGCTCTCTGAAGAGAGAGAACAAGGGGTGGATATATATAGGGCTCGAAATGAGCAGTTCCCCAGCAAAAACAGGCCACAGCGTTGTACAACGCTGAATAGCGTTATACAACGCTGGAATATGACCGTTGTAAATTCTAACGGCTCTTTAATATAGCCGTTGGTCTGTCAGAGCGTTGTGCAACGCTATATGCCGTCGCACAACGCAGGAGTGTAAAACCAAAGGAAAGCTCCGACAGTTCCGTTGGAATTTGTCAGAGCGTTGCTTGCCACTGAATGGCGTTACACAACGCTAAAGGGAGACAAAAGGAACAACTCTGACAGATTCAACAGAGCGTTGTACAACTCTATATGCCGTCACACAACGCTAACGTTACCCAACGCTGAAAGACGTTGGCTAACGTCTCCAGAGACTTTGCACAGCTAACTTGGAATTTATGTGGCGTTGTGCAACGCTATATGGCGTTGCACGATGGTACTCAGGAAAATTTCCAAGTTTTTAACTGTAGCATTGTACAACTCTACTGAGCGTTGTACAACGTTGTGACTCAGCGTTGCCTAACTCTATATAGCGTTGTGCAACGTTGATTCACAAAAGTATGAATTTAGCTGTTCTAGCGTTGTGTAACTCTATCTAGCGTTGTACGACGCTAGGTCACAGAAAACAGGATTTTGCTGGTTTATTGAGCTTTTCGCTATCTAGACCATTTTAAGGATAAACAAGGACTAAAGTATACCTTCTATCCTAGTCTAAACTAGCCTACAAGCTCTCTAATGACTTGATCTTGATCTTTCTTAAAGCTTTTATCCAAGTCCTCATAAATTGTATCTTCTTCCTATAAAACTCAAAGAAGATTGTTAAATGCCAAATGATATTGTTTTGCAATCGACAAACCTAGAGACGTTTAGTACAACAATTAGTAAATGTCATTTGATATAAAAAAATTTATAGAACTAAAAGAATTACGTCAAATATTGCGAAAATATAAAATAAAAAAGTTAATATCATTAGATTTTTAGTTATAAGTTAGTTATTATGTATATAAAATTTTATACCTCAACAAAATTTAAAATGGTTCGAAAACAATAAAAAACAGAATTATATTTCTGAAATAATAGAATTAAGTCATAATATTTAGAAATTTGAAGAAAATATTTCAGAATTTTTTAACTATAAAATTTTATATTACTGGTTTTCATATTTTTGTGATTAAGGACATAAAAATTTATGGCTAATTGAATTAATAAATGTCCTCAAATAATTTAAAAAGTACCACATATTCCATATTTCATAAAATTATATGATCAGATTAAAAAGTTATGTGGTATGATTTTATTTTTTATAATTTTGCTATTATTTATATAGAATTTTATGCACAAATAAAATTATAAATTTCTTTGAATAATTAAATGTCCTCTAACTGATATCTCGAATTTATGTTGATATTTTGCTTTTCTTTGTCAGATTTGGCACTGCCTTTTGCACTTTGTTTTGATTTGTAGGAATCCAAGAAAATCAGTAAGAAAAGCAGCAATTCATATTGCTAGACGACTCATTTCTAGCCTAGATCATACCCTGACTCGACCAGACTCAGCAAGCACAGGCGACTCAACACGCACCTCAGTCAGCCCCATTAGTTCGGTCCGAATTTCCCAGATTTCGGTCCGAATTGCCAAGCGACTCTACTCTAGCAGGACCAATTCGGTCCGAATTCTCCTGAATTCGGTCCGAATTGCTATACAGGGAAGGTGTTCAGCTGAAGTTCTGGAGCGTTTTCTCTTTATGGAAGGCCCTGATTTCGGCCTAGATTGAGGGAAAACGAGTGCAAGCTGTCCAGGAGCCAGAGAGGAGCTATTTAGGCGCCTTCCATTTTGGGAGAAGCCAACTTTCATTCCACTTTCTATTTTTCTCTCTCCAGCAGATCTGGATCTGGTGCTGGGCATTTTTTTCTCTTCTGGTGCGACTTGGACAGAGGTGGGAGGCCAGATTGGTGCTATTGCTTGCTGCTCCGACGCTTTCCGAAGGATTCTCCATTCTATCTAGTGCATAGGCAGTGATTTGTGTCCCAAAAACTTGATTTATTTGTGTATCTCTAATACTTTCTCTCTATTTTCGAATTTATGGCTTGTTTGGATTTATCTATTTATATTTGCATGGTTTGTATTAATATGCTAGGCTAAAAACTTGTTGCTTTAGGGAATGATGTAGCATAAAATTAGGGTTGCTTGGTTTTACTTGTTTTGTTGATGGACGAAGCTAATTACTCTTGGGGTTTTTATTGATTGCTTGTGTTTGAATCATTTATTACTTGTGTTGCTTGACATTTGTACGGCCGCATTTGTTAGGAACTTCAACCCATTATAATAATCGAGTCTTGCACAACTATTTCGAGGTAGGTCAAGGGCGAAAGTCGACCAGTTAGTAACCAAAAGTAAACATCTCTAGTTAGGCGAAAATCTAATTAGATACCTCGCAAAAAACCAATTGTAAACTCGAATAAGTCCACCGACAACGAAAGTTGGGGTGCAATGCATTCAATGAAGGTTAATCAACACTAGATCCCATTTCAAATACCGTACCCAATAGGCGAAAGCGGAGGTTTAGGGAGTTTAGGTATGGCTAGATGGACCTTTGGCTTGAAAAAATCAACAAACGAGTAAACCACAACATATACACAGTGGAATTCGGACCGAATTAGCAAGGCTGAACACGACAGTGCTAGGTCTTGCAACCCTGTGACCAATTTTAGGTGAAATCGAACCATAAGGCACACTTATCATCATATATTAAACTGTTAGAAAACCCCAAAAATATTTACTTGAATTGTTTTGCATTATCTTTATACTTGCAATTGCATTCCTTTATTTCTCTTTAATATATTCTATTTGTGACACCAATTCTTTTCTCAATTTTTATTGTCTAGATTTAACGAACTAATAAGAATAATACTCATATCCATCTCTGTGGGATCGATCCCACACCTTTTTACTCTACTACGAACGACTAGTCGAGTACAAGGGTTATTTGTTTGACCTTGATTTACACCTCGATCACTAACGATGCTCAGAATTGCATTATTTGCATTTTTATATGCGTAATTGTCATGTTTAATGCAATCTTTTTGAATAAATAAGACATGAATCGTATTATTGACAGTATAAAAGAGTTTAAATGTAGATTATTTTGATGAAATGACTTAGAATGAATCCATAAACAATTGAAATGCTCAAACGATGCTCATAATTGCATTTTTGCACTTTATGTGCGTAATTGCCTTGTTTAATCCATTCTTTTAGAATACATAACTCATGAATCATATTGTTGACAACATAAAAGAGTTTAAATGTAGATTATTGTGATGAAATGACTTAGAATGAATCGAGAAATGATTGAAATGCTCATCTGATGCTCAGAATTGCATTATTTGCACTTTATATGCGTAATTGGCATGTGTAATCCATTCTATTTAAATAAATAACACATGAATAAAAGTATTGACAGCATAAAGGGAGTTTAAATGCTTATTATTTGATGAAATAACATAGAATGTATCCATAAACGACTGAAATACTCTAACGATGCTCGGAATTTCATTATATGCACTTTATATGCGTATTTTCCATATATAATCCATTGTTTTAGAATAAATAACACATGAATAATATTGTTGACAATACAAAAGAGTTTAAATGTAGATTATTGTGACGAAATAACTTAGAATCAAGCTTTTAAAAAACGCCGTTTTTTTCCGAAATAACGGTATTTTGTAGTCAACCGCACGAACGTCATAGAAAAAAATGATAAAATAACGTAACGCGTCATTTACGTTTTTTCGGCGAAAAAACATAGAAAAATTGTGTTTTTTCATCGAAAAAACGTGTACAATATCAAAAGACATATCGTGTATTGAGAACATAGTGTATTTGGTACATATCGTGAATAAAATGCTTAGAAATGTTCAATATTGTGTACCACTGCCTCTCTTTATATACCAATCGTCCATACAGATATAATACTGTACACAAAAATACATATGAGTTTGACGTAAATGTTCGCATACATACACCGTTTTTTCGTCGTTTTTTCACCGAAAAAACGCCGCACCGTTAAATCAACTTAGGACCGTCATACCAAAAAAAACGCATTTTAAAGGCTTGCTTAGAATGAATCCAGAAATGATTGAAATGCTAAAAAAATAATCAGAATTGCATTATTTGTATTTTATGTACGCAATTGCCATGTATAGTCCATTCTTTTTGAATAAATAACACATGAATAATATTGCTGACAATATAAAAGAGTTTTAATGTAGATTATTGTGATGAAATGACTTAGGATGAATCCAGAAATGATTGAAATGCTCAAACGATGCACAGAATTGCATTATTTGCATTTTATAAGCATAATTGCCTTATATTATCTATTCTTTTTGAATAAATAACAAATGAATTAGATTATTGACAGTATAAAATAGTTTAAATTAGATTATTGTGATGAAATGACTTATAATGAATCCAGAAATGATCGAAATGCTCTAACGATCTTCAGAATTGCATTATTTGCACTTTATTTGCGTAATTGTAATGTATAATCCATTCTATTTAAATAAATAACAAATGAATAAAATTATTGACAGTATAGAGGGAGTTATTATTAGATGAAATGACATAGAATGTATCCATAAACGACTGAAATACTCTAACGATGCTCAGAATTTTATTATATGCACTTTATATGCGTATTTTCCATGTATAATCCGTTCTTTTAGAATAAATAACACATGAATAATATTGTTGACAATACAAAAGAGTTTAAATGTAGATTATTGTGATGAAATAACTTAGAATGAATCCAGAAAAGATTGAAATGCTAAAAAAATAATCAGAATTGCATTATTTGTATTTTATGTATGCAATTGCCATGTATAGTCCATTATTTTTGAATAAATAACACATGAATAATATTGCTGACAATATAAAAGAGTTTAAATGTAGATTATTTGCTCTTTATATGCGTAATTGTCATGCATAATCAAATCTTTTTGAATAAATAAGTCTTGAATCGTATTATTGACAGGATAAAAGAGTTTAAATAAAGATTATTATTATGAAATGACTTAGAATGAATTCTGAAACGATTTAAATTGTCAAACGATGCTCAGAATTGGTTTTTGTGCATTTTATTTGTGTAATTGCGATGTATAATTCAATCTTTTTGAATAAATAACGAATGAATAATATCATTGACAGGATAAAAGAGTTTAAATGTAGATTATTGTGATGAAATGTCTTAGTATGAATCTAGAAATGATTGAAATGCTCAAACGATGATCAGAATTGCATTATTTTCAATTTATATGTGTAATTGCCTTGTATAATCCATTCTTTTTGAACAAATAACACATGAATTGTATTATTGATGGTATAAAAGAGTTTAAAAGTAGATTATTTTGTTGAAATTACTTAGAATGAATCCAGAAACGATTGAAATGATCAAATGATGCTTAGAATTGCATTTTTCGCACTTTATTTGCGTACTTTCAATGTATAATCCATTCTTTTTTAAATAAATAACACATGAATCGTATTATTGAAAGTATAGAAGAGTTCAAATGCAGATTATTGGGTTGAAATGACTTACAATGAATCCAAAAATGATTGAAATGCTCAAATGATTCTCAGAATTGCATTATTTGCACATTATATGCATAATTACTATGTATTTTCCATTCTTTTTGAATATATAACAATTGAATCATATTACGGACAGTATAAAGGAACTTTAAATGTAGATTATTGTGTTCAAATGACTTAAAATGAATCCAGAAACGAATGATATACTCAAACGATGCTCATAATTAGATTGTTTTGCAATTTATTTGCGTAATTACCGAGTATAATCCATTTTTTTTATAAATAACACATGAATAATATTATTGACAATATACAAGAGTTTAAATGTAGATTATTGTGATGAAATGTCTTAGAATGAATCCAGAAATGATTGAAATGCTCAAACGGTGCTCAGAATTGCATTATTTGCATTTTATAAGCGTAATTACCATGTATTAGCTATTTTTTTGAATAAATAACAAATGAATTATATTATTGACAGCATAAAAAGGTTTAAATTTGATTATTGTGATGAAATGACTTAGAATGAATCCAGAAACGATCGAAATGCCCTAACGACCTTCAGAATAGCATTATTTACACTTTATATGCGTAATTGTCATGTATAATCTAATCCTTTTGAATAAATAAGTCTTGAATCGTATTATTGACAATATAAAAGAGTTTAAATATAGATTATTATTATGAAATGACTTAGAATGAATCCCGAAACGATTGAAATGGTCAGACAATGCTCAGAATTGGTTTATGTGCAATTTATTTGTGTAATTTCCATTTATAATTCATTATTTTTGAATAAATAACGAATGAATAATATTATTGACAGGATAAAAGAGTTTAAATATACATTATTGTGATAAAATGCCTTAGTATTAATCCAGAAACGATTGAAATACTCAAACGATGATTAGAATAGCATTTTTTGCACCTCATATGCGTAAATAACACATGAATCGTATTATTGAATGTATAAAAGAGCTTAAAAGTAGATTATTGTGTTGAAAGGACTTAGAACGACTCCAGAAACGATTGTAATGCTCAAACGACACTCGAAATTGCATTATTTGAATAAATAACACATGAACAATATTGTTGACTATATAAAAGAGTTTAAATGTAGATTATTGTGAAGAAATGACTTAGAATGAATCTAGAAACGATCGAAATGCTCAAACGATGCACAGAATTTCATTATTTGCATTTTACATGCGTAATTGCCATTATTGTCTATTCTTTTTGAATAATAACACATGAATTATAATATTGACAGTATCAAAGAGTTTAAATTAGATTATTGTGTTGAAATGACTTAGAATGAATCCAGAAACGATTGAAATGCTCAAACGTTGCTCAAAATTGCATTATTTGCACTTTAAGCGAAATTGCGACGTATAATTCATTCTTCTTTTTGAATAAATAACACATGAAACATAATTATTGACAGTACAAAAGTGTTTAAATGTAGATTTTTCTGTTGAAATGACTTAGAATTATTCCAGGAATGATTGAAATGCTCATACAATGCACAAAATTGTATTTTTTGCACTTTATATGCGTAATTGCCATGTAAAATACATTCTTTTTGAATAAAATAACACATGAATTATATAATTGAAAGTATAAAAAGAGTTTAAATGCTGATTAATGTGATGAAAATGACTTAGAATGAATCCAGAAAAGATTGAAATGCTCTAACGTTACTCAGAATTGCATTATTTGCACTTTATATGCGTAATTGTCATGTATAATCCATTCTTTTTGAATAAATAAGACATGAATCATATTATCACAATATAAAAGAGTTTAAATGTAGATTGTTTTGATGAAATGATTTAGAATGAATCCAGACATGATTGAAATGCTCAAACGATGCTCAGAATTGCATTATTTGCACTTTATATGCGTAATTTCTTTGTATAATCCATTGTTTTTGAATAAATAACACATAAATCGTATTATTGAATGTATAAAGGGAGTTTAAATGTAGATTATTGTGATGAAATGACTTAGAGCGAATCTAGAACGAATGTATAAAGGGACTTTAAATGTAGATTATTGTGATGAAATAACAAATGCTCAAACGATGCTCAGAATTACATTATTTGCACTTTATGTGCGTTATTACCATGTATAATCTATTCTTTTTGAATAAATTACACATTAATAATATTGTTGACGATAGAAAAGGGTTTAAATGTAGATTATTGCGATAAATGACTTAGAATGAATTCAGAAACGATTGAAATGCTCAAACGATATTAAGAATTGCATTATTTGCACTTTATATGCATTATTGCCATGTATTATCCATTCTGTTTGAATTAATAACACATGAATTATATTATTGACAGTGTAAAATAGTTTAAATTTGATTATTGTGATGAAATGACTTAGAATGAATCCAGAAACGATCGAATTGCTCTAACGATCCTCAGAATTGCATTATTTGCACTTTATATGCATAATTGTCATGTATAATCCAATCTTTTTGAATAAATAAGTCTTGAATCATATTATTGACAGTATAAAAGAGTTTAAATATAGATTATTGTGATGAAATGACTTATAATAAATCCAGAAACGATTGAAATGCTCAAACGATGCTTCGAAAATGCATTATTTGCAATTTATATGCGTAATTGCAATGTTAAATCCATTGTTTTTTAATAAATAATACGCACATCAAATTATTGGCAGTATAAAAGAGATTAAATATAAATTATTGTCATGAAATGACTTAGAATGAATCCCGAAGCGATCGAAATGGTCAAACGATGCTCAGAATTTGATTATGTGCAATTTATTTGTGTAATTGCCATGATTATTTATTCCATTTTCATTCAGATACAATTCTTATCATGATTCATGAACGAATGCCTAATTCTTTATATTTATTCGTTGATATAACGGATATTTTATTGAAAGATTCAGTTATTACCGAACAAAGAGAGATCTTGGGATATTTTATTGATATAAAGGATAAGATCAATTCAGAAGCAACTTTTTTATTATTCTAGCAGACAGAATTCCATTGGTCTAATTTGGGACTCTCCGATGTATCTTTATTCTGTCTACCCCCAAAGAAAGATGCTGATAATACCGAACTAGTCCTTCCATTTTTTGTGGCCATAGAGGAGCCGTATGAAGCTGAGGTTTCATGTACGGTTTTGAAATGGCGATGAAAACTGTGATGTTATTATCGACTATGATTATCTAACAGTTCAAGTACAGTTGATATAGTTGAAGCACAGTAAAAATATGGTTTTTGGGGGTGGAATCTGTGGCGTCAGCCTATAGGCTTTCTAGTTTTTCTCATTTCTTCTCTAGCCGAATGTGAGAGATTGCCCTTTGATTTACCAGAAGCAGAGGAGGAATTAGTAGCAGGTCATCAAACCGAATATAAGGGTATAATTCATTCTTTTTGAATAAGCAACACATGAATCATATTATTGACAATATAAAGGGAGTTTAAATGTAGATTATTGTCATGAAATGACTTAGTATGAATCCATAAACGATTGAAATGTTCAAACGATGCTCAGAATTGCATTATTTGTGCTTTGTATGCGGAAATTCCAAGTATAATCCATTATTTTTGAATAAATAATGCATGAACAATATTATTGATAGAATAAAAGACTTTAAACGTATATTATTGTGATGAAATGTCTTAGTATAAATCCAGGAATGATATAAATGTTCTAACGATCCTCAGAATGGCATTTTGCACTTTATATGTGTAATTGCCATGTATAATCCATTCTTTTTGAATAATAACACATGAATCATATTATTGACAGGTTGAAAGAGTTTAAATGTAGATTATTGTGTTGAAATGACTTAGAATGAATCCAAACACGATTGAAATGCTCAAACGTTTATCAAAATTGCATTATTTGCACTTTATAAGTGAAATTGCCATGTATAATCCATTATTTTCGAATAAATAACACATGAAACACATTATTGACAGTATAAAAGTGTTTAAATGTAGATTTTTGTAATGAAATGACTTAGAATTATTCCGGAAATGATTGAAATGCTCATACAATGCACAAAATTGTATTTTTTGCACTTTATATGTGTACTTTAAATGTATAATACATTCTTTTTGAATAAATAACACATGAATCATATAATTGACAGTATAAAAAGAGTTTAAATACAGAATAATGTGATGAAAATGACTTAGATTGAATACAGAAACAACTGAAATGCCCTAACGTTACTCATAATTGCATTATTTACACTTTATTATGCGTAATTGTCATGTATAATCCATTCTTTTTGAATAAATAAGACATGAATCACATTATTAACAGTATAAAAGAGTTTAAATGTAGATTATTTTTGATGAAATGACTTAGAATGAAATCCAGAAACGATTGAAATGCTCAAACGATGCACAAAATTGAATTATTTGCACTTTATATGCGTAATTGTCATGTATTATCAGTTTTTTTCCAATAAATAACACCCGAATTTTATTATTGACTTATTGACAGTATAGAAGAGTTTAAATTAGATTATTCTGGTGACATGAATTAGAATGAATCCAGAAATGATTGAAATGCTCAAATGATGCTAAGAGTTGCATTATTTGCACTTTATATGCATAATTTCCTTGTATAATCCATTGTTTTTGAATAAATAACACATGAAACGTATTATTGAATGTATAATGGGAGTTTAAATGTAGATTATTGTGATGAAATGACTTAGAATGAATCTAAAAACGATTGAAATGCTCTTACGAGGCTCAGAATTGGATTATTTGCATTTTATATGCATAATTGCCATGTATAATCCAATCAATTTTTGCATAAATAGCAAATGAATTATATTATTGACAGTATTAAACAGTTTAAATGTAGAATATTGTGATGAAATGACTTACAATGAATCCAAAAAGGATTGAAATGCTCAAACGATTCTCAGAATTGCATTATTTACACTTTATATGCATAATTGCCATGTATTATCCATTCTTTTTGAATATATAACACCTGAACCATATTATTGACCATATAAAGGAAGTTTAAATGTAGATTATTATGATGAAATGACTTAAAATTAATACAGAAACGGTTGATGTTCTCAATCGATGCTCATAATTAGATTTTATTGCACTTTATTTGCGTAATTCCAAGTATAATCCATTTTTTTTGAATAAATAACACATGAATCATATTATTTACCGTATAAAAGAGTTTAAATGTAGATTAGTGTGATGAAAGGTCTTAGAATGAATCCAGAAACGATTGAAATACTCAAATGATGCTCAAAATTGCATTATTTGCACTTTATATGTTTAATTTCCTTGTATAATCCAATATTTTTGAATAAATAACACATGAATCATATTATTGACAGTATAAAAGAGTTTAAATGCAGATTATTGTGATGAAATGACTTAGAATGAATCCAGAAATGATTGAAATGTTCAAACGATGCTCTAAATTAAATTAGTTACAATTTATATGTGTTATTACCATGTATAATCTATTCTTTTTTAATAAATAACACGCGAATAAAACTTTTTGCACTATATAATAGTTTAAATGTAAATTATTGTGATAAAATGACTTAGAATGAATCCAGAAACGATTGAAATGCTTAAACGATGCTCAGAATTGCATTATTTGCACTTTATATGCGTAATTTTCTTGTATAATCTATTGTTTCTGAATAAATAACACATGAATCATATTGTTGAAAGTATAAAAGAGTTTAAATTGGATTATTGTGATTAAATGACTTAAAATGAATCCGGAAACGATTAAAATGCTCCATCTTGTTTATCCAAAAAAAAAAAAGAATGAAATGCTCCAATGATGCTCAGAATTGCATTATTTGGACTTTATATGCGAAATTTTCATGTATAATCCAATCTTTTGAATGGTATCATTGACAATACAAAAGAGTTTAATTGTAGATTATTTTGATGAAACCACTTAGAATGAATCCAAAAACGATTGAAATGCTAAAACATTACTCAGAATTGCATTTTATGTACTTTATATGAGTAATTGCCATGTATAATCCATTCTTTTTAAATAAATAACACTTGAATCAAATTATTGGAGTTTAAATGTAGGTTATTGTGATAAAATGACATAGAATGGATACAAAAACGATTGATATTCTCAAACAATGCTCAGAATTAGATTTATTACGCTTTATTTGCGTAATTTCCAAGTATAATCCATTTATTTTTAATAAATAACACATGAATCATATGAGTATCATCCGTTTTCCTCATTGGATTGCTTCTCCTTAAGCAGATTTTGACTGTATAAAAGAGTTTAAATGTAGATTATTGTGATGAAAGGTCTTAGAATGAATCCAGAAATGATTGAAATACTCAAATGATGTTCAGAATTAGATTATTTGCACTTTATATGTGTAATTTCCAAGTATAATCCATTCTTTTTGGATAAATTACACATGAATCATATTATTGACAGTACAAGAGTTTAAATGTACATTATTGCAATGAATTGACTTAGAATAAATCCAGAAACGATTGAAATACTCAAACGATGCTCAGAATTGCATTATTTGCACTTTATATGTGTAATTGCCATGTATAATCCATCATTTTGAATAGAATAACACATGAATTTTATTAAGGACAAAATAAAAGAGTTTAAATATCGATTTATTTTGATGAAATAACCGATAATGAATCCAGAAACGATTTAAATGCCCAAACGATACTCAGAATTGCATTATGTGCAATTTATGTGCGTAATTGCCATATATAATCCAATCTTTTTGACTAAATAACACATTAATCATATTATTGACAGTATAAAGGGAGTTTAAGTGTCGATTATTGTGATGAAACGACCTAGAATGAATCCAGAAACGATTGAAATGCTCAAACGATGCTCGGTATTGCATTATTTGCACTTTATATGATTAATTGCCATGTTTAATCCATTTTTTAAAAAATAAATAACACGAGAATCAAATGATTGACAGAATAAAGGAGTTTAAATATAGATTATTTTGATGAAGTGACTTAGAATGAATCCAGAAACGATTGAAATGCTCAAACAATACTCCGAATTGCATTATTTGGACTTTATATGCTCAATTGCCATATTGAACCCATTCTTTTTGAATAAATAACACATGAATCGTATTATTGACAGTATCAAAGAGTTTAAATGTAGATTATTGTGTTTAAATGACATAGAATGAATCCATAAACGATTGAAATGATTCAACGATTCTCAGAATTGCATTATTTGCACGTTATATGCGTAATTTTCATGTATAATCCATTCTTTTTGAATAAATAACACGTGAATCATATTATTGAAACTATAAAAGTGTTTAAATGTAAATTATTGTGTTCAAATGACTTAGAATGAATCTAGAAATGATTGAAATGCTCTAATGATGCTCAGAATTGGATTACTGTCATTTTATATGCATAATCGCCATTTGTAATCCATTCAATTTTCGAATAAATAGCAAATGAATCGCATTATTGATAGTATAAGAGAGTTTAAATGTAGATTATTGTAATGATATGACTTAGAATGAATCCAGAAATGATTGAAATGCTCAAACGATGTTCAGAATTGCATTATTTACACATTATAGGCGTAATTGCCATGTATTAACCATTTCTTTTTGAATAAAGAGCACATTAATCATATTGTTTACAGTGTAAAAGAGTTTTAGTGTAGATTATTGTGATGAAATGATTTAGAATGAATCCAGAAACGATTGAAATTGTCAAACGATATTCAAAGTTACATTAGTTGCACTTTTATGCGTAATTGCCATGTGAAATTCATTCTTTTGTAACAAAATAACACGCAAATCAAATTATTTGCAGTATATAATAGATTAAATATTGATTATTGTGATGAAATGACTTCGAATGAATCCAGAAACGATTGAAATTCTCAAACGATGCTCAGAATTGCATTATTTGCAATTTGTATGTGTAATTGCCATGTATAATACATTCTTTTTGAATAAATAACACATTAATCATATTATTGACAGTATAAATGGAGTATAAATGTTGGTTATTGTGATGAAATAACTTAGAATGAATCCGGAAACAATTGAAATGCGCAAAGGATGCTCAAAATTTCATTATTTGCACTTTATATGCTTGATTTCCTTGTATAATCCATTATTTTTGAATAGATAACACATGAATCGTTCTATTTACTGTATAAAAGAGTTTAAATATAGATTATTGTGATAAAAAGACTTAGAATGAATCCAGAATCGATTTAAATGATCAAACGATGCCTTGAATTGTATTATTTGAATTTATGTGCGTAATTGTTATGTAATACATTCTTTTTGAATAAATAAGACATGAATCGTATTATAGACGGTATAAAAGAGTTTAAATGTAGATTATTGTAATGAAATGATTTAGAATGAATCCGGAAACGATTGAAATGCTCAAACGATGCTCAGAATTGCATTATGTGCAATTTATATGCGTAATTATCATGTATAATCCATTCTTTTTGAACAAATAACACATGATTTGTATTATTTACACTATAAAAGAGTTTAAATATAGATTATTGTGATGAAATAACTTAGAATGAAACTGTAAACGATTGAAATGCTCAAAGAATTCTCCGAATTGCATTATTTGCACTTTATATGCGTAATTGCCCTGTATATTCCATTATTTTTGAATAAATAACACATGAATCGTTATTGATAGTATGAAAGAGTTTAAATGTAGATTATTGTGATGAAATTACTTAGAATGAAAGCAATAACATTGGAAAAGCTCGAATGATGCCCAGAATTGCATTATGTGCAATTTATATGCGCAATTGCCATGTATAATATATTCTTTTTGAATAAATAACACATTAATCTTATTATTGACAGTATAAATGTTGGTTATTGTGATGAAATGACTTAGAATGAATCTAGAAACGATTGAAATGCTCAAACGATGCTCAGAATTGCATTATTTGCAATTTATATGCGTAATTGTCATGTATAATCCATTCTTTTTGAATAAATAAGACATGAATATTAATGTTTACAGTATAAAGGATGTTTAAATGTCGATTATTGTGATGAAATAACTTAGAATGAATCCAAAAACGATTAAAATGCGCAAAGGATGCTCAAAATTGCATTATTTGCACTTTATATGCTTAATTTCCTGGTATAATCCATTATTTTTGAATAGATAACACAAGAATCGTTCTTTTACTGTATAAAAGAGTTTAAATATAGATTATTGTGATGAAGTGACTTAGAATAAATCCAGAAACGATTTAAATGATCAAACGATGCCTTGAATTGTATTATTTGAATTTTATGTGCGTAAATGTTATGTAATACATTCTTTTTGAATAAATAAGACATGAATCGCATTATAGACGGTATAAAAGAGTTTAAATGTAGATTATTGTGATGAAATGACTAAGAATGTATCCGAAAACGATTGAAATGCTCAAACGATGATCTGAATTGCATTATGTGCAATTTATATGCGTAATTGTCATGAATCCATTCTTTTTGAATAAATAACACATGAATTGTATTATTTACACTATAAAAGAGTTTAAATATAGATTATTGTGATGAAATAACTTAGAATGAAACTGTAAACGATTGAAATGCTCAAAGAATTCTCCGAATTGCATTATTTGCACTTTATATGCGTAATTGCCCTATATATTCCATTATTTTTGAATAAATAACACATGAATCGTTATTGACAGTATGAAAGAGTTTAAATGTAGATTATTGTGATGAAATTACTTAGAATGAAAGCAATAACATTGGAAAAGCTCGAATGATGCTCAGAATTGCATTATGTGCAATTTATATGCGTAATTGCCATTTATAATCCATTCTTTTTTTAATAAATAACATATGAATCATATTATTGACAGTATAACAGAGTTTTAATGTAAATTGTTGTGATGAAATGACTTAGAATGAATCCAGAAATGATTGAAATGCACACAGGTGCTCAGAATTGTATTATTTGCACTTTATATGCATAATTGCCAAGTACAATCCATTCTTTTTGAATAAAAAAACACATAAACCATATTATTGTCAGTATAAAAAAGTTTAAATGTTGATTATTGTGATGAAATGACTTTGAATGAATCTTGAAATGATTGAAATGCTCAAAAGATTCTCAGAATTGCAATATTTGCACTTTATACGCGTAATTGCCATTTATAATCCATTCTTTTTGTATAAATAACATTTGAATCATATTATTGACAGTATAAAGGAGTTAAAATGTAGTAATTTTTGATGAAATAACTTAGAATGAGTCCAGAAACGATTGAAATGTTCAAACGATGCTCAGAATTGCATTATTTGCTTTTTGTATGTGTAATTTCCATGTATAATCCATTATTTTGAATAAATAACACATGAATAATATTATTGACTGTATAAAGAGTTTAAAAATTGATTATTGTGATGAAATGACTTTGAATGGATCTAGAAATTATTGAAATGCTCAAAGGATTCTCAGAATTGCAATATTTAAACTTTATATGCGTAATTGCATATATAATCCATTATTTTTGTATAAAATAACATTTGAATCATATTATTGACAGTATAAAAGAGTTTAAATGTAGTAATTTGTGGTGAAATGACTTAGTATCAGTCCAGAAAAGATTGAAATGCTTAAAGGATGCTCAGAATTGCATTAATTGCATTTTATATCCATAATTGCCACGTATAATTCTTTTTTTGAATAAATAACACATGAATAATATTATTGACAGTACAAAAGAGTTTAAATATAGATTATTGTGATGAAATGACATATAATGAATCCAGAAACGATTGAAATTCTCAAACGTTGCTCAAAATTGTATTATTTGCACTTTATATGCATAATTGCCATGTATAATCCATTCTTTTTGAATAAAAAAAAAATACATGAATGCTATTGACAGTATAAAAGAGTTTAAATGTGGATTTTTGTGATGAACTGACATAGAATAAATCCAGAAATGACAGAAATGCTGAAATGATGTTCAGAATTGCATTATTTGCACTTTATATGCTTAATTACCATGTATAATCCATTGTTTTTAAATAATTAACACATGAATCATATTATTGACAGTATAACAGAGTTTAAATGTGGATTTTTGAGCTGAAATTACATAAAATGAATCCAGAAACGACTGAAATGCTCAAATAATGCTCAGAATTGCATTATTTGCACTTCATATTCTTAATTACCATGTATAATCCTTTCTGTATGAATAAATAACACATGAATCATATTATTGACAGAGTAAAAGAGTTTAAATGTAGATTTATTATGATGAAATGACTTAGAATGAATCCAAAAACGATTGAAATGCTCAAACAATGCTCAAAATTGCATTCTTCGCACATTATATGCGTAATTGCATGTATAATCCTTTCTTTATGAACAAATAACACATGAATCACATTATTGAAAGTATAAAGGGAGTTTAAGTGTCGATTATTGTGATGAAACGACCTAGAATGAATCCAGAAATGATTGAAATGCTCAAACGATTCTCAGAATTGCATTATTTGCACTTTATATGATTAATTGCCATGTTTAATCCATTTTTTTTAAAATAAATAACACGCGAATCAAATTATTGACAGCATAAAGGAGTTTAAATGTAGATTATTTTGATGAAGTGACTTAGAATGAATCCAGAAACAATTGAAATGCTCAAACTGTTAGAATGTTTGCTAATTTTATTTTATGCTAATTACCAATTAATTAACCAAGCAAACAAAGCACACATAAGGATCTAGTACATAAGCTATTCAAACACACGAGAAAAGGGTTGGAAATATACCTCTCTTGGTATCGCAACCAAGAGGCTCGTTCCAACGGTTTGGTGTCGGTGGCATGCTCTCCAAGAACCTCCACGCCGTGCGCCTCGAGTCCACTAAGGAATTAACCACCTTCTCAAACCAATTATGCTAGTAATTAGGAGAAGTGTGTCTAATTCCAAAGCTTTCCCTCTTCAAGTTAATTCTCCAATTAATTTAGTGGAAAAGCTTGCTCAACACATGAGCTAGGAAGTGGATAAGAGAAGAGAGAAAGAGGGAAAAATTCTGAAAATTTTTCTTCCTCTTTGGGGAATTTCGGCCAAGGGAGAGGAGAGAGAGAGGTGTGTGGAGGCTAGGGTTTGCTCCCAAAGAACACCCCTTTATATAGGCCACTAAACCTAGCTCTCATCCAAAATTGAAATGGCAATTTTGCCCCTCCCTAGCCGCACCTACCTACCCATTATTTGGGTTGGGCCTCAAGTCTAGTTGAGCCCAATTCTCTTCTATTTAATTGCACCTTCCATTGGACATTAAATTAACTAATTAATTTAAAGGCCCAATTGCTCAAATAATTAAATGTGTTGATTATAATTAATTATTAACTATTTAATAATTAATATGGAATTAGTCAATGCATTAAATTATTTCTATATGATCTATTTGACTTAATTAATCATAACGGTCCATGACGGTATACGATTAATTAATCAACTTATCATATTTTGCAAAACAAAATGTTGCAAATAAACAATTAATGCATGTGTGGTTAAACACCTTATTATGTGTGACCCTTTGAGGATTTATGCTATGTTGGACATGAAATTAAATCGCTATTTAATTCCAATAATCATAAGCAGTATCTAGCAACACGTTATGATTCCCAATTCGCATAAATAGTGTACTGCTACAAAATTTCAATCCTGCATAAGAGAACAATTATGTTTCTCTATTTTGATTCTTATGTCACACGATATCATCGTATAATCCAAGATAGGAACGTGTCATTCTTGCAGATTATACGTTTCTTGATCTAGAGATAATTGTATCAGTTGCTAGCAAACAATCTATCTCCATCAAGGGGCCCAAACAGATATCGTCACTCACTAAGTGAATTAATGAGGGACATACGGTTTTCTTGATAATTAGCTTTTCCCCGCACAATTCAAGAATACTTAAATCAAGTCCGTATAGCAGCCTTTATCAGGAATCAGCGGTAGACATGATTTATAGCATCTATCCTCATGTGGAAAAGATAATCATCTCAAACTTAGAACCAAAATCATAACGAAATAAATAATGACACGTAACACAATCCATATATTTATTTCGTGGGGTCCAGTCCTGTACTATGTTCTATAACATATACATATGCAATTAAGTTGGTTACTCTTAACCTATGATTTATAGAACTTAATCATCACTTAATCTGCATACTAATCTTATTGATAACTAATATTCTCTGTTAATTATCAAGATTATGGACTTTTAGATTTATCGTTGTCATTTACTACTAAATGAATAACAGTGATCTATAATTCAGATCCTCAACCTGAATGAACTGTCAACGATTAAATCAAAGAACAAATGATCTGAAATCATCAATAACATAAACTATAGAAGTAGCCTAAATAAGATTGGCTTCTAGGACATATCTCTAACACAAACAATACTCGGAATTGCATTATTTGGATTTTATATGCTCAATTGCCCTGTATATTCCATTCTTTTTGAATAAATAACACATGAATCGTATTATTGACAGTATCAAAGAATTTAAATGTAGATTATTGTGTTGAAATGACATAGAATGAATCCAGAAACGATTGAAATGCTCCAAGGATTCTCAGAATTGCATTATTTGCACTTTATATGTCATTTCATCACAATAATCTTATCGGTAACGTAACGGAATAGATTTCATTCTTATCGGTATCGTAACGGAATAGATTTCATCACATTATTTGCACTTTATATGTCATTATTTGAAACAAAATAGATTTCAATACTATTAACTGTTAATCTTATCGGTAACGTAACGGAATAACGGTTTATTGACAGCCCTATTCGGACACCCCTCTCTTTAGTCCAAACTATATTCTTAAAATGACAATATTGACCGTTCCAATCGAACGCTGCTGTGAAATCTTAAGTATTTAGGCTCTTCTCTCGCGATCCAAAAACTATGCTACAGTGATTTAGCAATTTAATACTTTCATAGGTCAGAAATTGACATTGCAAAGCAACTGGTTCAAATCAAAGGGTGGAGAAGAAAAAGTGAACACCATTATTTAGTAATTACTAGTACATGCAGTACAATGCTTTTCTTTTTTTTTTTTTTGCCCCTCAATGGTGGTGGTCGATGGTCGCGGCCTTGCTGGTCGCTTCTAGAAAACTTGTAAACTATATTATGAATTTTTTTTTAGTAAAAAATGCGGGTTTTGCCCGGATCTTTATAATAATAACTGAAAAAGTTTACAGATTTAGTCCGTGGTTTTAAAAAAAAAAACTTAAAAAAGAATCAGTGATCAATACCCTCAGGAAAAAGAAAAAAGGAGTAAAAAGTTAAAGCAGAAGATTAAAAAGGCTATGAAATGAAGCCTGAGACTGGTGGAAAACTATACTGCTACTGATTTGTAGACCTGTCAATAGTTGAACATTTTAACGTTTTAATGTTCCGTGTAAGGCCCACGGAACATTAAACGTAGCCCATTTTAATTCCGTCTGGGCCAACGTAACATAAGTGGAAATGGACCATAATTTCCGCAGCGTAACGCAACGTAAACGTCACAGTCCATTTCCATTACGTTTATTTACGTTTTAACGTAATAATACGATATATATTCAGATATATGATATATTGATATGATATCGATATATGAATATGATTGCAGGAGTATGAAATAGAAAAATTGCAAATGGCTGACGGAGAAAACTAGGGATGTAACCCCGATAAACCCTAGATTGCGCATTTGCGCCGCTGGTTCTCTCGCATGCATCTCTCTCTTTGTCTCTCAGCTCTCTCACGACACACTACCCATGGCGATGGCGTTCCGGTCTGTGCAGCCTCGTCAACCCAAGCGTGACGATGGCAAGCCATATCACACCAGCTACTGCTTCTCTCTTTCTCCGTGTCTGTCTTGATCTCTGTCTCCATCACCGACTCGTCGTTTCTCTATGAACTGTAGCTAAGTACCTATAGTCTATCGATGTTGGTTGTCACTTGTCAATAGCCATGATTACTGATGAATAATGATGAAACTTTGTTTAATTGTTTGTTTTTTTATACATGGATCCAGGCTCCTGAAGGAAAAAAGGGACAGAAAAAAAACAACGAAAGAGAGATAGAGGAAAGGAAGAGGTGGTGTTCTTAAGGTAAATATTTGAATTCTATTTTTTTTAATTTGTACATATTTTTTTGGTCATATGTTACCTATTAGATATACACTAACAATCTAACAAGCATCTTTATATTGTATTATATGCAGAAATTGGTGGAGACTTTGGTGAGGTACTTTGGTCTGTTGATGAAGCACTACCAAATGGCACATCTACCAGTTAGTGGGAGCTTTTCCGAGGTACTCTCAATCATTTTGGCATTTTGGAACAGTTGAAGTCTATAGTTGTGTTAACTCTTTGGCTCCTTGTGTTATGTGTATGCTTAACATTTTGGTATTTGGGACAGTTGGTAATGTAATTGGGTGGTTGAAGTCTGGAGTTGTGTAAACTCTTTGGCTCCTTGGATCTCAAGCAGTGACTTTCAATGATGAATTATGTGTTTACTGTGTTTTATATTTTTTTCTATTTAGCCAATTTGGCTGAGATTGGTAAAATTTGAGAAATTAGCGTGAGATCTGAGTTGAGTTCAAAGTAGTTAACATGCTCTTTGGCTCCTTGCGTTATGTGTATGCTTGACATTTTGGCATTTGGATGATAATGTAATTGGGTAGTTGAAGCCTGGAGTTGTGTTAACTCTTTGGCTCTTTGGATCTCAAGCAGTGACTTTCAATGATGAATTATGTGTTTATTGTGTTTTATGTTTTTTCTATTTAGCCAATTTGACTGAGATTGGTAAAATCTGAGGAAGTAGCTTGAGATCTGAGTTGAGTTCAAAGTAGTTAATATGCTTAGTTTATGTAATATGCTCTAGTTTTTGTGTTTTATGCTCTAAGTTGATTTCAAAGTAATTAATAGTTTGAGATGTAATTTGTCATGTTTAGTATATTTTCTTTGCTATGTTGAGATCTATTTGGCTGGCTTGCTTATTGGTTTGTACTTAGAAAATTTCTATGTTAGTTGTTACAGTTTGTAAACTGTTTTTTGATAACTTAGTTGGAGGAAAAAACGGAAGCAACATTTTAACGTTTTTAATGTTTCTTCCGTTAAAACAGACGTAACATTAAGCGGAAGAAAATATCTTTATGTTTAATCAATGAAATATTAAACGTTATAAAAATTAATTCCGTCACATTAACGTAATATTAAACGTAAGAGATGATTTTCGTAAATGTTACTAACTTTGACAGTTCCACTGATTTGGATGCAAACCATCTGAGATCGTGTATGACAGTTCAGATTTGGTATTGATTGTTTGTCCCATTCAACCAATGCTTGTTGGTCCAGCTCCAATGCTTGTTCCTCGAAAGATCCTAGAGCATCTCTTCCTCCAAGTTACGAAGCAAATGATAGCATCTCTCCCACAGGTTTGAAATCTGGCTAGAATTTTTCACAGACATTTAATTTAAAATAAGTTGGATGATTTAGATCTCTGATTTATCTTAAAAAGAATTATGTAATTATTTTGAAACACGTCGGGATAATTTAGTCCAAAAATTTTTTGCAGTGTGTTTTTTTTTTTTTGATAAAAGCTCCCCAAGCAGGGGAACCAGCTTTGATTAAACCAAGTATTTTGATACACACAGAAACAGTAGCAAAAAAAATAAAACTAGCTATTACAACCACACAGATAACAAACAAGTCAGTATTCTGAACAAAAGAGAAAGTTTAACTATCTTCTAGAGAAATAGCAGCAATGAGGCAACTAATAAGAAGTATTGGTGGTACTTCCATCCTTGTTTCTTCCTCTATATATCTGCTGCCTTCTCCAGGTCTGCTAAGTTTTGGAAATCTCTCTCCATATCTGTATTGAAATCTGTCCAGTTAGAGAAAAGAACTAAAGTATTCATATAAAGGGAATTCTTAGAACACATTGTTTTCTCATTAAAGATGACATTGTTCCTTTCATTCCAGACTATCCAACACCAAGTAGCTAATAAGGCTTTGGTGAAACTTCTATTGATTGAATCTAGACCGTTTATACTACACCACAGATTTTGGAGGTTTGAGCTATCAATAACTAAACCTCTTTTGTTAAAAAGGTTAAACCCCCTCCAGAAACCCTTAGTCTGAGGACAGTTTATAAAAAGATGATTAGTGTTCTCAGAATTATTGCAGAAGACACATTTTTTGCAGTGTGTTCAGATTAAATACAGGGGTGTGCAAATCAATTTCCTTTTTGGAAGGTTATAATTATTGTAGTTGCCTTTTGCAATGTACGTGACTAAATTAAGAAAATCAATTATTGTGACTAGATCCGATTCGATTGTGATGCATATCTCACCCACCCTAATAATGCACCATTATCCTCTTTCCGTCTTTCGTCTCACGCGCTTGTCACGTATGTCCAAATATAGGACAAGCAAATGGAGAAATTGTTTTCTCCGAAATGAAGAAAAGGTAATAAGAAGGACAAATGAAGTTAGCTACAGACAAAAAAGAGAAGCACTAACCAGATTGTACGAAGTACGAACCATGTACAGACCCAAACCTAAGTTTTTACGCTCTGATCTTCTCCACTTCTAAACAGGAATTGAGATTCTCAACCATGAGATTTGCTAACCAATTGAAGAGAAGTGTTCACTACTAAATCAAATGGAGAAATGTAGACCACATGCAATCGTAAATTTAGGCTTGATGCTTGGGACTGTGATTTTGCATGTGATAATGGAATTAGTGGAAACGTGAGATCATGTGATACGCTTTCTTTGTTAATCCTTGATTCACGCACTCATTTTGCATCAGCAGTGGCATCATTAGCACCGCTGCCTAGATACGCGCGCCTTCCCTCTTATATATCCATCTCCTACTCCTAGTTATAATGTTGACCTTGTGATCTGAATAAAACCAAAAATGGCGCATGTAGAAGATATTGTGATAGTCGGTGCTGGTATCGCTGCTCTGGCAACCGCACTTGGATTACGCAAGTTCCATAAATCTCTTTAATTCTTTCTAATAGCAGTCAGCGAGAATAGAATTAATAAGAAAATAAAATTGGGAGGGTTTCATTTTATATATCAATTTTTTTTTCAATAAACTAAATGGAGTAGAATTTCAAAATGTACTTTTTAGAATCGAAAGAACACATACTCTGCAAATTTTTCACCTCCCTGATAGCAAATATCTTGAAACTTTTGTTGGTATTCGTTATTATCAACCTTGACTAGTTCTCTACCTGTCTCTTTCTTAAAATATTTAAATAAATACCCTTTAATGCCAACACCCCCCCCCCCCCCCCCAAATACAAATTCTCACAACCTATACGTAATGCGCCACAGGAGAGCTTAAATTCAACATCTCTAATCATAAAATCCTGCTTCAATTTCCACTATTGACTCATATAGAAATTGATAATTTTGAAGAACAGGAAAGGAGTGAAGAGCCTGGTATTGGAGTCGTTCCCATCAATAAGAACCTCAGGATATGCAATTGGGACATGGACAAATGCATGGCGTGCACTGGATGCTCTCGGGATTGGTAACAAGATCAGAGAGCGGCATATCTTGGTTGAAAGATAATGATTCCATGCATTCAGAGAGTTTGCAAGATGCAAACAGAATGTAAAACATGATATAACTCTATGACATGCCGTGATAGTGCTAAGGTTATTACGGTGCTTGACTTGAAGACGAAGTCATGCACTACAACAAAAAAAATTATTAGTACCGGCTCATTAGTACCGGTTTTTAAAAAAACCGGTACTAATAATAAATCATTGCATTTTCGTAATTGTCAGATATATTATTTAGTACCGGTTTTTTTAAAAAACCGGTACTAAAAATCGTCTAAAAAAAAACGTTTTTATTTTAGTACCGGTTTTTATAAAAAACCGGTACTACAAATCAATTATTAAAAAAACCGGTACTACAAAGGTTTGAATTTATTAAAAAAAACCGTTATATTTTTAGTACCGGTTTTTTATAAAAAACCGGTACTAAATATTTCAAAAATAAAAAAAACCGTTATATTTTTAGTACCGGTTTTTTACAAAAAACCGGTACTAAAAATATAACGGTTTAAATAAATGTTGTTTCATATAATTAATGTTGTTAATTAATTTAAAAATTGTTTAAATAAATATTTCATATAATTAATCTGATGAATTAATTTAAAAAACATTTAAATAATTATTTTAAAAAAATAGTATTTAATTTAGAGAAAAAATAATAATTTCGAAAATGGTTTAGTACCGGTTTTTAAGAAAAAACCGGTACTAAATTAAAAAAAACCAAAATTTCAATAATTGTTTCATATAATTAATGTTGTTAATTAATTTAAAAATTATTTAAATAAATATTTCATATAAAAAACCGAAACTATTTAATTTTAAAAACAGAAACGAATTTTAAAAAATAAATCAATTAAAAAAAAACGGTTTAGTACCGGTTTTTAAGAAAAAACCGGTACTAAATTAAAAAAAACCAAAATTTCAATAATTGTTTCATATAATTAATGTTGTTAATTAATTTAAAAATTATTTAAATAAATATTTCATATAAAAAACCGAAACTATTTAATTTTAAAAAACAGAAACGAATTTAAAAAAAATAAATCAATTAAAAAAATGGTTTAGTACCGGTTTTTAAGAAAAAACCGGTACTAAATTAAAAAAAATCAAAATTTCAATAATTGTTTCATATAATTAATGTTGTTAATTAATTTAAAAATTATTTAAATAAATATTTCATATAAAAAACCGAAACTATTTAATTTTAAAAAACAGAAACGAATTTTAAAAAATAAACCAATTAAAAAAAACGGTTTAGTACCGGTTTTTAAGAAAAAACCGGTACTAAATTAAAAAAAACCAAAATTTCAATAATTGTTTGGTTGGAACTTCCTGAGACTTCAGATAAAATCCCTAGCGACCCCAATCTCTCTCTCTCCGCCATTACCAGATTCCTCCTCCACCATTTCCAAAGCTCCTCCTCCACCACTCGATTTCCACCTCTTCCACTTCGTTCATCTCTACTGCCGCCGCAAGAAGACAGTGCTCTCCTCCTCCGATCTGTTCCTCTCTACTGGGCAGCAACGCAGTGCTCTCCTCCTCCGACACTCGATCTCCTCTTCTACTTCCTCTCTACTGACAGCGTAAGAAAACGACGCTCTCCTCCTCCGCCACTCCTTCTTCTCTACTGGCTGCGCAAGAACACTGGTGAAATTCCTCTTCCATTTAGTAAAATTAGTTTTGTAGATAATTTGTTAGTTTTTTATTTTTTTTATTCTTAATTCAATCGTTGGTTCATTTGTGAAATTGTTTACTTATTAGTTGTTTCTCTCTACTGCACTGAGCATAAATGCAAAAAAATTAGGTTTAACGTGAAGTATAAATTTGTTAGTTTCATAGTTTGTGAAGAATATCAGTTTGTGAATTAATTTGTTAGTTTAATTTTTATTTCTTTCTACTGTGATTGTGAGTCTTTGAGCACTGAGCATGGTGAAATAAATTCAATATTTGCTTGTATGAAAAAATTTCTCAGTCTCTTTGCTATGAAAAAATTTCACAGTTTCTCAGTTTGTGATGAAAATCAGTTTTCTCTGTACTGGAAGCGCAATTAAAATTTCTCAGTCTTTTAACATGCTTGTTAGTTGCTAGCTTTACTGGTGCATACAAAGAAAAAGACCAGGCTGCTTCATGGGAGGTTTAGCATTAGACTCTAAAATTGATGTATGGCTTAATTATTTTTGTTTTTGTAATGGTACTGAATATTGAATTATTGATGTATGTCAAGTTGTCAACTGTCAAGTTAACTGAGATATATTTAGGTGTTACTGTCCAATCCTTCTTGTATGAACTAAGACAATTAAGTGCAGAATCATTATGTTGTATGAACTGAGATAATTAGTTTTATAGCACAATTGAATAATGTTGCAGTTATAGAGATGCGCAATGTTCAAAATAATATGAATAGAGAAATTGAGGCACAAACAAGGCACATTTAAAATTAATCTAATTTAATTTTTTTTTAAAATTAATTTAATTTAGTACCGGTTTTTTATAAAAAACCGGTACTAATATTAAAATTTTCGGTTTTTTTAAATTAATTTAATTTAGTACCGGTTTTTTATAAAAAACCGGTACTAAATGAATTTAATTTTCGGTTTTTTTATTTAATTAATTAAATAATTAATTAATTAAAATTAATTTAATTTAGTACCGGTTTTTTATAAAAAACCGGTACTAAATGAATATAATTTTCGGTTTTTTTTTAATTTAATTAATTAAATAATTAATTAAATGATTAATTAATTTAAATTAATCTAATTTAGTACCGGTTTTTTATAAAAAACCGGTACTAAATGAATTAAAATTTTCGGTTTTTTCTTAAATTAATTAAATTAATTAAATGATTTTTCGGTTTTTTAAATTAGTACCGGTTTTTTATAAAAAACCGGTACTAAATCAATTAATTTTAGTACCGGTTTTTTATAAAAGCCGGTACTAATATGGTTTATTCCTCTTTTACTACCAGCTCATTAGTACCGGTTTTTTGTTGATGTTAGTACCCCCTATTATTAGTACCGCTGAAAAACCGGTACTAATGATAGGAAAAAAACCGGTACTAATAATTTTATTTGGCGTAGTGATGACCAGATAAAAATTACATGCGACATGCATATGACCAGACATGTCAATATTTTTCTGGGAGAAAATTAAGTATAAAATAAGATATGGAAAAGAAAGTTTAAATTTTTTATTGAGAAGGAAAAATATTGGAGGATTTATGTCGTATAGTTTTTCCTCAAATAAATTTACAAAAGATTTTTCTTTTGAAATTTGAAGTAATCTTGAATAAAATTAAAATCAATAGTGAAAAAGTTGGAAAAGGGAGTCATGCCATGATCACACACGACATGACCATGCATAACCACATGTATGCTGCGAAAACAATTTCATAATGCGAGTATGTGACGTGTCATGCCAATTTGAGCCGAAGACGGTGACTGACGGTCATGTAATGTGGGTTGGCACTTTGTCTGGCACACAAGTCACGTATGGTGACCTGCTTCGGTGATGACACCGGTCATTTCTGGCATTTCTTCATGAGTTAAGACTTCATGAGTTGTTTGCTGGCATTTCTTCTTTATAATTTTATTTCTATAACAAGATTAAAACTCAACTTTCTTGCATCTATTTATCAAGTTGTTTCTTTACAATGAAAACTGTATTTCTACCCCAATCACTTGTAAAAAAACTCTTTATTTAATACAAAGATGAGGGCATGACCCCAATTTTAATTTAAAAAAAAAAACTGTATTTCTACCCCCACCTAAATATTCGAGTTTTCTTATCAAATTTGTAGATTTAAAGTGCTCTCTCCATCATCAGATGCCAATTTAGGAGAGGCGGAACTAGAAGAAATAGAAGGCAAAAATGTAAGCAACAGAGTTGTTTATTGTCGGGAACATATTAGACATGAGTAAAAAAACTAAACTTTATTATGTCAAAATTAAGATGTTTCTTTAAGTTCTTTAATTTCGGAAAGATAGTATATAAAAAATTTAAATTCTTTTATCAAACTTAAAACAATATCAGAGCTAACAGAGTAGGATGCACTATTGAAAAAATGAAATTTTTTTTTTTCTTAGTTAATCAATCTAAGGGCTCAAGTCTCCCTGTTTTAATATCTAATAAAAATTGTCTAGCTGGTTTTACCAATAGATATGACGGTTCTAAAAAACAAAGATGCAATATATCAGTTTTCTTTTATTCATAGTGTAACTTTATAATTTATGATAGAGAGACCTTTTCCTTTTATGTGTTTTTTCTGGTCTCTTGATGAAGTGGACAGATCAAAATCCGTTGCGTGAGGAGGGAGTTCTTGCTAGAAACCTTAGCGCAAGAACTACGTACCGGAGGACGCAATTAGATATTCATCTAAGGTTGTATTAATTGAAGAGGAAGGTGATCTTAAGCTGTTGCACTTGGCCGATGGTTCTGTAATTAAAGCAAAGGTGCAAATAACTCTTGTCAAATTACGGACAAACTATAACTTTGCAAACTTTGAATGTAATTTGTGACTGTCAATTATATTAAGAGGCTCATTTAATACCTCAGGTGCTTAAAAAGAGTTACTAGTACTGTGCCTTGACTACCTAAATGTTGCAAGGAAAAAAAAACAATTAATAGGGTCTTAAATTGCAGCACTATAATTGTCGTTGCATTAATAATTTCATACATATACATAATCAGTAGTTCAGTACCGAGCAAGCATGTGGGGAAGGAGAAAGTACATTGTACATTGCTAATTAATCTTGATTATGTATTATATATTACAGGTATTAATAGGGGGAGATGGAATAAATTCAATAGTGGGAATATCTAGGTCTGAAGAAGCCGTCGTTGACAGGTCGGTTGGCAGTTAGAGGACTTGCAGAGTACCCAACTAATCACGGATTCAAACCAGAATTTATTCATATTGACGGACAAGGGTTTCGTGCCGGCATGTCACCGAGCACTGAGAAAAGCGTTTACTGGTACTTTGCTTGGTACTCCTCCGAAAATGGTATAATTCTGTTGCTTGTTTGCCTTAATTTATGCTTAACAACTATATTTGAAAATATTGGTCAAGGATGCTTTGGCGTGTATTGACCGTGAGCTGTGTCATGGAGAGAAATTGATTTAAATTTGGATTAAATTGAATCTAATTTGTTTGTTAATGTTTTTCTGGGCTTAAATTGAATAAGCCATTTCAAACTTATATGTTTGGGGGGAGAGGGTGGGTTTGTTTGTATGCGGACATACTGAGAAAACGGATATTAATTGTTGTGGAGGTAGGGTCATGGTCTCATGAATCAAGCTATAAACATAGCAAAAACTTAATACCGATCAAAGCCTAGTTATATTGTGCCACTTATATTTAATATTCATGGACACATCTAATCATCACAATTATTATTATTACTTACGGGCTGTTTGGATTCCCCAAGGAATTTGGAAAATTTCATCTTATTATCATAAATTTATTATAAATAATCTAAACTCTTCACAAAGTTACACACTTCCCAATAAATTTATTCCTAGGAATTGCAACTTTCCTAAATTCCTATGCAATCAAAACGGCCCCTAAATGGAGATTTCAAAATTTTCTCAAGTGCAGACAAAGATGAAAGCACAACAAAGATAGGACAATTTATCGTAAGGAAGTTATTAGATTCGAAAGTTCCCAATGAAATCATAGAAGTGATTCAGAAAAGTGAGATGGACCAGATGGTGCCGTGCTCTTTGAAATACCGAACCCCGTTCTCTCTCTTATTTGGAAACATCACAAAAAGAAACATTTGTGTAATTGGAGATGCATTTCATCCAATGACACCAGATTTGGGTCAAGGTAGTTGTATAGCTCTTGAAGACAGTGTTATACTGTCAAGGTGTTTGTCTGAGGCTGTTCATCAGGGGAAGATTGAGGAGGGGTTGGAGAAATTTGCAAAAGTCAGGAGATGGAGGTGTGCCAAGGTTGTTTTGATTGCTTATATTGTGGAGTTTATATATACAACAAAGTGGGAATTGGTTTATGAGCTTTTGAGAGAGAAGGTGTTGGCAGGGATCATGGCTGGAGCTTTGCTTATGGTAGCAAATTATGACTGTGGAGAAGTATGAGATATACAGCATATACTGGGTTAATCTGTAAAATTATGAGCTTGGCATGCGATGTTTGACTTAGTTGTTGCTTTGTAATCGATCACTATAAGTAGGTAGTAAGGCCTTTTCTTTTTATTTTGTTCCAACTTAGAGCTCAAATATTATTATGTTGTTACGAATCAGTGTTCATTAAAAAAGGGTCACTCTAAATTTGGGCCTTATTGCTTGTCGAAGATGAAATTTTCAGAAAGAAAAAATTCTAGACATTCCTAAAATATCATTTAGTGTTAGGACGACTATGTAGAAGTCTTGTTTCTGTTCAATTAAAATTTAAATTGCTCTTAATGAAAAGAATGAGAAAGTTCTTTTCGAACGAATGTTCCCAATTGACTTTGGTTGCATAGAAAGTTATCAAACTTGAGGTTAGAGCACTAACTTTTAAATCCTTACCAATCAAACACATTTAGTGAAGTTAGTGCTAACTTGATTCTACTCTCTAACTTGATAAAATGTTGAGTTAGAGAAGTTTGTTCTTATGACCAACTTAAAAAATCAATATAATTATTATTATATATATTGTAAATTATTATATTAATTATAATTATAATTACAATTATAAATTATTAAATTTAATATAATTATATAATTATGATAATAATAATTATAATTATTATATTATTATTATTATTTGTGTACTAAACTACTAATTGATATTAATTATACATACTAATTATAGTTATAATATTAAATATTAATAACAATTTTTACTGCCGTTGTTATTATTTCAATAAAATTACTATAATATTATTAACTATTATTGTTATTATTATTAATTTATTATTATTTATTAATAATTATAACATTAATTTTGATTAAAATTACAATAATAAAATACAATAAGAAATATAATAGTTTAATTAATGATAATTTAGTTATAAAAATTGCATAATAATTAATATTATAATGTAGTAATCATAATATTATTGGTAAAATAATTATTATAATAATAATATGATAATTATGTAGATGTAGTTAGTTATAAAAGAAAAAAAATAACTGACAAAAATTTATTATTTTCTTCTATCTCTAATCTAACCCCACTATATCACACCAAACATCATTTTCTAATCTCAAGTTAGTACTAATTTTCCTAACTTCAACAACAAACTTCGAAAGTACTAACTTTGGCCTCTAACTTCACTAACTTCATCTCCAACCAAACATACATAAATTATTGTTTCTATTGTATTTACTGTATCTCAAGTCCTTGAAACTTTCAGCACATCATTTTTACATTCGGAGACAGAAACATAAATCATGAGCCGTCTGATCAAGATAAAAGGAACATGGAAACAAACCAAATTACAAAAATGTGTAGATGATGCGGTATGACTTTAAATTTTGAATGTAATAATATTATAATAATAGTAATAATAACAATAATCAATTATTAGTATCATCATCATGATTATTATTAGTATTGATGAATTTTTATCATAGATTAACTTCCGAAGAGTTCTTGCCTGCTGCCATGTGTCAAATTTGGACCAGCTGACAAATATGGTCTATAATGTAATTCATTATATTTATTATTACTTTTTAATCGAGGCGTTTCATTGCCGGCCTAATGAAGCTCAATTTAACTCGAATCAATTCATCTAAGGATTCATCAATTTAAATCGAATCAATTCAGATTTGAACTATCTCAGGAGGTGTAGTTTTCGTAGGGGTGTCCATAAAACCGTTTGTTCGATTATTTCTTTTGTGTTGTATTTAATGCAAAAGAAAAATAAGGATTAATAAGATATATATAAGTTTATGATAATTTTTTTAGTCATTTATCTACTTAAATAATTAGCAATCTAAGTGTGGTATTTTAAAAAAAAATTGACAAAATTTGTAGTGTCATAAATTTAACTATTCCTATTTTTTAATTATGAAGAATTTAATTTATATAAGACTTCATGTAGTATAATCAGTATTTTTTTAAATAATGAGGCCAATAAATATATACTCTTTATTAATGATATTATGTATATATAGTATTAAAAATTAAAAGTTTTATTTATTTGTTATTTATTCTGTTTTATTTTCGGTTCCATTAATTTTAACAGATAGTTATATTGTACAAATATAATAAATTTTAATGATTATAATGGGGTACGATATAAACGTACGTCTATCCAATCCGTAATATGTCCATTGACATCTCTAATAGTTTGACAACAAACTTGCATTAATTCAAAAACAAAATTACTATGACTACGTTTGTTAAATTAACACAAGTTGCAAAAGTTAGTTATTCGTCTGGAGATCTTAGTTAGTTAAATTTATAGGCATTTTTAACTGTTGTTTCTTTATTTTATTTTAACTTCTACAGAAATCACATGGACCAGCCCCATGGATCCCACCATTGTCATCATCTCATGTTCGCCCCATGTGTTCGTAGAAATTAATACTAATCATTTCTTTGTGAATGTCAACTATATGGATGTGGATTCCAATGTAGAAATTTTATTAACGCCTCCACAATATGTAGTCCTTTTGGAACTTGATGATGCAATACAGCATTAGCAAACATTTGTTTCATTTTGTGTTTATATTTTTTTTGGGGTTGAAAGCATCGACTAGTATATTATAGATCAATTAACGCATAATAATAATAATAATAATAATAATAATAATAATAATAATAATATCAATAATTTTCTAGAACCTTAAAATTTTATATATTAGTAGTTTTAATTATATTCAATGGTACGAGTTAAATAAACTTGTTTCCGTCATTTACAAACAATATAAATTTGGAACTAAGTTTAAGTTCTAACCAATGTTTCTGCTAAGCTGTGTTATAAATACTTAAAATATTCAGTTACTCGAACAAAAAAAAAATGCGGCGTCAACTGCTCTATTTTGTTACCAAATAAAACAATAAAAGAGAAAACTTGAGATGCTAGTAGCTACTTAATTTGCTAACTTAAACTCCCATGTTGCATACCGATCCAATATAAGATATATGAAGAAATAAATCTACATTTTGATCACTGACTGAATTCTAACCATATGTACAAATATCATTTTTTTTTTTGGCAAAATTGTGTAGTAATAAACTAAATGAAGGTAAAAGTTTGAAAGGTGCATCCTAAAAAATATCTTCTTTTTTAACTCTAAAATAATAGGTGCGGTGTTAATTGCTTTCGTTGCCAAACATTACAACAAACGGGAAAACTTAGAAGGGCATTTGACAAGTAGTAAAAGGTAAAACATAACATATTTTTAATGAATTTGAAATAATTTAAAATATTACTGTTTGTTAGCAGTAATAGATAAAAATAATATTGAATAGAAGTATCAAATTTTCCTTTATATAAGTTGGTTTAAAAAGATATAGTGTTATAGGGTCATAATTTGATCTATTAGCTTTTATTATTAGCTACTTGACTACCTTACTATTCTTTTTTTTTTTTGTGGAGAAACTAGGCAGAGGCTACCTAAGTAAGAAAACTGCCTTACTATTCTTACTCCACCGTTATATACTTCGCCTGCCAATTGGCATCTATAATTAAATATCTGTTTTACTTTAAGTCTCTGCTTGCATGTCAATCTAACAAAAATATTAACGTATAATACTCATTAAATTATTACTATCTGTGACATATCATTACTTTTTTTTTTCTAACAATGCTACATGTTGGAACGAAATGCAACAAAACTCTAACATTTAACTAATTGTTACATGTGCAATGTTCTCTTTATAAGTTGCCATCAGTAGCTCTATTCAATTCATTAACTAGCAATTCTAGACTCACCAATCCCGGAGGGTTCCAATTCAGCAATGAAACCTGGAGGCATAGATGTATATGAGCTGAGTTCGAGCGAGTCAGGGACAACTCAAACTCAACTCAGCTGTAATTCGAGTTGAGTTGAGCTGAGTTAGAAATACTTTCGAGTTTTGTAAGCTAGCTCAAACTCGACTCATCCCAAACTCGAGCTAGCTCGTGGGCTCACGAGCTAGCTTGAAATAAACATATATCCTTAAAATTTTTATTTATTTAATTCATATGTTATTTTTGTATTAAATTTTTTTGACATATACAATATTGTAAACAATAAAATTGTTGTCTTTTATATTCTTTTTATTGATTTGAAACAAAATATGTCTTGAAACTCAATCTATCATATGTAATATTATCTAAAATATAAATATAGAAGAAGAAAATTATTTTTATTAATTTGTAAATTTTTAGTACTCATAAATTATGTTAATAATATATATTTGAAATATAAATTTATTATGTCACGAGTCAGCTCACGAGTTGCGAGCTGAGTTGACTTCAACTCAAACTCGACTCGTTAACCAACCGAGTTAGATCAGCTCGAGTTCTTCCAACTCGAGTTCCGTTGGCTCGAGTTACAATCGAGCTTTTCTGAGTCGAGTTCGAGTTAGCTCACGACTCACGAGTTTTTTGCTCACCCCTACCTGGAGGTCGTTAGCATTACACCGTGTATGTCGATTCATTTATTACTATTTTACTCTGTTACCTTTTTTTTTTCCTTTAATTGGGGGACTTAGATTGTTACCAAGATTGTTGTGCTAATGAAATTCAAGACATGAAACATTGATTATATATATCTAATTACAGTTGGTTCAACTTCATGTCAGTAAATTACAGTTTCTTTCACTAATTATCTGACAGTTAATTAACTTCTACAGACAAAATCTGTGAGAGTGGCCGCCTAAAGTCCGGATTTGACTTGGACTAACGAGATAAAGTTTCACCATTAACCATTTGCTTTTAATATACTTTTATAGTAAGATAACCTTCCAGGTCAAAATTTCCGACGCATTACGACCAATCTATGAATTTTCCTCTATAAGCATCTTCATATTTCAAACAATTAATCTGAATTATTAATTTAAAAACATTTGGACCAAATGTTCACAACTTGGTTTGTTATGGTCTTATGGATGAGCCATATCATCTGTGATCAAATAGGTATAGAAATGCATTGTGACACCAGCGCCTCCGTACCAGTAACACACAAAATGACGATTTTTGTGACCTTTTATTCTAGAATGGAGGGTTTTACACTTTTACTATTTTTTCAAAAGAAAGCAAGGCAATATCCTTCCATTACAAAAACAGCATAGTCTAAATCAGTTTCCGGCTGGTACCAGTGCAAGTTATGCTATTTAAAGTCTTACCCACCACAAAAATTCAATCAAAATGAACAACCACCATCTAACGTCAACAGATAGATTACTTAATTATTACAGCTAAAAATAGAACATAAATCCTTTGATTAAATTTGTCTTTCTCCAGCCTCTTAAATTTAGACCATGGGGTGTGCCCTCTTCAATTTGTAGTGGGAGGTCTTTCTGTTGAAAACATGATGATCTGTACCTTGCTTCTGAGTGTACCAGTTCATATCCCTGTGCAATAATTCAAAAGAGCAGTAAAATCTGTACCTTGCTTTCTGTTGGTATCTCAGCGTATGCGAATTGGTTGAGTTAAAGCAAGTAATGTTTCTAACTTTCCAAATCGACCAAAGTTAGTGCACTACATACAATCAGATTCTTATTGAGTTTTAAGTTTAGAATTACATCTATTAGCTCTTCTAATGTGTCAAGTGAGCCACAAGAATATTGTGAACAGCAAGGTCTCCTACTATCAAATGCAGAATAAAATTAATCAAATGTTTATCTTTTTAATATTCCACTTTCTATGGACAGTTTATACCGAAACAGACTGTAAATTACCACCGCAGCCAATTAATTATGATGGGAAAGTATAAAACACTTATTAATGCATTTGTTTGTTGTCATCATTTGGCCGACGCATTCTCTCCAATACGAAATGATACACACCAAAAATAGTTTTCTCTTGCAAAAAGTGGTTCTCTTGCACACTTCTTGGTACGCATGAGTATTGCTGACAAACAATATGGGAATTCCTGCATGACAAAATTGCGGTTGAGGAAAAACAAGTAATCAAGACAACTTGGAGAAAGCTAAAATTCTGGAGCTCGGTGAATGAAAAAAAAATGCAAGTTTATTTTTTTTTAACTCAAAACAATATTCTCTTTACTAAATTTAAATGTAAGTAATCACTTGCAATTGTAGTATATAATAAATAATTAGTCTACTAGCTAAGGATCAATCCAAGTTGCATAAGGAATATCATGGGCATTGCCGCATTATTATGTCATGAGTCAAGATAAGAAAAAAGACTTCTAGAAGATTCTTTCTTGTAATTTTAGTATTTAATTTTCCTATTTGTTGCCAAAATTGGCTTATAGAGCAATAATGTATCTTGCATTTTGAATTCATTCAATCATAGAAATTCCATATAAATATCTCTTCTTATTTTATCTTTATATTCCTTGTTACAATTTTTTCTTAATTTGGCAAAAAATAGTTCTCTTGCACACTTATTTTATCTCATCTTCACCATAATTTTCCGCCCAAAGTCCACTTACACCTCCTGTCAAATATTTTGGGGGGAAAAAATTTGCCTCCACTTTGTTCTATACTCCCAATTCTTTTTATAAAGCTGTAATCTAAACTAACCCAAAAAAGTAGCATAAAATATCATCTAAAGCTCCATAAAATTGTCTATTAGCATTTCATATTAAATAATTTTGAAAAAAAATGATATTTTATCCCCAGATTTTGTAATAATCCATTATTAGCGCTAACCTTGATGCATTCGAATTTTGATGCAGATCTAGAGATGAAATTTGTAATAGACTAAATTAAGAATAAAAATAATTTATCCATGCCCTGTAGAATTTTCAAATTATATAAAATTGGACTTGTATATGAAAATTTGAACATGTATATATGATGTTTAATTGTTAAGTTTTACGAACGCATTAAATGTCTAATTTTCCTAATTTTTTTTGTCTTGGTTTTTGGGTTTCTCGTTGATTTGGATTAAGCGAATCATACACAAATACTTTTACGAAATTAGAATTCTGATTTGGAAACTAAACTACTATAACCTGCATATAAAAGGGATCGATAGATTCTAACAAAAATGAGAAAAGTAATATGATTATATATATATATGATTTATAATTAATAAAAATATATGTTTTTGATAATTAAATTTGGTCGAAGTAGAAAATATTGTTTGATTATTTATGTACCTGATAATATTGACCGTTATTTTTTTCAGACCGCTAGATTGCTTATCAATTTTTAAACCGTCCTAGATACGAAGAACAATGTACATTAAAAGTTAAGACTATTTTAAACACCGGTTATTTTATTTAATATTGATAATTACTTGGTCAATTATTTTTATTATCACACAAACTTATTATCAAATGTGAATAAATTATTATTGATTTTGTGGTTTTCCATTTTGAAAGGTTATATTTAGTTTTTAGTTACCTTTTGCAACGTACATGTGACTAATAAATTAAGGAAAATCAATTATTGTGACTAGATCCGATTCGATTGTGATGCATCTAACCCACCCTAATAATGCACAATTATCCTCTTTTGTCTCACGCGCTTGTCACGTACGTATGTCAATTTATCGGACAGGCAAATGGAGACAAAGTTGTTTCTCCGAAATGAAAAAAGTAAGAAGGACAAATGAAGTTAACTACAGACAAAAAAGAGAAGCACCAACCCAGATCGTTGTACTCTTGTACGAACCATGTACAGATTCAAACCTAAGTTTTATACTCTAATCTTCTCCACTTCTAACAGGAATTGAGATTCTCAACCATGAAAATATTTATGAAGGAATGTAGAGAGTTTTGCTAACCAATTTGAAGAGATGTGTCCAGTACTACAAAATCGAATGGAGAAATATAAACTGCATTCGATCGTAAGTTTAGGCATGATGCTTGGGACTGTGATGTTGCATGTGATAATGGAATTAGAGGAAACGTGAGATCATGTGATACGCTTTCTTAGTTAATCCTTGATTAATCCTAGTCAATTATGGTAGTTTGCCCTAAAAGACCCTTCAAATTTTGTGTCCTTTTTATGGCGAAACCCTCTTAGTGCTAAATTTATCTCAATTTTATTTTTGTTTCCCACAAATCTAGGATGATGTTTCCCTTACATTTTTCTCTAAAACTTGGGAAAAAGTATGATTCTTAATAGCACAACTAAGTTAAAAATATCACAAGAGCTCCTTTCTGTTGTCCAAAATTTCCAGGGTTCAAAATGTAAAACCAAATAATCTCCAAGGTCAAATTAAGAATATATGACTGAACCAACAAAATAATAGAAAGCAAAATTCGGTAAACCACTAAAACACAAGTTGTCAATTAAGTCGCCAGATTCCGGTAGAAATAAATAATAATAAGTGAATTAGAAATATAGCGGAAAGAAAGTCGGCTGCAGAGAATCTCACATGACATTAAATATTTATTCGGTATTTTAACTACATAGAATATTAGAATATACATTTTTCCATTCAAGCTTCTCACTGTTAGTTGCAGAGTGTACATGTGCCCACTAAGCTTTAGATCTTACTTGATAAATTTCTTTGTCTCACACTCTTCTTATATAAAGCCTAGCTTGTATCTCTACTCCATACTCAACAGTCACCTCCAGTTGACTTGTAAACTTAGCCATCTGTTCTCTCTTTTATCAATCTTCCATCTCTTAATCCTTCAACAAGATTCGTCCACCTTCTCCTCAACAACTATCTATTACGATGTCTAAATTTGTCGAGCATCTCGTCATACTAGTAGTTTTCTTTATGAACACGTTAGTCGATGGTTTTGACACTTCATGGTACCATGCTTATGCGACATTCTATGGCGGTGTTGATGCCTCCGGGACTATGGGTATGTTTATAAGCTTAATCACACTGTGCAGTACTACCATTTAATCAGTCAAATCCATGCAAGAATGCAACAGGCCTGAATCAATCTTTTAATTATCTAACTGTTTGTTAAATGTACAGGTGGTGCATGCGGGTACGGAAATCTCTACACATTCGGATATGGTACAAACACGGTTGCACTTAGCACAGCACTCTTCAACAATGGAGCATCCTGTGGACAATGCTACAAGATAACTTGTGATAGCTCCAGTTCCCAATGGTGCAGATGGGGGACATCAGTATTGGTCACTGCCACAAACTTTTGCCCGCCAAACTGGGCTCTACCAAGCGACTATGGTGGATGGTGCAACCCACCCCGTCAACATTTTGACATGGCTCAACCTGCTTTTCAACAAATAGCTAGTACTACCGCAGGGATTGTCCCCGTGTGGTACCAGAGGTTTAGATTTATTTTCAGCATTCCAAAATTAAAATACAATCTTCACTCTCAATATAATATTTAAGCATTTTGTAGGCTATGGATGTGTGTACATTTCGCTGATTTGCATGTAATGTTGTGCAGGGTTTCATGTTCCAAGTCAGGTGGGATCAGGTTCACGGTCAATGGGCAGACCTGGTTCAACCTTGTGCTTGTGTGGAACGTTGGTGGTGCAGGATCGATCCAGTCGATGAGTATGAAAGGATCCTGGACAGGCTGGCAGTCGATGTCTAGAAACTGGGGAGCAAATTGGCAATCGAATGCTAATCTCAACGGGCAGTCACTCTCATTTATGGTAACCAGTACCGACTGGCAAACGATTACATTCACTGACATAGCCCCCTCATGGTGGTATTTCGGACAAACCTTTACCAACAATTATCTGAATTTCTGGTAACTGGTGGCTAGGTATTTCATGAGTTATTGCTAAGTTACTATAAATGCATAGCAGACATGGCTAGAAGCATTGATTGGATGATAGTCGTCGATTTTCCCATCCCTTCAAACCTTGTATATTGTATTTCTCTTTTTCTAATATTAAAGCCAGCCATTGAGTCATGTTTGGGTATTTCATCAACTTCTGTAGTTTTATTAGGGGCAAAAGTGGAAATGCGTCAGGTCACAAGTGCAAATTGGAGGTTTAATTGGTCTGGATTAAAAAAATTAAAAATTATTCTGTGTGTTTGGCTGGGGCGTGCTTATAAAAATGTGGTATGCCCGCCATACTTTTAGGTGTTGCACGCAAGTTAGTTGACCTTCATTAGTTAGCAAGGATTTGAATGCAATTTTTTAGCTTATAATTTAATTTCGCGCGCAAAATGTGCGTGGTATGTTGTTGTTTCATTTACATATGTAAGGAAGATGTTTAAGCAGAGTAATCATGTTGTAAAATCCACAGGCAGGCAGGAGTATCCAATGTTTTGTACGCTCAACAAATCATTGGTTGATTTAATTTATTTAAGACTGATTCTATTCTGGATATGCGTGAATATGTGCTTGGTTACTAACATGGTGCTTCTCTCATTATGCTAGTTAATGAGTTTGAAATTTGGGCTCATAAAATTAAAGGACTCAGCCAACCTACTAATTATACTTACCATACATATAATACACATTACACAATTCGTAAATTATAAATCATTGGACATAGGCAGATGGTCCAAGGTCCTTGCATCATGCAACATGATTTGAAAAGGAAGTCATTTACTCCGATTGAGGACATCTTGATCAGCTAACATGATCGCAGCTTCTAAAGAGAACTGATTAGGATTCTAACTTAGAAAGGCTCTATTAGTTTGATTAATCAAATCCTTGTGAAATTTATCCTTTTAAAGCTCCCCATTGCATTGCATCGGCAAGAAATAAAACCGAAGGTGGACTAACACAACACTAGGCGGGGACAACAGTCAACAGAACTGAACTGGCAAAATCCATGGAACTCGTTGATGCCCTGGTTATAGTCCAAATTGGGCCAATTTTGGGCCCATAACAAGGACGTTGTTGGCACCGAAAAAATTAAAACTAACTTTACTGTTCATTCGAATTTTAATAATAACAGTTAAAATTTTAAAATTTTAAAAATAACGTCGCTGGATCGTCATCCGGATTGACGAAAGCGCAAAACCCTTGGATCGTCATTCCAATTGACGATCCAAGGCAATTCACGTTAATGCACGCACTTTAACCGATGTCAATGTATGAACGGAAATTATATACCACGTGTTTGTCTTGCGTGATAACTAATTTAATTATATTTTTTTTTGTGAATTATATACCACTTTCTGGCCTGGTTACGATTGGATAAAAAGTTCAATGTCAACAGTGTTTGGTATCAAATTATATGAAAATATTTTACGCATATTAGCAAACTTAAGCTGTCAGTTATTTTTTTTTCATTTTAATTACGTAGTATATATGATGAAGAAATTAAAGAACTTTGACTTTGTTTTTTTTTTTGTTTTGTAAATGGTATGTTATTTTTGTTTTTGTTAGATCTTTGATGCATGCGGATAAATTAAAATGATGTGACTTTTTTGTATACAAATAACATGACATGTGAAAGAATTTTTTTTAAGAAGTAACTTTTTTTGTACACATCTAGTATATGATATGTGAAAAAAATTTAATTAATTAGGTTGTTATTTAATATCTTGAATTATATTTATGTGACATTCAAAATTTTTTGCATAAATTTTGATGTCAAAAACTTATTTTGAATATTTTTTTCTCATAAGTGTGTTGCACATAGCAAGAGGTCAGCGGATAAATGTAAAGTAACTACTTACCAAAGCTAATTGGATAATTCAAAATTCTGTACATGTTCTTCTTTTTTTTTAAAGAGAAAATAATTTTCATTTTTTAACAATTTTCATTTTTTAACTAAAAACTTTTTAAACAAATTAAAATGATTAGAAATCAAGATAAAAAAAAATCATAAACAACAATTGAAGGAGACACATGTGACCAATGACTCAGTTTTAAGAGCATTAAGCTAACCTCAAAGTGGCAAGTCCTGCATATACCTTTAATTTTTAAAAAATAATAATAAATTGTAAAAAACTTATTTCTTTAAACATTCTAAGAAGACGTAATGATCTTAATACCAACAAAGTGATCATTTGGTTTCAGCTTCAACCCCAAATAAGAAGTGGCAAAAAACCATTGTAATTACTTTCAAGTTTTCTTCCCCGTACTTTCCACCAAATTTAAAATTTTACTATTTGATTCTTCTGTAATTTTCTCAGTTTTAGACACATCAATTTTCCATTGGATCTCGATATGACATTTTAAGCCCACAAAAATTTAATAGTCCTTTTGGTTTTTTTGAAGGTAAGGGGCAAAAGCCAATATTCCTTTTGGTTAGCAGGAAGAAATAGATTATTGACTACATATAATTTGAGAAAGAGGGGTTTGAGCTGAAATTTGTTAATTTTAATTCTATTTAGAGCACAAATTGTAGATCACTACTTTTCTATATTTTAATGTTTTCCCCCCTGAGAGTTTGAAGCTAGTAGTTGAATTTTAACATACATCCGTAGTCAGGCTAAAAAATTTATATAAAGGAAAATATGCACGAATGAAACAAGGTTAATTGGTGCACCCTCCGATGTGCAAATATAGTGTCATTTAGCCCACGAGCAAATTTTAATTTCCTTTCATACATTGACATTGATTAAAGTGCCGTGCATTAATCTGAATTGCCTTGATCGTCAATTGGAATGACGATCCAAGCTTGGATCGTCATTCCAATTGACGATCCAAGGGTTTTGCGCTTTCGTCAATCCGGATGACGATCCAGCGACGTTATTTTTAAAATTTTAAACTTTTAACTGTTATTATCAAAATTCGAGTAAACAGTAATGTTAGTTTTAATTTTTTCGGGTTGTTGGCATGTGGAGGGTCTCTCACTCTCTCTCCACGCAACTAGACATTTTCTATAATTAGGGCTGTCAACGGAGTAACGTTTGACGTTTTCCGTGTCTGTTCCGTTGAAACGGAACATCGAACAGAATGAAATATATTTTCGTTACAAAAATGGAACGGGTAAGCGGAATTGTGTCTGGTTTTGTTGGCTGAAACGGACGGTAAACGGAATAGCTTCATCCCGTATTCGTTTATATATGTTCCGTCCAGGATTCCTTGAATATGGAATATAATTGATAGCAGATAAGTTTTAGGCGAAGTGTCCCTTTCTTGCACTCTATCCAATGCTATGGAGATTGTCCGAAATTATTTTATATAGGAATTCTAACATCAAAAATTTTAATAGAAAGAATTAATATATATTTTTTTAATAAGAAGAAAGTTCCAACGCGTTTATAAATCGCGCGTCTTTCTCCTCTCCAACGCGTTTTAGAAACGCGTAAGAAGCCTTTGAACGCGTTTATAAAACGCGCTAGAAGTTTAGTGTGGAAAGAGGAGTTTGATGTGGAACGCGTTTATAAAACGCGCTAGAAGTTTAGTGTGGAAAGAGGAGTTTGATGTGGAACGCGTTTATAAAACGCGTTTTGGTCTAAAAATAAATTTTAAATAATAAAATAAATTTTCTGATCCATTTGACCGTCAAGAAGCGTTTTGATCCATTTTTTCGGGCCACGTGGAGGAAGGTCCACAGGTGGCGTCGTTAGGAAGCAGCGCTCTGATCAAGGGGGTAATAGCGATGCCTGATCCAGATTCGGCTCTAAACGCACAGGATCTCGCCACATATGTTATATGCATGTTTTTAGGATTTTTTGTGGCAGAGGTTTCTGTTGTAATTAGTATGGCAAGATTTGGGGTTTGGATGATAGCTTAGATGATATTTTACAGCAATATGTAAATATAAATTCATTAAAAACAATTATGAAGTAATTATTTTTATGTAGTGTTTCCGAACTTGATTTCAACGCTAAAAATCATTATGTATAGATATAATCGTAAAAAATCCGTTTCAAAAAGCTTCTTGACGGTCAAATGGATCACAAAATTTATTTTATTATTTAAAATTTATTTTTAGACCAAAACGCGTTTTATAAACGCGTTCCACATCAAACTCCTCTTTCCACACCAAACTTCTAGCGCGTTTTATAAACGCGTTCAAAGGCTTCTTACGCGTTTCTAAAACGCGTTGGAGAGGAGAGAGAGGCGCGCGGTTTATAAATGCGTTGGAACTTTCTTCTTATTAAAAAAAATATATATTAATTCTTTCTATTAAAATTTTTTATGTTAAAATTTCTATATAAAATAATTTCGGGGAGATTGTCGTTTGTTGTTTTCTTTTTTTTCTTAAATCAAATCATTTTGTTTCCTTGCACTCTATCCAATGAAAAAGTACTTGTAACAGTTGGTAAATTGGCACAAGTAATTTTCAACGTTGCTTAACGTTTAATAAAACAGAACGTGGACGAATACAAAATCTTCTGCCGTCCATCAAACGTAACATACAACGGGAAAATTTTTTCCACCGTTGATCAAACGTAACGAATAACGGAACCATATTGTTCCGTGTCTGTTGTCAACGTTAGACGGCCCTAATTTTACTACTCTTGTCATGTGTTAGTGTTACCGTGTTGTAATTTGTAGTGTTCTTTTACTTCTAGCATTGATCTTAATTTTAATTTTACAAATATATTTTTTCTTTCTATATCAATTCCATATAGGTCGACTTATGTACAAGGAAATCATCATCTTAGCTGAAAATAGAAGAGCAAAGCTAATACTAATTTAAACTAGCTAAAGAATTCAACAAAGTGTAAAACATCATTGTATTTTTGGATGAGTTTAGTTTCGACATAACATTTTGAGCTAAGAATTTTGAGCGAAGATTGCAAGTTCGTGAAATATTTATTTTTGATAAAGTTAAAAAGGAGAGCCCCATTTTTTTCTTAAGAAAAACGTTAATAACATTAATCACATGAGCAATTATTACTTTCCTTTTCCATGTTGAAAATACCGTGGCCTAAGTAACAACATCCGAAGAAAATATCACACCTTACACTCTCACCGAAAGTTCATTCTTTTCCCATGAGAATTGGAATAGAAATTTTCATTTTATCAAAATATATTTTATATTGATGCATTTTCTCATTTCAAAATTGCTCCACAAGTAAAAAATTTGATTGAATTTTTTTATCAGCTCCATGTAATCGAATGCAAAGAAGTTTGATGATCAAGTTTCCTCTCGACTCAAATCTCATTGACTCTCTTTTTTTTTCGATCGGCTAACAGAATTTGCAAATCCAACTCTTCTCCAATCTACTCGATCAAATCAAATCCGTTCCAATCGGGCTTGATAGTTTGTACTCGCTCAGGGGATCCAGCTATTTGGACGAAAATGTTGAGTGTGAAGTCAAATACAAAATGGGCCGAGCCCATGAAGACCCATACGGAAAAATGAGATGTAGAAGAGGGGTTTACGGAGACAGTGAGAATTTGAGTCTCTCAGTGTACGCGTCTCCGTTGGAGCTTCTCTCTTGTCTTCTCTTTAAAGCTATCTAGGGTTTAGACATTTTTTTTGAATCTCTTGTTAATTCCACTTCTAAATTGTGAGTAACTCGGATGTGTTTGGAGCGAAATGCATGATGTATGCTTGTGTGATCAAGTGGGAGATTGTTGAGTGTGAAGTTAAATACAAAATGGGCCGAGCCCATGAAGGCCCATACGGAAAAATGAGATGTAGAAGAGGGGGTTACGGAGACAAGTGAGTGAATTTGAGTCTCTCGGTGTACGCGTCTCTGTTGGAGCTTTTCTTTTGTCTCCTCTTTAAAGCTATCTAGGGTTTAGACATTTTTTTTGAATCTCTTATTAATTCCACTTCTAAATTGTGAGCGTGTCCCAACAGAAAATAACTTTAGGTCGGCATACAACATGTTGCCAATCAGGCAATCACCAATGCTTTGAATTTCAAAGTGTCAATGTCAACATAGAATTAAGGGTTAATTAGATTTATGTCACTGTGAAAATTTGAAATTAGTAAAATGCTATTATTAAATGATAAATTAGTTTTATGCCACTATGAAAAAGTAAAAATTAGTTTTTTGCCATTGAAAAACTGATTTGCCAATTTTACCCTTTTAAATATGCCACTATAAATTTTCAAAATTAGTTTTATGCCATTAACTTCTTCAAAATCATTGTAAATTATAAATATGTCACTCATTAATCTGTCATTATTTTTCAAATTCCCTAAAATACCCTCGCTAGTCAAAAAGGGAAAAAAACTAAAGAAAGAAACATAAGTTCACCACATATACGTACATATACGTACATGGATGTATAAACTTTATGTTCCAATTTATATGAATATATGATAAGCGGAAATATTTTCTTAACAAGGGCTATTTGGGATTTATTAGAATTACTCTAGTCATTCCTACGTTATTTTGACTTGGAGTTTATTAACAAGGGTAATTTGGGGTTTTGAAAATATTGAGAGAAATCGGAATGGTATTTTTGGAATTGAATCTTTTTTGGAATGAAATAATGGCATATTTCTAATTGACATAATTTGATGATGGCATAAATCTAATTTACAATATAACAATAACATATCCCTAATTAGCTAAATTTCACAATGGCATAAATCTAATTATTCCTAGAATTAATTATGGCCTTTTCTTTGACAGGATGTTGCATACCACTCATTAGTCATTACTCATAGTGTTATACTACTGCCCAATATGGAAATATTGATGAAACATACACAAGCCCATATATCCATGCATGGATCCTTGAGACCTTGACTAAGCTCCAAATATCCTGGACCTAGTTTGACATAGTAAGACTGCAGGATAGGCCTTTGGGCTGGGGTAACCTTGGAGCATGACTGCATGAGTGTTCAATTATTAATAACTTGCAAGTAATTGTGTCAAATGTCCGAAACGTTCACGGAAGAGATCAGTTTCGTTTCTATTTTTGTTCCGTTTCATTAAATGGAACGAAAATTTCGTCCAGACAATGAAATATACATTTTTTCTGTTTATGTTCCGTTTAATTAAATGGAACGAAAATTTCGTTTCATTTCAGTTTCACGATCAATTTACATTGTAATTTTTCATTTTATGCGTTCCATTTTTCTAAAACGGATTTCTGTCTCTATTCCATTTCTGAAACAAAACTTCCGTTTTCTTTCCGTTTGGACGGAATGGAAAGGAACAACATTCGAAACGTTAGGTATTGACAGACCTACTTGCAAGTATCAAGTATAATATGATAATAGATTGCATTTTAGGCTTGGAGTGATAAAGCGTTAATTAGATTGGTCGGTGATATGTTTACTCAGGGGATTACAGCATCCGATTAGTTAAATGAAGACCAATTCAAAACACATAAATCAGATTAGGTTTTCTATTACAACGTTAAGGAGCACTTAACATTGAATTAACTTCAGTTCAAGTCTGCTAAATACTCTCTTGCTAAATCGCCCTCCATTTTCATCCACGTGAGTGAATTTTACATACAAATTCAAATTTTATACAAAGGTAGTACTTGTCGAAATTTGTAGATAGTTGACATTTAATTTTACAATTAACAGGATAAAATTTCTTAGTGGAACGAATGAGCTCGAACTAGGCAAATCAATACGCTGCATTTCTAAGGATCAAAAGAAGCTAGAAAAATTATTAAAATAAAAAGAGAAGCTAGAAAAAATATATAAATCTGTGATATTATGAACACTTTCTATTGTTTTTTTTTCCCGAAACTTTCTGCAACAGCGGTAAGGCTTTATATCAAAGCTATAACATTTAACCATTGACTAACTAAAATAACAACATCAACTAACTAAACGTACGCCGATATACAACAACAAATTAAAATGCTGGATGTGATGAATTGAAAATCATATTAATGAATAAGTCATAAATGATGAAATTCATTTACAGTGCCAGTAGTCGATGAAAAAGACTTAGAAAGACGTGGCTTGTTAGAATTAATAATTGGATAAAAAAACAAGTGCTACTAATAAATAATTATACAATATTTCAGAGTTAAAATGGAAGAGATACGTACTGTAACATCAATTTATTATAAAAATGGTGCGGAAAGCTTGTTAAAATGTCACCATATCAGATTATAGCCTACGTTTGGATGAGAGAAGAAGAAGAAGGAAGAAGGAAGAAGGAAGAAAAAAAATTATAAACAATCCAAACTCTTCACAAAATTACACACTTCCCAATACTTCTTCCCTCTTCTTCCCTTCTTCCCTTCTTCCCACACCTATCCAAACGCACCCATATATAGTGCTAATTTAAAATTACTTCTAAAATAAATAAATGATATAACTAGAGTTCAGCTTGAATGAGATTTCCCTTAGAACTTCCATGGAAAGTTTATAATTATTTGTCTTATAATTAAAATATTATAATTTTATTATGATTGATATGATTGGAAGGTAGAGATATTAATTGAGAGTTGAATTGTGATCATCGATCTGTCTTATTCGTATGGTTGATTCAATATCATACTGGAAATTTTCCATTAATATAAAGATTACATGTATTTTTTTTCCTAAACATATCTAGCTGCAGAGTTAAATTAATTTTTCAAAAAGACGTTAAAATCCAATGCAATATTTTAAACGATGTACATTTTTTGGGAACCATTTTTTTTTTTTTTTTGTTTCTTAAAGAGAAGAGAGAGATCATATCCATCCAACTATTTTTTAGAATTATACACATGCAGAACTAAATTTCTAACCTTTTTTTTTATTTTTTTTCTTTTTATTTGGAAATGGAAACAAAAACAAAGATAGGTTGTTATGTCGGCGGACTGCTAGCTACCATGCACAGGTACCATACACCGTGACATGATGAAAATAAGGTACGTATATTATGAAATTATAAGCATGTTTAAGATTTGACATTTGCATGAGATAAAACATTGGGGAGAATGAATTTAGATCATGGAGTCTCAGGAAAACGTGCATTGCATTTTAACAATTGTACAAAACTTAGGGCCTGATTGGAAGCAACAAAATGAGATGAGAATCGGAAATGAAATTCCATTTTTAATGAATCCACTAATCGGAACCAAAATTAAAACGAGAAATGATTTCATTCTACGGGATTCGATGAGAAAATTTACCGTCCGACAATTCTGAGCCACAGTGCAAGCGAAAGCATTTCCTAGCTTTAGATTATTTTATTGCTGTCAATTTCTCAGTTTTGACGTTCTCTTTGGATTGGATTGGCTATACCATTGCAAGGATGGAAGAGATACGTATGATGGTAAAATAGTAAATTTTTAATAAGCAAAATCATTTCTCTTCTACTTTTTTCAGTCGTTCAATTTCAATTCTCGTCAATTCTGCTATATATATGTATCATTTTGATCACCAAATTTCAATTAGAAATCATTTCTTTTGAACTCTATTCTATTAAAATGAATTGAAATCTCATTTTTACACATTCCGATCAGGGCCTTATTATGGAACTTGTACATTTTATTTTGTAAGTTTGAAAATAGAACTTGGGTTTCTACAGTATGATCACTATTAAAGAAAAGCAAATGTTATTAATATTTTTTTTCCCAAATCATCCAACACATTACACTGATTAGTGGCCAATTTTTTTTTATCTTATTAATGTTGAATTGCATATTATACTAATTAAAGTTTGGAAACATACATAAAATCATCCAAGACCAAATATTATGAGGGTAAGACTATACAGTATAGATGAGAGCAAGCAACAGATAAACTATAAATTGTGACTGTATATATAGATTAGAAACAATGATTGTCTTGTATTTAGATCGTCCTGATTTTAATAGAAGACAAAATGAAAAAAAATATATATTAATATCATGTTTATTGAATATGATGTTGTCCTAGGGGTTCCAAATAAGTTGACTCAGAGACGAATTAATGATCATGTAATTACAGTTTATTAAACGGGAACTTGACCATCACGGTTAAAAAAAATATTATATATGAAATAAGACATATATATAGAGAAAGTATCTATTATGCACCATGATGCATAGAGGCTCATGTGCATCGTGATCGTTTTGGTCGGTCGTTTCGCAAATTGACAAACCTATAATTTAACCAATCTTATCTATATATTGAAATCTCATATTAGACAAAATTTTACATTTTTTAAAATTATTTTTATGTATTTTATAAAGCTTGTTATTTTTGGAATATTCTTCCTACTAATTTGTATAAAAATAGCAAACTTTAAAAAAATCATAAAAATAGTAAAAAAAATATATAACTTTTTCTACCATGAGATTTCAATATATAGATAAAAATAGTTAAATTAGTTTTGTCAATTTGGAAAACGACCGACCAAAACGGTCACGATGCACACAAATCTCTATGCATCATGGTGCATAACCTACTCATTTTTAGTCTAACGGCTACTGCCAAATCGCTATTTCTGGTCTCTGACACCCCTGGTAAAGAGCTAACCTGCAAATTTAAAAAATACAACTACTCATTTGAACAACAGATTTTGAAACCTACTATTATTAATTGGGTGCTTAAAAATCTTTCCTGTTGTAGTGAGTATCGTGTGCATTCTTGAGGGAACTGCTTTGTTGCAGATTCAAGCAGTTGATATTTACTGCAACGGCAACAAAATGCTTTAACATTGATTCTACAGTGGAAAAAAATACATGTACACTGACTTAAAAGGAGGAACAGAACGAATAAGAAAAAATTAGATGCATGCCATCTTAAAATTTAAAATTTTGAAAAGTGTCACTCCAAATTAATTAACTTAGAAGTTTCTCACTTATATAATCATATTCAAACCTAATTTTTCCTGTTGATCAAAATACTGCTTTCTCATATTTCAATTTTTTTTCAATTTTGTTGCCAAAATGTTGAATTTTAGATAAATTTTTAAAAATGAAAATTTTTAAATCTTACAAATTTTGAAATTTCAATATTTAGAATTTTTGGGAAATAAATTTTTTTTTCAGATTTCAAAATTATAAATTTGAAATTTAAAATTTTTTAATTTTTTTTAAAAATTTGAGGAGTATTTTTGTCAATAATAAAAATTGGGTATAAAAATGGTTGTAATGTTAAATACATAATTGAGGTGGCATTGTAAGACATAATTTTGAAATAAAAGTTTTTCTTTATTCAGAAATAAAATAGTATGAATCTAATTTTTCAAAAAAATAAATAATGAATATAAAAGAAGAGGACACATTTTTCCTAAAAGGTATCAAACATATATACTCGATGTTTAAATTAAGGTTAACTTGTATCGAAATCGATCTGATAAAAAATAATAGAAGATATTATTAAAAAATATATATCATATCTAACAGTTCCGTGTATTAAACAAAAATAAAATATAAACCAAGAAAAAATAGCAGGACAAATGGATATTATTTAATGAGAAAAATATTCCCCGTACATGTTTTCCCTTTGGTATTGCGCGCGTCTCTACACGTCATGTTTGCGTCCGTGTTTCGAGTCGTCTCAAGACGTCTTGACTATTTGTGACGTGGCATGTCTATTCGATGGAAACTAGGCAGTAGGCACAATGGAAACGTCCCAAAGGCCAAAAGTATCTCCGTGTCGTGTTGACGTGTTATGTATTGTGAGTTTATGACTGTATTCTGTAGTACACCCTGGTATGATTATCGCAATTTGTCAATTTGTATATTGTGCCATATTACATGTTTGATCGACCATGATTTTATTTTTAGAACGCTTAACACAATACACCCTGCAAATACAATGGGGAAACTAATTAAAAGTTCAATTTTTTTTTATATAAACAAATTAAAACCTATTTATTTAAAAAATATAATTTTTGTTCTTCTACATTTTATGATCAATGCTAGACTTTCTAGTCTTCTTCTTTTATAAAGAAAAAGAACCGAGACAATTATTACAACAAGGCGGCGCCTTTCAAACACGAACATGCATGATTGCAATTGATCACCTCTCTTAGTTGGGAAACGCTAATATTTCGAACCAAAATCCTGCGCCAATTAAATCAATATTTGTAAATTATTGATTTGTAAAAAAATAAAAATAATACATACTGAAATTTTCATTAGAATAGGTATGCTTAATTAATTAGGGGCAGTTAGATAGTTCTAATTTGCCTTCCACCTTTTGTGTCTCTCACATTAACAAGAACAAGTTTCATATATCTAGTAATTCTTTTGCAGGCGGCCTGCTACATGTAGGGGAAAAAAAAAACAATTAAAATTTACTATAGTCAGGACTATTCATCTTGCGGTTTGCCAACCAACAATGATTAATACGTGATGAACCGATCATATCCTTAACTTGCGCCAAATTAAATATATAGGGCTTGTTTGGAATGGTATAGGAATTTGGGGAATTTCCAATTCTTAACATAAATTTATTATAAACAATCCAAACTCTTCACAAAGTTACACACTTCCCAATAAATTTATGCCTAGGAATTGGAAATTCCCCAAATTCCTCAAATTCCTAAGCGATCCAAACGGCCCCATAATTAATTGATAGCCGAAGAATTCTTCTTCTAACCGCAACCCATGTGCTTATGGAATTTATTCATGTGATTACCCTCTTTTAGTTGCTAATATGTGAACCTCAAAATGATTGGCCTGAGTCAAAATTGGTTTAAAGACGAACTCATCTAATAAATTAATTGCTCATTTTCAACGGTAAGCATTTTTTTAAGAGACGGTAGAGTTCATGGCTGTTAGTTGCTGGCATGTGCCCAGGATTCACATTCATACCGTACGGTAGGTATTTGTTGAGGTTACTGTGTGCAATCCTATTTAAGCATTACCTAGCTTTTAACAATCATTACTCGTCTGCTATTTTGACCTCTACTTTTCCAAGCATCTAGGCCTCTCTTGCTTGAAAATTCAGGAATCAAGATATGGGGATGGGAATGTTCTTCAAGTTGTCACTTATTCTTGCAACGTACTTCATGCGAACTGCATTCGGTTTCGATAGTTCCTGGCAATATTCTCATGCAACGTTTTATGGTGGTGTTGATGCTTCTGGCACCATGGGTATGTTTAACACGTTCATCTTTATTTCAACGCACCAACTGCAAGGTGAATAAGAAATTAAGTCTCAGTGCATATTTTGCCACACTTATATATGTATGCAGGTGGTGCTTGTGGTTATGGAAACCTCTACACCTATGGATATGGAACCAACACTGCTGCACTAAGTACAGCTCTCTTCAATGACGGTGCATCATGCGGTCAGTGTTACGTTATTACCTGTGACTATAACAGTGTCCCACAGTGGTGCCTGCCTGGTAAAACAGTAACAGTGACGGCAACCAACTTTTGCCCACCTAACTGGGCTATCCCGAGTGACGCCGGTGGTTGGTGCAATCCACCTCGCACTCACTTTGATATGGCTCAGCCTGCTTTTGAGCAGATTGCTATCACCACTGCAGGGATTGTTCCTGTCTGGTATCAAAGGTAGTGATCATCTTGCTCCAAACATTTTTATCTTAAACTCATGATGCAAATATAGAAAATACTAATTAACACTGTTTTGTTGGAGTGTTACAAAAGAAAATTAATTATCACGTATTTGTACATAAGAATAAACGTACATTAAATTTATATATTCCTGCTAAGATGATGATTCGTTAATTATTTTGTCTGTTACCAACGCACGCAAAGGTCTGATTATCTACACTTTTTGCGTGATTAATAATGCAACACATATGGCTGATCATTCTGAAAATTTCAATAGTTACCATTATATCAATCATAGCATTATTAATTTCAATTATAGATGCATGATATACCATATCTAGCTTCGTGAAACAAGCTTTGACTAGTCAACAACAGCTCATACAATGAATGCATATGCACATCCACATGCATTCATGCATGCATAATTAGCACATGACATGATGATATATAATATACAGAAAAAGGAAGGGTTTAAAAGGAAAATAGGAAAAGCAGAACCTCAATTCATAACCTTTATTTGTGTAGGGTGTCTTGCAATAAACGCGGCAACATTCGCTTTACATTGAACGGGTTCGCGTACTTCAACAATTTTCTTGTATGGAATGTTGGTGGTCCTGGATCAATCTCCTATATGATGGTCAAAGGTGACAATACAAATTGGATGGCGATGAGCAGGAACTGGGGAGCAATCTGGATGTTGAACAGTGTCGACATCTGTGGACAGGCTCTCTCCTTCAATGTCTGGAGTAGCGATTGGCAATACCTTTCCTTCCCTCAAGTTGTCTATAACAATTGGGTTTACGGCCAAACCTACGAAGCCTATGCAAATTTCTACTAAGCAGATGTGTGCTCGACAGATATGGGTTTTGCATATGTAGCCTTGTGAATATACAAACTTTCGTATAGTGTACTCCTGCATTGCCAAAGTTTATTTGTTGTTCGAAATTGGCCGGGGATTTCTATGTGAAGTTAATTAGTATTTTGCAAGGATACATCTGCAAAAGTTCCAGCTAGCACTAATGCGTTGTGGCCTTTTGTAATTTCAGTGGCCCGCCATTAATTATATATTCGATTCAAAATTGTTTGGTTTGTATATAATAAGTTGGACTTGTAGGCCTTTAAGTCCCAAAGTGGTATAAAGAGTCATGAACATATGTGTATTGCGGTTTTTGTTACTTTTTTTCCGTCTTTTAGATTTTATCGACCTAATTATGTCACAATTACGAAATATATAATTTGTCTTTTCATAATTACTCCTGTGTTCTTCATCATTTATTAAGCTTTGGACCATATATGTGGTAGCATCGAAGGGAAATTTTGCCTCAACCGTCGACGTGGTGATAGTAAATACATATATAACTCGAACTGCTCAAACCAATTGCCAAAAAAAAAAAAATGGTTCAAAACAAGAACTTTCTGTGGCAAAAGGGATTTCCAATATAGAGAAAATACAAATTAGAATTGTATTAGTTAATTAAGAAATAATGATATATCCTTGGAGACGACAGATTCATCCGTCTTAATATATAAATCAATTTCTAATTAAGCTCCTGCTCATATATATAGTTAAATTATTAGATATCTTGATGATGTTAGATAGTATATATATCATTAATTACGAAAGAATCTATGAAATTGTAGGTACGTTTTGTGTTTCATAAAAAAATTATTGTTTAATGCAAAACTAATGAGTTCCAAATTAATAACTTTAAATTTAAGTCTGTACAACAGTTTATTTTCAATGAAACAAGTAACCATAACAGCTATTTAAAAAAAAATAAATAAATTTTAACTTAATTGATAGACACTCCATTTACTAAGACTAAAAATGTCTATAATTCAAACTTTTCATTTGAATAATAATTTAAAAAATGAAATAGATTATCATAAGAAGCTAGATGTATGCTAGAATTATTCTTGTTCGATTTTAATTGTCACATTCTAGAATAACATTCCCTAATTAAATATATAGCTCGTCTTGATTCATTATTATCATAAGAGGGAAAAATGCATGTATGCTAGAACTATACTCCATGACCTATATAATTAACACAGAACACAAAAATATCAAATAAACCGATCGATCCATTATGATTCATCAAGAACAGTTTTTTGTCTACGTTTCGAAGACTATTTAAACAAAATAAGTGCACACAAATTCAACGTACGGAACAAGCTTCTGACACATAGGTACTGAACCTATTAAGCATAATCGAGTTTCAAATTTTTACAGTAAGTGTGAATGCAAGAGAAAGAAATTCGCCTACAAGGAATCTCGGTTTTCAGAGTAAAATACTGATACATACCATACAATACGCGCTTCTCCCCTGAAATTTCATTAATTTGCTGGCTAATTGAAACCCTAACATGTGCGCAGCCTCTAGGTCCATGTGGCACTCGGTTTTCCTCTTCTAATCCCTACTATATAGTCACCATCTGGGAAACACTCCCGCATACCTCTGCATTTGACTTTAATTTGTATATCTCTCTACCTATTACTCTTCATTCCCTCTCTGTAATTCTCTGATGGAGAAGTCCAAGTTCTTCGATTTCTTTGCAATCGTTGCAACATTTTGTATGCATACAATTGTCGTGAAAGGTTTTGATTCTTCATGGTACAATGCTCATGCGACATTTTATGGAGGAACCGATGCCTCTGGCACTATGGGTAAGCTACTAAGTACTAACAAAATGTTACCATTTTCATCATTGTCAATTTATGTATTTGCATGCAATCAAATTACAAGAAGACTGAATTTTGGTGATCATTTATTCTAGGTGGAGCTTGCGGTTATGGAAACCTCTACACATACGGTTACGGGACAAACACTGCAGCACTCAGTACCCAACTCTTCAACGATGGTGCCTCTTGCGGGCAGTGCTACCTAATCTATTGTGACTACAACAATGACCCGCAGTGGTGTTACCCAGGAGCTTCAGTCACTATTACAGCGACTAACTTTTGCCCACCAAATTGGAATTTACCGAGCGACAATGGTGGCTGGTGCAACCCGCCCCGTGAACACTTTGACATGGCTCAACCTGCATTTCAGCAGATAGCAAATACTCATGCTGGGATCGTACCAGTGTGGTATCAAAGGTGATCCATTTGCCCCCATTTCTTATGTTCTTATAAATTCATTTAGTTAGAAAACAAATTATAATCGTAATTTGTATCATCTCCTCTACTTGTTTTAAAAAGAAATTGTATCACCAGCGCATGTAAATGTTTTTAATTTAAAATAAAAACAGGACGGAGTAAAAAATTTACTATATATAGGGCCGGGGTCCATTTATTTATGGACAAATTAAAATTATAGATGGAACATATTTCTTTTCTTAAATTCTGTTATTCTCATTAATATTATAATAGAGGAATATATATATATATATAAAGAAAAGTTAATGAAAGAATTATTTATCCAAGTACCAAATTTTTTAGGTATATGGGGCCGGATCCCCTAGCATCCTTAAATCCACCCTTATTAAAGACATTTTTAATATGGTCATAAAACAAAGGAAAAACTAAAAAAAAAAAACATCATAGGTAGTAGAAAAATAACATAAAAAGGTTTAAAAAACCATCACTCTAAATCCTGGATCGGAATAAAGAAAACTCAAATAAAGGAGAATAATTTGCTCTCATATAAACAATAGAGCATGCATGTTAGCTAGTGTGTTGACTTTTTATCATGCTTGTACCTCGAGTTAATTTAGATTGAATATTAGCCAAGACAGCTCACCTACATCTTCCATATATATAGCATAGCATGACTTTTCATGCCGAGTAGCAATCCTGTTGTCGGATTAATTTGAAAAGGGTCCAGATCTATTCATCCAAATTGTCCAAATTAAATAAACCCCTTGAATTAGAAATAGGCCTGTTACCATGTCTGATCTACATTCTAAAGTCCCAACCTTAACATGATTTACATTCAGCTAGTCAAATGCTACACATTAATGCCTGCCAACGTGTTGCATGTATGCATATATAGAAATGACTTAGACCATATAAGAAGATATATTGACACAATAAAAAAAAAATTACAGCTTTGAGGTCATTAGCTTGCCATGTCGTGAAATCGAGGAGAGTAAAAAATGGACATCTGTTGACCTTTTACTTGTTACATCATTCTCTTAAAAAAAGAACTGAATTCTGATCAACACCCCAAGTAATCTCTGTTTTTATTACATGATAAACCTACACAGGGTTTCTTGCTGGAAGAGGGGCAATGTCAGGGTCACACTAAATGGCTTCAATTACTTCAACCTCTTTCTTGTGTGGAATGTCGGTGGCGCCGGCTCAATAGCACAGTTTTGGGTCAAGGGCGATAGTTCTGGTTGGGTACAAGCAAGTAGGAACTGGGGAGCAAACTGGCAAGTGAATGGCGTCTCACTTAACGGACAAGCGCTAACCTTCGCAGTTACAAATTCAGATTGGCAAACCCTCAACTTCCCTGAAGTTGTCCCTTACAACTGGTATTTTGGCCAGACCTATGAATGCTATGCCAATTTCTACTGAAGGTTTAATTCACTGCTTCATCACCTTGGGAGTTTGGATATGTAGCTCTGTGAATATCCGTATTTTTCATCGGTTCACTTATTTACTTGTCAAGGGAATTTTAAATATTTCATGCCGTTTACAAAAGTCCGTTAATTTTGTTACTAGGGTGTCTACGTGAAATGGGTATTTTATAGGGGTACGTATGCAAAAGACCCATCTACTAGTGAGTCGTGGCCTCGTGGCCTTTTGCTCTTCCGTATATTGCCTGGCCATTAATTATTGGATATGGAGTTATTTGTGTTGTATATAATAAGTTGGCTGCTAGTTTGGCCAATGTTACAAAGTCGTATACTCGTATAGAGGCCAATATTACTTCAGGTTTATTTGTACTTCATTTTATTTTCACATCTTAATTTTGGTCGATTTGTTACCTTTGAGGAAATATGATTAATTCATACTTTGCACAAATCCTCTTCTTGTTCCATCTCTTTCTTTTTCAGACTCTCACTCTCTATCGTTATTTTTTTATTCAGCAAGTTTTGAACAAACGTGGTGAAGAAAAAATTACATGCACTATCTCCAATTCGTACTATTGTGTGTGCACATTCATACATTTGTTCATCATATTCTATGCACTGTAAATTCACGTAGACAATTGAATTTTTTGTTCTTCATTTCTTTGTTTGTGTTTGGATAACTTAAGAATAAAATTAGTATTAGTTATCCAGAGTAAAAAATGTTATTTTAAAACAATAAAAAAGTGTTTTGGAAATTAAAAAAAAATATTTCTAAATGGTCCAAAATTTAGAATAAATTTTATTTCTGTTGTGTTTTGATCATTTTCTTAATCCGAATTAAAAAGTGAGCATCCCAATAACTTATTAATGCAGATTAAAAAGATAATCCAAATACGCTATGAATAAAATTATACTCCATGTGTTAAATCACTTAAAAAATAAAACACATAATTTAAAAAATCATTTTTAACCTTCTAAAAATAATACTTTTATTTCGAATAATTAATCTTAATTTTATCCTGAAGAGATCCAAATGCACTCTTCAACAAAAAACATTTGCACGCGACCAATTTATGCAATGTAGTATGTATTCTTGTAAAGAACGATAAACGTGTACAACCGCTTCTCAGTTGCCTTTCCTGACAAAATTGGGGCTTTACGTTACTTCTATGCATCAGTTATTTCATTTATAATTTCCAGCTTACTTCCAAATTCCAATTAATCCATGCCCAAGGCCAGAACGTTCATTAGTGTAATTTTAGAGTCGCAGAAAATATTGTTAAATTTAGAAGAACATGGAATAGCAAAGTTAGAGGCCATGGTTGGCATAATTTAGAGCTGCATGTCATGCATTTATCAGAATGGATATAAGGATATTTGAAATAAACAAATTGTGGTCAATATTTTTTATTTAAGATAAATTGGGGGTCAAAGCAATTGTGGCCAATAATTAAACTGTAAAATAAAGTAAAAGTGTAAAACAATATTCGAAGTAACTATTCTAGAAATAAAATTTATTCAAACAAAAATATCAAGATTAAATGATTTAATGCTTAGTTGTGGTATAAATTATTAATTAGAGGGGGTATGCTTTGGACTATGACAAAATGAGTTATGGTTTTTCTTAGGTTGCATAAATAAGATATTTAAAAGTGTAGTTTGCGAAAGAATCGACACATTTTTTTACTAAATTTGGAGTTTATATATAATATTATTTAACAACTTATATATATGACAAATAGTAACTAATTCATATTCCATATGAGATAAATTTTAATGTAACTAATTATTGATTAATTAAACTTTAATAAAATGTGAGCAATAGAACACGTCAGAAAAAAAAAATTCCGTCCTTAATTATGTATGCATGTACATAAAAAATAATTCATTTTGAGCCAAGATTAAGTTAAACACGTATAGGGAAGAGTAAATCTATGATTTCGATCGGAAACAAAAAGTAGAATCTGAGTGTACTGTAAATATGTTGTTTTTAGAAATATTCCACATCTATGTACGTGATCCAGATTCATACAGCTATATATTCTGAGTTTGATAATGAGAGTATTTTTTATTATAAGATTTATCAATAACGATCTTATCTATTATGAAATTTAATTTGCTGAGAAATTAATGCTAATAGAAACCCTATCATATCATGTCATCATGTGCTTTGCTGCTGGCCAATTTCGAGTCACATGTGGGGCCGGCTAGCTAGCTAGCTAGGTTTTCTCCTCTCCTCCACCCTATATAAACTACCAGCAGAAACCACTAAACCATATCTCTCTAGTTTTGACTTTTCACCCTGGTCTCATATCTATCTCCAATTCACTCACTAGTTAACCATTTATGGAGACGTCCAAGTTCTTCAATTTCTTCTTAGTCCTTGCAACAATTTTTATTCAATCAACACAAGTAAACAGCTTTGATACTTCATGGCACAGCGCCCATGCAACATTCTATGGAGGTAGCGATGCCTCGGGAACTATGGGTAAGCTTCTAAAAATAATAATAAGTTTTAGTTCTATTAATTTCAACTATAACCAAATTTATTCACAGATAAAAAGGCAATAAGTTGATCTGAATGAATTGTGAATTCTCTAGGTGGCGCATGCGGTTATGGAAATCTTTTCTCGTTCGGGTACGGAACCAACACCGCCGCACTCAGCACAGCTCTGTTCAATGGAGGTGCTTCTTGCGGACAGTGCTTCAAAATTGTCTGTGATTCTGCAAATACACAGTGGTGCCTGAAGGGAACTTCAGTCACAATTACAGCAACCAATTTCTGCCCGCCAAACTGGAACATACCCAGCGATGCTGGCGGGTGGTGCAACCCACCGCGTGAGCACTTCGACATGGCTCAACCTGCTTTTCAGCAGATAGCAGTGTTGCAAGCTGGAATTGTACCAGTGACGTACCAAAGGTGATGATCATGCTGGTTCCTCTTGTTTTCTGGTCCCTAGGTAGATTTCTGTGACATATTACTAATTAAGCAGAACTGCAGAAACCATTATCTGCAGTAAGCATATGCACCAAAAACAAACCCATTGATGAAAGTGCAGGCCCAACTCAGTTAACTATGCACGGTGACTATGTTGGGAACTCTCAGCAAGAAGGTTTTATTCTAGCATGTTCTTATTTCCAAAAATTTTTAATTTGTATCATGCAGGGTTCCTTGTGCGAAGACAGGCGGCATCCGCTTTACCATTAATGGTCTCAACTACTTTGAACTTGTTTTGATCTGGAATGTGGGTGGAGCAGGGTCGATCTCGGCAGCTTGGATCAAGGGCTCAAACACAAATTGGCAAGCACTGCAGTGGAACTGGGGTTGCAACTGGCAGTCAAACTCCTATCTCAATGGCCAGTCACTCTCTTTTCTAGTCTCAAACACTGATTCGCAAACACTACTCTTCCAAGACATGGTTGTCTCTTGGTGGTCATTTGGAAGAACCTATGAAGGCAACGGCAATTTCCTTTGATTTTCAAGGAATTAAAAATTTTGTTGTATTTTGAGTTGTTATCTTAGGTTCTGTGAAGTATTACTAGACGGTACGTATGTGATTCTGCATCATTGGATATTGTAATAACAGAAAATGTACGATAATTTGTGGAAGACTGGAAGGCATACAATGAAATTTTCAATATTGTCTCATTGAACCTTGATTTTTATGTCTAATTTGAACCATCTGATTTAATCAGACGCGCCGCATCTATAACAACACATCAGCATGGGACTAAATCAACCGGTCATGAATGATGAATGTGTGGTTTTGGGCTTTTGCCTGGATTGGAGCTGGTCGTGTCTTTTGCAATTCATGTTTCCCGCTAGTTTTATGTTGGGTTAATTAATATATCTGATTTGGAGAAACTAATAAATGATTTCGGATCCACATTGGCAAGATCTTGTGAAGTCGCTGCCCGATGGGGTTAATCTCCAGTAGTTTATTGTTCATTGAATTCTCCTCTGTTCGCCAAGTAGTTTATAATTCTTTTATAATTATTAACAGTAATTAATTGTATATCTGATATGATTAGATCGACCGAACTTTCTTCTCAGATCTTGATTCTGTATATATATATACGTAGATCCATCTTTATTTTTTTTTTTGGACGTCACATGTACATGCACAGAGTATAGCATGCATTATGGTGCACGCACATGTTCGTGGATAAACTATATATAAATTACAACACTTCGCATCTCCTAAGCACTAAGCTCCCTTGAAATGGTTTACATATTAAGTGATGGAAAATTGTCTAAAGTGGCTGATTTAAACAATGCTAAGGTACACCAATAATGTTTTTAAATGTACATTTTTTTTTTGTTTTAGAGGAATATGATTGACTTTACTTAAATAAATTAGTGAACATAATATCATTTGAGATAAACGTTACAGATGGGGGATGTACAACGTCTAAATTGCTTACAAAATATTTCTTTATATTTTATCTGGTAAATAGTTTTTTATTTATTTCTGTTTTAACAAGGTATTAGGTAGACATTTGATAAGTAAAGATAGTAATGACTAATTTCCTAAGCAGTGAGGAAATTAACTAATCTATAAGAAAATATCAATTTTGAATTATAGTTTTGTGTATACTATTGCTTTATGATATGGTTGCAGCAGGTTGCTCCGCTGATGTATGCAGTATGACAGTGGGGCACTACTTTGTGAGCCATATTTGCTCTTTGGTTTATACTCCTTTTGCTACAAATGCAATTAATCTATTTATGTTTGCACTCAGTTATTTTTTTCTAGTTCGTTATCACTTTGTTCTTTCTCACTCAAACCATTCCATGAAATGCCTCAATAGGAACATTCTGTACTTTTATCAATTATTAACTTATTGATATTGATGTATGTGTATTTAATAAGTCAAAATTTGTTCTTTATTCTGTTTTTGTAAGCACGGTAGAATTGAATTTGAGTGGATTTATTGTATGATAGATTAGAAGGATGGAGTTAGTTGAGCCCTCAGTATTGTTTCAACAAGCGCACAAAAAGGGGTGTTACGAAATAAAGCAGGTTGCTTGAATTAGATGTAGGCAGTTAGTTTGTAGACTTAGTTATATCTGATGAACCCCGTACAATAACTTGTAAGGTATGTAGATATTTGAGCAGATATATCGTTGCGCTAAGAACTAGCTCTTGGTCTAGTGATAAAGTGCAACGCATTTCAAGTGAAAGGTGACAAAGAATAATGCATCTTAAACGAAAGGTCGCATGTTTGAAATCCGACTGGAGGATTTTTTATAAACATTTAATTTAAAAATAAGTTGGAAGACTTGACCCCAATTTATTTTTAAAAAAAAAAAGATATATCGTTGCGCTGTAAAGAGCTATGTGTTACTGCCGGATGCCATCTTGCTTTTGAACTTGAGATTAGGCTTGTTGCAACATACCGTTTTTGTGCAGAAACTCTATTACTGGTACAACTCTTGTACCTGGCCATTAAGAGATATGCCCTGCTGGTTTATGTTAACGGATCAACTACTGTGAAAGGAGTTTTATGACTTAATTTATGAATTTACAAATCCTTTCCTTTAAAAATTTTATTTGATTTGTTGTGATACAGTGTCTTGCAATATACATAGAAAAATATCAACATAATGGCCAAAAAAAAAATTAAGTACTGGTACACTGAATCTCTCACCTATCTTGAGAGTACTTAGTTCGTTTATTTTCCCTCTATTTGTCCTTTTTCCAACCTTACAAATTTCAGCTTTGCAATGACATCTTTGATCTCATTACACATCAAAGATATACGATATAAAATTTCTCAATATCGATTGGAATTTAGCATTCAGTCCTTATTTCTTTTGTTCTTATTTTGTTATGTTGTATTAGTGTGTGGAGGCCCTTTTGGAGCCATTGGACACCAACACAGTGGATACAAAAACTATAATGGACAAGTTTGCTGCTCCCATAGAAGATCGAGTGGTAACAAAATTTCCTTTTGGAGAATACCTTGACAACATGAACCGGAGATTGGGTCTGAGGGTTTAGTCATGCTACTGAATTATGTGTAACTAGTCATCATTAATTTTGGTCACTGATGAACTTCGTACTAACTAGAATATTATCATATTAGACGTGCTTATTACTTAGTTTTCTTTCTCTCCGGACCAAAGAATTTGTATGTATTTCCAAAAAATGCAATATCGTCAATTTAGAACGCCTAAGGCCTTTATGAAATCCAAACATTTGGATCAGCGCAAGTAACTATAGCCTATAGTACGAACTTTATTATTACAGTTCAGACGACTCTGCATTTGTATCTAGAGTACTGAAAATTACCATAAGCAATTTCATTTTAATAAAGAAATTTACAAAAGAGAAAGTAAAGTTACAGTTGTGAACACGAGTTGAAAATTAAAGCCTACTCTTATTTCTAATTCTGTTTTCAACGGAGGGATATTGATTTTTGGTATGAAAATGACCGGTTTTCTTTTTCTAAGAGGAAATAAAGAATATGGAGCCAGAATGGAGCACATTTGACGACGACATTTTTATATCCTCCGATTTTGGGTTTAACAATTACAATATCCGTGAAAAATAATTTGAGGACTAGGTTTAATTTGTGAACTTAAATAGGTTCTATGTTTTCACCAATCTACAGCGATTCATTTGCTGTGAAGGGAAATTTTTTTATTATTTTTTTTGGGAAAATTGGATATAACCCCTGCAATCTTCTCTATCTAGATATAAACCCCTGTAATCTTCAAAATTGGATATAACCCCCTCCAATCATGGTTCTTAAGGATATAACCCCTTTTCATTATTTTTTAATTTAAAAAAATATGTAGAATAAAATTATGTCCAAAATACCCTCTCCTTTCAAAAGAAAGACGTTTCACCTTCCTTTCTTATATTCAGATACCTATCAAATATGTTCTAAAGTCTCCACCAGAAACGTTCCATCTTAATTTGTTCTTTCTGATATCAATGATCCCAAAATTTTATTAACTAAAAAGTTATTTACAAGGATGAATCACAAATGTTGTATTAGTAAAAGCAAATACAAATACAAAAAGATATATACTTAAATTTCTCTCTTACGTGTGCTAATTAATCTACATCCTGACGTTATTTTTAATATGATCAACTACAACTATGATAAGTAGATTAACTTGTGAAGAACCTCAACAGAAATTAAGGGGAAAAAGAAGCAAAAAGAAAAAAAAAATCATGAAGGTTCAAAAGCTTTCAACAATTCTATTATGAATATATTTTCGATGCCAGAAACAAACACAAAAGACGACATTTGAGACCAGCTACATTTTGGATGTTGAGATTTGAGATCAATTAACCTAGACTCAATTGGAATTTATATACTTAAAATTATTATCGGCAAACAAAGAGGGAGGGGCGAGATTTAGTCCAACGACATTGAAGGAATTTGGGGAACATCAGGGAGGAAGGAGAAGAGAAGGGTAGTTCGGTCATAACTTATTTTGTTGAGTTTTTTAAATAAAAAAAGTAACTGAAATTAATGATAGGGGCTTATATCCTTAATAAATATGATTGGAGGGGGTTATATCCGATTTTGAAGATTACAGGGGGTTATATCCAGATAGAGAAGATTGCAGGGAGTTATATCCAATTTTTCCATTTTTTTTAGTGGGTCGTACGGATAAGTATTCATCTAATCTTCAATTATCTGTTCTGAATACGCCTAAGTTGTTTTAAGAAAAGTTTTCCCACATAAATTAAACAAGTGCCATCATATAAAGTGGTTATATATTGCTTTTTGAGGCTTGTGCATAAATTTATTTTCAAGGATGCAGATCCTCCAGTCCTTGATAATCCTGGATTCGTCCCTATAATTATTGGGGGCGTTTGGATGGGGTTGGAATAAGAGGGAATTGCAAATTCTCGGAATTTCATATGCCAAATTTATTATAAACAATCCAAACTCTTCACAAAGTTACACACTTCCCAATAAATTTATGCCTAGAATTACAAATTCTCCAAATTCCTACAACATCCAAACGGCCCCACTATTAATAAAATAAATGTTAAATTGAAAAAATATGTATAATTTGATTTAAATTCAAATTCGACTAAACTTTTTCTTCTAGAACAATTGACAGTGGCTGTCAAAAAATTCGACTAATATTGAAAAGTCAAAAGATTTGAATCGGACCAAATCTTATCCGAGGCGATCCAAAATCCATATTACTAAATTTTAAGCCACGATCCAAAACAAACTTTTAAAATAATTAAAAATCATATGATCTTGACACCTAATCCGATACAAAACTCAAATATTATCTGAAGTTAGACAGCTCCGATCGAGCTAGATGCGCGGCTCAGTGTTTAAAATACCCTACTGAATCGGCCGGTTCAACCGGGTAAACCAGGAACCGGACCCTGGGCCGGTTAGATTTGAATACCGGATAGCTGGAGAACCGGAAAAAACCGGAAAAATATAGGTTAAGCCGGGTAAAACCGTCTACCAGTTCGTCTGGTTTAAATTTTAAGCGCTTCAATTGATTATCCAATCACGTGGTCCAATGAAAATTTGGATAATTATAATGTGATTCACTTTCTTTCTTGCTTTAGTTTCTAAGTTTAAATTAATGTAATTTAGGATAGCACAGGTTTTGCAATTAAGGTAGCTTTCTCAAGAAATGTATTGAAAGTGTAAAACTCATGTAAATCTCATGCTTCTGACTAATGTAGGCTATAGGCCCTTAAGCACATAATAATAATAATAATAATAATAATAATAATAATAATAATAATAATAATAATAATAATAATAATAATAATAATAATAATAATATGCATGCTGCATATTGCTTATTAACTATTACTCTACATGTTTGACTTCTTGTTTTTCTATTTTAGTCAATTTTAGTGAACAATTTAGTGCACAGGAGTACTTGGACTATTGGAAATTTAGAAGTTTTTTATGGTTTTAAAATTAAATATACTTTTGCTGATTATTATTATTATTATAGATATAACATGATGTCGTCCGGTTTTCTTAACCGGTTTAACCGGTTAAACCGATAAACTCCGTAACTATAGCTCGACCGGTTTGATTTTCGGTACGGTATTTAAAACATTGAGACGGCTAGACCCATTCAATTGTCGTTTCTAATTTACATCTAATTGATATGTCAGAACACGTGTAATCGTTTTATATATATGGCGCTAACTACTTATTGAAACTTTTGAATTTTTCTCTCCTTTCACTCTCATAAATTTTTCATTTAGTTATTTTTTTCTTTCAAAATTCGATATTACTCTGCTCTGCTCTCATGCTAATCTCTCTTGCTTCTTTACCTTTCTTTTCCTCGCTATAGCATATATTCTTCATACCTTTTTTTTATTTATTTTTCCCTTGAGAGTGAAATAGTAATGTAATAAAGTTTAATTTATAATTATACAATCGATATTGTAAGTATGTTCTTATATTTGGAGATATCCTCATGTATCACAAACCGACATCTTCTGAGGACAGATTTTTTATTCGAACCGTCCAATTTAATTACAGCTTTTTACGAAATGCACGAATCTCGACGGGTCTAATATAAATTACGAGACATCCATCATTAATCGGACAGGTTGGTTCAAAAGTCTGCCCAAGAGAGAACATGGATCCATGTATCACATTAAAAAGCTAAATATATACTACTTATAAAGCATCTATAAAAAATTTTAACAATTTCACAAAAGAAATCTAAACAATTGTTATATCAATTATGGACCATTAAAAAATGTTAACAATTAATTTTTTTTAAATATCCATCTATAATTGAAAGATTCAACCAAATAATTTTATATTTTCTAACCTTATTATGTTTTTTATTTGTACAGCTATTGGGTCATTTTTTTGCTAGTGTGAAAAAATGTCGTGATGTTGGACCAAATCCAGAACTGACGCGTGTCCCCTGCAAGAACATGACGTGTCTCCAGCGCAAGCGCGGTGCAGTACTGTAGGGTGTCTGCACCGAGTACGAGTATGTCTCAAAATTTTAAAATTTGACTTGGCACAAAAAATGGGTAAACACGGAACGTAACAAATTAAGTAATTATAAATCGAAGAAATTTACAAACTCAAACATTGTAATGTCAAATTGGTATTTGAAAATTAATTCCTAAATAATAACAATAAAATTAGTTGATTAAATATATTATATATATTATACATATCACTGCACATATTATACAAAGTTACTAATTCAAGCACATGCCGACAATAACTTAAATGCGGGTCATATCTATTTATTATTTTTATATATTTCAAATCGTATTTAAATTATGTTGCATATAGTATAAGTCATTAGAACATCCTTTACCAATATTTAGACTATGATTTTATACCATTATAATTATATTAAAAACTACAATGCGAATATTATAATTTATTGAAGACTATACTATAATATAATTGTAATTATTGTAATACTATTTTTCATTCTTTATTGCATAAAATACAATTATTTGTACACATAAAATGCGGTCTTATCAATTTATGTTTTAAGTTATCTTGTGCCTTGCACAATACTTTTCGAATGTGTCATAATAAATTTTTGGGAGCATATAGTATGGGTTGTAGTGGTTATAAATATCATCTTCCAAATTATTTTTAAAGAGTGCGTAGCATGTAACTTATGTATGTATGTATGTATGTATTGGATAAAAGACGACATGACTGTTCGTTAATTGTGGGAACTAAAATCACTGCAAGCTATGTATGTATGTATGTAGGTATGTATTTTGTTATATTAATGAATGATGCGGATTAACGGCTTATGCTGCCATTGAGAATTACTTCTTACAGAGTTTACCTGCTCTCTCTTTTCTTTTTTCTTTTTTTGAGATGACTTATAGTATATTTTTGTTTCTTTATTTGACGGATAAGATTTTTGACCTGACAATTCACAAATCATACTTGTTATGAATACTAATAATATTAATTATTATAATTTTCTTTCATCATCATCAAGAAAATGTACATATGTTATATTAAGCGATGACTGATAAAAAAATATCGACCAATCATTATTTTTTTTTAAATAAAACATTAGAATGCTAAAAGCTAAATGGGTCACAAGTTCAAATTAGATACCTTAATATAAACATTGTAATTCGAGTAATTCTTTCTTTTGTACAAATGTTAAAACATAGCTTCTAAATTTCGCTGGATATTTTGAACCAAAATAAATTAAAAAAAAAAACAGAATTTAGCAATCCGAATTTTGGAGAGCACTTTTTGACAAACTTTGCAAGGAAGCAAATACAGCCATAAAGCGCAAGAGAAAGCATCCATCAGGCTCCGAACCCCTTCCTCTAACCTAAAAAAGTGACTCTCTAAGAGAGAGAGAGAGCCCAAAAAAAAGAAAAAAAGAGGCGGAGAGAGACAGAGAGGGAGGTAGGAGAGAGAGAGAGAGAGACTCTTCCCTTTCCCTCGCTCGCTCGCTCGCTCTCTCACACTCTGATCTAATATTTGGAAACCCCCAAAATAAATCAAAAATTACAAAAACAATCCAAAAAATTCCCAAAAAATACAAAAAAATTATTTCCGACCATCTTCTCCCCGCCACCTCTTCCGTCGCGCCACTTCTCGTAAAACCCTAACCCTAGTTTCTCTCTCTCTCTCTCTCTCTCTCTCTCTCTCTCTCTCTCTCATGGCGGCGTCGAGCGCTGAAGCATCGGCCACGGCGATCCTTCACTCGCCACGATCGCCTCTCTCCGCCGCGCCTGTGTCCTCCGATCATCCCCAGAAGGCGAACCCTAACCCTGGCGGGAACGCCAGTCCCAAGAAGGCGTGGAAGCAGCGATCGTCGTCCAACGGCGCGCCTGCTCCCGTGGTGTCGATCGAGGTGGGTCCCGTTATTGGTGGGCCCGATTCTTGGCCTGCGCTCTCTGAGTCTGCATCCAAAGTGGTGGTGAAACCTTCTCCTAAGGCTTCGGATGCTTCGTCTGGCTCTCCCTCGCCTCCTCATGTGGTGAGATCCAGTAGCTTAGTTTTAGTTCCTTTTTCATAGTCAGTGCTAATTTTGAGCTGTGTGATGAGATTGAGATGATTGGGGATTCGTGATTTTGCTTCTAGGTAATTGGTATTTGAAATTGGTTCTTAACTTAATTAGGTAGGAGTGATGGTGGTGTGATAATCTAATTATCATTCGTATGAGAAGAAGGTGTAGAATTTCGTAAAACTGTTCTCTCCTTTTCCTTTGCATGTTTTCCTTGTCCAGGTTAATGTTTTACTAATGTATTTTGCATTTAGGTAATACTAATGCAGGATCCCCTTCTTGGGAGTCTGTTCTTCAAAAAAAAAATAAAAAAAACATACAATCTAGTGTTTTTTCTGTCTCATATTTTTTTAAGGGTTGCATTGGGCAGTTGATAGAACTTAACCAAAAGTACCATGACACTCATCTTAGTACCAAGCATATCATTGGTAATTATTGGGAAACATGTAATGTAATATATTGTGGTTTATAAACAGAAATTGTTACATGAAATATATCCATGCTTAAGTTGGATTTACTTTTTTTTCATACATTATATAATTGTCCTCTCATACTTACTATTTATTTTTAACTTATTTTAGCATCAGAGTGAGATGATTTCATCACCATCCAAGTCCAACTCGAGCAACCCCAACTTTACCCCTGGCCCAAATCGTGGCACCCAGTTACGGCCTAAGCCAACTAGACGGAGTAACCCGTCGGATCTGGCAAATGGGAGCAGTGGCCCTATGCATGCACCTCCTCCAGTCACAACCTCTCCAGCTGGATCTCCCCATGCCAACTTTGTCTCTGATACTTCCTGGGGAGGAGACTCCTCTAGTAACATCTCCAGTAACTACAATAACAGCAGCAATAACACTTTTGATTCACACAACAACAACAGCAACCATCGCCGCGGTGGCTATGCTGGAAACAAATGGAGGGGAAATGGGAGTGGCAATCACAACAATGGCGGGAGGCGTAATCAGGAATATTTTGATGGACATCACCGAGGACAGCCCAGGGGCATGCGACCCCAGTTCGTGAGAGTCCCTCCACCGCAAACATCTGTTACTCCCCCACCACCACCACCTCCTTTTCTGGCCACTTCTCCTCAGCCCCGTCCCCCTTTTGTGGGGCCAATGCATTTCCCTGGTAAGTATTGTTGATAATTGAGGATTTTAAATGATGGATTTTCTTTATGAACTAATCAGGTATGGTATGAATGCATTTATGCGGCTCTTAGGTTACTGTATAGGTTGCTGTGGAATCATTGGGTTTAAATAAGGGTTCTCATGTTTTATTGTACGTGCCATTTGTGGATATAGTAAACTTGGTAGCTGATGTTGTACTTGTTTGCTATCCCCCCCCCCCCCCAACCTCCTCCTCAGTTGTTGCTCTTTTGGTGTCATTTACACATGATCTCTCCCTTCTACTTCTCAGCTGTTTGTCTCCTTACATTGTGCGCTGGTTTAGTGTGCGGTGAAAGGGAAGAGAGACCAAAGATAAGAGATTACAGGAGAATAACTGAGTTCGCTCGTACAAATATTCAAGAAAACAAGATTAGTTTGTGCAGTTTTCTTTACCATATTTTCTTCTCTCCTGTTTCTCACTATCCAAAACAAGCTATAAAAGTTCTCCTGTGTAATTTATTTAGTAATGCAGTGCACCAATATGATTTCATCATAACTTTGGGAAAATATTTCATCCCATCTTTTATAGTGTCACAAAAGCAGTATGAAGCACATCACTCATATTGTGGAATTTAATGTCCTCAAAGAAAAGAACTATAAAGCATCTCTTCTAGGTGAACTATTTTTCTGACAATTGCAATATCTCCTTGTTAGACATGCCAGGGCCTATGTACTACTATACAGTTCCTCCATCTCCTGAGGCAATGAGAGGTATGCAAGTTGTGGCACATCCTGTTGCATCTCCATCGCCTTTTATGCTTCCGGCTCTGGAACCCCAGTGTTTAATGCTTCTTATGCAGATTAATTACTACTTCAGGTTTTTTTTTGCCCCCTTCTTTGTTGAATTCCTCCACTTATTATTACTTTTTCCAAAACCTTATAATTATAAGAAGAGTTCGCTAAAAAAGTTATGATGAATGTATGAAAAAATAATTCTAAACGGTTACATTAGAATTTTTCTCCGTTATTGTACATAGTTGATACCAAAAATATGTGTAAATTTCACTTATGATGTTGGGATTTTTCTTTTTCCTTTTTTTTGGCCGCCTATGTGTTGTTAATTTTCTGGTTCTTTTGTTGTTATTTAGACTTTGGAATCATTATATCAAGCTTTCATGGGAAGCATTCCAAAGTCCATCTCTCTCTGTATTCTGTAATATTTTTACAGTAAGACCCTCATAGAACCAGAAACACTAATCAAGTAATCAACTTTATGGTTCCATGGAGGTATAGGTATACACCATTTAGTTGATTACACTTGTTCTCAATCACAGAAAATGTGACAATAAATCAACTGCATGGGCAAGTTTGAAAATAAAGACATTTTTAACAAGAATGCTATAACACCATTGGTACTTTTTTGTCACTACTTCTTTTTCTCAATGGAACTGTACTTCTGAAAGTTGATGTTTGTTTTACATGCCAAGTAAATATTTTAACTTTATGATAACTATCTTAATCAGGTGTTAGCAGTGTCTTATTATTACTTAGAGAAAAGAGTATAAGGAAACTGATGAAATGAGATAGCGATATATGTGGATAGAATACTTATTGATGTTTTTGTGTTGTTGTATGTGGTTGTCTTTTCCCCCTCATGTTCCTTTTTTTATATTTTGATTGTAATTCTATTTTGTCATTGTTTTGCAGTCCTGAGAATTTATGCAAGGACATATTCTTGCGGAAGAATATGGATGAGCAGGGCTGGGTTCCGATTTCTCTTATTGCTGGCTTCAATAAAGTATGTAATTTATCTCCTTTTTACTGGATCTTTTGTATGCCCCTGTGGGTGTCAAAATACGTAATTGATCTCTTATTTGTACTGAACCTTTTGTAAGCCCCTGCAATTTGAAACTGTGTACCATATATCAGTTATGACTAATGTCGCAGTAGTGTACTCCATTTGACATTCATGAGCTCTACACAGACCTACATCATAATATGTCAATTATTAATTTTACTTGATTCTCTAGGCCTTACTATGGGTCATCATCCAGATGTGTTGTAAATTTACCTTTCCTGTGTTTGTTACAGTAGTTTCATTTATGCATCATTTCAAAGTGAGTAACTTGTAGTACTGTAATTTATCTGGCACATATGAGCCCTTGCAAACCGAAACTCATATTGTGTCAGCTGTGAGTTTTATATGATTCTATGATTCTTTGTGCATCGAGATATGAAAGATTAATTGATTATTTTGATTTGAACATCATGTTATTTTATTTTTATTGTAAATGGAATGCTATATCTTTTTCAGGTCAAGCAAATTACAAACAACCTCCAGTTTATAATCGACACTCTCCAGCTTTCTCGTGTGGTCGAAGTGCAGGTAATTCTGTACAATAATTTTTTGTTACAATCCAACGCATGCATCAATCTGTTGAGAGTTGATAAGAGAAAAAAATTAGGGAACATGTGAAAAAGACCTTATTTATTACGAAACAATTTATCACTATTTGCTAAAATAGTTGCAATTTGTTTTAGAATTTAAAATGACCTTCCTTGCTGTATGTTGGACCTTTAGTACTACAAGAAAGCAATTTTCCTTTTATGAAATATAAAGCCAACTTTCATTGACCATGCTTATGTTTCTTCTCGATGTTTAATTAATGGTTAGTTTCTTTTATTTAATGCTATTATTATAGTTATTATTTTCGAAAAAAAAAGAAAGAAAAGAACACTGCTTTAAATTTATTGTATTATATATATTACTGATAATTATGAAATCCCAAAATTTTTGTTGCTGCAAGGCTCATTGAATGTATTCTAAATTGAGGACTTTTATTCCAAGTTTCTAGAAACAAAAACAGTTATTGACCACAAATATCAGCAGTGCATGTATCACTGCTGATGTCACCATAAATTGATGAATACTGATTCTTTTGAGAAAAAAAAAATAGGTGGTAATTGTTTTCATACTATTGCCAGGGGGATAAAATGAGGAAGCGGGACGATTGGATGAACTGGTTGCTTCCCCCTGAACAAAGATCTACACTTAACATATCTTCACGTGGGCCACCACCTCAAAGCACCACCAATCCCTTGATTTCACATTTTCACAAGTTGGGTTTAGAAGGTAGTAACAGTAATTCTAGTACACCCATGCAAGGTGAGGCAAACCTTACTAGATCCTCAACCTCTGGTGACCTGGCTGAGCATACTCAGTTGATGGGCCTACGCATCAGCACTGGTCCTGGTCAGGTCATGGGACCTGTTGATGTGGGGCGAGTGTTGGTTAGAAGTGATACCTTTTAAATTTGGATGGTAAAGGCTTATGGAAAATACTAGTGGAGTTTTTTTGCCTCCTATATGGAAATATTTAGTGTTAGATAACCCAAAAAAAAGACAAAAAAAGTGAATATGTAAAAACACAAAAAAAATGAAAAAAAAATGAAAAAATAACAAAAAAAAGTTAAATATAAAAAAATGAAAAAAAAAAAGAGCAATACAAAAACTAAAAGAAACCATAGAAAAGAAAAGGTGGGGAGGAAGTTGAGGGTAGTCTGTGCGTCCCTTCTGTCATCTGATGGTGGTTTTTGATGGTGATTTCTCGTTGCCATACCAAGGTGGATATGTTGATGCAGATCCCTCTCATTTTTTTATTTTTATTTTATTTTTGTTTACTCCTTTTTGTTCTACCTCCAATTTTAGAGGGAGGAGTCAGACTTCGTTTTGAGCACTTGTCGAAACTCGAGGGATGAAAGGGCCATACATCCTGATGATATTTAGACTCCCCTTTTTGTTATTTCATTTTTTGTCAACTTTTTTTTTTGGTACAATCGAGAACAAGGTAAATGATGCACTTTTTTTAATTATAAACGTAAAATCCATGTAAAATATTTGTTTTGCTGTGTAGTTGAATCTTTAGTTAGGAAAATTAGTTGTTGTTTCTGTATGCTTTTTTTCGTGGACGACTTTGTGGAGGTACTCGTGTTTTCTTGTTGGAATTGTGGAATGTATAATAAGGTTGGTCCCAGATACCAAGCAAAAACGAAAGAACAGGTATTAGAGCTGGTGTGCTCCAACTGGATTTGGATGGGTCAGCGTCTGGCTTCTGTTTGTCTGTCTTCAAATTTGGTTGAATTTATCGTTTGTCCTTTTGTATTAGATGTGCACACCGTTGGGGCTACAGACAGCTGTCAAACGTGGCAGAAATGCACGGAACGGACTGAACGGTTCAGAATTCTGTTTTGTTAATCGTTCCACTTCAGAAATAACACATGAAATGGTTTGAAATGAGAAACGGTATTAATTCCACGTTTCGTTTACCGTTTCGTTATTGGAATGGAATGAAAACTAATTATGTTATGCACGAAACGGCACCACGTACCAAATTATCACGCTGACATCTCTAGCTACAGAGAAGTTCCAAATTTTAAGACGAGTTGTGTGTTTTTTTGGGTAAATTTTCGTATGTGAATGTCGTAATGAGTTTTCAAGTTCCACTGACGTCGATAACATGCTAAGTTGAATTACTCATTTGTCGGCGTAAATGACTATTATTCTAAACTGGAAATGTGCATTTAATTAAATCTCATCACTCATTCGAAGATAGTATAGCTTAAGGAGATGCATTAGTGGTTGCTACATCAGATGATTAATTTACTGAAGTTTACTACATGAACTCAGTCGAATCAAATTGAGTCACTTGTATAAAATCAAAGAGAGAGAGACAACAACTACTACCAAGTCTTTCATCCCAAACAAGTCGGGTAGGCTAGAAAAGAAACTAGCAAGATGAAAATCATCAAGGAATTGAAAATTAGTAGTAAAATAGCAATTATAATAATACTAATAAAGTGCCAAATACTGGAGTACTTCAGAGTACGCTAGAATGTCATCATCGGTGGCATCACTTAAACACCTCTATTGTTACTGTCTTTTTTTTTCTATTGATGTGGATAATATTAAAGGGATCTATTGGTTAATCATCAGGTTCTAAAAAAAGTATATTTATATTCCTTTTATAAAATTAAATTAAATAAAGAATCAACAAGCATATGATCAGTATTACACTTTTTTTAGTTAGTAGTTACAGTTTACAAATAGAAGAAAAGGGGGGAAAAAAAACTTGGAAGGAAAAACAAGTCATGATAAGATCTTCCACAGTTTTTTTTTCGAAACCTTGACAGTAGCTGTCAAGTAAAGGTCTTCCATAGTTAATTCTACCTTATCTAACTTCCGATATTGCGCTGCGTTTTTAAATTGGAGAGATCACTATCATCTCTCCCTTTATTAAATAAGCCGGGAGGGCTGTTTCAACATAAGCAGGTACCATGGGGGAGAAAAAGATGCAATAGAATTGCAGTACATAAATGTTTGATGCAGTACAAGACCTTACATATGCTAAACTAGCAAGAAGATGATTTACACAAAAATATGTCCACACACATACCAACGCACCCACACATAATACATCCATTAATTCTACAAAGTAAGCATATAGTACATATTGTGAAGTGATATCATACTTAAATTCAACACCATTAGTGTCCCTGACTATCAAAGTAAATAATAGTTAGGTACAGCATAAAATAGACTGGAATCTGTTTCTTTCCTGACAAGGTACTAAATAGTAGCAATCTTCCATTAAGAAGGGTTTCAGCATCAAGAAATTGAATAAATATTTGTTTTTAAAGAAACGCAGGTTGGAGAAACCAGTTTAAATTATGCAATTTACAAAAGGCACCTGAAATAAAAAGTCGCATTCTGGCATAACAACGACAATATATATATCAAGGCCCACTAACAAACAGAGAAGAGAACCAGATCATCAGATCATCTCCGATAATTTGATCTTCAATGACCTTGGCAAGACCAACGCCAATTGGCAGCCGGCAAAGCGGACATGTTTTCTGCCTCAAACCAAGCAGCCACCTATCCACACAATTCTTATGGAACGAATGGCCACACGGGAGCCTACGTGTGGTATCACTGCACTTGATCGATGATAAGCATACACAGCATTCATTACAATCCTTTCCGGACCCGGTGGACCCAGTATCGGCACACAGCCTTAGTGAGGCAATTGGGTTCCTCACTGGAAATACTTGGCATATGAAGGTTGCTATGTAGTGGCTCATGAAAAGAGAAAAGAAGAGTGAGTGTGGTTGAACATTAGAGAAAAGGACTGAAGGAATGTTTGAAAGAAAGAGATTATCTCATATATAATATGGGATGTTAGTCGGGTCGGGTTGCATGTAGAGGGTATTCATATCCAATAAGGTAGAAGATACAATATTAACTAAAGTTAAATTATTTGTGGACTCGTGATATTGGAGGCCTCATAAAATTAGTTATCAATTATCATCAAGGAAAAAAGAATCGAATTCTTTCAACTTAAATTTGTGATACCGTTTTGTCTTCTGGAAAACAAAATAGAAAATATGTAAATCAAAGTTTTAGCACCAAATGGTTGTCATAACATTACTTCTACTATTGGGTTTATCTTTACTTGTACTGTTATACATTATTGGGTTTATCTGATTTTGATAGGAAAACTCCAACGGATCTAAATTTCAACTGTCGGTTATTGGGTTTATAGATTTGCAGGAGACGGCTTTTTATTAATACTATAAGTTACATAGGTTTGGTTGGAAAAATAAAGGTGAGAATTCCTCATTGGAAGGTACACCAATACCAAGAATCTTGCATTTGATAAATGAGCATACCATCCTAAAAATATTGGGAAAGGTAAGAAGCGAAAAAGGTATCCAGAAGTTTAACGTGTGGAAGCACTTCTCTGTTGAAAATCTTTTTGAGATCCAGTGCTAACTTCAAGTTCAAATTTTCTGAATGAAAAAGAGAGTGGGACATTCTTTAAACGTTTACATCAAACAATAAATCTGAAAGTGCTATTTGATGGTGTAAAGACAAACAGAGGATAAGATGTTGATTGCTTCAATGGGCAAAGGAGAGCGTTTTTGGTAATTACTAGATCGAGTAAAACGAAAGAAATCAATTATTCATGAGAAATTATAATAAGTTGGTGATTATATGAACCAGTGCATTGAAAAGGCAATGTTTATTTATAACGGGTGGGTCGTGGATGTAACAAGCCACTGACCGTGAAAAGTTAAATGACTTCATAAAGATACTTTTTCAGACCAATACAGATTCAATACTAAATTATGTTCTATCTTTTTTCCTTTTTTTGTTTAATTTTCATGTCAAATCACACTATTGTATGCACAAGATAAGAGACGGATAAAAGAGTGCTGATAATTGCATCAGACTCAGAAAGTGCACCAAAAAAAAAAAAAAAGCAATTTAATGGCAAAAAAAATCTACAAAGTAGCAAATAGAAAAGTGCCTGCTTAAAATCTAACACACAGCTTACGAGAATCGCAAGCTGTAGCACTTTTTGCGAATTTGAGGCCATTGAGTGACAAAGTAAATATTTTTCTTAAAAAAGGTCAAGAAATCACAAAATGGGTGCAGCTAATCTGATATCATAATTTCACAATTCAATCAGGAACATCTTTACAAAGATATCCAAAATTGAGCTTTGAATTTTAAACTTTTATTACATATATAGGATATGCAAACGAAATCACAATACATTATAGGATAAACAGGATTACTTTCTACTGTCAGCATCTGATTGCTTAGAACTTGTTTCTTCTTTCAAATTTTCTTGATCGTCAAGCAATTTTCCATCCTTTGGAACTAAACATGGAATGCCATCGATTATCTAAAAAGATGAAAGCACATTATCATAGAAAAATTTAGTAGCCTAACAGCCATTAAAAATGAGCAACATAGAAATAGTAATTTTTTAAAGTGTGATAGACTGATAGCACAAGTGAGATATGCTATTGAAATGGAGGTACAACTATAAGGCACATATAGAGGTCAATCTAAGGCACTTAGCTTGCTAAACATTGTTTAGCTTAAAATTACAAATGAGAAATAGTGAGGTTGAATTGCAGGAAAGACAAGTCTTCATTGGGATTAGATTACGTCAATTAGCAACTTTCTTTTTTCATATTCTAGGGTCAAATTTCTGTTTTAACCCTAAAGAAATAAAGAAGTCCTTTATACCCCAGAAATCTGAAGAGATCTACAGTTCTTTATCCTTCACAACATGTTTATCAAAAAAAAAAAAATGCCCTGGCACATGGTCTTGGTCGGTCCTTGATTTCAACTCGCATGATAATATGGTCAGAATTATTACTTCCATATAATTTTGGATCCTATTACTAGAAAAGATGTACTTAGTTTCAAAATCCAATTCAAGACAAAAGTTAAATTTGGGTTTTGGTATTATAACTTTCAAATAATTAAATAGGTCCCTCAACATTCATCAGTCCGTCCCCAAACAATAGAAAGTTAAACTTTCCAATTTCTTCTGTTTGCCAAGTAAGGCTAAACAAGGGACCCAACAGTCCCAGCCCCTCATTGTATATATTTCCAATTCTATTTTCAATTTTCATCAACCCACACCCTCTCTTCCCCCCTCCATTGTTTACACTCTCTCTCTCTCACTCATGGACACACACAGACGCACACAAACAAGGAAATATGACACAAAAGTCCCATTCATTAGTCTGGAACACTGCACCAAGTTACCTTATCAGTCTCAAGACATAACGAACCAAGTTGTGGCGAGGTTGCACAGGCCCAACATAGGCTAAAAAGGCTTACACACAACAACACGTAAGTAATGTAATACATAGGCTGACACATTATGCATGAGTTTTTTTTTACCAGTGTTATATTTATCAAAAGTCCTGAAGATTAATTTGGCACAAACAGACCAATTCAATTTTGTAATTTTTCTCAAGGACATAGACTGAATTTTCTTTAAAAAAAAAACTGATAAGCAATAACAAATGAGTACCATACTAATACCAGTCGTGGCCAGCATTAAATCAATTTAGATTGTTAATGTAACACCAGTCCTGACTTAAATTTTACTCTGAGAGAAATCTTACTAATAGCCTTGCAAACCAAGAGTAATACCACAAACACCTTATGTGCGTGATTAGTAACTTCAATAAATATCATTATCATAAGACTAAGCGTATGAATTTCAGGCTCACCGGGTATGAAACACCAATTGCATCACTGACCAGAGTTTGTGTCTCTTTGCAATGCCTGACACCAATTAAATATAAATAGAAAAATGTAATTTGAAAAGAAAAGTCTGGATAAGTTGAGAAGAAATGAAAGGAGATTGGAGAGAGAGAGAGAGAGAGACCTGAGAGGTTGCTTAGAGAGGGGGCAAACGAGGAATTCAGAGAAAGCCTTGCTTAGATCGGCGCATTCTCTCATCAGAAAACGACTATTTCTCACCATCTCTCTCCCTCTCGCGAATCCTCTCAGTATTCCACAAGAATCAAACCTCAGTAATTTTCCTCACCGAAATGTACAGTGTTCGGCGCGGTTCGAAATTCGATCCGAAACGTTGGAACAGATTATTGGATATAAATTAGATAACTGTGATCTGTGAACAGATCTCAGTAAGGCCTGATAATAGAGTCTTGTGGGCCGAAAGGATGCTAAGGCCCATTTGATGAATTTGTTAAATAAAATAAATAAAAACTGTTAAAGGAAGAAAAGAGTTCCAACTGCTAACGGCGAAAATATAGCGGCGTTTAAGTCCTTTGTCTGCTGCAGATGGCCCAACATTTCAAAATGTAACGGAGTCAAAGGGAAGGGATCAAGTCTTGAGCAGTTGACACGTGGCAACAGGACCATCAAGCTAAGACTACGACAAAGAAGAGAATTACGCTGGGTTTAAGATACAACAAAATTATGCTTGTAATTGCTAGTGTTTACTGTGAGATTTTTTGGAGAACTATATATCAGACGTCTCCAAAGATATTAGGGTTTTTTATGTAGAACCTAGATCTAATAACACTTATTATCTCATTTTAGCTCTTATTTTCCGTAGTTTTTATCTCGAGTGTAATCTTTGATGTTATATGGCTCAATAGCATCGTTTTTATACGTTTTATCTTATTCTATACTCAATTTAGTGCAATGGTTCATATTTGAGTTCAATTTGAAGAAACCCCAATTGTTGGTCTGACAACTCACTGGAAATTGCTGTTCCTGAGTGATTTTTCTGAATCAGTGGCATCACAATTTGCACATTGGACAATACATTCAAAACTATATTTATGTACAGCGAATATCGTACTGCGGTCTGCGGATGTTTCTCAGAGTTATTGCCCTGATCAAAATTCCACTGTTTTTATTTTTTTTAACACGGGATTTCATTTCGTTAGAAAATTTTTGATCAAAATGAACGAATTTTATATCATTTAGTTAAAATTCTCATGTAATTAGATCATCGAAATTTTGTAAAATCAATTGAATTGAAATAAAATAAAATGAAATCCCACGTAAAAAAATTTTGAACAGGACCTAAAAGAAAGGAATTTTGCGCAGCTATTACTTTTCAGTTTTCACCGAGAATTACATGGATCGAATATATTAGGCTTGTGGCCTTGTGCCGGTATGGCACATTACTATATAAAAATCAAAATACTAGATATCGTGTTTATTTATTATTATTATTATTTTATCTTTTATTTTTTCTTTTTTTTTTTTTGCATGGTAAGATTGGATACCGTTGATATACAAATTTTAACCACATAATATCATACAGACAACTCCAATTGTCGAGTCTTCCGTGGCTTCCGGCCACACCAGGCCGGCAGCCCGGCACGTCCTACCGATAGGATTTACGGATCAGATTAATACTTAGAAGTTAGAAACCAAAAAAATAGACGGCTGATGACCAGAAAAATAATCTAACCACTTGTACAATGGGAGAAAATAATAAATAAAAAATTTTATTTTACAAAAACAGGCAGCAATGTCAGGACAATGTAAACATCTTCAGCTTTGTCTACAGCTTTTGACCAAAGCACAAGATACAAGTCACAACTCACAATTAGCATTCTACACTTATACAGTTATACTATATCTGGTAGTCAAATCTGCAATAAGCATCTAAAGCCAAAGCAAAACTATCAGAACAAGAGGAATATAATATTCACAAAATCATACAGCCTCTACATCTTTATCGCACAAAAAAAAAAAAAAAAAAAAAAGTGGCCAAAATTTTTACACTCACATGATGACACAAGCATTCGGGTTCTCGTCGCTGAAAGCAGAGGAATACTTCTCCTCGAGAGAGTTTGCACGTGCAAGCGGCGCAGCATCCGGGTCGTCAAGTACATTTTTGACGTATCCTGGTGGGGCCTTCTTGTCATAGGCACCCGGAGCGTATGGGTGTGGTACAACTTCGTACGGCACGTAAGGCCATGGCTCGACTTTCTTGCCGGTCTTGTGTGCTAGCCGCTTGATCAGCTTATCCTGCTCAATGTAGCCCGTTACCGACACCTTCTTCTGCTTAGGATTGAGCTCGAATGATGACACATCTGTTTCAATTAATCAAAATTAGTTTGAAATTCTACTAAAACTTAACTTTTGTTCCCACCAGACTATAAAATTCGGTAAAATTAAAGACTGCATTTTTTTTTTCTTTTGCATACCTTTAATGCCTTCTAATGCTTTTCTAACTTTTCTTTCGCATCCTTCACAATCCATGGTAATCTTTAGGTCAATTGTCTATGGAAAAAAACCAAACAAAAACATTATAACCAGAAAAAGATTATATGTTTTGAAATAATAATAGATTGAAGGGACGAATCTAAAAAAATACACACATCGAGTGATGAGTGATGAATACCTTCAACTGCTTGAGTTTCTTGCGATTTCTCTTCTCTGCCCATAGTTCTTTGACAAATTCCTTCACACGAATCACACCCATATTGCTATTGCTATATTCTCAGTTCTCTCGTCTGAATAGCAAATTAATGTTGATAAATATATAGACACGATAGTACAAAGGGTAACACGAACTAGAAGCTTCTACTTGCATTGTGCCATGAACAGATAAGATAAAAAGATAATTGTGAAATATCTTTTTTGAGAACCGCCGTAGGCTAATTGTGAAATATCTAGATCCTTCCACGGATATAGAACTATAGATTGCATATACTCTAACTATTAGATGCTGACACGTGGCTGATAATAATTAAAAAGGTGAGGAGCTGGAGGGTTCAGGAGAGTTGGCCTCCGTACTGTGCACGTGGTAACTGGTAAGAGATACGTCAACAACAACAAGGCAGCTCTTTACAAGCGCCGCGTCACTTTCGGTGCATCTAATCTAGTTGGAGATTACTCTTCAAAATAAAAAAAAATCTAGTTGAAAATGAGCTGAATTAATTATCCTAAATTATGTACTTTTATGGCTTTACAACACAAATTATGACATAAATTATATTCAGGACTATTGTTTCATGTAAACATTTGGGACAAATTATTATTATTATTATTATTATTATTATTATTATTATTATTATTATTATTATTATTATTATTATATCTGGAGTCGATATTGCTTTCTTCCATTGACTTTGAGTTGGAATTAAATCGATTCCAATTTTTTTACTAAAGACGAAAAAAAAAGTAAAGTAATATCAATCTGTTAAATACATCAAATACTAAAAATTATATTACAGGGAAGGCATCATATATGATAGTGTAAAAGCGAACCAATATATTATATATGCAGTGTGTTTTTTATGAGAAATAATTTTTATGAGAAATAATCGTTTCCGTGGAACAGCGTCTTAGAGCATAGAAAGAGAAGTGTTGGAATGATTTTTCCAGAAAATTTGGTTTAACGAGTTAAGTGATTTTGTGAGAACTCTTTCTAACTACAAAGAATAATGACGGTGATTTTTTTGTACATTTGATCTAATATAAAATTAATTTTTACAATAATAGTTCACATGATGCATTTCTGATGAAAAAAAAAGGCCCATCCATTTTGAAATATAAATAATAAGGTGAGATTGGCGTGTGCGTGTGCGCGTGTGTGTATATATGTGTGTGTGTGTGTGTGTGTGTGTGTATACTGCATCGGAATTATTTTTCCCTAAAAAACTATGAGCTTTAAAATTTGCCAAAAATAAATTAAGCAAAACATCTAAAGCTTCCGGGTTAGATATCTCTCTGTGACACTGATATATCAGTCAAGTTGAGATGCTATTCCAACAAAACCGTTGTTTTTAGGGAAAATTTTTTTTGTATTTCTCAAAACTGTGGAAATTGAGCATTTATGTACAATATTAGGGAAAAAATAACCACTGATGGTCACAGATAAAACAACCTCAAGCACCGATTGTGAAAATTCAGATAACGTCCTATCTGGTTATATGTGAAAAGCACCAATTGCTCTATATCGAACAATTCATATCAGAACTAATTTCTTGTTATCAAAATTGAGCAGTTTGAAAATAGATATAAGACTTCATGAAAAGAAACTTGACAAGTAGTCCAATATTTTAGGATCTGGACGGATCATTTTCAATTGTTAGGTTGAAAAGTTATTCCATTCCACTTTTCTGTTTTCTTCATTTGACATTGGGGAAAATATAAATTATCAAAGCTAAATTGCAATTGGATATTGCATACTCTACCCTTACATCTACTAATCCTGATTGAGCTATGCCAATGTCAATATGTCAGTTCATGGAAGAAACTTTAATATATTCGAAGTTGTCAATATTTTAGCTTTCTGCGTTGATAAATGGCTTCTTTTATTTCAATTCTTCCATAAAATCGCTGATGCTTACTATTTTTTCATAGTTAGTTCTTATAAAAATCTGTTATTTTATGTCTCAGGCCTAGTTCTCGGCCTTCTGGGTTTTTCATTGGGCCGTCACACTTTTCGTTGTTTTTATTTCATTGGGCCGGCACCCTTGGAGTTGGAGGAAGACGAAAACTCTCTAGAGAGTGTACAGTACGGTGTACCAACAAACAATATTTATTTGTATTCCATTCTTTTCATTGGTCAGTTATACCCAATGCCGTTAGGTATTTACCAAGTCCCTCACTACACTCACTCTGAGACTCTGACCAAAGAGCAAGGGAAAAGAAAATGCTAAACCAAAACAAAATCACACACAAACACAGTACCAAACCAACGATTAAAATATGCCACTTAAACCTTTGAAGAAAAGAAAACGCCAAAACAAGGGACACTTCAAACCCATGATAAAACCATGCAATTGATTTCACCTTTCAATCATAACACTTTCTTTTCCTCAAAATGGAATGTGAGCATTTGCTGAACGCCTCAACAATAGCTCTCTGCATCTTTATATTTATCCAACAAGTTCAACATATCAGTGCAACAGCAGCTAACACAAAGACCAAAGCACCCGCAGTTTTAATTTTCGGTGATTCCAATGTCGATGCTGGTAATAATAATGCAATTTTTACCTTAGTTAAGTCTGATCATCCACCCTACGGTCAGAATTTTCCACATCATCTCGCCACTGGCCGGTTCAGTAATGGGCGGAACCCTGGTGATATGATAGGTTCAGCATCTCTTTTAAATCTAAATATTTTGATCTTACCAGGGTGGTGATGGTGAGAACCAAGCGCAACATTTTATAGCTGACACAGAATTTATTTATGCAGCTTCTCTACTAGGAATAAAGGATTACGTACCAGCATACCAAGGTACCAACCTAACAGAATATGACCTTCTTACTGGTGTAAGCTTCGCCTCAGGAGGAGCTGGCTATGATCCACTCACTTCGGAACTTGTGGTACATAACATGAAATTTTATTTCTCAATTGATTTATAAGAAGAGATTATATAAATATAAAAATTGTACCGGTGCTTGCAACTATAGTCAATATTTTCCTTTCTATTTTTAGCAAGTTCTGACCATGGACGATCAGATAAAGATGTTCAAAGAGTACAAGCAAAAAATTAAGGCAATTGTTGGAGAGAAAATCGCAGAGGAAATCATATCTAAGAGCCTCTATGTGGTAGTAAGTGGTGCTACTGACTTGGCCAATACCTATTTCACAACACCGTTCCGAAGAAACTATGATCTATCTTCCTATAACCAGCTTTTGGTCCAATTTGCTTCAAAGTTTTACCAGGTAACTGTTACAAGATTTTAGGTATTTAGAGGTTGACCCAAAACATAAACAGGAACTCTGGGGCAGCATAAGATGGCGTGCCTCAATGAAGCAAACATGCCTTCAACAAAATCTGAAAAAAAGAGTAGCATGTTGCTACCTAGAAACATGACTTTAGCAAATTGATACAACTTTTTCCTTACTACCCTCTAGCAATTATCCAAATTAATTCTCTTCATATATTATTAGTCCTACATCTATTTATTGAGATGTATGAAAAGGAAGGAGATGGAACATGAGAAAAATGACAAGGATAATTCTCGTGTTATATGCATAATCTTTCATATTTTTTTAGGGGAATGCAAGCGATTTCATAACTGTACTGTCACATGGTAATCTCTACAATCATAATTGATATATCTTTATGTACATTTTTAAGGATTTATACAACCTAGGTGCACGTAGAATTAGTGTGACAGGCATGCCGCCCATAGGATCCCTACCATCTCAGAGAACCAATGCGGGTGGCATAGAGAGAAATACAGTCCCGCTTTACAATCAGGCTTCTGTTATGTACAATACTGATTTACTCAAAGAGACACAGCGGCTAAACAAAACACTACCCGGTGTGAGTATTGTCTTCCAGGACTTGTACACGCCCATACTTGACATGGCTCAACGCCCCTCGGCTTATGGTAAAGTGCTAAGTTTTGTCAGTCATTTGGTGTTTTTTTGTGTTGTTTGTTTGGCTGGGTCAGTGTATGTTAATGGCCGTTTTTCCATGCAAGAGCTTTAAGTTTCACCAAAATCACGTACCAGTATTCTTATCTTGCTGCTCAATAAAACTCCACACATATTTTTTTTCATGTAGGATTTGAGGTGACAGACAGAGGCTGCTGTGGTACTGGTATCTTTGAGATTACACTAACATGCAACCGCTATACTTCCGAGCCATGCAAGGACCCCTCAAAATTTTTATTCTGGGACACTTTCCACCTTACCGAGAAAGGATATACTATTCTGATAAGTGAACTTGTTGCTCGATATGGCCTCAATGTGGAATAACCAATTCTTTCGTTCCTTTTTGCCTATAGCACTCAAAATACTTTTCAGCTACTTTTATGATGTAATGTAATTTATTACTTGTGCATGTACTTTGCTTCTGCATTTGGTAATGAGAAAAGAAATAACAAAAAAAGGAAAAATAATAAAAAAAAGAGGATCAAACTACTTATATTTCAACAACCAAATCAATTTTATGCAAATAGAATTCGCAAAATAACTAAATCTAACCACATCTATCCCCTTTAAAAAGGGATTTCACCAAATCAGACCTAATATTTTGATCACACCCAGCATTTCTAGTGGATGCAGTTAAACTAAAAAGCTTATGTTTTTTTCTTTCAAAACAACACCCAACATTCATAGGCTGATCTAAAGTCAAGCAACCAATGACCAAATTGCCCCTACATACTCATATTTAACTCGATCAGATGTCTTGATAACTCAGTAAGAATATTCAGAACCAACAATATAGACTTGCTTGCTTACTTGGACCGTGCAAAATTAAAACTAACAAAGTACAGAGCAAGTTTGTCAATATTTGATTGAGTCCTTTCCATCTGAGTGCTTATCAGTTGAGTCTAGATTGCAAGTGAAAGTTGGGTGCTATTTGCAGAAAAAATAAAAATAAAAAAACAATCTCTAAGTATCAAAACAAACTGAACCCAAAAAATTGACCAAGAACAATAGCCAACCCCATAAAAATGGCCAAAACTGAAGCAGCCCATGTCAACTTCTCAGTCACTCTAGGAACTTTTTCTTTCAGTGCCTGGCTACAGGAACATATAAAAACAGTATAACCTGCCATGGCAAACACTGTGCCAAATAAAAACATGAGCAAGAATGAGGCACCAGCTAATCGGGAAGGTAGCGCCAATGCAGGCAATACCATCATGAGAGCATCAGCTTGGAGCCCGTGCACTATGCCGGTTGCGAAAGTCGCAAACCCAACCTTCTTTTTTTCAGTATCTGGAGGTGGTGCTGGAGTTGAGGAGCTCTCATGATTGTTTAATTCTAGGCAAGGAATAGCAGCAGCACCAGCAGAGGCCTCTTTGATGCCTAAAGCACCTATTACGAGAAGTGTAAGGCCAACTATCACTGTGCCCCATGTATCGATGACCTCAAGATGGAGCCGTTCTTTTAGTAAGAGGAATATCAGGCCAAATATCACCTGTCATTGTGGTAGTATAATTTGGTGTCAAACTAGGGAAGAGATGAATGTTTGTAGTCAATTCTGTAAGACTTGTTGCTTATAACTTCAGTTTTGATAACTATTATATCCCTAAAATGACCTTTTCCATTATGTTCATTTACTTTTGTTTATTCTTTCAGAGACATAATAAGACAAACATTTTGTTCAACATGAAAAATTAGGAGAGAAAAAAAAACCAATTTTCATTCTTCAAAAATTCCCATATTACCCCACTTACTCGCTAGCTCATTTCTAAATAATGAGACAAATGCTGATAAAAGAAGCAGTTTCATGCAAGTCTTCATCAAAAGAACAAAGATAGAAACATAGAGGATATCTCCAGCACTTCTTTGATATTTCTAAGTTTGTATTAATATGAGCAGCATTTTCCACTTTGCAAGGAGGTTCAAAATAAGTCTCAATATCGCAGAAGTAGGCAGAAATTTGAGGATTCCTTTTCTATTTAATGGGGAGGGATAAGCACATCATAAAAATTGGATTACGTTTTCTTTATGCTGTAAAACTGGCCAGTTCATAAAGTTACTAAACCGGATGACATCTAAAATAAGCCAATATTGGTATTCAGGCTTTCTAAATTTAAAAGGGTAGTTGGACATGTCAAGCTAATCAAACTTTACTGTACCTCACACCATAACAAATCACTTTGTTTCCTTTTTTTCTTACAAATGGTTCGATCAATTTTTAACCTATGTCAGTGATTTACCTGGCCGGCATCATGGCCAAATCCCCAAAGTGCCCCTACAAGGGCACTCTCAGTTCGGGTCCGACCAATTGAAAGCGGCGCCAATGCAACAAGATGGTCAGGTCCAGAAAGAGTGTGTAAGCAACCAGCCAAAAAACCTGCTCCAGCACTGCTAAGTATCTCCGATCCAAGTAGCCTCTTTCCACTATGCAAGGCTGTTGAAAAGGTCAAAGCATTGGCTGGTGGAGCGACTAGGTTCAGAAGTGCCGAAAGAGCTATAAATGAGCTTATCTGTATGTTATTCAGAAAGGCAAATTATGTAGGTAATTACTTTAATTAGAAACTTAATGTTTCTCATTTGGCAAAATAGCACATGATTAAATAATAAATTGGCCATACAACTGACATGTAATATCTCTTCAGATGAACATTTATGCACAATAATCACTTCCTACTAATGTTTCACTAACCATTTTGCAACTTGAGATACATTTTCAATTATTTCTTGCAATCTTTCGGAAACCTAATCGTAAAATGAAGCAATGGATTCATCCAATGGTGCTTACTTTGTCAAATTTCAGTGGCAAGAAATGCAATTTGCAAATAATTACAGGAGGATACCATAATTCTGCAAAATGATAGAACAGAAAAGAAAAACAAGTATACCAATAGCAAAAATGATCTGACCTTTAGCAAAGATTGTCTTGATAAATCTTTGCAGAAACCCAGTTGAGAGGATCGGTGCGTCTTCTCTGAACTTGTTTCATTGACTAGATCTAGGGAATCACGCGCACTACACCAAGAAGCGGCAGGAAACGAAGAAGAAGAAGAAGAAGAAGAAGAAGAAGAAGAAGAAGAAGAAGAAAGTACAAGATCTGATCTCTCTTGTTTAGGGAAAGGAGAGCACCTCAAATGGTTTGCTCCAGGAAATCTCTGGCCATGGCGAGAAGAGAGGAGAGAGAGCTTGGGAAGGTGGGTTTTAGAGGAAATAATTCTCTCCATTAGAGAGAGAGAGGAGTCAGAAATGAATCGAGAAAGAAACAGAAACGTGGATAGTCAATAGCACAGAATAAAAACGAAAAGGTACGGTGGTTTAAGTGGAAACTCTTTATGTAACGCCTTTGATGTGTTAGTATGTGTAGCAGGTCATGTCCGAATGCTACTATAAGTGGAGACCTGTGTGGGGCCCTCATACTTCGATTGTTATACAAAGATGTGCTTTCTATCAGCATAGAGAAATCTCGCTGTGTAGCACTCGGAGGAAGTTGTTGGGAAATTTGCTGGCATGAGACTTTTCGTCCTCCAAATATGACTTGTGATTATTCAAACCAAAAAAAAAAAGTATGACTCGTTAGTTTTTGGAAAAATGTATAATCTTATGAATAATGTCAATCGATACAAGTAAAAAATATACATTCATTAGATTCATGCAAATGCAATGTAAATATTTTTTTACATAATTTTGTAGGAGTAGCTGAATTTCGGGTTGTTCGTAGTTAGAAAAGGCCCTTGTATAACAATATGTTGTTAGCAATATGTTGTTAGCCTGTTGTTAGATGATTACTTTTCCTGTTTTCCATTATTAGAATATCTAGTAGTTAGTGGTTTCATTTATATAATAATATTGGATAATGAATAATGATTAAAAATTATGGTGAAGATTTGTTGATTCAATGAATTTTTCTTAGGTCAACTTATCATATTTTTGTCCATGTCAATGTTCCAATCCATAACTACTTTGTATGACGCGAATATACTTGGTAAGTAACAAATTTTTTTTGTTCTTCGATTTATTATTATATATACTTCTTATGATCCAGTATATTTTACATGTTTTGGTGTGATTTGAAATCTAATTTATAAGTTAGTTAAAAAAATAATATTATAAGTATTTTATCGTGCAGTAAATAATTATCAAAGTGCGTCTAGTATTGTACACTATATCCACTTTAATAGTAATATACATTGACTATTATTTTTTTCTTTTTTTTATTGGAAACACGTCAGTCAAATAATGTGAAGTGGAAACATTGACGGGTCAAAGAGGAGATTTAGCCATTTAGGGCTTTAGGCGTGCAAAATACATCTTAAGACTTTAATTTGGAACGATACTTAGCCTTCTTCGAGCAAAATTGGTTGTTACTTGTCCAGTTGTCCTGCTTGATTGTAGATATGAGATTTCCTTCTTTTTTTTTCAAGGATTAATGGATTATACATATAGAGATTTTATTTTGTCTGATCGGATGAACAGTGAACTACATAAACATTAAGGAATCAGGGAGGTTTAATTGTAACAAAGAAAATGTTAATTAACGCGAAAATTGCAACCAGAAGTATGATAATTGATTCGAAATTTATGAAGAGTTATGAGGCTTAAAGTTAACAAGAAGGACGCAATATGCATATAATTTATTAATTTAAAAATAACAAAAAATATACTATGTAATTATTAGCCTTTTGATGTATAATCATTTTTGTTGCCTTTTTAAAACTCTTTAGCCTTGCTGCTTGAGTTTTTTGTGGAACTTTGTTGGTTTTGACTTCTAGTGTAGATAACATGTAGCTTGACATCCGTAGCTTGGACTGATTCCGTTACTGTGTGTTTGGATGAGCCAAGAATAAGGAATTTCGGTATGCGTGCTTATCTAAATTCCTTATTCTTATACTATGGTTTTGTTAGTATAGGAATAAGGGTCCAAATTCCTTATTCTTGTGTTGTTTGGGTTGCACAAGAATAAGAATAAACACGCATACCGAAATTTCTTATTCTTATTCCTTATTCAAGGCTTATCCAAACACACCCGTCGGTAGTCTAGAATAATAATTATATAAAACAGTTGATATTTGAAAAAAAAAAGGAATCTGTTATTTTCTCGGAAAAATCAAGTATAGATCACAACTAATAAGGAATTTGTTTAAGGGGGTGATAAGGATCATCCCCGATATTTGTCATCCCTATTATCCCCACACGTTTTTTATTTTAGGAAACAATTATTCACGCGTTTTCTAAAAACGGAAATTCAGTACTCATCCTTTTTTCGCTCTCCTCTCCCGCCCTAACATATTAACTTCAACAGTTATAGATTAACTTCAACACTAACATATTAAGTTCAACAGTTAATATATATAACTAGTTCATTGCAAATATTAGTAAAAATTTTTTTTAAAATAAGTGGGTTTAAACCCACCACTTTTCATTAACGAAAAGCAAAACAACAATTACAAAACTAATTACAGACTCAAATCCCTTCTCTGTACTAAACCCCTTCCCTATAACCAATCTTGCATCTACAAAAACCAACTAACGTAAACACCTTTCAGTACCAGCCAGCACCATCATCCCAGGTGAAGAATTATTACAAAATCAAACATAAACTACAAATATTAGTAAATCGCATGTGTTTTATTCGGTAATGTGTTTTAACGTTATCATATGAATACAATACATGTGTCATTATATTTGTTTTTAATTACGCTTAAAGAAGCTTCCTATAGTTAATTATCCAAGAAGAAATATTTATCACTACTGGTATAATAATTGAGATATATTAATGAAAATAATATACTTGAAATTAACATCATTTTTTTCTAATAGCACACTTACAAAGATGCCGTAAATATCACGAAATAAAATTAACAGAATTATTTGGTCGATATGAATACGCCAATATATCACTAAAACCAAGTTTACGTGTCAATCATAACAAAAATTCAATTTACTAGCAAGGACTCAAATATAAAAAATGTGTCGATCTAAAACCAGTTAAATGTCAACCTAATAGAAAATATTAGGCTGCAAGTCTCAAGTGATTCATATCAATCGACCCATCAAAAATGGCATAAATCCAAAATCTTTTCTAGTTAAAGATCCAATTGTATTCTTTTAACAAAAAAGGAAAAGAAAGATGTATTATCTCCTCTTATGTATTTTTTATAAATTTTTTATGAGAAAAAAGATATTGAAAGAAACAAAATCTCAACTCAACCTTTTTAAATATTCGTTATCTGCAACCTTGGAAATAAAGTACAGAGGTGAGAGAAAATGGCATTATTTGCAGGGCTTGTAAACTCGTAGTGGTAGCTGTACAATAACCCCAGACCTTGTACAATCATTAAATCCATATCCAATTATCCATCAATTTAATAAGGAAAAGCAAATGTATCAGTATCTCCAAATAAAACAAAAAAAACAAATGACTCCGGATGACACGACGTGTCCATTATTTGAAGGACTTTATATCCACGCAAAGTTGGTGGGTCCGACACTTCCAACCACGACGCGTCGCTTTCTGTAGAGCTCGGATCCTGTGTATCCATACCAACTGGTTCTTTGTGTTGCAATCCATCATTCAGCCGAGACTCGAGACTTGTGACTCGCTCTTGAACGAAAATACGAAAATGTTTTAATTCTTAGCTCTTGTGGGAACACTTGTTGTTTTGTTTGGTATAAACTATAAAAAGCGCTCTCACTGTGTGGTGTTCCAGACTTACAGGCAGTTGGGAATTTGGACTCGTTAAAAAGAAAAAAAGCAAAAGAAATTGGACTCGTCAAATACTCCAAATGTGGAGCTTCAAATTACAAAAATGTTTTCTGCGGCGTACAACTTAGCATGAAGCCACTGTTGATTTTCGAGGAAATCTTGTGATCTCCGGAGAATCATGTCCCGATTCTGCATCTATTTTTGTTGGGGAATTTATTTTTTAGCGGTTTCCAATTCTCCGTCCGTTCATATTCTGCCAGTGTTTCTGCATTTTAGCAAAAAATATATATATTTATTGCGTGATCATTATTTTCGTTTTCATTTTAGGCTGGATTTCAGAGTTTAATTTTTCTTGCAGTTTCTAATTTTTTCCCACTTCTGGAAGTATATATATGCGATTATAAGTAACTAGTATGTATAAGCATGAACACATGTGGGTTCTTGTATAAACATCAACCCTTGCAATTATATACACGAATACATGTCTGTGCGAATAATTACTTCAACCAAATATACACACCAGTAGAAGACTGAACACGTGTGCAAGTATTGATACTAAAAAAGAGTTCATTATCTTAGAATTTTGTAGGAACTCTCCGAAAATTTCTTATCTTTTGTCCTTCTTCTGTTTTTCTCCTTTTTCTTTTCCCCTTTCCGTTTCGATAGGTGTGGGAAGAAGAGAAGGAAAGAAGTATTGGAAAGTGTGTAACTTTATGAAGAGTTTGGATTGTTTATAAGTTACTAGAGGGACACATCGAGCTTCGCTCGATCCTGACTGCCTCTAAAATTTTCAATCCAAAATAAAAAGACAAAAAACAATAGGAAGAAGATAAGATTAATGAATGTTGATAAAGATAAGATCATATCATATATATATTGATGGTAAAGATGAAAGCATTATTGATGTGTGTCCTGTCTTGGATATAATTAAATAGAGTAAAATACTAACACATTTTTCTATGGAAAAAAATTATCAATTCTATTATTTTGCATAAAATTTTGAAAAATTAAATAAATCAGTAACAATATAGGTGATGATTGCAGATTTTTTTTTTCAAGCAAATATTATTATTATTATTATTATTATTATTATTATTATTATTATTATTATCATTATCATTATCATTATCATTGCATTAGATAAATAATAAAATTCTTGTGTATTTATTTTATTTGCAGTAAATCCTTCTACATTATTAACCTGAAAAAAAAATTAATCACATGTTTCATCATTATATAAAGAGAAAGAATTTATACGAATAAACACTCATGTTGAAAACTCTTTCACATGTTTCAGGTGAGCTATGAGAGACTTCAATTGATTGAGAACCTTTCTAAGTGAACCTTGAAATTCGATAAATCGTCAAACAAAAACCTGTTATCATATGAACCACAATGTAAGGCAAATATAGTCTATAATAACTCAATCAAATTTAAAACCTTATCCAACAATAAAAAAATTCATTATGATTGCCAGGCGTGTACCTCCGTTGTAGCACTTTTATTATCATTATGATTGAGAACGCACGAAGCTGAGCCCAGAAGAAAAGGAAAGAAGTAACGAATCTTGAAATAATAAGAGCAACAGAAAAACAACAAAGTTAGATTTGAGATTGAATAGCACCAAAATTATAGAAAATCTATGTTATCTGCTTCATGTTCTGTCAGTCTCTCTATTTGCCCTTATGTATGCAAAAAAGAGGGAAAATGAAGACAGATCTGCTATTGCGTACTGATAAGTAGATGAAAAATTAAGGCAATAAATTAGAAGGAAAAATGAAGAGATTCGCAATTAAAAAAAGGGACAGAAAAGAAGAGTCAATAAAAAAGGAAAACTGAAAGGATTTAGCAATAAATTCGCCTTTACTCTCTCGGAAGGAAAACGAACTGACACTCAGAGAGAGACACATGCAATTAAATGTTGCCCTGTTTGACTTATTATACGCACAGAAAAAAATTTAAGAAATCACTGAAAGAAATCTATCAAACAGTCGATATTGCAGCAGAATAAGCAAATTGACGGCGAGATAGGCGTGTTTCCAGACAAAATGAAAACTCCCTGGACACTCACGGTCTTTATTTATAATTGCATTAGGAATCAAACAGAAAGTAGTGTTGTTCATTATAGAGTAGGTTACAAAACTGAAATTGATAAAATTAAAACTTAAAAATAAGGGAAATTTCACTGTATCGGAGAGTCAAAATGAAACACACACAAAGCTATTGCAAAAAAAAATAATAATAACGATAATAATTGAAATACACACATATCTGGGTTGAGTTACTGGACTGGGGTTTGTGCATTTCTTGATGGGTCATGAAAAGATATCGTCTAGCCTTGATTTTTCATAGGAGGTGACAGAGAGGGATAACGATATTGATTCTAAGAGTGAGAGAGCCGACGAAGTCGTGTATACAGGAGAAGCCAGCATAGCTGCGAAGGGAAGAGAGAGGAGGAGGAAAGCGGGTCTGGGTTTGGAGGAGAAGATAAAGGGAAAGAAGAGATTTGTTGGAGAATAGAAAGAGATGGAGGGCAAGAGCAAAAAAATATACATTGATGACTCAACATCTTGTGGAGTAACGGGTCGTAGGCATGTCTATTTGGACAATTTTGATTTGGTACACAATGGCCTGGAGACTAATGTGCTATAGAATATTAAAAAAAATCATTGACATCAATTTAGAAATGAGATGGCGTGTCGGAAAAACAAATTAAAAACCAATTCGATACCCACAGGTTTTTATTTATAATACTGATTTCTTTCATTCTTCCTTCTTCCTCCTTCTCAACGCATCCAAACTTGTGTGGAGTGATTAGGATGCTATAAGATATAGTATGATCGGTCCAAAGAATTAACCACATATAATGCTCCTTATAATTAAAATTAGAGTTGCACCTGGTAATAAGAAAGCAAAACTTAATGGCATCAATACTATACTACAGAAAATCATGTAACGATTAATAATTTTAAAATAAAAAATAGATTTTAGGAATAACAAAACCCAGAAAAAAATTATAAGATAAAATGCAACTGAAAACCAAAAGTTACTTAACTAGATATATTATTGTAAAGGATGTCTTATACACAACACCCTTCAAAGCTAAACACTTATATAACACAAAGCCCATACTAATATATAATCTCATTACTCCACATGCACCTTTAATACCAAAACATCATTTAATACTTAACAAAACCTAAGATAGAGCATATACACAGCAACACGTCCTAAATAAACCCATACTATATGAAATTTCACATAAGCTTATTTTGCGCAACAGCCTGGCACAACTCATCTTCGCAGAACAAAATTCGGTGTGATGCAACTGACTTGAACACAGGTCGGGGCAAACCTGGAGGTAAAGCCAGCTTAGGTGGTTGGGGAGTCTCCTGGAAAAGCACAGCTGCAATCTGCTTCATGTCGATCGAATGTTGACGTGACGGCCGAGGCCCCAGGCGTGGTGCCTTTGGTGTTTGTGGGCTTGGTGCCAAAATAGCCTTGCCATCTCTCCTGCTGAAAACAAATGAAGATATTTTTTATCAACAAAGATTTGGCACATTCAAATAAATAATAAACACTAGTACAGGTGTAAGTAGATTTGGTACAGATCAAGTTCTTGGGCAATACCTACTGTCAGAATCTCAGACATGATTCCTTAGCACTTCATTTTATTAAAAGTTATTTATTATTTATGTCCTCTATTATATCAATCTGAAAATGCCAAACCTCTGGTACACTGGTACAGTAACATAGATCATTATGATGCCATGTTGAAATTGTGCTACAGATGGAGATTTCTTGCATACAGTAAGTGTCAGGGCACAAAAGTGATAAACATATTACCAAACTGCACAAACATTGAAGCCTTTAGGTCTCAAATTTGGTATAATTCCAGTCAGGCACATTGATAATGCAAAACTAAAAAATAGGGATAAATAGCTGCAGTACACAGGCAAGCTGTTAAAAATAGAACGCATGAATTTGGATTTTTGATGATGAGAATTTTTTATTATCTGATCTTAATCGGGTGTTCTTTTACATAAGGCTTTACATGTCTATTTATAGACTAAGTTGCAACGGTAAAAAAAATGACCGTTGTTATATCCCTAACGGTAAAATAAAGAAAAGTAGCAACCCCTTTTTAAGAATAAAAAAAGGTTGGAGGGCTATTTAACAAAAACGCCAATGATGATTGTTCTAAGATTACTGGTCTCTAATTATCTCTATTCTCAACACTCCCCCTCAAGCTAGGCATGTAGATATCGTACAAGCCTAGCTTGCTTCCAATATCGTCAAAAAACTTCTTGCTTAATCCCTTGGTGAAAATATCCGCCAATTGTTCTTGACTTCGAACGAAAGGAGTTTCAATCTCTTTGGCTTCAATTTTTTCTCTAATGAAGTGACAATCCACCTCTATGTGTTTAGTCCGCTCGTGAAAAACGGGATTTGCCGCAATATGTCTTGCCGCTTGATTGTCACAAAACATTTTCATTGGCTCTTTATTAGCAATATTCAAATCGGCAAGTAGTTGCTTAATCCACGTCAATTCGCTTGCGGTGGATGCCATGGCTCGATACTCTGCTTCCGCGCTTGATCGTGCCACGACATTTTGTTTCTTGCTTTTCCATGTGACTAAGTTTCCGCCTACAAATGTGCAAAAGCCGGTAGTTGATTTCCTATCGAAACTTCCGGCCCAATCTGCATCGGAATAGCCACATATTGCATTAGTACCATTTCTCCTCATCCAAATTCCCTTTCCGGGAGAACCTTTTAGATATCTTAAAATTCTATTAATGGCATCTAAATGAGGTGTTCTAGGTGAATGCATGAATTTACTAATTTGACTTACGGCAAAAGATAGGTCCGGCCTAGTAACGGTTAGGTAAATTAATTTTCCTACAAGTCTTTGGAAATGGCTTATGTCTTTTAATGGTTCACCTTTTTCATTATCAAGTTTTTCATTCATGTCAATTGGAGTTTTGGCCGGCTTACAACCTAATTTACCGGTTTCCTTAAGCAAATCAAGAACATATTTTCTTTGGGATATAAATAGCCCTTTTGAAGAATGAGCAATTTCTATCCCTAAAAAATATTTTAATTTGCCTAGATCTTTAATATCAAACTTATGTTTTAAGTCATTTTTTATCCTATCAATTTCAAATTGGTTATTGCCGGTTATGATTATGTCATCGACATAAACTAAAACCGCGGTGGTACCATTGGTATTATGCCTAACAAACAATGATGTATCGGCTCCACTTTTTTTAAAATCACAAGATAATAAAAATTGAGAAAGTTTGCCATACCATGCCCTTGGAGATTGCTTTAATCCATAAATAGATTTTTTTAACCTACACACAAGGTTAGAAATATTCTCTTTTTTGTGGCCGGGAGGTAATGACATGTAAATTTCTTCTTCAAGATTTCCTTGAAGGAATGCATTTTTAACATCCATTTGATGCAAAGTCCAATTATTATTTACCGCTATAGAAAGAAGTATCCTAACGGTATTCATTTTGGCCACCGGTGCAAAAGTTTCATGGTAATCTATACCATAAGTTTGGGTATACCCTTTGGCCACCAATCTAGCTTTATACCGTTCTATGGTACCGTCGCTATGGTATTTAATTTTGTACACCCACTTACAACCGACCGGTTTTTTCTTTTTTGGTAGTTCACAAAGTATCCAAGTTTGATTTTTTTCTAAGGCATGAAGTTCTTCTTCCATTGCCTTACACCATTTTGGATCCTTTTTTGCTACCTCATAATTAGTTGGTTCCACAATTTTGGATAAAGAATTTAAAAAGGCATAATGTTCACGAGATATATTATCATAAGAAATGTAATTTTGAATTGGATATTGTACCGAATAAATAACAAAATCCCTTAATCTTATGGAAGGTTGAGGTTGTCGACTAGATCTTCTCAATGGCATATCTTGCTCTTGAGTTTCGTCATCCTCCTCAATATGTTCTTCTTGATCGGTTTCTTCAAGTTCTTCATTTTCATTTTCTTCGTTTTGTAAGCTTCCTTCACTTTCTTCTTGTGTTTCTTCACCTACAATATTTCTCAATTCTCTTCGAAACTCATTTGTTTCAACGTTAGTAACACAAGGATATATAAAATCATTTGGAAGAATTTTTTTTAACATTGTCTTCACTATAATTTTCATAAAACGGTTCGTTTTCAAAAAAACTAACGTCTCTAGAAATGTAAAGTTTTTTATTTTTTGGGTCGTAACATTTGTATCCCTTTTTTTCGGAAGAATACCCGACAAAAATAGTTTTAATTGAAGTAAAATCAAGTTTATCAATTCTTTGATTGTGCACAAAACATTTGCAACCAAAAACTCTTAAATGACTAATATCTAATTTTCTACCATAAAGAATTTCTAAAGGGCTTTTAAAATCTAAAATGGCACTTGGTAACCTATTTATCAAATAAGTCGCGGTTAAAACGGCATCCGACCAAAAATTTTTTGGAACATAATTTTGAAATAAAAGTGATCTAGTAACTTCTAAAAGATGACGATTTTTTCTTTCGGAAACACCGTTTTGTTGAGGAGTGTAAACACAAGTAGTTTGATGTAAAATACCTTTTTGTTTAAGAAAGTTAGAAAAATTTTGATTGACAAACTCGGTACCATTGTCGGTTCTCAAAATTTTAATTTTCTTGTCAAATTGATTTTCAACAAAATTCATAAAAGCTTGAAAATGTAAAAAAACTTCATTTTTATTTTTCATCAAATATAACCATGTAGTTTTTGAAAAATCATCAATAAAAATAACAAAATATCTATAATTATTATAAGAAGTTATAGGTGCCGGACCCCAAACATCGGAATGGATAAGTTCAAAAAAATCATTACTTTTAGAGTTTGAAATAGGAAAAGGAGGTCTAGTATGTTTTGCAAGTTTACAAGTTTCACACTTACTACAATCTAAATTAGAAAAACTAAAAATTTTGTTTAAAACTCTATCAGAAGGATGCCCAACACGCTTGTGCCAAAGTTTACTCAAATCTTCATCTTTACTTGTTTTGAAAACAAATTTATTGCTATTTAAAAAATAAAGACCGTTTTCGAGAAATCCTTCACCAATCTTTTCTTTCGTAAATAAATCCTGAAAAAAAACATTTTCTCCTTTAAAAATAATTTCGCAATTCAACTCTTTTGAAATCTTACTAATAGATAATAAATTAACAGAAGAATTCTCAACATAAAACACGTCTTGTAAAAAATTTTTTGGAAAAATACTAACCATACCCCAACCTTTAATTCTAATTTTTTCATTATTAGCAATGGTGAAAAATTGATCATTTCTAATAGGCCGATAATTTTTTAACAATTCTAGATTCCCGGTCATATGATCCGTTGCTCCGGAATCAAGAATCCATTTGGTACAATTATTTGGTGCATTAATGGTGGTACAACCAATGGTTAAACATTTATTTTCAATTGGATTTTCTAACCGAGGCTCAAACAAATTTGTTTCATTTATGAATTTTGTATCGGGCATAGGTTTAACCGAACTAATTTTCATTTCCAAAATAGGTTCAACATTAGTTAGGCTGGTTCGGTTAACTTTTGACCCATCTGTTGAATAACACGAATTTAATTCGTGGGTTGTACCAAGCCCACCAGGAGATAAAATACTAAGACCTTTGTTTAGAAGAGAATAAAGTTGGGCTTCAATCTTATCGAGTCGATTTTTAGTCGAGTCCGAGCCCACTCCATCTCTCCGACTTGGTTTGTTCGACAGAAACTCGAACTTCTCTCTCTCCCCCTTACGCGAGCAGCCTCCTCTCGTTCTCCTCTCGAGCGTGTCGCCGCCTCTCTCTAACGCAGCTGCGCGACCTCCTTCTTCCTTCTTAGCCGAATCGAGGTGAGAACAAGGAAGCCAGCATCTCTCCACTGCGTGACCATATGGGCTGGAGCAGTCGGCGGCTCTCCTTGTTTTTCCTCTTCCATGGCCCGAATTAGGACTAGGTTGATGGCCGATGTCGATGTTTTGACCAACACCATTCACTTGATTTTTGCTCGAGAGGCTGAGGAGCTCAGTACTAGGTAACTGATTCTGAGATTTGTTGGAGCTTGATTCAAGATAACTTTTTTTAGTGTTTTGCTTGATTCTTCCTCCTTGTTCTGTCAGTGTTCTTGTTGAACGTCTTTGTTGATCTGGTTGAACTGTGCTTATGGCACATTGCTGATTTTGACTGGTCATTTTGCTTACAATTTGTGCCCATGAGAAGGTACTACTCTCTCTCATCTGAGGGATCGTAGATTTTGAGGTAGGGGCCTCAGATATGGCTGAGAGCAGCTCCTCTTGATTTAGCACCATTTTTTTGTTGGTTAGTTGGTTTTGATTGCGGAAGTTTAATCGAAGGGCTCTGATACCATGTTAAAAATAGAACGCATGAATTTGGATTTTTGATGATGAGAATTTTTTATTATCTGATCTTAATCGGGTGTTCTTTTACATAAGGCTTTACATGTCTATTTATAGACTAAGTTGCAACGGTAAAAAAAATGACCGTTGTTATATCCCTAACGGTAAAATAAAGAAAAGTAGCAACCCCTTTTTAAGAATAAAAAAAGGTTGGAGGGCTATTTAACAAAAACGCCAATGATGATTGTTCTAAGATTACTGGTCTCTAATTATCTCTATTCTCAACACAAGCCTGTACCAATATGAGACCATACCTGTTAGGCACTGATATTATATTATAAATTCTGAACTACAACTTACCGACTTAAATTGAAAGCATGCTTTTTTACAACCTGAAGAAGAGCTTGTACAGAAGAAGTTTAGAGGTTGTACCTTGCAAAGGGCCAATGTTCAGTGGGAAGAGGTGTTTTGGCATTTAGCATTTCTTGCCTGCTGCGATCAGGGGTTGTATAGTTAAAATAGATCTGCCTTGCAAAAATCACCTGCATCCAATTCAAAACATCATAAATACACTCATCTACATGCGTGCATATATATTTTGCAAATCAAAATGAACACTTGTAATTGTTTAGTTGGTGCAAATCTTAGTACTGGTAAAGCAAGGAGTGGGGATATAGGCCTATAGGGGCCTTTTGGGTGTAAAAATCTTTGGATTCGTTTAGAAACTCAGTAATTGTTTCTGTTGATTCATTTGAAACTGACATTCATGGTTTTCTTTCTCAGAAAAAAAAAAACTGAACACTTGTAGAAAGCACTCATTTTTCACAATTGCATCTGCACCCAACTTCTTGAGATATTTGTGAATAGCACCCAAGTGTAGACCAATGTGACAGAAAATACATTTCTTTTAAAAATTGAAAATTTTGTCCCTTCTTTGAACAATTTTCTTTAGTTCATCTGATAAAGGTGGTTCAGAATCTATCTTATTATAAGCAGTTTTGGTTGAGTCAAAATAAAAATGTCACTCATCATCTTCATTAGCTTTGTTTTATCTATAATCAATGGGTTTTATAAAGCGACACAACAAAACAATACTCCAAATGGTAAAAACCCTGTACTTAAAATCTCAGGTATTATTTCAAGCTACAAACAAATATTGGGGTAGTTAAGATGAAAGATTTAATTTACAAAGTCCCATGTAAGAGGGTATCATCTATGAGGTGCAAATGTATGAACTGCATTTCCAGGAAATTTTAAGCAAAACAAAACTAATAAGTTACCAACTCTCATTCAAACAAAGCAAAAGTAACAAATTCCTGATACTCACAGCTGTTCGAATCCTCATAGAAACATGGAAAACAGGTCGTAGCTGATCATGGTGCAAATGGCACATTATTCTTACCTGAAAAAAGGAATGGTCAAATATTAATTTTTGCACATTTCAATATTAGCATTCCACAGGGTACCTGTTGCCTACCAGTTCCACAATTTCACAGAGCCTATTTCTTTTTATATTTCTTTTAACAGAAATCATAAGTAACAATACAATACTTCAGCCATTTTTCCTAAAACTTACCAATAAATCCAATGGGAGGGATTCAAGCCGTGAATCACTATCAAAATGACGATCTTGAGGTGTTTTGGGGGTTTTAGGTAGTTTTGCCAGTTGCATCTCACTTTTGATCTCTGGGGACAGAACTGGGGACAAAACTGGGGACAGTAGTGTGGTGTCCGCATCCGTTGCAGGATTATTTTCCTTTTCGGTATCTAATAAAATTCGCTTCTTTCCTATGACTTGACATGACTTGCTGGTGCTTCTACTGTACCGAATCTGTGCAAGTGCACCTGGTTTTAGGTACTTATTTTTTGAAATTTTTGTGTTCTTCTTTGGCTTTAGAGGCATTGTAGCTTTATTTAATTCACATCAGAATTTCTGGTAAGAAAAAAAGAACATAATGAATGTTTTTTAGGTGAAAGGTATTCATTATATTAACTAAAGGATTGACAGAATTGCTTTGTTTAATATAACAACAGTATATAATGAAAAGAAAATTCATTCTAGGAAACAATTGTAACCACTAGTAACACAAAGGTCAAAGATGTAAACTAAGTAATGAGTAATGACTAAATTCAACCAAAATAAAAAATAGCACCACAAAAGGAATATCAGCTCGTTAATTAAGACAAAAAACTGACATTAATTTTTGAATTTTTTTTTAAATAATCTTAAAGAACCGTCCTTTCTAGAGGGCATAGGCGCATAGTAAACAAAGGATAGAGCAAAACTAACTTATTCACGTCTGAAATTAAGACTTAGAAACTAACTACTCTCGTTACTCTATCGTCTACCATTGTAAATTCAGGACCAACAATTTAAAACTGTTGATAAGGCAAATTCACGAGATATTTAACCTGAAATGGCAACAATAACAGAAAAATCTCAACCAAAACAGATCTAGGACCTATCAATCCTTTGAAAGATCCCATTTTGTCCCAAGAACTATTCATACTTCTCAATTAGAACTCCGATTTTCACAGTTAGTCACAAACATTTATAAATACAAAGGAGATGTCAGAGAACAAGGCTCATGGGGAGGTTAAAAAAGAAAAATTGACCCTTTTCTCTACGAAGAACCTACAAACAATTTACAGTTACCTAGCTCCAGATGGCTTCCCATGCGTACTCCTCTAAGAATCAACGAACGACAATTAAAAGCTAAGGAAAAACAAGAGAATTAGCGAAGTACCTGGAAAATGAGAAGCTACGAGCCAGCGCAGGAATAATTACTAGCTTATTTTTCTCTGCTAGAAAACTTTTTTTCCTTAAAACAAATGCGAGGAGAGGGAGAAGAGAGAGAAAATTGGGGGTATTTGGCGCAAGTTCGATTTTCGTCTTCCCTCCAGATTTTATTTCGATTCCCGCCAAAATTTTCGAGGTCAGCGGGACCGACCGACTGCCAGACCCGTACAATTCCTCCTTGGATTCCTTTTTTTTTTTTAATTTAATGAGAAGGTTAATTATTGTTTCTTGACTAAAACAATGTACCAGGCTACCAGCCTACCAGGGTTCCCGGTTCAGGGATCCGAAAATTGAGATCAGCTGCCGCGCGACACAGCGTGTCGCGCGGTATGCTGGCCGTTTGATTAAAATCCAATGGACAAGGGAGCCCCGTGCATGTAACCTAGATTGGTAGGCCCGTAAAAAGTGAACCGTCCGATCAAGATCAGACGGCTCGTAGTGCGCGACACGCGGTGTAGCGCAACAGCGAATCCGGATTGAGGGATCCGATATTGAATACAGGCGGATTAAATTTATGGTTGCTCCCGGTGTACGAAGAGACTCCGTTATGTTTTATGGGGTCGTGTTCGGAATTTACAAGAATAGTAAATTCTAGACATGTTTTTATCATAAATAATCCAAATTCTTCACAAAGTTACACACTTTCCAATAAATTTATGTCTAGAAATAATAAATTTTCTAAATTCTCCAAATTCCTAAGCGATCCAAACGGCCCATGTTTTTATTATTTTGAAGTAATATAACAATCAACAATACCATAAGCTATTTTTCACATATATATAAATGAATCATATATAAAAATTATATGAGTACAAATTTTTCAACATATTAAGAATGTGAACTCTGTACAATTTTATTTGCAATTAGTGTGAACTACGTATTATGTCAAGTGATTAATTATGTAAAAATGCATGCTTAGCGTAAATTGTATACAATAAATTAGTAAGAACTTTAATGTAAATGTGAACCAATTTAAAAATTTAATGTGTGAAATTTTTATATGTGCATGGCTCGTATTTTATAACGCATAAAAGTGTACGTGTGTCGTGTGTGACCCATTAAAATTCTTGCCAACCAAACAGGCGATATACCATGATTTTGTCATTAGTGATAGTTAGCTCGACATTATTTACAAATTATTTTTTCAGAACTTGATTAAACATTACGGTCTCATGGTTGTTAATCTTAATGGTTCGTCATTCTTTCTTTTTAAAACCTCTTATAAATCATTATATTTTGTCATGAACTGTTTTATATGAAAGCTGCGGTAGTCAATAGTAAACACTACTATTTACAAAAAAAAAAATGAAGAGAAAACATCAACACAACATTTAAAAAAAAAAAGGCAATAATGAGCTTCGTTAGATAGGATTGTTCAAAGACCTCCAACATAGCAAAACTCAAGAAAAGATGCAACCGAATTAAAAACAAAAATTATTGAATGATAAGGCGGTCTCTCGAGAATTTATGTTTAAATAACCCTAGCTTGCAAAAATTTAGAAATTAGAAATCATTCACTGCCTGTGGCCATTAAGAATTCTCCTTCACAAACCACTTCACCACCAACATAGGCTTTACCTTCCATCTTTGCAATACCAAATCTCTTTTGGAGTTTAATTAGTGTCATGCGCATCACAAGTGTGTCACCGGCTATAACTGGTTTGCGAAATCTAACCTTGTCAATTCCTGCAAAGAAGAAATTTTCACGGGACCCACCAACTTCAGGTTGTAGCATAACAATCCCTCCGACCTGGGCCATTGCCTTCAGAAACAAAATGTAATAAAAATTAAAAAGGACCGATCAATTGTAAATGATGGATCTGGTAGCATTTGGTAATGACTGGTGCACGATTAGAAACAACAAAGAATCTTTTATTTTGATGTGCATCCTTTTCATACATAGAAAAGTCGATCCGATAGAGAGCCATTGGGTCCAACCCCCCCCCCCCCTCCAACCTTGGCCCAAAACAGACACACAAAAAGGAAAAAGAATGCAGTATCAAAAGCTCCTGTCACGAACATCCCTCGTACTACTTCAAAACAAATCGCTTGGGCACTTTCATTGTTGTGCTATGCGCTTGTGAGAATCTCCAGTGTACCAAACTATTTTACCTTTTTCCTATAAGACTAGCATTACTCATAACACATAAATAAAAAAAAAAGTAAGGAAACAAATAAAGAAGAGAAAGAAGAAAAAGTATATTGAAAACAAGATAAAAAGATTATGAAAGCAATGATAGAAAGAAAAGCACCTCAACCATGAGAACACCAGGCATTATTGGGCGTTCAGGGAAATGTCCAGGGAAGAAATTGTCATTTATTGTTACATTTTTAATAGCAACAGCTGTTTCACCTGGTTTGTATTCTATAACTCTATCCACTAGCAGGAATGGGAACCTGACCAAGATAAAACAAGAGAAAAACCAATGAATATAAATAGCATTGAGCTTCTGTAAGATGAAGACTCATCCAATATTTATAAAGTACGGGACAAGAAAACATCATGATTAAAGAATAGTCCTAGATTTTTATAAATAAACTTTGTTAATGTCACTACCATTCAATCACTCTGAAATTAGATCAGAAACATCTTTTTTCCTATCTACAGGTGTATTTGACCTCACCAATCCTACCCAAATACAACCATTTCACATGTATCTTGTTAGATCTCCTAGGTGTATGTGTTATAAATTGTAAACTATCAAATATGACATATAGATGAAGGTGATGCTTTTATATTAAAGAGGAGGTATAAGCAATAAATTAAATTGGGAAAAAATAGTTAATTGTTAGTATGTATATGTAATACTAGTCATTTACTTCAGAAAATTGGCTGGAAAAGTATAACAACATGTCTACCATTGTATATCTCGAATCTTGTAATTTTGGTATGCTAACTCAAGATGTATATCCAGAAGGCCAAAATTTGTCAATTTAAAATTGGTATGCACGAGAAGTCATATCATGATAATGCGTGTGAATGTGTTGCCCTTGGTTCAACATTCCTGGTCCCAATGCACCAGTGGGTGTTCAAGTGATTACCATAATTTGAAAAAATATGAGATAAAAGGTTCAAAAGTACTGAGTTTTCTAATGTAATTTTGACCAATTGAAAACCCAAAATGCACTATATACCCCCAGCAAAAGTTCCTTGTCTAGTCCAGGGTAGCATTTTGAGCCAAGTATTGTGATACATGGTGACGCAACTTGCTATAGTGGAATTGGACAGCTAATTGGAAAGCATGCAAGTGGAAAATAAATCAAACATTCAGTATCAGGCAAAGTGTGTGCATAGGTTTCAAAATGCACTGTGGTCAGTAAATTTTCAATACGAGTGTACAATTATAAGGAAAAATAAAAACATATATTAAATCCTAATAGAAGAAAAATAACCAAAAGCTTGATAATCTAACCTGTGAGGTAGAATATCTCTGATCTGGTTTATGTCCATCACAGTGGGATATGCAGCAAATTCTACAACAAAAATTACCAGACATCCGAAACGGGTCAAAAAAAATTCTAGTATAAAGATCGACCAGTAAATGAACTTTAAGAAGAAAGTAGACTTTCTAGTAAAAATTACAGACACGAGCAAATTTAATTAAAAAAAAAAGTGTCTGAAATCTGTGCTTACTCTTCTCAATTGGAATCTCCGCTTCAGTCTCAACTGCAACGCTTGGAGTACACTTAACCAAAGAGCGATTCGATTTCATTGATGGAGAGATGATCCTAGCATTCGACACGGATAGAGGCGTCGCCTTCTGGGCTTGACGAGTTGGGTTAATGGGAAGCGACGCAGCGAGTTTCGGACTGGAGAGAGAAGGACTGAGCTGGAAGGATGGGGAGGGAGAAAAGAGAGATCTAGCCATGGTCGTCGCCTCCATTGCTGTTTTGATTGAGAGAGAGAGAGAGAGTAGTGAGAGGCTGAGCGCGGAGTTTGGGGTTTTAGAAGAGGAGGCGATGAAAACGAGGAAAGAATTGAAGAAACGGCAGCTTGTTTTATTTATTTTAGATTTTAGATTAGATAGTTGTTGTTGGTAAACACCTGCTTGTTTTACTGTTTTCTTTTTAGTTCATTCGACATTTTCTCATTTTTTAAAAGTCCATGTTGAGTTATTTCATATTTGTATGTGGAATCAGGATTATGAGAGCACTTAGTTTCGTGTGCAATCTAGACTATGGAATAGGTAATGCATAAAGCTGCATTCCATGATGTTTTACATTTTTGAAGGAAAAAATTTTGATTTTAATCTCCGAACTTTTATTTACACTAAATTATTTAAATGACTTAGTTTTATATTAATCAAGTTAAACCTTAAATTGTAAAGAAAGGAAACTTCCTAGGAAGTGAACAGACCCATAAAATTTCAATGGGTATTTTGGTCTTTTTACAATTTACACCTCATATCTATTTCTTAATCATTCTTAAATTACACACCAAACACAACTTAACTTTGGAGTAGTAAGATAATTTAACTAGTTACAAATTCTCAACTTACACCACAAATTAAGTTCCTGCCAAACATGGCCGTACATGCATTGAACGCGTGAGGAAGTGTTTAATCAGTTTGTTTCGTCATGTTTTTGGGAAATTATTTCGGTTTTTTACAGTTGTCTGAACGCATGAGTTTTTAAAATGACTTGTGTATATGTTTAATTAATGTATAAAATAGTAACAAATTTGAAATACCACTATGAAACATTAAAAAAAAACCGAATATACAAAAGATTAAAAAATGATATACAAATATATATATTGCATAAAATTGACTATAACACAAAATTAGGATCGACAAAAGAGTAGAAGTGCAACAAAACATACGAAGATATGCAATCACTTTAAAGAAGTTCAGATATGGAAGGAACTAGCTATTATATCGTGCTCCGCACGATGAAAGTTTAATTTTAATTTACACTCGTAGCCTTTCACTTGGATGAAATTGGGAAAACATAGAATTGAATAAAAAAAATATATAAGATATAATCCGATCCACACCGAAGGGGAAAAAAATAACCTAGTCCATGACAGTTCCTTGACCGATGAATCTACTGCCAGTTCCTTGACTGCATCATGTGCGAGTCAGTGTGCTCCAACAACTGTATCCCTTCTTAATATATCTTACTTTGATTCACAGCAAGATGGACAACATCAGAATGCAGTGATGCAGAACTCTAAATGCCCTCCAAGAAGGCAGTTCCAGCAAGAACCTATTATTGATATAATTTTCAAATGTTAAACACTTAGTAAAAATATTTATTCTATAATAATAATGTACAATATACTTCTGTTCTGAAAGGATCTGCATATTGCCCACTGCATGATCATGTAACTTTCCTCCTACATCATGTAAAATCACTACTCTGGCCATGTTCTATTTTAGTCCCTGTAATTTTTTATTACATTTTCTTTGCAATCCTAATCCACAAATATCAAAGAAATTTTTCAAAATTTTTAAGCAAGCTTAACAAGACTGTCACTTCAAGTAATGGCCTAAAATCAATGTGACTATCTCTATCAGGTTAACATCACAAATGTCTAGATTCTAGAAATACAGATCAAACTTAAGTCAAGTAGTGCAGTTGACTTGCTCTGACAGCCAAATTGCAAAACATGCACCTCAATGATGACACAATACTGTTAAAATACCCCTCGAGACCGCACTGAAAAAAAGGATAAGAGGCAACTTTTTTTCCAATCTTTGCTCATTCCATAAATTGATATTGGGGGCGTTTGGATCGCTTAGGAATTGGGGAAATTTGCTATTCCTAGGCATAAATTTATTGAAAAGCGTGTAACATTGTGAAGAGTTTGGGTTGTTTATATTAAAATTTATGTCCGGAATTGCTTATTCCCGGAATTTGGGACGCATCCAAACGATCCCATTGAAGTTTGTTTCAAGGACTAGCATGAAGTACATATTCTTACTCTTACCTATCTTTTTCCTATCACATCTGTACCAGCCAGTCCTATCGGGATCAGTACGTACCAATTGATACTGGTTTCTTAAAACACTAACCAATCAATGCCAGTATTAACTGAATCAGACCCAAGTTGAATGAAGGATCCAAATTGCAAATGTAAAGGAGGAATGTATTTTTTTTATTTTTACTAAAATTACAAATATGAAATTTTGATCCAGTTAAATTAACCACCTTGAGTTGAAATTGCATTTTTACATTCCTCATCATGTGTTGTTTTATTAATCATGATGCAAATAATCGATAAGACCTAGTGGGTAGAATTTTCGAGCACAAACCTGCACAACGTGATCATATGCACTTTTACTTTAGCTGAACCAGAAAGCCCCGCATGAACCTGTCCATTTTAGATGCAATTCAACAGCAACATTAATTTTTTTTTAAAAAAATGTCTATGAATTTATTGGTAAAAGAAATCAAGTATCTCTATTTGGCAATTGCCACATGCAAGGCAGCACAGAAACCTAAGTATGACCAGGCGAGCCAGCATAGCTTAACTCATAGATAAAATAATACCTTTTCAAATAAACGAAAAACTAACATGCAGCAAAATATGTTATAATTAAATGGAGTTTATATATGTGATTGTAAAAGCATCATTCCACCTTTTAGTCCTGTGAACACTGAAGAGGAATCCATCAAGGCAGAGATTGTTTCCAAGTGCTAGTTCATATATTTTTGTTTTTTTACTCCCTTGAAGATAATTAGAAGTTCAGTCAGTGTGTGGTGATAAGCTCATCTGCTCAACTTCACCTACAAGTATTATATGCAAACAGATTATAATTTTATTCTATGGAAAAAATATAAATTTATAAAAAAAATCGCAAAATATGCTGGCAACAAAAAATGAATCTCTAAATTGAATGTTTCTCTCATAACATCAACCACAATACTGTTACATATGTAGAAAAGCTATCACATTCTAGATGCCAAAATTTTGTTGTGCTTAAAATAATACTACAAATACTATGACTTAATTGCAAAATTAGACACTAACCTTGTCCGCTGCATCTTCAACCTCCAGACTTAGAGTTATTAGATTCTTCTGGCTGCCTTTTTTCTTCGTTCTATCCTTATTTCCAGCGCAGCTCTTCCTAGGCTATAATCAGATGTCACAAACTACAACAATTTAGTAATAAAAAAAATGAGTATGGAGATTAACATAATATAAAAAAGATATGGCAGTACAAAGGTTAAAGTTGAAATGCTAACATTCAAAAGTCTAAAAGGAGAGAATTATGGTTTTTTCTAAACCAATATGAAATAATAGACTCATTTTTAAAGCATTTGTTGTAGCCACATAATATGCAATGTCATAATCCTTTATTGATTTACAAAGAGAACCATCATACTGGATTTCAAAATCACAAAAAAGAAGCAACTAAGAAACTTGATAACTTTTAAAGATTAATTGTTGAAATACCTTCTTGAATAGAAACCTACAATTGCCATCTACAGTCATGCAAGAATTGTTTCAAAGCTATCGTCTAAATCTCAGATACTTGCAATCAGATTGTATGATAACGCACCTCAAATAGATGCAATCACAATAACGCGCCCAATTATCATCGACAATGCCTTACTCCAAGTGAGTTAGCAGTTTCAGATCAATGATTAGGTTTCTTCCTGCAATATTTGCTGGATCTGTCAACTGCTAGCGGAAGTACGTAACATGAAAAAAAGAAAAAAAGGAAGACTTACCGAAGCAAGACAGAGAAATGAAAATAGAATTCGCGAGAGAAGTTCGGTATGATCTTCTTTGTTCCAGGATTTGTCCAAACTTTTACAGATCTGCAGAGCTGATTCGAAATTCTGTTTAGAATGAAACGGGCAATTCACCGGCCACTAAAAGTCTAATACCAGAACCAAAAGCACACCAACATCTCTTAAATTTGTATAAATTTTTTATAGAACACCATGCAGAGAGAGAAATTCTGACAAATTTTAAATTACCTGAAACAATGGAAGGAAAGAGAGCATAGCACAATTTCTCTCCTAAAATCAAATAAAAAGGAAATTTACAGTATCGGTTACTACCTGATCATTCTTGCTGAATGACTTCGTATTGAGAGACAGACAAAGAAGAAGACTGAGATAAATCTCTGACCATCACAGGTTCAATGTTCTTCTAACAGGCAAAAAAAAATGTAAGAAATAGACAGAGAAAAAGACTCGACAGACACAGGGAGCGATTGATTTCACTTACCACCTATCTATTCTCCTCGGCTTATTTTTAAGGTTGACAGATGCACTGGCTCCGATCGATCGTTCTAGAATCTAAGGCTAGGTTTGTTGCCTAAGCACATTTTAGACATGAATTCCTGTTGAATCAGGAGGATCCATAAGTCCATGACGAACAAAAAAGTCAACTCGATTTCTATTTTTTGTCTCAATTTCTTGTGCAAACTAAGACAACACAAAACTGCAAAAAAATAAACAAAAGAGTAAAGAACAAATTAAAACAAACTTCGATAATCTCAAGAACAAACTTTGATATTCTACACTAAAATAACACGAAACTTTACACGAATTACCTATAATCAGAATACCTGCAAAACATCCGAAATCCACCAGCAATAGCCGTAGCAAACTTGCAGAAAATCAGTAAAAATGAGTCAGCAACAACATAGGCACAACCCAGACAAACTACAAGAGTAAAACATGCCGAAATCAGAAAACAACAACACAGCAAAAGAAACGAAGATAGCACAACTAAGTGAGAAGTAGCAGGAATGCATGAACAACCAAAATCAAGGCTCGGACCGACAAAAATAGAATGAAAATGCTAGAAATAGAAAAAAAGCCACATACCAGAGCAACACAGGAAGAGAGCAAAAAAGAAGATCTAGGGTATTCGAGAGCAGGTACTGAGGCCATCACAATGCACCGTACAAATCAGAATGGCATAAAGCAGCGAAGAGCGATCGATACTGTACGGAGAAAACGGAGACAGATCTAGTAAGGAGAAACCATAGAATAGTGGAGGGTGCGACGAGCAGAAAAGATAATGCATATCCGATAAAAAGGCAAGGCGCAGGGAAACCCAACAGAAAACCCAACAGAAAAGATACTGGGATTGAATGCTAATTCTACAGTGCCTTCAGGTTTGAAATTGAGGTATTTATGATGATGTAGAAGGGATCATTCGAATGCAGCATTCATCTTCAATTTAATAAAGTACGAGCTGATAACATCACAATACCATACAACCCAAGCTCGCTGAAACTATCACATAACAAATTCCGTCAGCTTGACATGACAAACAAATTTGCATTGGTTACGAAATGATTTCAGTTAACAAAGTAAAGGCTGTGTTTGGATGTGTTGTGGGAAGAAGGAAAGAAGAGAATAAGGGAATAAATTTATTATAAACAATCAAAACTCTTCACAAAGATACACACTTTCCAATGCTTCTTCTCTTCTTCCCACACCTTATCCAAACGGAGCCAAAGAAAAGAAAATAAAAAGAAAAATAAAATTGAGATGAGATGAGATGTACCATCCATCCTTACTTGCAATTTGCTTCTCTCAAATACAATATATTGTACACGTAACTACATCAAGACCAATGTGGGACGAAAAAAATTGAAGTCAATGGACTTCCTCCTATAAAATAACCAAAAATGTTATTCTCAACAAAAGCCAACTGTGTGGTTTACGATACAAAAACCATTCATATTTGTACTTTTAAGAACATCAACACAAATACAAATTAACCAAATTTAATCAGTGGACAAGATCAAGCATAGTCTTCCTTCGAGGGAACCTCTGTGGAAGGCGGAGGGACATTGCATCTTCTATCTCTATAGGCAAGTGTGTGGCCACAAAAACTATACCACCTTTCTTCCTGTTTTCTGCTATGATGTACTCTAGCAATCGCACACCTACGGCATCAAGTGCAACATATGGTTCATCGAGCAGCCAAATCGGCCTATCAATTGCAAGTTAACGTGCCAACTGCAATCTCTTCCTCTGGCCCATTGACAACATTCTCGCTTTCTCATTCATGAGCCTAGACATATCCATAGATTCTGTAATTAGTATGCTGATGTTAAGTCTGTACTAGTGTATATTGGTACTAGAGTCAGGAAATACGACCTGAACCAAATAGGTCAGGTTGAATCCCAAAAAAAAAGGAACTTGATAAGTCAATTGACAAGAACCCAACCTGGCCCAAAGCCAATCTAATGGAAGCCCATCAACAACAAGGAATTTCCCGCCCATCAACAACAAGGACAGACTTTATCCCAAACAAGTTGAGGTTTGATGCAGGCTAGAAAAGGAAATCAACCAGACCAAGTATTTTCTGCCCAACATGCTTCTACAATCTGATCAACTGTAAGAGGTTAATCTGAAGTGCTAGTCTTACATACCAGACTTGTCATATATACTTTAGCTAGGTTTCAGTTTGATTTTGTTGCTTCTCTTTATGATCTTCTTTTGAGTTTGCCACTTGAATTAATTATTATAGCCTTTAAAGATATGAAAAAAATAGAAAATTGATTATTGCCGTCTGCAGTTTTGCCATCCCCGCCATCGCTAAATATAAAATGAACATATACAGCAAACAAAGTGAACATATAGACGATCTAAGTGAACACATACAAACAAATAAGTTCAATGAAAAAATAAGTTGAATATGCATGTAAAATTCTGAACAAATGATGACAACACTTATTTGTTTGTTAGTGTTCACTTAGATAGTCTATATGTTCATCTTGTTTGCTGTATATACTCATTTTATATTTATCGATGGCAGGGATGGCAGAACTGCAGATGACAGTTATCATTCTATAAAAAAAAACTGACAAGTATACCTTCCAAGACCCATGAGCTCAAGTGCACCTTCCGACTTGCCAACCTTACCCTCAAGTTGACAAACTTTGGATTATACTTTGATAGAACTTTGGAAGACTGTAAATTGACTTTGAATAAAACTCTGTATTCGAAAAGTTACCCTTTACAATTTTTGCCTGGCACTTATACAATGCTCCCTGATCAAAATATAGAAACTATTCTAAATACCAACTATAAAACATTCCTATGCAACACTAACCCTTTCCAAATATATTACATTGATTTCTAAATATAACACAAAAATTGCAAATTAACTAATCAGGCTCTGGCGATAATCCTCTTTCCTTTGCTAGCACAAATTTCCTTTTCCTTGAATCACTGTGATATGAACCGATATCTTGACATCCCCCCTCAAATTGATGATGGTAATTAACCAGCATTAATTTGCTCACTAAGAAATTATGTCGTGCCACACTAAGTGCTTTTGTAAAAATATCAGCAGTTTGAAGATTAGAAGACACATGAGGTAGTGTGATAAAATTTTCTTCAACGACATCTCGAATATAATGACAATCAACCTCAATATGTTTAGTTTTCTCATGAAAAATAGGATCATTAGAGATGTGAATGACACTAATATTGTCAGCATGAAGAGATGTAGGACTAACTTGAGGAAATGTAAGATCATGGAGTAACCTTCTAAGCCAAACAATTTCAGAACAAACAGCAGACATAGCTCGATGTTCAGCTTCAGTAGAGGACTTAGAAACACGATCTTGCTTTTTGCATTTCCAAGAGATAAGAGCATTACCCAAAAAAAAAATACACCAACCATTAGTTGACTTCCTTGTATTGGGACAACTAGCCCAATCAGTGTCAACATAAGCACACAATTTGAGATCATTAGTAGCCGAAAAAACTGACCTAGATTAGGAGTGCCTTTAAGATATCATATGATACGATGAACAGCTGCCAAATGCAAGTGAGGTGGAGCTTGCATGAATTGACTAATAACATTTAACTGCAAATGAAATATCCGGTCTTGAAATAGTTAGATAGATCAAATTACCAACTAAGCTTCGGTATAAAGTCGGGTTGTCCAATAATTCACCATCTTTTTTTCGAAGTTTGAGATTAACTTCCATAGGAGTCTTAGCAGGATGTGAAAATTGAAGATTTGCCCTATCAATTATCTCAGCCAAATACTTATGTTGGTTCACAAACATTTCATGGAATGTTCTATGAATTTCAAGACCCAAAAATATTGTGCTGCTCCAAGATCCTTCATTTGAAAAGAAAATTTTAATCCACATTTAAGCCTATCAACACCTTGCATGTCACTTCAGTGATCAAAATATCATCAACATATACAAGAGCTAAAGCCACTCCATTGGAGGATGTAGAAAGAAATAATGAAGGACCGTCGCGACTCTATTTGAATCCTGTAGATAACATTGTACTTTTAAAAGTACGAAACCACTCACGTGGTGCCTGTTTTAGACCATACAAGGATCGCTTCAATCTACAAACTTCATTTGGAGTACTAGTAGGCAAACCAGGAGGAGGTTTCATGTAGATTACCTCATTGAGCTCACCATGAAGAAAAGCATTTTTCACATCCATTTGTGTAATAGACCAATTTTGTGCAACAGCCAAGGCAATAACAACACACACTATAGTCATCTTAGCAATAGGGGCAAAGGTTTGGAGATAGTCAATTCCATATTCTTGACAACAACCAAGTGCAACAAGTCTCGCTTTATACCAGTCCAGAGTGCCATCAGATTTCAATTTGACCGTGTAGACCAATTTAATGTTGGAATTGTGTTCTAAAAGTTATCTTATAGTAATTACTTTTATATGCTATATTTATGAATTGGATGTTATTACATTTTGTTCCATGAGTTTATATTTGTATTTAGAAGTGTTCATGAAGATGCTCTTGGTCTTGAACCGCATAACTCTAAATAAAATGAATATATATCTCTAAAATGTTCACGGGTCTTGGATATTAGCAGGAACACTAATATGTCATACAAGACTGTCGTGTTGATTAAAAGTTCGTTGTAGTTATGTAAATGTTGATAAAGAATTATCATTTAATAACACAAGTATATCAAAAGTTTCATATATTGAACAAACCTTATTGATAAAAATATTATATGGATTGTGTTTGTGTCATTAATATTTTTATCGTGTCATTAATTCTAAGATTGATATGATATATTTTCACATAAGGAATATGCAACGTGACTATTATTTAAAGTCATTTGAAGCTTGTGGTGATAAAAGTAATAGTTCTTTGTATATAACTTGTGTAGGAGGGAGATATATATGTCAATAGCTAATTGCAACTCATGAATTGAGGAATGATATTATAAAGGGCCCCTTGGTAAAGTAAGATTATAAATGGATCCAATATAACTGAAGTGCGGTTATAATTATATAATCATACTTATTGGAGATCAAGAAAAGATTATAATACGAAGATGACACAATCCTACTTTGTATAATAATCATAATATCATATGGCAAGGAATAGACACAAGTAATGTTAATAACATTACTAGAAGGATCGTGTTTCGTAAAATGATTTGCTAAACATCTATGTTATTTGGGTAGTTGTAATGTATGCTAGAGTATCGCTTACAATTTATGGAATAAAATATTTTATTCCAGTGCCAACATAATATGGATCCTCAATATAGGTCACACCAACTGAATGAGAAACAAGAAATATATTTTCTATGTACAAGATTTCATGTTGTATGAAATAAAAGTACAAATAGAAAATTATATCACATGACGTGATTAACTAGCAAGGAATATATGTGAATATTACGAGTATAAATTTATTTAAAGTCCAAGCTCAATTATTTTAACAAATGAAGAGAGAAAGAAGGCTTTAAATTCGGGTCAGAATTTGAGCCAACTTTAAACTTAAAATTAGTATAGCAAATGATAACCAAATTGGACAAATGATATATGAAAATTATATCCCTAGAAGTGTAGAATCCAATGGTTCAAGTTTCATGTCGTTTGGAATATCCTAAAGAGAGTTATCAACGTTTTAGTGTTGCAACATCAGAAATTAAAGTGTTGTTTTTAAACTTAAAATTAGTATAGCAAATGATAACCAAATTGGACAAATGATATATGAAAATTATATCCCTAGAAGTGTAGAATCTAATGGTTCAAGTTTCATATCGTTTGGAATATCCTAAAGAGAGTTATCAACGTTTTAGTGTTGCAACATCAGAAATTAAAGTGTTGTTTTTAAACTTAATGACCTGACACTTAATGCATATGAGATTATGTTTATCTTGTCTACCAAATCTTGGGGCTTTAATCTTTTGTCTTTGGACCATATATGATTTGGACTTGGTTGTTTTGACTTAAATAAGTTGATGCGCAGGACAATATTGTAGATTTTAGTCCCTGGCCTTGACTGTTGGGCATAAACATGACTCCGATTTTTTCAGATCGCCGACATGCGGGTCACCTTCTATATCACCCTCGACGAATAATTCATACAGAGCACAATTTGATGGACTAAACCATAAAGAAATGAGAAGGATGCACTGCATCCACACAACAATAGATGCTCTCATTAAATTCCATACACCAAGTTCACAGTAAAAACATAGAAAACAGTGGTAAGGTGGGACCCACTGTTGTCTCCCCTAATGAGGTTTGGAAGAAATGTGGTACGCAACAGTGTAACCATCTATGCAAGTGCCACGATACAGGTATGTTCCTATAGGAACCCGGACCCGTTTTCTGTGTAAACATAGCTAGGGAAGCGCATATATTATTGATGAAACATCCGGTTACAACACAAACTAAATAGAGTAGCCACTTATGTTTTTTATTATGCGAGACAACATGACTTGTACGGCAGATATTACATTGCACGGAGAGTTGCATGGATTGATAAACAGAAAATCAATAAAATAACACTGTTCATCTCGAAAGCAAACTTTATATATAGTATAAATAAATAGTAGATTTGAAGTTGTTACAGATGCAAATTTTCTATATTTAATTCGATTAAAAATTATGAAAAAAATATGTATTTCATAAGCTCTCAATTTTAAAAATAAAAAGAACATAATGTGATTCTCAAATATTAAGTTATAAAATCTATCCAAATGAAATTTAAATTAGAATCAAATACTTAATTGCGATTCTCAAATGATACTTGAGAATCAAATACTAGTGAAATATTAAGTAATAAATTATTAATATTACTTAAGTATCATTTGATTCTAATTTCAATTTATCATTTCTTTTCATCATGTGAAATCAAATGATATGAAATTAGAATAAAATGATACTTAATATTTCAAATGATAAATTGATTAAAAAAAAGTCCTTTGTGTAAATTAAGTAGAAATGACAACAAAAAAATACTAATACCTTATTAAATACAGGAATTTCTCCTGATTTAAAATATATTAAAAAACAAAGGCGGCTACATTAGTGGCTAAAGCCATAGATACAATCAAGAATTTGACGAAAATGAGGCGGCGAAAAATTTGTGGATACAGTCAACAGATACAAACAACAAAAAATCCCACAAAAATTTTGCGCAGGTAACAAAGTCACTTAAAATATCATTCATGCCACAGAAAATCCACGAATAATGCATACCGGGCCTCAAACGCCATCCCTTTCGTCAAATGTCAAAATAAATACTTAAAAAATGTGCCTCTAAAAATAATTTCAATAAGAAATTCTGAAAACCAAAAGGAGAAATTTGATTTTTGGTGCGCCTACAGGAAAACTTAGTCCACTTCTAAAGAAGCTCAACACCGACTCAATGAACCAATGGGCAATGGATAGACTCTGCCATCGCCGCTTGTATCCATCGCCGCACCAGTGCCAAAAAGAGTCTGACATGGAACGAAGAGCTCTTCGTTTCTGGCTTTCAGCCAAGGAGCCAAGTGTGATCAAACGCATTACGCATGAACTCGGTTGGTCAAACCCTACTCAAATCTAGGTTCGGCTGCCCCCAACGGCCCAACCTGAAGTCCTCAACTTGTCTGGAGTCATCAGAGGTCTCAAATAAATTGATCTGAACCGTCCATTTCTTGTGCTGGTCGACCTTGACTTGTTGCTTACAATAAAATCCAGACGGTCGAACTGCAACTTATGTTTAATAGTTTTGTGCAAAATTTTGTAATATCTAATGTGTAGCATTTTGAAATTAGGTGTCAAATTATGAGGTAGATAAAAATAAGTCATGATTGTGGAATGGATCCTATCTTAATTTTTAATTTTTAAGATTATAACGGTCAACCATTCAATTTTTTTTTTACCATATTGAATTTTTTTTATGACTAAATTTTATATTTTTAAATTTTTAAATCGATCATATTAGAGGATTCAAATTTATTTAAATTAAGAAATTTGTAAAATATAAAAAAAATATAAAATTTGGTCACAAACAAAATTTCAACATCTAGAGCAAATTGATCTATGGTTCGGATTGATTGTTAAGATCTCAAAGATTGAGACATAACTATGACTGCCAGACTCATCTTCGTTTGTCGTGACTAATTTTAGTTTGCCCATGAAATTATATAGTTATTTTTGTGCTCATGTTGTAGATTTTGTAATAATTTTTATTAATTAGGTAATTTTTTTTAAGATAAATTGGGGTCAAACCTCCCAACTTATTTTTAAATTAATTAAATGTATATAAAAGACCTCCATCCGAGTTTCGAACCTGCGACCTTTTACTTGAGATGCATTGCTCTTTGCTACTAGATCAAGAACTGATTCTCATTAACGTAACTTATTTAGCTGTTTCTATTTAAAGACTTCACGGGGTTATTAAGTTAGCGTTTTTAGTAGTTGCGGATGTACTGCAACACAACCGGCGAGAGACATTTTTATTCAGAAAATTGAGTATCAAACCAAATATGTTGTATCTTTTTTCCTATAAGTGTGGTAAAGTTAGTCAATACTAATTGAGACAGTTCTAGAAAAATAAATCTTAAGAGAAAGAGTAGACAATGATCTCTCCGTTTAGAAGGTGTATTAAGTAGTTCTACTGCTACATTGATTTTGTTCTTAATATTTGGATGATGAATCAAGAAGTTCTACGTACGATTGTTTTCCACTTCTACAAAAAAAAAACTTTGAATTTAAATTTGAAAATGAATTTCAGGGAAGATTCAAACAAAAGAACTTCAACAATGCAGATATATAACTCTGACATGTGGTTTTTTAATGCTAAATTTTCCACACAGTATTGATCTCATTATTGTGCAGACAGCACGATCGATTTATTGTCGAGTAATGCAGCTAGCACGGTTTACTTTTTTTTTTTTGAATAAAATCACGATTTATTATTTAGCTGTCATGTAAGTCAAAGGAATTTAAATTTTGGGATTCTAATGTTTTAGATCAAGAAACTGGGAAGAGAAATAATATATTGGATATTCGATTAGACAATACAAAATACCAAACAACCCTATGCTTTAATTAATTATCGAATCGTTCCTGTAAACTGTTTTATACTACAAAAATTAATGTAAGGTAACATGACATGGGATAATTAATTTTGGGTTCGAACAACATTTTGGTCAGAGATCACCACTGAAAGAGCAGTCCAAATTAATTATAAGCTGACCTTTTGAAAGTCAAAGAGTTACAATCAATTGGGGTTGATTTCGTTGTCTATTATTGAATTAGATTTCCTTCCCTCTCGTCGCCACTCGCCAGCTACCTACACATGGAATTAACAATTCATTGGAAAATACTTCCTACATGAAATGAAATAAATAGTGCATATATATAGAGCTTCTTCGGCACACTTCATACGTAGTGTGTATATGATAATATGAAAGTCTAATCCTCTTGGCGGCTACATCAGGTGTCAAACTTGCGGAAACGGAATGGAACATATTCATTTTATTTTCGTTCTGTTTCTTGTAACGTAACCTAAATCAATTTTGTTTTCGTTTCGTTAGCTGTTTCGTTCTCTATTTTTCACTGATTTCAGTCATTTTTTTCTAATTTTCGATAAACGAAACACTAACGTTTACCAGCTCCCGTTTCATTTTCGTTCTGTTTTCAGAAATGAAACTGAAAAACCTTTCGTTAGCTGTTTCGTTTAAACAGAACGGAACGAAAACGTGCAAAACGAAACGCTATTAACTGTTAGAGATATGTCCTAGAAGCCAATCTTTTTTTCCTACTTCTATGGTTTTATGTCATTGATGATTTTATATCATTTGTTCCTTGATTTATGTGTTGACAGTTCATTCAGGTTGAGGATCTGAATTATAGATCACTGTGTATCATTTAGTAGTAAATGACAACAATAAATCTAAAACGTCCATAATCTTGATAATTGACAAGGAACATTAATTATCAATAAGATTAGTATGCAAGTTAAGTGATGATTAAGTTCTATATAATCATGGGTTAAGAGTAACTAACTTAATTGCATATGTTTATGTTAATTGAACATAGTACAAGACATGACCCAAAGAAATAAATATATGGATTGTGTTATGTGTCATTATTTATTTCGTTATGATTTTGATTCTAAGTTTGAGATGTTTATCTTTTCCACATGAGGATAGGTTCAATAAATATCGTCTACCGCTGATTCCCGATAAGGGCTGCTATACGGACGTTATTTATGTTCACTTGAATTGTGCGGGGAAAAGCTAAATTATCAAGAAAACCGTATGTCCCTCATTAATTCATTTAGTGAGTGACGATATCTGTTTGGGCCTCTTGATGGAGATAGATTGTTTGCTAGCAACTGATACAATTATCTCTAGATCAAGAAACGTATAATCTGCAAGAATGACACATTCCTATCTTGGATTATACGATGATATCGTGTGACATAAGAATCAAAATAGAGATATTCTTTTATTCTCTTATGCAGGATTGAAATATTGTATCAATACATTATTTATGCGAATTGGGAATCATAACGTGTTGCTAGATACCGCTTATGATTATTGGAATTAAATAACGATTTAACTCCATGTCCAACCTAGCATAAATCCTCAAAGGGTCACACAAAATTGGTGTTTTAACCATGCGTGCATTATTTATTTATTTGCAATAATTAGTATTGTAAAATATGATAAGTTGATTAATTAATTAAATAGCGTTATAGACCGTTATAATTAATTAAATCAAAGGGATCATATAGAAATAAATTAATGCATTTTCTAATCCCTAAATAATTATTATTAAGTTAATAATTATTTATTTCAACACATATGCATATTATAGGGCTTTAATTAAATAGTTAATTAAAGGCCCAATAGGGAACCAAATTGAGAGCAACAAAAAGGGGCCATTTAATGATTGATTGAGTGGACCCATGAGGCAAAGCAAATAGCCCATAAAGGCCCTTTTTGTGGCCTGCCACACTAGTGGTAGGTGGGGTGGCAATTTTGTAAATAGTTGGTGTGAGGTAGGTAGGGTTTGCACACTATATAAAGGGTTGTATGGTTGCAAATTCCCCTCTCTCTCTCTCCCACATAACCTAGCCGCCCCCCCTTTGTGGTAGGCGCCTCCCCCTCTCTTGTCTCCCTATTGCTCATGTGTTGAGCCCCTTTCTTCCTCAAATAGCTTTGTTGATTTGATAGAAGAACGGGAAAGCTAGAGATTAGTCATATCCTCCAAGTTACTAGCATAACTTGTTGAGGATTTGGTTAATACCAAGTGAACTCGAGGAGCTTTCGACAAGGAGGCCGGAAGAGCAACCACCACCTTCATCCTAGCCGCGGTTCAAATCCCCTTGATTACGATATCAAGGGAGGTACATCTTTGAACCCTTTCTCTTGTGTGAATGGCTTAGTACTAGTTCCTATGTGTGTGTATGCTTAATTATGGGTAATTAATAATAATTATCTTTGAAAAATTAAAATTGTGCATTTAACTAACATTAACAGCCTACATGCACGTTTCTTTTATTGCATATATATGATATATGATATATATCTCTTTCCACATATGCCTGTAAATACGTCCACATGAAAGCTTCAGGAGCCTTTAGACCTGAGCAACCAAAATTTGAAATCTCTCTACACGATCAAGCGAAAACTATTAAAGAGCCATTAGCGGTAATTCTAAACCATTAACGGTACAAGTTTGCCAATTTAATTCGAGAAAATTTAATATGCATCATAGTGCATAGGACATTCCGTGCACCACGGACTTTTTTAGGAATATTTTTATAAATTGACAAATCTAATTTAACCAATCTAATCTACATATTTACAATTTTTGAAATTTTATTCCTATTTTTTTTTTCGAATTTTTTTAAACATGTCATTTTTGGAATGTTGTACTATTTACAATTTTCCAAAAACGACATGTTTTAAAAAATCGAAAAAAATAGTAATAAAATTTCAAAAATTGTAAAATTTGATTTTATATGAGATTTCAATATGTAGATTAGATTGGTTAAATTAAATTTGTCAATTTACAAAAATACCTCCGAAAAAGTCTGTGGTGCACGGAATGCCCTATGCACTATAATGCATATTAAACTCATTTAATTTTGATACATGAAATTGCGTCGGTATTTGGCCGGCCCATAGTAAAGCGACGTTACTTTGTGAGATAATTGGCCTATTCGATTCTAGCTAAATTTCTAATTTTCTAGCGCGAATTTCGCCAAGTTTATATATATATATATATATATATATATATATATATATATATATGTATGTGAATGCATCCAACCTCCATCAAGGCCTTGAGCAGCGCTGGCTCTTCACATATAAGTGGTACACTACATCAAGGTCAAGGTGGCGCACTCACGTGACTCTCACGTGCACAAGCTCTGGAACCAAGCCGAAGAAGAAGAAGAAGAAGAAGAGAGGAGAGTGCAACGGGTGTCTCAGATCATGTCAGAGCATGGTCAGGCCAGAGAGATGTCGGTCATGGTCTTGGCTCTGACAAGAGTAGTCTCTGGCGAGGTGGTCCCGCCTGGTACAGGAGGGACGATGTCAGCATTGCCTACGAAGAGAGGAAGAGAGAGTGAGGCGGTGATACCAGAGGAGGTGCTGAGGTATTACCGTGGGTTTGCGAATCAATGGTGGACCGGGTCCAGGCAAGCTCGAGATGTGTCGACGTCATCAGTCCTAGGTGGTGAGATTCCATTGGCTCTCTCTTCAACGTCATCCGATCTGATACTCTGTTGTACGTTGTATTAATTTTAACAAAGACATTAGTTGAAAAGGGCTATTGACCTATTGTTATTTGTTACTTTAAACAGAAAGGAAAACTTCGTCGAATCATTTTCTTACCTATTGAATGTCAAAGAAAAATATTATCTGACATCAGTTACATATAGGGCTGTCAAACGTTTAGAAACGGAACGGTACATGCCAGTTTCATTTCCGTTCTGTTTCTGGTAACGTAATAAAAAACCATTCCGTTTCTGTTCCGTTTCGTAAAACGGAACACTTTTCCGTTTCGTTAACTGTTCCGCTACATATTTTGCACTGATTTCAGCATATTTTCCATTAATTTCAGTCATTTTTGATGAAACGGAACACTAACGTGCATTTCAACCCGTTCCATTTCCGTTCCGTCTCTGAAAACGTAAGTCATTTACCATTCCATTTCTGTTCCGTTTCGAACGGAACGGAACGGAAAACGTTGAAACGGTATCCGTTTGACAGCCCTAGTTACATATACTACTGTACTCTTTTTTTAAATTCTGTTATTTTCATTCCCAAAAACAAACAAAGCATCTCTAACAAAAACTATTTCCTCTTCTCATTTAAGCGACAGGTACAGTTTCAAGTTCTCAACAGCAAGCCACGTCGACACCATCACCTTCCTCCTCCTCTGCGGGAAGACCGGCAGGAACAGAGGCCTCCTCTCCCTCTCCTCCAACTTCTTCTTCCTCTTCACAATCGCAAAAGAAGCGGTACCGAGGCGTAAGGCTACGGCCCTGGGGCAAATGGGCTGCTGAAATATGGGATCCTCACAAGGCCTCCCATGTCTGGCTCGGCACCTTCGACACAGCTGAGGCAGCAGCACTGGCCTATGACAAGGCGGCTCTTCATTTCCGTGGCAACAGTGCAAAGCTAAATTTCCCCGAGAATGCGACCCTGAACCCTACGCCAGCGCAAGTTTGGGCACCAGCACAAGTGATGGTTCCACCGTCTGTTATGGTGGCTCCACCGTCATTTTTTGATGCTTCGAGGGATGTTATGGGGTTGTATCCATATCGGGGAGTTAACCCAACACCGCTTCTGGATCAGGTCTTAAATACACAGAGACTCTCAAGCTCTGTACCGATGCCTCCTCTGTTTTACAGCAGTGATGTAAGCAGAGGAGGAACAGAGCAAGTTGGTAATTTTGGATATGCAGTTGGAACTGGAACTGCGAGTTCAAGTGGAGCTGCGGCGAGTGGTTCTGGCTATTCACCGGAGTTCGAATGGCCGGACTTTGAATGGTGTCAGCCGACACAACAGCCGCCGAGTTCTGGATAGTTTAGTTATCTGTTTTTTCTTTTTACTTTTTTGTTCACATATACAGTTTTTTCTTTTTATATGAGAAATAACAAATTGTTAGGTTCGTAATTTGTTCATTTTTGTAATAATTTTTTTCTATATTATCTAGTGTATTTTCATTGTAGGTCGATTTTGTTATCTGTTTCATTGAGGGATTGACTATATCTGCAGTTCGCTTAATTGCATGATGTAGAACTTTTGAGCCATGCCAAAGTAGAGATGAAAATTTTCTTGTGAACGTCGAGTTGCCGCGTATACAAGAAAAGAAAAAGGAAGAGGGGGAAAAAATGATCGTCGATTTGGTCGGCTGTTTCGTAAAATGGTAGTTAGAGTTTTCTTAAGTACCTCTAGTATTTACACGTGGAAGATGTGTCAATAACCACCGAATGATATTCGCTTATAAAAAATGCATATTGTTGTCCTTTCATGTGAATAAAAATACATATTTTCTTTGGTTTAAAAGAAATAGGTACCTGTTACTAAATATTAGGTTGATCGAATTTTTTTAATTGAAATTAATTAGACTCTTGTTTTATAGTCGCTAAAAGTGAAAAAGAGAAAAATTAATCAATAATTAAGAAAAAAGTAAAATTTGTTAGACTATTAATTTAATAATTGGTTTGTTTTTATTTTCTGAAGGCGTAGTCTATGCAATCACATAAATAGCGGTCCATCGTATTAAAAAAAATTAATCAAAATATTATTTGTTTAGTGCGTTTGGATGGATAGAAATAAGGGGTTATTCAGGAGTAAATAGCTATTTTTGATTACAGACAATCCAAACAGGTTAAGATTAAGGATTTTGCTCCGGCTCGGAGACAGATTAACTAATCCGACAAAATGTTAGAATGAGATTAAAAATTAAAGAGAAATGCTTGTGTTCAATATATAGGACGGATGAGTCTATCTAATATGATCGTTTTCAAGTTTTTAAATTTCAAATAACCGATCCGAATCGTTCAATATGTTCTCCATATTAAAAACTAACAAGAAACCAATTTTTACATTTTTGCAAAATTTTTTTACTATTATTTTGGTATTTAAAAAAATTCATGATATAAACATTATGGATCATCTAATAACAATGATTTTCTAAAATACCAAAAAAATAGTAAAAAAATTGATTTCTTATAAGTTTCAATACGGAAAACATATTGAATGGTTTGGATCAGTTATTTGAAATTTAAAAACATGAAAACGATCGTATTTGACGGAACCATCCGTCCAATATATGGGACTCTAGCATTTCTCAAAATTAAAAAGAAAAATAGAGCACAACTCATTCAGTGGAGAGCTTCTCTTCGGTTTCTCCTTTTCTCTTTCCTTGAAAGCAAAAGTTCGAAAAAAATCAAAACAAAAATCTTGCACTTTGCTCAGCTTTTACGCATTCAATAGGATTGTCGTCTTCTCGCGCTTTCTAGCATTACGAAGAGTACCATATTACTTCTCGATTTCACGTCGTTCAAGGAGGTTTTAGGTACGACGCCAATTTTCTTTGTTTTTTGCTTCATTTCGTTGCTAACTATCTATTTCCTTCATTATATATGTGATATTTTTCGTAAATTTAGTAGTTTGTTGTCGAATTTTCCCTTGAAATGAAGGAAAATAGAACTTTTTGTTCATATTTTCTGATGTATTCCAAACTACAATTAGCAAACAGTAGCAGCTTCGATTTCTCTTGCTTCTGCAGTGAATTTGATTTCCTCCATAGCTCGAGGAAGTGGTTTTTAATGAGATCAAATAAAAACTAGGATTACTCTTTCTGAATGAGATTCTTGTTAACTTTTTACAAAATCAGCAACAGATTTCTAGGGTAAAAACATTTAATACTGAAGAGAGAACCAGAAATTTTTTTTCATTTTTATTTCCCATTTTGTCATTAGCAAATTTTCTTTTTGTCATGCATTGTAAGACCCACATCCATTATTTATGGAAACACACCTTTGAGTTGAAAGAAGTAGCCAAGTTCAGTAAAGACTGCTCAGTATGATACATGTTTTCAGCTTTTGGTAGCTTTGACAGTTCCCCTTCACCTGTATAAACAATGCAAAACAGATAATTCTTAAATATGAATGCTGCATCAGATAGACCAAATATTAGAAATTTTAGGAACCAATATGGTCAAACACTTAATCAGAATGTACCCAAAAAAAAAACTGTTTTCTTCACACTTAAAGTGTCAGTAAACACTCTGCAAAAGAGCTTCAGAAGATGAAAATTAGAGATCATACATACAAGTCAATTGATGTTTATCTCAAATTTTTAGCTACTACAAACACCAGTAAATGTCCAGTGTTCGTGTTTTTCTGATGTTTTATATACAAATACAATGGACTAGTTATATATTTGATAGTGAATTATATAGTAACCATCTTCATGCATGTTCTGATAACAAATATTAAACGTAATTCAACTTACACGTATGATTTCGAAAGGTTATTGCAATAAAGGTTATTCCCAGCAGCGAATTAAACCATCTTCATGAGATAAACATCAATTGTTTTATGTAAAACAATAAAGGTACAACACTGATACATGATATTCATTGCAGCATGTGAAATCAACATAAAGCACTACAACATTTCAATTAGTATCTTTTGACTAAACTAGTTAGACACATTTACAAAGAAACTCCTTATTTTGTCCTGGGTGGGAGGGATCTGCACACGATAACATGATATTTTGTAGAGCAGTGAATGATGAATTTACTGTTCCCCACGGTAGATATTATCTTGTTGATAGAGGTTACGCAAACACATCGCAATTCTTCCCCCTATATCGTTGCATAAATTACCATTTGATACAGTTCCGTGATCGTGGCCGAGGTGAAAACATGTATGAATGTCCAAAAGAATTGTTCAATCATCGACATGCACAATTAAGAAATATTATTGAGAAAACTTTCGACGTTCTGAAAAGTCGATTCAAAATTTTGCAACATAGGCGTCCTTATAAGTATGAAATCTAAGTCAAAATATGTGACTGCGTGTTGTATTCTTCATAATTTTATTAAATATTACAAGTCTTCAACACAAGACAGATGAGGGTTTAAATATGAGGGTTTAAATATTCTTCATAATTTTATTAAATATGAGGGTTTCTTCAGTGTACTAGATGAGGATGATACTGGGTTTATGATGATGATTCTCAAAATGGGGATGTGAGGAGGGCACTGATACGCAAAATGGTATTAGGGATCGTACTAGGATGCTCTAGGGCAAACGTTTTGATTTAAGTGTAGATAAATTTATTATTTTTGTGCAACCCAAACAACCATGGAATAAGGAATTTGGACCCTTATCCATATTCTAACAAAATCATAATATTAGAATAAAAAATTTAGACAAGCACGCATTTCGAAGATCCTAATTCTTATTCCTTATTCTTGCCCTCATCCAAACACACTAGCTATGTGCTGCAAGTTAGTGAACATCCAAAAGCCTCTGGCCCTGGCCAAGCCCTTCTGACACGAAGGGCCGGCCCGGCCTCTCTAAGCCCTTAAGAAGGGCCAGGGCCTAGAGAGGCCAGGCTTTGAAAGGGCCAGGGCCTAGAGAGGCCAGGCTTTGGAAGGACCAGGGCCTAGAGAGGCCAGGCTTAGGAAGGGCCTAAGGTCTAGATAGATCGAAGTTATGAATAATCAGGCATATTCTCAAGTGAAAGGTAAGATCCTATCTGATACAATGTAAATTGAACATATCATTTCAAATAATATTTTAATTTTTGAACATGATGTTAAGACAAGTTAAAAATATATACATATTTCTCATCTTTTACGATACATTGTTTCATAGATTTGTAATTTTAGTTTATTTTAATTCATTAATACATTAATAAAAAATTTTATTTTTTATGTTATTATAATATAACCGGTCTTAAACCCAAATTAAAGATGAAAAAATAAAAAAATATTATATATAATGAAAAATAAAAAATATTATTCATTTTTATTATCTTTTATAAATAAAATTATTTATTTTAAATATAGTTTTAATAAATATTTAAAGAAATATATTGTCTGTTCGTCGGCCCTTCAAACCCTTCAGGCCCTTCAAGCCCGGCCTCTCAAAACCCGGAGGGCCTAAAAGGACCAGGCTTGAGAAGGGCCAGGCTCGATCTTCATATTTAAGCCCTTTTAAGCCCGGCCCTTCCAAAAACCTCCCTATGTTCGGTCCGGCCCGGCCCTTGAGTAGGCCCTTTTAGACCCGGCCTCTCGGGAGCCCGGCCCGCCCCTGGAAGGCGTTCACTACTGCAAGTATTTGATGGCCGGCCTCTCGGGAGCCCGGCCCGCCCTTGAGTAGGCCCTTTTAGACCCGGCCTCTCGGGAGCCCGGCCCGCCCCTGGAAGGCGTTCACTACTGCAAGTATTTGATGGCTGGGTCTGGGTACATAAAATTTGTTCCACATTATAGTCATTGTAATGGGATTTAGCTGTTGCAAGGTTTTGTACTAGTCACTAGTATTACAGGAGCGTTCCGCTGCTACCAATTTTTGCTGTCCCCAAATGTCACAAAATCTGAGCCGTTAGATCAATCTTAGATAAGCGGCCCAGATTGCAGTCTGCTTAAAACATTCATTCCCTTTTGTAAAAAAAGAAAAAGCATAAAACGAAGAAAATCAGAAACCTCCGATGGCTTCGTTCTCCTTTCGTTCGCCTCCACCGACAGCTCGACCTCTCCTCGGCTCTCTCGTCTACTCTCCTCTCTGGCCCTCTACGGTTCCGTCACTCGAACTACATTTTCTCTCACCTCTACCGCCACAACCCCAATTAGATACAGACCAGGAAAAATTACTTAAAGATGTAATGGTAGCAAAAGAACATTCAATAAGAAAAAGAAACCAATTGCAGGTATGCAATAAATTAGTTAATCAATTCGTTTTATTCATGAACAAAGTCAATTTAAATGAAGCTTGACATGATTATAACCCTTGTCAAGCAAATTTAACCTGGCACCTAGAGTTGGACACTCATGTCGCCCCGTCCGACACAGTAAGAGGTATCTCATGATTCTCACCTCAACAAATAATTTTGATAGCAGTTTGACGATCACAACGACGTGATAGAGAACCTAAAGTTTTGAAATGAGATCAAATGGGGCCCCGACGATGGAGACAAGAGCAAGAGTAGTTCGAGTGACGGGAAAGAAGAGAGCCAGCGAGGGGAGAGTGAGAGATTGAACTGTCGGCGGAGGAGTTTAAATTAAATCTCTAAAAAGTGAATCACCTCCGTTTTGATTTTGTCTTCTGTTCTTTATTTATTTACTAGCAGCAATGTCCGCTCAATGTACGAGCAGACTTCAAATGCAAAAAAAAAATATTTTGACATGAATATAGTTTGATAATTGTAATATTAGTTAAATTAAATTCAATCTATTTTTTATTCATGGTTGTTACTCTTATAATTAAACTATAAATACTGCATGATTCTTGTTCTCTCAAATATTTTCCGTGACTTCTAAGGTCAGGTACGCAAGACTGATACAAAACATTATGTTTAGTTTATTTTATAAATAAAGGTAAAAAAAAAGCTTACATGTATAGAGACATTATGTCAATCCTTGATTGGAGTTTTTATATATGCAGGTGACCTTAGTGAATATAATTAAGGAATTATTTTGCCATGTCACAAAAATGATTGGGCGCACGATCACTTTTTTTATTTTTGTGCTTAAAAAGAAATTACATATGGTCACCAAAATGATTGGGCTCATGATCTCTGTTTCTATTATTTGTGCTTAAAAAGAAATTGCATATGGCGCACGATCACTATTTTCATTTTCTCATGATATTATCAAATCACAATTAGATCATATAAGGGAGTCAATTAGAGAGAAGTGAGAAAGCAAGAATCTTTGGTGCTAGATCACACTATCTATTCAATATCTTTTTTTGGTAAATCAAGACAATTATCAAATTAGAAAATAAATACGAATCGTAGAAAAATGAACCATCTGGCACAAAAAATAAAATGCATGGGGATGTATTCAAATGAGAAAAAGAAACTACTTTTTTCTCTATACACTAATTTTGCTATCAATCTCAATATATTCGACTAACAACGTATCAACGGTTTATGATACATATTCATATGCAGCCACAATGAAGGTTCAACTTGGAATGATATTACTGATTTTGTCTTCATTCATAAGCAAAAAAAAAAAAAATGAAAAAATGTAAGATTGCATAGAAAAATTAAAGCTATCTATCTATATTTACATTTACCCAAAATTGAAACACAAATGACATATTGCTCTAATTTGAGAAAAGATATAGGATATACAGAATCATTTGAGAGAGATCAGTAGTAGTATGTATTATGGTAGAGATTATTTCACAACCCCAGTCATGCCCCCTTAAGCACATCAATAAATAAGGCCTTTTTTTCACGTCCCTCTTCAGATCCCGTTTATTTTTAGCATCTTCTCTTAATATTTTTCATCAGAATCCTCTCGAGTTGCTCGATAGACTCTGACAACATATCTTCACGTAATCCTCATGTTCTAGTGTGGCAACTGAAGCAGTGTCAATGGTTGGTTCAGTTGTTTCCTACTGAGACATAGGAAATGTTTCTTCAACCTAACCAGTGGTCAGGTCAAAATGCCAAGCAGTGATTGTTGCTCTCCTTTGTTCTCTCTATAACCTACAAAATTAATAATAAAACAAAGATATTGGATAGTTTTTTTAATCTAAAACTGATTTTGTAATATCCATTTTTTCTTATGCATACAAAAATGGTACCCCGTACCCTACTTAGCATGACAATAAAAGGGCAATTTCTAGCACGATCCTCGAAAATCTCAAAATCTGACATATATTAAAGAAAAAGCCAACATGTTAATCAATTGAAACAAAATAAGCAACTGTTCAATAAAAATGCAATTCTGTCAATATTACCTTGAAGTGCAGTATCCAATACATTTTGCACCAAATTATTCAAGCTTTTCAATTTTCTATACGGCCATTTGGATATTCCCAGCTCGTGACAACAAAACTTCATTGTTGCCTTGGATACCTTCAGCTCCTTTTTTGCATCTTTAATTGGCAAAAAGAATTACCGCGCTACGTGCTTGAAATTAAGTGCTTTCCTTTTTTTTATCTAAAAGATAATGCAAAAAATTGATTACGCAAGTCATGTAACAAAATAGAAAAATAGAAAGGGAACTAAAAAAAAAGCAATTTGCTTAATTATATGAGTCAAAATCCTTACAAATGGGTCAAAATTCTTGATTTTGCTTTAATTTTGAATTGAAATCCAAATCAGGTCAAGAGCTTGATAATTCCAGACCCAATCGGTTCAATGTAGAGACTAATGCCGGTACAACTGTACAAGGATATCAAGTATAAGTATGTACGTTTGTGTAGAAGTTGGTAAATAGATGCCTTTACTTTTATTGTTGCCATGCTCTTACAATTTGTTAAATATGTTCCCCCACCTGATCCCTGTGACAACATTCCCCTAAACTATGGAAATAAATGTTGCCCATTTGTAATCCCCCCCCCCCCCCAATTAGCCCTACTATAATGACCATACACAGTTGAAACTTATATATGTATCGATACAAATCTACCCCGCATAAAATTGAAAAGAAAAGGGGCTTCATAACTTTAACTGGCCTCTTCACTCACTGGATTCTTATTTAGTTTTTTTTTACAAATTCTAAGAAAGCAATAGAATAAGCTAAAAATAGGTAAGTTAAAATATATACCTGTGTCACTGCCAGTCTGATTTTGTTCCCTGAAAGATAAATTATAACAAGAATGATAAGACTGCTCATCAAAAAGATATATTTCATCTAATACAAAAATTGTAGAGGAAACATTATTCACTGGCCTGATTGCTGCTGACCTAACTGGACAAGCCCTTGTAGAGACTGTCGCAAGCTCAGTATTTGCTAAAAAATAAGACATCAATAAGCATCGCATCCAGATATATGCTGACATTAATAAAAACTTTATTGCACATATAGCCTGTTAATCACTGACCTGACACGTGTGGAGCCATGCCACTGACCTGACACGTGTCGATAGACATTTCAGATTGCTCTATATGTAGTTAGAGTGGGTAGAAGTACCGGCTCCTATGTAATTTGGTTAATTAAGATCTATGGCCAGTAAGGTTGCATGTCTCTGACACAGGGTGCTTTGGCTTTAGATGATCCATCTCTTTCCTATACCGTCTAAGTAAAATTGCAAAATAAAAATGGGTAAAATCAAATCCAAACTGAAATATAAATTTTTAATTATGGCAAAAGTAACTTGATTGTTTCTTCCCCAAGTCATCTACCGCCTGAAATAACATTTTCACCAACACAAAGAATCTGTTTGGCAATTTAAAAAGAAAGCAAATAAAAGTTTATCTTCTATATCGACTTGTTTGAATTTTGAATATTGTTTAGCAATTCTATGGCAGTCTATTGCATTGGCTCTTCTTCCAGAAGCTTTATAGTTTCTATCTCATGCATCACCTCCTTGCCGACAACTTGAAAATTGGCTTATTTTTAGTTTTGTACTTCTCTTAACAAGGTTTTCAAGAGTGTTTGAAATTTCCTTGAAATCAACTTCTGGGTTCTCGTTTTTATCTGGAATGAGATCAATAAAATGAAATTAAACAAAATTAGATCGGCAAGTCCAATTAGGACTCTCTTGTAGATATATTATCTAGATTCTCATTGTTCTCCCTTCTCACAACGAAATTGCTGGAACAACAAAAATAACACAAACAAAATAAATTGATCAAATAGATACTACATCAAGACTACTTGGCATTACTAAAAAGAATTTGCATCAATGATTTAGTTTACCTATTGATTCAACAAAACCAGTGCCAAAGTGTGTACTTGACAATAATGGTACAACTAAACATCTCTAGTGAATTGCTTTTGACACTAAAAGAGAAAACAATTACTAGAATTCACAATTCTGATAGCACCTACAAATAGTTGAAACAAACATAATGTACAATTTAATCAAATAAAAAAGTAACTTGAAGATATGTACCTCTTGTGAGATATGACAGTTTTGGTCCATTACTAGACAGTGTTTCGGCCATGTCAAGCGTGGCCAGCAGCGATGCTTGTCACGCAGTGTTGACGGTTGGCCACGAAATAGCCTTGCATGTGTTGTAAAGCATCTCATGCATCATGAAAATAGGCTAATTGGCATTGAAAATGACTTGTAGCAGGGACCCAAAGTATGACTGTTGGTTAGGCCAAAGCGTGTTGTTTTGGCTGCCGGTCGTAAACTGTAATCCAGAACGGTGTTTAGGCCGCTTCTCCAAGTGTGTATTGTGTACTTAGCATTTTGGACAACATGTAATGGAGATGTCCAGTGAGTAGTATCAATGGACAGGTCCAATAGATAAGTTAATGGAGCTGTCCAGTTAAGAGAGTCTAAGTTCTCCTTTGACCAGTCCCTAGAATTAGGACACCTAGCAGCTGCTTGAACCAAGGATATGAGGGTTTGTTGACACCTGTCCCTAGAATTAGGACCCACAAACCATTTCAAACTTCAGTAGTTTTCGGCGCATGAGCCAAGTTCATCTCAACTTTTCTGAGGAGATGGTAAATTTTAAAACCCAGCGCCTTTCCCCTCTGGCCTGGATCCGCTGCAATGGTATGCACGCGCCAGCAGCTTTTGATTTTTGTGGGATTTTCTATCCACTTTCCTTAAACAATTTATTCCTTTAGCTATCCAACAAAAATAAATTATTTGGGGGTCTTCCCATGGGTATTTTTGGATGAAATTTTATGGGTAAGCTTAGAAAAATATAAGGAATTTAATGGTTCAACTAGTTTTGGTAAATTCCTCATAGATTTATTTTGGTAATTTTATGAATTTTTTGGGTTTATTTGCGAAACTTGGCATTTGTGTTGATATTTTTGGGATTTAAAAATTATGATAATTCATCAATTTTTTAAAGTTTATAAATTAAAAAATTTAATTTGCGAAACTTGGCATTTGTGTTGATATTTTATAAATTTACAAATTTAATTTAACCAATCTAATCTACATATTTACAATTTTTTAAAGTTTATTACTATTTTTTTCGAATTTTTTAAAACGTGCCATTTTTGGAATGTTGTACTATTTACAATTTTCCAAAAATGACATGTTTTAAAAAAATCGAAAAAATAGTAATAAAATCTCAAAAATTATAAAATTTGATTTTATATGAGATTTCAATATGTAGATTAGATTGATTAAATTAGATTTGTCAATTTACAAAAATACCTCCGAAAAAATTTGTGGTGCACGGAATGCCCTATCTACTACAATGCATATTAAACTCATTTAATTTTGATACCTGAAATTGCGTCGGTATTTGGCCGGCCCATAGTAAAGCGACGTTACTTTGTGAGATAATTGGCCTATTCGATTCTAGCTAAATTTCTAATTTTCTAGCGCGGATTTCGCCAAGTTTATGTATATATATATGTGTGTGTGTGTGTGTGTGAATGCATCCAACCTCCATCAAGGCCTATGATCTAGAGCAAATTGAATTATGGTTCGGATTGATTGTTAAGATCTCAAAGATTGAGACATAATTATGACTGGCAGACTCATCTTCGTTTGTCGTGACTAATTTTTGTTTACCTATGAAATTATATAGTTATTTTTGTGCTCATGTTGTAGATTTTGTAATAATTTTTATTAATTAGGTAACTTTTTTTAAGATAAATTGGGGTCAAACCTCCCAACTTATTTTTAAATTAATTAAATGTATGTAAAAGACCTCCATCCGAGTTTCGAAATTGCGACCTTTTACTTGAGATGCATTGCTCTTTGCTACTAGATCAAGAACTGATTCTCATTAATGTAACTTATTTAGCTGTTTCTATTTAAAGACTTCACGGGGTTAGTAAGTTAGCGTTTTTAGTAGTTGCGGATGTACTGCAACACAACCGGCGAGAGGCATTTTTATTCAGAAAATTGAGTATCAAACCAAATATGTTGGATCTTTTTTCCTATAATTGTGGTCAAGTTAGTCAATACTAATTGAGCCAGTTCTAGAAAAATAAATCTGAAGAGATCGAGTAGACAATGATCTCTCCGTTTAGAAGGTGTATTAAGTAGTTCTACTGCTACATTGATTTTGTTCGAGTAGACAATGATCTCTCCGTTTAGAAGGTGTATTAAGTAGTTCTACTGCTACATTGATTTTGTTCTTAATATTTGGATGATGAATCAAGAAGAAGTTCTACGTACGATTGTTTTCCACTTCTATAAAGAAAAAACTTTGAATTTAAATTTGAAAATGAATTTCAGGGAAGATTCAAACAAAAGAACTTCAACAATGCAGATATGTAACTCTGACATGTGGTTTTTTAATGCTAAATTTTCCACACACAGTATTGATCTCATTATTGTGCAGACAGCACGATCGATTTATTCTCGAGTAAAGCAGCTAGCACGATTTACTATTTTTTTTTTGAATAAAATCACGATTTATTATTTAGCTGTCATGTAAGTCAAAGGAATTTAAATTTTGGGATTCTAATGTTTTAGATCAAGAAACTGGGAAGAGAAATAATATATTGGATATTCGATTCGACAATACAAAATACCAAACAACCCTATGCTTTAATTAATTATCGAATCGTTCCTGTAAACTGTTTTATACTACAAAAATTAATGTAAGGTAACATGACATGGGATAATTAATTTTGGGTTCGAACAACATTTTGGTCAGAGATCACCACTGAAAGAGCAGTCCAAATTAATTATAAGCTGACCTTTTGAAAGTCAAAGAGTTACAATCAATTGGGGTTGATTTCGTTGTCTATTATTAGGGGTGTCAACGGCACCATTTTTTACGTTATGCCGTTTCGTTTATATTAAACGAAACGGTTTGTGGCATGAAATTTTATATCGTTTTCTAAACGAAACGGTATGTGGCACAGTTGGTTATACCGTTTAGACCGTTTTAATTCCATTTCAAACCGTTTTATGTGTAATTTCTAAAGTGAAACGGTTGATGGCACATAAATCTGTTTCGTTTAATAAATAGAACGGTAAATGATATACCGATTTCGTACCGTTTTTAAGTGGCACGATAACGGTAGGGGGCGAAACCGTGGTCGTTAACCACGTTAGGCACCCCTATCTATTATTGAATTAGATTTCCTTCCCTCTCGTCGCCACTCGCCAGCTACCTACACATGGAATTAACAATTCATTGGAAAATACTTCCTACATGAAATGAAATAAATAGTGCATATATATAGAGCTTCTTCGGCACACTTCATACGTAGTGTGTATATGATAATATGAAAGTCTAATCCTCTTGGCGGCTACATCAGGTGTCAAACTTGCGGAAACGGAATAGAACATATTCATTTCATTTTCGTTCCGTTTCTTGTAACGTAATCTAAATCAATTTTGTTTTCGTTTCGTTAGCTGTTTCGTTCTCCATTTTTCACTGATTTCAGCCATTTTCTTCTAATTTTCGATAAACGAAACACTAACGTTTACCAGCTCCCGTTTCATTTTCGTTCTGTTTTCGTTCTGTTTACAAATTTAATTTAACCAATATAATCTACATATTTACAATTTTTGAAAGTTTATTACTATTTTTTTCGAATTTTTTAAAACGTGCCATTTTTGGAATGTTGTACTATTTACAATTTTCCAAAAATGACATGTTTTAAAAAAATCGGAAAAATAGTAATAAAATCTCAAAAATTATAAAATTTGATTTTATATGAGATTTCAATATGTAGATTAGATTGATTAAATTAGATTTGTCAATTTACAAAAATACCTCCGAAAAAATTTGTGGTGCACGGAATGCCCTATCTATTACAGTGCATATTAAACTCATTTAATTTTGATACCTGAAATTGCGTCGGTATTTGGCCGGCCCATAGTAAAGCGACGTTACTTTGTGAGATAATTGGCCTATTCGATTCTAGCTAAATTTCTAATTTTCTAGCGCGGATTTCGCCAAGTTTATATATATATATATATATATATATATATATATGTGTGAATGCATCCAACCTCCATCAAGGCCTTGAGCAGCGCTGGCTCTTCACATATAAGTGCTACACTACATCAAGGTCAAGGTGGCGCACTCACGTGACTCTCACGTGCACAAGCTCTGGAACCAAGCCGAAGAAGAAGAAGAAGAAGAAGAAGAAGAAGAGAGGAGAGTGCAACGGGTGTCTCAGATCATGTCAGAGCATGGTCAGGCCAGAGAGATGTCGGTCATGGTCTTGGCTCTGACAAGAGTAGTCTCTGGCGAGGGGGTCCCGCCTGGTACAAGAGGGACGATGTCAGCATTGCCTACGAAGAGAGGAAGAGAGAGTGAGGCGGTGATACCAGAGGAGGTGCTGAGGTATTACCGTGGGTTTGCGAATCAATGGTGGACCGGGTCCAGGCAAGCTGGAGATGTGTCGACGTCATCAGTCCTAGGTGGTGAGATTCCATTGGCACTCTCTTCAACGTCATCCGATCTGATACTCTGTTGTATGTTGTATTAATTTTAACAAAGACAGTAGTTGAAAAGGGCTATTGACCTATTGTTATTTGTTACTTTAAACAGAAAGGAAAACTTCGTCGAATCATTTTCTTACCTATTGAATGTCAAAGAAAAATATTATCTGACATCAGTTACATATACTACTGTACTCTTTTTTTTAAATTCTGTTCTTTTCATTCCCAAAAACAAACAAAGCATCTCTTCTAACAAAAACTATTTCCTCTTCTCATTTAAGCGACAGGTACAGTTTCAAGTTCTCAACAGCAAGCCACGTCGACACCATCACCATCCTCCTCCTCTGCGGGAACACCGGCAGGAACAGAGGCCCCCCTCTCCCTCTCCTCCAACTTCTTCTTCCTCTTCGCAATCACAAAAGAAGCGGTACCGAGGCGTAAGGCTACGGCCCTGGGGCAAATGGGCTGCTGAAATATGGGATCCTCACAAGGCCACCCGTGTCTGGCTCGGCACCTTCGACACAGCTGAGGCAGCAGCACTGGCCTATGACAAGGCGGCTCTTCATTTCCGTGGCAACAGTGCAAAGCTAAATTTCCCCGAGAATGCGACCCTGAACCCTACGCCAGCGCAAGTTTGGGCACCAGCACAAGTGATGGTTCCACCGTCTGTTATGGTGGCTCCACCGTCATTTTTTTATGCTTCGAGGGATGTTATGGGGTTGTATCCATATCGGGGAGTTAACCCAACACCGCTTCTGGATCATGTCTTAAATACACAGAGACTCTCAAGCTCTGTACCGATGCCTCCTCTGTTTTACAGCAGTGATGTAAGCAGAGGAGGAACAGAGCAAGTTGGTAATTTTGGATATGCAGTTGGAACTGGAACTGCGAGTTCAAGTGGTTCAAGTGGATCTGTGGCGAGTTGTTCCGGCTATTCACGGGAGTTCGAATGGCTGGACTTTGAATGGTGTCAGCCGACACAACAGCCGCCGAGTTCTGGATAGTTTAGTTATCTGTTTTTTCTTTTTACTTTTTTGTTCACATATACAGTTTTTTCTTTTTATATGAGAAATAACATATTGTTAGATTCGTAATTTGTTCATTTTTGTAATATTTTTTTTCTATATTATCTAGTGTATTTTCATTGCAGGTCGATTTTGTTATCTGTTTCATTGAGGGATTGACTATGTCTGCAGTTCGCTTAATTGCATGATGTAGAACTTTTGAGCCATGCCAAACTAGAGATGAAAATTTTCTTGTGAACGTCGAGTCGCCGCGTATACAAGAAAAGAAAAAGGAAGAGGGGGAAAAAAATGATCGTCGATTTGGTCGGCTGTTTCGTAAAATGGTAGTTAGAGTTTTCTTATGTACCTCTAGTATTTACACGTGGAAGATGTGTCAATAACCACCGAATTATATTCGCTTATAAAAAATGCATATTGTTGTCCTTTCATGTGAATAAAAATTCATATTTTCTTTGGTTTAAAAGAAAATATATACCTGTTACTAAATATTAGGTTGAACGAATTTTTTTAATTGAAATTAATTAGACTCTTGTTTTATAGTCGCTAAAGGTGCATAATTTAAGTTTGTTTGTGACTTAAAGGGTGCATAACTTAAGTTATGCATCATTTAGTCACCAAACACCTCTTACATAAAATACCTTAAGGGTACATAACTTATGCAATATAAATAGGTTAAATAAGTTATGCATGGTCCCCTTTAATTATTTTTTCCTACAATACCCCATAGAAATAATTAATAATAATATTTAATAATTAACAAATAATTAATAATAATTAATAATAATATTTAATAATTAACAAATAATTAATAAAAAATAATAATAATTATTGATTAAAAATAATTAATAAATAACAATTTTTATTATTAAATAATTAATAATATTTCATAATAATAAAATAATTTCTTATTATCATTAATAATTAATTTTTATAATAATTAATATTAATTAATAAATAATAATATTTAATAAGCAACATTAATTATTAAAAAATCATAATTAATAATAAATATTAATTATTATAATTCATAATATTTAACAAGTAATATTAATTATTAATAATAATGATTTAAGAATAATAATTAATTAAAGACATGAATATAAGGGTATTTTGGTCTTTTGACATGAATATATGCATGCATTAAGTTAGTCATCCTTACTACACAACCAAACATCTATTACATAACACTTCATAAACACTTAGGCATCCTTAACTTATACAATACCTTACTACACAAACAAACGCCCCCTAAAAGTGAAAAAAAGAAAAATTAAATCAATAATTACGAAAAAAAAGTAAAATTTGTTAGACTATTAATTTAATAATTGGTTTGTTTTTATTTTCTGAAGGCGTAGTCTATGCAATCACATAAATAGCGGTCCATCGTATTAAAAAAATTTAATCAAAATATTATTTGTTTAGTGCGTTTGGATGGATAGAAATAAGGGATTATTCAGGAGTAAATAGCTATTTTTTATTACAAACAATCTAAACAAGTTAGGATTAAGGATTTTGCTCCGGTTTGGAGATAGATTAACTAATCCGACAAAATGTTAGAATGAGATTAAAAATTAAAGAGAAATGCTTATGTTCAATATATAGGACGGATGAGTCTGTCCAATATGATCGTTTTCACGTTTTTAAATTTCAAATGACCGATCCGAACCGTTCAATATGTTCTCCATATTGAAAACTAACAAGAAACCAATTTTTACATTTTTACAAAAATGTTTTACTATTATTTTGGTATTTAAAAAAATTATGATATAAACATTATGGATCATCTAATAACAATGATTTTCTAAAATATCAAAAAAATAGTAAAAAAATTTGAAAAAAAATAAAAAAATGATTTCTTATAAGTTTTCAATATGGAAAACATATTGAATGGTTTGGATTAGTTATTTGAAATTTAAAAACGTGAAAACGATCGTATTGGACGGAACCCATCCGTTTAATATATATTTAGGACTCTAGCATTTCTCAAAATTAAAAAAAAAAATAGAGCACAACTCATTCAGTGGCGAGCTTCTCTCTTCGGCTTCTCCTTTTCTCTTTCCTTGAAAGCAAAAGTTTGAAAAAAATCGAAACAAAAATCTTGCACTTTGCTCAGCTTTTACGCATTCAATAGCATTGTCGTCTTCTCGCGCTTTCAAGCATTACGAAGAGTACCATATTACTTCTCGATTTCACGTCGTTCAAGGAGGTTTTTAGGTACGATGCCAATTTTTCTTTATTTTTTGCTTCATTTCGTTGCTAACTATCTATTTCCTTCATTATATATGTGATATTTTTCGTAAATTTAGTAGTTTGTTGTCGAATTTTCCCTTGAAATGAAGGAAAATAGAACTTTTTGTTCATATTTTCTGATGTATTCCAAACTACAATTAGCAAACAGTAGCAGCTTCGATTTCTCTTGCTTCTGCAGTGAATTTGATTTCCTCCATAGCTCGAGGAAGTGGGTTTTAATGAGATCAAATAAAAACTAGGATTACTCTTTCTGAATGAGATTCTTGTTAACTTTTTACAAAATCAGCAACAGATTTCTAGGGTAAAAACATTTAATACTGAAGAGAGAACCAGAAATTTTTTTTCATTTTTATTTCCCATTTTGTCATTAGCAAATTTTCTTTTTGTCATGCATTGTAAGACCCACATCCATTATTTATGGAAACACACCTTTGAGTTGAAAGAAGTAGCCAAGTTCAGTAAAGACTGCTCAGTATGATACATGTTTTCAGCTTTTGGTAGCTTTGACAGTTCCCCTTCACCTGTATAAACAATGCAAAACAGATAATTCTTAAATATGAATGCTGCATCAGATAGACCAAATATTAGAAATTTTAGGAACCAATATGGTCAAACACTTAATCAGAATGTACCCAAAAAAAAAACTGTTTTCTTCACACTTAAAGTGTCAGTAAACACTCTGGAAAAGAGCTTCAGAAGATGAAAATTAGAGATCATACATACAAGTCAATTGATGTTTATCTCAAATTTTTAGCTACTACAAACACCAGTAAATGTCCAGTGTTCGTGTTTTTCTGATGTTTTATATACAAATACAATGGACTAGTTATATATTTGATAGTGAATTATATAGTAACCATCTTCATGCATGTTCTGATAACAAATATTAAACGTAATTCAACTTACACGTATGATTTCGAAAGGTTATTGCAATAAAGGTTATTCCCAGCAGCGAATTAAACCATCTTCATGAGATAAACATCAATTGTTTTATGTAAAACAATAAAGGTACAACACTGATACATGATATTCATTGCAGCATGTGAAATCAACATAAAGCACTACAACATTTCAATTAGTATCTTTTGACTAAACTAGTTAGACACATTTACAAAGAAACTCCTTATTTTGTCCTGGGTGGGAGGGATCTGCACACGATAACATGATATTGTGTAGAGCAGTGAATGATGAATTTACTGTTCCCCACGGTAGATATTATCTTGTTGATAGAGGTTACGCAAACACATCGCAATTCTTCCCCCTATATCGTTGCATAAATTACCATTTGATACAGTTCCGTGATCGTGGCCGAGGTGAAAACATGTATGAATGTCCAAAAGAATTGTTCAATCATCGACATGCACAATTAAGAAATATTATTGAGAAAACTTTCGACGTTCTGAAAAGTCGATTCAAAATTTTGCAACATAGGCGTCCTTATAAGTATGAAATCTAAGTCAAAATATGTGACTGCGTGTTGTATTCTTCATAATTTTATTAAATATTACAAGTCTTCAACACAAGACAGATGAGGGTTTAAATATGAGGGTTTAAATATTCTTCATAATTTTATTAAATATGAGGGTTTCTTCAGTGTACTAGATGAGGATGATACTGGGTTTATGATGATGATTCTCAAAATGGGGATGTGAGGAGGGCACTGATACGCAAAATGGTATTAGGGATCGTACTAGGATGCTCTAGGGCAAACGTTTTGATTTAAGTGTAGATAAATTTATTATTTTTGTGCAACCCAAACAACCATGAAATAAGGAATTTGGACCCTTATCCATATTCTAACAAAATCATAATATTAGAATAAAAAATTTAGACAAGCACGCATTTCGAAGATCCTAATTCTTATTCCTTATTCTTGCCCTCATCCAAACACACTAGCTATGTGCTGCAAGTTAGTGAACATCCAAAAGCCTCTGGCCCTGGCCAAGCCCTTCTGACACGAAGGGCCGGCCCGGCCTCTCTAAGCCCTTAAGAAGGGACAGGGCCTAGAGAGGCCAGGCTTTGAAAGGGCCAGGACCTAGAGAGGCCAGGCTTTGGAAGGGCCAGGGCCTAGAGAGGCCAGGCTTAGGAAGGGCCTAAGGTCTAGATAGATCGAAGTTATGAATAATCAGGCATAATCTCAAGTGAAAGGTAAGATCCTATCTGATACAATGTAAATTGAACATATCATTTCAAATAATATTTTAATTTTTGAACATGATGTTAAGACAAGTTAAAAATATATACATATTTCTCATCTTTTACGTTACATTATTTCATAGATTTGTAATTTTAGTTTATTTTAATTCATTAATACATTAATAAAAAAATTTATTTTTTATGTTATTATAATATAACCGGTCTTAAACCCAAATTAAAGATGAAAAAATAAAAAAATATTATATATAATGAAAAATAAAAAATATTATTCATTTTTATTATCTTTTATAAATAAAATTATTTATTTTAAATATAGTTTTAATAAATATTTAAAGAAATATATTGTCTGTTCGTCGGCCCTTCAAACCCTTCAGGCCCTTCAAGCCCGGCCTCTCAAAACCCGGAGGGCCTAAAAGGACCAGGCTTGAGAAGGGCCAGGCTCGATCTTCATATTTAAGTCCTTTTAAGCCCGGCCCTTCCAAAAACCTCCCTATGTTCGGCCTGACCCGGCCCTTGAGTAGGCCCTTTTAGACCCGGCCTCTCGGGAGCCCGGCCCGCCCCTGGAAGGCGTTCACTACTGCAAGTATTTGATGGCTGGGTCTGGATACATAAAATTTGTTCCACATTATAGTCATTGTAATGGGATTTAGCTGTTGCAAGGTTTTGTACTAGTCACTAGTATTACAGGAGCGTTCCGCTGCTACCAATTTTTGCTGTCCCCAAATGTCACAAAATCTGAGCCGTTAGATCAATCTTAGATAAGCGGCCTAGATTACAGTCTGCTTAAAACATTCATTCCCTTCCGTAAAAAAAGAAAAAGCATAAAACGAAGAAAATCAGAAACCTCCGATGGCTTCGTTCTCCTGTCGTTCGCCTCCACCGACAGCTCGACCTCTCCTCGACTCTCTCGTCTCCTCTCCTCTCTGGCCCTCTACGGTTCCGTCACTCGAACTACATTTTCTCTCACCTCTACCGCCACAACCCCAATTAGATACAGACCAAGAAAAATTACTTAAAGATGTAATGGTAGCAAAAGAACATTCAATAAGAAAAAGAAACCAATTGCAGGTATGCAATAAATTAGTTAATCAATTCGTTTTATTCATGAACAAAGTCAATTTAAATGAAGCTTGACATGATTATAACCCTTGTCAAGCAAATTTAACCTGGCACCTAGAGTTGGACACTCATGTCGCCCCGTCCGACACAGTAAGAGGTATCTCATGATTCTCACCTCAACAAATAATTTTGATAGCAGTTTGACGATCACAACGACGTGATAGAGAACCTAAAGTTTTGAAATGAGATCAAATGGGGCCACGACGATGGAGACAAGAGCAAGAGTAGTTCGAGTGACGGGAAAGAAGAGAGCCAGCGAGGGGAGAGTGAGAGATTGAACTGTCGGCGGAGGAGTTTAAATTAAATCTCTAAAAAGTGAATCACCTCCGTTTTGATTTTGTCTTCTGTTCTTTATTTATTTACTAGCAGCAATGTCCGCTCAATGTACGAGAAGACTTCAAATGCAAAAAAAAATATTTTGACATGAATATAGTTTGATAATTGTAATATTAGTTAAATTAAATTCAATCTATTTTTTATTCATGGTTGTTACTCTTATAATTAAACTATAAATACTGCATGATTCTTGTTCTCTCAAATATTTTCCGTGACTTCTAAGGTCAGGTACGCAAGACTGATACAAAACATTATGTTTAGTTTATTTTATAAATAAAGGTAAAAAAAAAGCTTACATGTATAGAGACATTATGTCAATCCTTGATTGGAGTTTTTATATATGCAGGTGACCTTAGTGAATATAATTAAGGAATTATTTTGCCATGTCACAAAAATGATTGGGCGCACGATCACTTTTTTTATTTTTGTGCTTAAAAAGAAATTACATATGGTCACCAAAATGATTGGGCTCATGATCTCTGTTTCTATTATTTGTGCTTAAAAAGAAATTGCATATGGCGCACGATCACTATTTTCATTTTCTCATGATATTATCAAATCACAATTAGATCATATAAGGGAGTCAATTAGAGAGAAGTGAGAAAGCAAGAATCTTTGGTGCTAGATCACACTATCTATTCAATATCTTTTTTTGGTAAATCAAGACAATTATCAAATTAGAAAATAAATACGAATCGTAGAAAAATGAACCATCTGGCACAAAAAATAAAATGCATGGGGATGTATTCAAATGAGAAAAAGAAACTACTTTTTTCTCTATACACTAATTTTGCTATCAATCTCAATATATTCGACTAACAACGTATCAACGGTTTATGATACATATTCATATGCAGCCACAACGAAGGTTCAACTTGGAATGATATTACTGATTTTGTCTTCATTCATAAGCAAAAAAAAAAAAATGAAAAAATGTAAGATTGCATAGAAAAATTAAAGCTATCTATCTATATTTACATTTACCCAAAATTGAAACACAAATGACATATTGCTCTAATTTGAGAAAAGATATAGGATATACAGAATCATTTGAGAGAGATCAGTAGTAGTATGTATTATGGTAGAGATTATTTCACAACCCCAGTCATGCCCCCTTAAGCACATCAATAAATAAGGCCTTTTTTTCACGTCCCTCTTCAGATCCCGTTTATTTTTAGCATCTTCTCTTAATATTTTTCATCAGAATCCTCTCGAGTTGCTCGATAGACTCTGACAACATATCTTCACGTAATCCTCATGTTCTAGTGTGGCAACTGAAGCAGTGTCAATGGTTGGTTCAGTTGTTTCCTACTGAGACATAGGAAATGTTTCTTCAACCTAACCAGTGGTCAGGTCAAAATGCCAAGCAGTGATTGTTGCTCTCCTTTGTTCTCTCTATAACCTACAAAATTAATAATAAAACAAAGATATTGGATAGTTTTTTTAATCTAAAACTGATTTTGTAATATCCATTTTTTCTTATGCATACAAAAATGGTACCCCGTACCCTACTTAGCATGACAATAAAAGGGCAATTTCTAGCACGATCCTCGAAAATCTCAAAATCTGACATATATTAAAGAAAAAGCCAACATGTTAATCAATTGAGACAAAATAAGCAACTGTTCAATAAAAATGCAATTCTGTCAATATTACCTTGAAGTGCAGTATCCAATACATTTTGCACCAAATTATTCAAGCTTTTCAATTTTCTATACGGCCATTTGGATATTCCCAGCTCGTGACAACAAAACTTCATTGTTGCCTTGGATACCTTCAGCTCCTTTTTTGCATCTTTAATTGGCAAAAAGAATTACCGCGCTACGTGCTTGAAATTAAGTGCTTTCCTTTTTTTTATCTAAAAGATAATGCAAAAAATTGATTACGCAAGTCATGTAACAAAATAGAAAAATAGAAAGGGAACTAAAAAAAAAGCAATTTGCTTAATTATATGAGTCAAAATCCTTACAAATGGGTCAAAATTCTGGATTTTGCTTTAATTTTGAATTGAAATCCAAATCAGGTCAAGAGCTTGATAATTCCAGACCCAATCGGTTCAATGTAGAGACTAATGCCGGTACAACTGTACAAGGATATCAAGTATAAGTATGTACGTTTGTGTAGAAGTTGGTAAATAGATGCCTTTACTTTTATTGTTGCCATGCTCTTACAATTTGTTAAATATGTTCCCCCACCTGATCCCTGTGACAACATTCCCCTAGACTATGGAAATAAATGTTGCCCATTTGTAATCCCCCCCCCCCAATTAGCCCTACTATAATGACCATACACAGTTGAAACTTATATATGTATCGATACAAATCTACCCCGCATAAAATTGAAAAGAAAAGGGGCTTCATAACTTTAACTGGCCTCTTCACTCACTGGATTCTTATTTAGTTTTTTTTTACAAATTCTAAGAAAGCAATAGAATAAGCTAAAAATAGGTAAGTTAAAATATATACCTGTGTCACTGCCAGTCTGATTTTGTTCCCTGAAAGATAAATTATAACAAGAATGATAAGACTGCTCATCAAAAAGATATATTTCATCTAATACAAAAATTGTAGAGGAAACATTATTCACTGGCCTGATTGCTGCTGACCTAACTGGACAAGCCCTTGTAGAGACTGTCGCAAGCTCAGTATTTGCTAAAAAATAAGACATCAATAAGCATCGCATCCAGATATATGCTGACATTAATAAAAACTTTATTGCACATATAGCCTGTTAATCACTGACCTGACACGTGTGGAGCCATGCCACTGACCTGACACGTGTCGATAGACATTTCAGATTGCTCTATATGTAGTTAGAGTGGGTAGAAGTACCGGCTCCTATGTAATTTGGTTAATTAAGATCTATGGCCAGTAAGGTTGCATGTCTCTGACACAGGGTGCTTTGGCTTTAGATGATCCATCTCTTTCCTATACCGTCTAAGTAAAATTGCAAAATAAAAATGGGTAAAATCAAATCCAAACTGAAATATAAATTTTTAATTATGGCAAAAGTAACTTGATTGTTTCTTCCCCAAGTCATCTACCGCCTGAAATAAGATTTTCACCAACACAAAGAATCTGTTTGGCAATTTAAAAAGAAAGCAAAGAAAAGTTTATCTTCTATATCGACTTGTTTGAATTTTGAATATTGTTTAGCAATTCTATGGCAGTCTATTGCATTGGCTCTTCTTCCAGAAGCTTTGTAGTTTCTATCTCATGCATCACCTCCTTGCCGACAACTTGAAAATTGGCTTATTTTTAGTTTTGTACTTCTCTTAGCAAGGTTTTCAAGAGTGTTTGAAATTTCCTTGAAATCAACTTCTGGGTTCTCGTTTTTATCTGGAATGAGATCAATAAAATGAAATTAAACAAAATTAGATCGGCAAGTCCAATTAGGACTCTCTTGTAGATATATTATCTGGATTCTCATTGTTCTCCCTTCTCACAACGAAATTGCTGAAACAACAAAAATAACACAAACAAAATAAATTGATCAAATAGATACTACATCAAGACTACTTGGCATTACTAAAAAGAATTTGCATCAATGATTTAGTTTACCTATTGATTCAACAAAACCAGTGCCAAAGTGTGTACTTGACAATAATGGTACAACTAAACATCTCTAGTGAATTGCTTTTGACACTAAAAGAGAAAACAATTACTAGAATTCACAATTCTGATAGCACCTACAAATAGTTGAAACAAACATAATGTACAATTTAATCAAATAAAAAAGTAACTTGAAGATATGTACCTCTTGTGAGATATGACAGTTTTGGTCCATTACTAGACAGTGTTTCGGCCATGTCAAGCGTGGCCAGCAGCGGTGCTTGTCACGCAGTGTTGACGGTTGGCCACGAAATAGCCTTGCATGTGTTGTAAAGCATCTCATGCATCATGAAAATAGGCTAATTGGCATTGAAAATGACTTGTAGCAGGGACCCAAAGTATGACTGTTGGGTAGGCCAAAGCGTGTTGTTTTGGCTGCCGGTCGTAAACTGTAAGCCAGAACGGTGTTTAGGCCGCTTCTCCAAGTGTGTATTGTGTACTTAGCATTTTGGACAACATGTAATGGAGATGTCCAGTGAGTAGTATCAATGGACAGGTCCAATAGATAAGTTAATGGAGCTGTCCAATTAAGAGAGTCTAAGTTCTCCTTTGACCAGTCCCTAGAATTAGGACACCTAGCAGCTGCTTGAACCAAGGATATGAGGGTTTGTTGACACCTGTACCTAGAATTAGGACCCATAAACCATTTCAAACTTCAGTAGTTTTCGGCGCATGAGCCAAGTTCATCTCAACTTTTCTGAGGAGATGGTAAATTTTAAAACCCAGCGCCTTTCCCCTCTGGCCTGGATCCGCTGCAATGGTATGCACGCGCCAGCAGCTTTTGATTTTTGTGGGATTTTCTATCCACTTTCCTTAAACAATTTATTCCTTTAGCTATCCAACAAAAATAAATTATTTGGGGGTCTTCCCATGGGTATTTTTGGATGAAATTTTATGGGTAAGCTTAGAAAAATATAAGGAATTTAATGGTTCAACTAGTTTTGGTAAATTCCTCATAGATTTATTTTGGTAATTTTATGATTTTTTGGGTTTATTTGCGAAACTTGGCATTTGTGTTGATAATTTTGGGATTTAAAAATTATGATAATTCATCAATTTTTTAAAGTTTATAAATTAAAAAATTTAATTTGCGAAACTTGGCATTTGTGTTGATATTTTATAAATTTACAAATTTAATTTAACCAATCTAATCTACATATTTACAATTTTTTAAAGTTTATTACTATTTTTTTCGAATTTTTTAAAACGTGCCATTTTTGGAATGTTGTACTATTTACAATTTTCCAAAAATGACATGTTTTAAAAAAATCGAAAAAATAGTAATAAAATCTAAAAAATTATAAAATTTGATTTTATATGAGATTTCAATATGTAGATTAGATTGATTAAATTAGATTTGTCAATTTACAAAAATACCTCCGAAAAAATTTGTGGTGCACGGAATGCCCTATCTACTACAATGCATATTAAACTCATTTAATTTTGATACCTGAAATTGCGTCGGTATTTGGCCGGCCCATAGTAAAGCGACGTTACTTTGTGAGATAATTGGCCTATTCGATTCTAGCTAAATTTCTAATTTTCTAGCGCGGATTTCGCCAAGTTTATATATATATATATATATATATATATATATATATATATATATATATGTGTGTGAATGCATCCAACCTCCATCAAGGCCTTGAGCAGCGCTGGCTTTTCACATATAAGTGCTACACTACATCAAGGTCAAGGTGGCGCACTCACGTGACTCTCACGTGCACAAGCTCCGGAACCAAGCCGAAGAAGAAGAAGAAGAAGAAGAAGAAGAAGAGAGGAGAGTGCAACGGGTGTCTCAGATCATGTCAGAGCATGGTCAGGCCAGAGAGATGTCGGTCATGGTCTTGGCTCTGACAAGAGTAGTCTCTGGCGAGGGGTCCCGCCTGGTACAGGAGGGACGATGTCAGCATTGCCTTCGAAGAGAGGAAGAGAGAGTGAGGCGGTGATACCAGAGGAGGTGCTGAGGTATTACCGTGGGTTTGCGAATCAATGGTGGACCGGGTCCAGGCAAGCTGGAGATGTGTCGACGTCATCAGTCCTAGGTGGTGAGATTCCATTGGCACTCTCTTCAACGTCATCCGATCTGATACTCTGTTGTACGTTGTATTAATTTTAACAAAGACAGTAGTTGAAAAGGGCTATTGACCTATTGTTATTTGTTACTTTAAACAGAAAGGAAAACTTCGTCGAATCATTTTCTTACCTATTTAATGTCAAAGAAAAATATTATCTGACATCAGTTACATATACTACTGTACTCTTTTTTTTTTTAAATTCTGTTCTTTTCATTCCCAAAAACAAACAAAGCATCTCTTCTAACAAAAACTATTTCCTCTTCTCATTTAAGCGACATGTACAGTTTCAAGTTCTCAACAGCAAGCCACGTCGACACCATCACCTTCCTCCTCCTCCGCGGGAACACCGTCAGGAACAGAGGCTCTCTTGTAGATATATTATCTTGATTCTCATTGTTCTCCCTTCTCACAACGAAATTGCTGAAACAACAAAAATAACACAAACAAAATAAATTGATCAAATAGATACTACATCAAGACTACTTGGCATTACTAAAAAGAATTTGCATCAATGATTTAGTTTACCTATTGATTCAACAAAACCCGTGCCAAAGTGTGTACTTGACAATAATGGTACAACTAAACATCTCTAGTGAATTGCTTTTGACACTAAAAGAGAAAACAATTACTAGAATTCACAATTCTGATAGCACCTACAAATAGTTGAAACAAACATAATGTACAATTTAATCAAATAAAAAAGTAACTTGAAGATATGTACCTCTTGTGAGATATGACAGTTTTGGTCCATTACTAGACAGTGTTTCGGCCATGTCAAGCGTGGCCAGCAGCGGTGCTTGTCACGCAGTGTTGACGGTTGGCCACGAAATAGCCTTGCATGTGTTGTAAAGCATCTCATGCATCATGAAAATAGGCTAATTGGCATTGAAAATGACTTGTAGCAGGGACCCAAAGTATGACTGTTGGTTAGGCCAAAGCGTGTTGTTTTGGCTGCCGGTCGTAAACTGTAAGCCAGAACGGTGTTTAGGCCGCTTCTCCAAGTGTGTATTGTGTACTTAGCATTTTGGACAACATGTAATGGAGATGTCCAGTGAGTAGTATCAATGGACAGGTCCAATAGATAAGTTAATGGAGCTGTCCAGTTAAGAGAGTCTAAGTTCTCCTTTGACCAGTCCCTAGAATTAGGACACCTAGCAGCTGCTTGAACCAAGGATATGAGGGTTTGTTGACACCTGTCCCTAGAATTAGGACCCATAAACCATTTCAAACTTCAGTAGTTTTCGGCGCATGAGCCAAGTTCATCTCAACTTTTCTGAGGAGATGGTAAATTTTAAAACCCAGCGCCTTTCCCCTCTGGCCTGGATCCGCTGCAATGGTATGCACGCGCCAGCAGCTTTTGATTTTTGTGGGATTTTCTATCCACTTTCCTTAAACAATTTATTCCTTTAGCTATCCAACAAAAATAAATTATTTGGGGGTCTTCCCATGGGTATTTTTGGATGAAATTTTATGGGTAAGCTTAGAAAAATATAAGGAATTTAATGGTTCAACTAGTTTTGGTAAATTCCTCATAGATTTATTTTGGTAATTTTATGAATTTTTTGGGTTTATTTGCGAAACTTGGCATCTGTGTTGATATTTTTGGGATTTAAAAATTATGATAATTCATCAATTTTTTAAAGTTTATAAATTTAAAAATTTAATTTGCGAAACTTGGCATTTGTGTTGATATTTTATAAATTTACAAATTTAATTTAACCAATCTAATCTACATATTTACAATTTTTTAAAGTTTATTACTATTTTTTTCGAATTTTTTAAAACGTGCCATTTTTGGAATGTTGTACTATTTACAATTTTCCAAAAATGACATGTTTTAAAAAAATCGAAAAAATAGTAATAAAATCTCAAAAATTATAAAATTTGATTTTATATGAGATTTCAATATGTAGATTAGATTGATTAAATTAGATTTGTCAATTTACAAAAATACCTCCGAAAAAATTTGTGGTGCACGGAATGCCCTATCTACTACAGTGCATATTAAACTCATTTAATTTTGATACCTGAAATTGCGTCGGTATTTGGCCGGCCCATAGTAAAGCGACGTTACTTTGTGAGATAATTGGCCTATTCGATTCTAGCTAAATTTCTAATTTTCTAGCGCGGATTTCGCCAAGTTTATATATATATATATATATATGTGTGAATGCATCCAACCTCCATCAAGGCCTTGAGCAGCGCTGGCTCTTCACATATAAGTGCTACACTACATCAAGGTCAAGGTGGCGCACTCACGTGACTCTCACGTGCACAAGCTCTGGAACCAAGCCGAAGAAGAAGAAGAAGAAGAAGAAGAAGAAGAAGAGAGGAGAGTGCAACGGGTGTCTCAGATCATGTCAGAGCATGGTCAGGCCAGAGAGATGTCGGTCATGGTCTTGGCTCTGACAAGAGTAGTCTCTGGCGAGGGGGTCCCGCCTGGTACAGGAGGGACGATGTCAGCATTGCCTACGAAGAGAGGAAGAGAGAGTGAGGCGGTGATACCAGAGGAGGTGCTGAGGTATTACCGTGGGTTTGCGAATCAATGGTGGATCGGGTCCAGGCAAGCTGGAGATGTGTCGACGTCATCAGTCCTAGGTGGTGAGATTCCATTGGCACTCTCTTCAACGTCATCCGATCTGATACTCTGTTGTACGTTGTATTAATTTTAACAAAGACAGTAGTTGAAAAGGGCTATTGACCTATTGTTATTTGTTACTTTAAACAGAAAGGAAAACTTCGTCGAATCATTTTCTTACCTATTGAATGTCAAAGAAAAATATTATCTGACATCAGTTACATATACTACTGTACTCTTTCTTTTTAAATTCTGTTCTTTTCATTCCCAAAAACAAACAAAGCATCTCTTCTAACAAAAACTATTTCCTCTTCTCATTTAAGCGACAGGTACAGTTTCAAGTTCTCAACAGCAAGCCACGTCGACACCATCACCTTCCTCCTCCTCTGCGGGAACACCGGCAGGAACAGAGGCTCTCTTGTAGATATATTATCTTGATTCTCATTGTTCTCCCTTCTCACAACGAAATTGCTGAAACAACAAAAATAACACAAACAAAATAAATTGATCAAATAGATACTACATCAAGACTACTTGGCATTACTAAAAAGAATTTGCATCAATGATTTAGTTTACCTATTGATTCAACAAAACCCGTGCCAAAGTGTGTACTTGACAATAATGGTACAACTAAACATCTCTAGTGAAATGCTTTTGACACTAAAAGAGAAAACAATTACTAGAATTCACAATTCTGATAGCACCTACAAATAGTTGAAACAAACATATGTCGCGGCTTTTTCGTCATTATTCTCCTAGAAGGAATTTCTCGAAGAACAATGAGAACATAGCCTAGATTCACCTCCCTTAAGGTTTCGATCTCTTTAGCGAACATCTCTCAACACAAGAGAATCCTATAAAGAGTCGCTACTTAAAGAAGTTTCTTAATTTAGCGGGTCCTTTCTTTCCAGTAGGCGCAAGCCCCTACTGTTAATTACCCCGTAGTTGCCTACGAGAACCTCTGATTAAGGGATGTAAAGGGTGTTGACGTAATGGGCTAAGAAAAGAGGCTTATGGAGTGCTATTAAGGAGGACTTAATTGATGGTACCAAATCCAATAGACGGGACCCAATTAAGGATCGACAAAAGGTTTCTAACTGGACTAACAGAGAAATAGATTTTTTGGTTTAGAAAAGGTTTTTGGTTGATAAAAGGGGAAGGCTTCACTTGAGGTTATTTCTGGTAAACTCTCGGGGCTATGACTGGCCTTCTTGTGAGAGTGAAAAGAGTTTTGCAACCTTCGGGGCCTCTTGGGCGGCCACGACAAAAGTTGGTTCTTTTACAACCCTAGGGACCATCTTCATCGGTCTTCTTAATAAGAGTTGGTTCTTTAACGACCCTAGGGACCATCTTCATCGGTCTTCTTAATAAGAGTCGGTTCTCGGGACCATCTTAGTCGGTCTTCTTGTGAGAACGAAAGCAGTTTTACAACCTTCGGGTCCTCTTCAATGGCTACTCGACGAAAGTTGGTTCTTTTGCAACCCTAGGGACCATCTTCATCGGTCTTCTTAATAAGAGTTGGTTCTTTAACGACCCTAGGGACCATCTTCATCGGTCTTCTTAATAAGAGTCGGTTCTCGGGACCATCTTCGTCGGTCTTCTTATGAGAACGAAAGAAAGAGTTTCACAACCTTCGGGGCATGTGGCGCCTTTGAGCGAAAGTTGGTTCTTTTACAACCCTAGGGACCATCTTCATCGGTCTTCTTAATAAGAGTTGGTTCTTTAACGACCCTAGGGACCATCTTCATCGGTCTTCTTAATAAGAGTCGGTTCTCGGGACCATCTTCGTCGGTCTTCTTATGAGAACAAAAATAGAATTCTTTGGACGAGGGGGCCCGTAAGAATTCAATTTCTAAGTCATCTAAGGTTGATCTCAACCTTAGTGAGGGACTTTTCCTCAAACGGAGAGGTTTCGGCTTTGACTTTGGGTTTCGTGTTTGGACTTTTAATTTCTGAGATTTCACTTGGGGTATTGGTGATTTTATTCACTTTGGCCTTTTGCATTTTTGACCTTTAAAAAGAACTTTTCTATTTCAAAATACTTAATCTTGAAAGATATTTGACTTTGGAAGATATCATTTTCGAAATTATTTAGATTTTGGAAAATATCCATAATTGGGCATATTTAAATATTGAAAATAGTATATTTGAAATCTTTTAGTCTTTTGAAAATACCCTTTTCTTTTTACTCAAGTATATTATATTTAGCATTTGAAGGTAGTATATCTGAAATCTTAGTTTTGAAAATATCTAGCATTTTATAAAAGGGGTTTATTGCATTTTCTAAAATTCATTTTTAAAGCGAAAATACTTCAAAAATACAAAAGGCCGCTACTTTGACATCTTTTCATATCAAGGTATCAGTGAAGTCGGTTTATTTTGATTTTTAGAATTTTATGGATATGTCGTTTATATTTTCTGGACTTCTTGCTATTTTTAAATGACTTCCAAAGTTTCTGGCTAATGTGGCGTTCTCTGATTGGTTCATGGGTTGCTGAGGTGGCAAAAGGGGTAAATTCCTATGGGCTTGATGCATTCCGTTGATGGGCTTCTGCACATTCTTTGGGCTCATGCCATTTATTCTTCTTCTCTGTTTATCCTCCTCGCAGGTCATCAGATGGGGCAAACATGGGTTTCACTCCCGTTTCGTCACAGAAAATCGTATAGGTCTCGGCGCTGAACTTCGAACAAAGGAGACGGGATTCGTTTCGGCTAATGGGTTCGACAGATTAGCGGGTTTAGATCCGTTACGGATTCCGACCATCGCTGTCTCGGGGAAGGGGCTTAGGAGCATCGTGAGACCGAGATGAGTGCATTGGTGGATCCCGTTTGTATTGTGTTGGCTCCATTCGATGGAAGGACGAAGGACAGGTACAGTGACATCAGGGGTTGGTACCCATGTCAAATGAAGAGGGGATTCGTGCCAGAGAAGATTAGTTCAGTGCTTGGGTGATGTGAAGAAGACAATCCATGAGCCAATTGGCTATGCACGTCTTTAATTTGATAGTATTCAAAAGATGCCAAATGACGTTTACAACATTATGCTCATACCTTTAAATAAGAATCTCATATGGCCCAGTATGCAAAACCAGGAAAGATTTGAAATTTTAAGTACCTGGGAAGCATATATATTCTACACAATACTTGCATTAAAGAATCACGAGCCGATTAACAAATATCAGTTTTCAACCAATTTAGCCATATCAGCAATTACTAAACTCTCTTATTTCAGGTTTTATTCATAAAACTAAGAGTTTACCATCATCATTTTATATGGCTTAACCCTCAAATACAGGGATATCAAATTAAAACAGGAGATAAAATGAAGCTTTGGTTTCTAGTTATGCTCCATGACTTACCTCTTACTATGATTCCAGTTTGTAAGCATCCCCTTTAAGATACTTTACAAATAGACCCGCAAATCTTAAGCTATTGCGAAAAAGTGCTATTTACAAGAAAAAGCCACGCATCAATCTTTCATCAGAGACATATGTATTTAACTTAAATTTCCTATCAGTGACTCTCTTTCATTATGGTCCCTGATTTTTCAAGCTTTGCATCAGGCATACAAAGAAGTAATGATTCATAGTGAACCAGTTTCAGGACCTCATCTTAGCTTACACAGAGACTGTGGATAGTAACAGTATTAAACAAAAGATCAAACTAGAGAGGAGGACTCAGATTCTTATTCCTGTATCCAAGATATATCTCTTCAGTTGCTAAGTTTATGACAATTACACAAAGGGCCTGACTTCTCTCTGGATTTCAAAGTAGGGACAGTAAGCAAAATAAAGATCAACACCAATGGTTGTACAGTACTCAAATATGGCAACAGAATTCACTTATCAGGCACTTCTTTATGAATATCATGCTTGTTTACATGATGAACATAGCATGCCCTACTTGTAATGTATAATTACAGCAGTAACCTCTTGACTGGGCCTACCAAAGCTGAGCTATGGAGGTGATCCAGACAAGTCTAGTGATCATGAATTTAGCTTCTCAGGCGCTGTGCGCCTGTTTGCCTCTAAATTCTGCTGCGTAAAACCCTGAACAATTCCCTATTTTATCACCAAAATCCAAAACCATATAAATCAAAATTCCATCCACATAACCAATGACCCAACAAAATAGCCCCGATAATTGGTCATGATGCATGAAAGGAAAAATACAAAGATTCTTAAAAATGGACGGTAAATTAATTAATTACGAGGAATGCCATTATGCGCCCGTGATATCCTTATAATTAATTACCAGAGTCCTAAAAAAATAGAAAATTTGTAGCAGTTAAATCCCTCATATTTTTATGAGAGGCCATGCAAAATTTCATGTCAAATTGACCTAAAGAAGGGCACCAAACAATTTTCCTAAGAATAAAGCAACTTAATAATTCTCAAAAATCAGTCAAACGGACAGCTCCATTTCTGAAATGAATGGAGGTAAACCCCACCAGACCCAACATGAATAAAGACAATTTTCGAATGGGCTTTTAAGCTAACATCTCAGATGGGCCTTAGAATAAAAGTGTAATGCATTTTGGGCTAGGACTGAAAACCCATTCGAGTTACGCTCAGCCTAACTCGACAGATTTTTCGTTGATCCAACGGTCCGGATAAAATCTCACCATGTTATCTAAAACCAACGGATGGATTTCGATTGGGAAATAAAACAGTGAATGGAATTTTCCGATTGGTCAAGAAAAGTGTGGGTCCCACAGTCTTCGTTTAAAAGAAAAGGAAGAGGAATGAAATGATACCGTCTGACACGACTCCGTACACCGGCGTGGGGAGCAACTGGCCACTGTTTCACGTCGCCTCAATTCCGACCAGCCTCACCAATGAGTTGTCGATGCCCCCACGATTCTGACGACACCAAACGCGGGGAAATAGAAACACTAGAAACGACAATTTGAGAAGAACAAGAATGAGAGACCGAAGGATGGAAATGTGAAATTACACCAAATTACTGAAAATTGGCAAATGAACTCACCCGTTGAAGCCCCTGACAGGCGTGGGATGACTCCTAGATGAGTTACCAAAAGCCAATTTAGCGAGAGGAGGAAGCAACACTGTCATTCGCCATAGCTGTATGGCCAATGGTTTGCTAAACTCAAGGAATCTTAAATGTACTTTGAGTCAGAATTGAGGGAATGGCATGGAGCTAGCATACGGCGTGGTGAAAAAGGGGAGGTAAATAAGGGAAATGACGAAAAGCAAAAGCTACCATGACTGGAGATACCCAGTGAGAAAATATTTGGCAAAATTGACCCAAAAATTCGACTGGAGAGGAAATATTACCTTCTACAACCTATATCCTGAAAAGGAGAAGCTAGCCCTGCAGCTGTCCTTGGCGCCAGGGAGCATGGTGACAAGGGGTGAACTCACCGCCTTAATTAGGGCCATTGGATGCGAGATGGATTTCAAACCAGCATTGAGATGCTCCCCACACTTTAGTTACAACAGTACACCCATCAATTCACCTATGTCATGCATAAAAAAAAAAGATACAAAAGAAATAACATGCTTAAAGGAAAGAACAATGCATCTGGCCGTCTACTTACATCTCATGATTAAGCTAAAACATGAATGGACGGCTTGAGATGAAGCTGCATACTCCCTTTCAATATGAAACAGATGCATCATATAATGCCTGGGGAATGAGTGAGTCATGCGTGACCTCCCTTTTGACCCTGGGCAAATCAGTCATTTAGAAGAAAAGACAAGGGGGTGGAATGAGCAGCAAATGAATTTGGAGAGTATGCATACCGATACTACCCCTGGAATATTCCTATGTGATCATTGCTGGCCAAAAGGCAAGAAGAAAATGCGACTCAATGAGAAATGCAATGACAGGCCAATGAAAACAGTGCAAAAAAAAAAATAAAATAAATAAGTAAACATCAAAGTAAAGTATCAAAGATAACAATAAATGGGGGTAAAACTCAGAGAAAATGGCATGAATTCCAGACACAAAAAGTAATGATTATCAAAAAAAAAAAAAAGAGAGAGAGGATATAAAAAAAAAGATACCCCATGAGCAACAAGGATGAATATACCAGTGCTTACCATAGGGAACCAATGAAAATGTAAATGGAGAAGAGGAATGATAGTCTGCTAACATAACAGGCCTACATGCCTAGGAGCAACAGTCGCATACCAAAGGAGATACCTCATCCATGTACCTAGGTAGATCACAGCCATTGATCAATACACGGCCGAATGGATGAAAGACAACACAGCACACTGGCGCCGACACAGGCATGACTCCTCCCCCAAGCATGCTGGTTGGTAAAAGAAAGTAAAAAATTTCATGTTTACTTCCCCAAGCCAGGTAAACATAAAGAAGGGAGTAAATTGAGAGAATCTGTCCATCAATTGTGACATGTCAATTGATCATTGGACAGTATACATGGATTGTACAAAGTAGAAGTGAAATTAACTTCAAACTGGCATGACAAAGAGACACGGCTACATCCATACCTTTCATCAAGCACAGAAGCCCTAAGAAGATGCCACATGGCAGGAAAGATCAAAGAAGAAGCCCTAGCAATTGCCTATAAAAGAAGACCATCAGCAAAGGAAGAAGAGGCCCCCCAAGATATAATTTTTACTTGCTGAAACTCTGCCAATTCACTTAGTTGCATTTTTGTAAGCCAATTCTGAGAGCAAAAGTACAATCAATTTAGAAAAAGAAGGTAGGGATTTCATTGTACCAAGTTCAATACATAAGTTCAATCTCTGGAAGTTCCTTCCCTGAGTCTTTTCTCTCTTAGTTATTGTGTTCTCTCTTGTTCTCTTTGTTTTCTGTTGAATCCAAGTGTTAGTCACAAGAAGGTCCTCATGTAAATCATTCACTAATACCGTCTTGGGGGCTCAAAGACATGGATGAGGGGTGCTTGCCTGAGAGCGCACACTCGCCTATGTCAATGAGCCCTTTAATGTAAAAAATACTAAGAGATAAGAAACATGGCTCTATGCGGGAGGGGTGCTTGCCTGAGAGCGCACACTCATGCATTTAGCTGTGCTTTCAATGTTAATGTTAGATCTTATGAGTCTTATGCATAAAACCAAAAGTCAAGGGGAGTTAAGTCCAACAAAGTGTAATAAAGTAGAAAGATAAGGGCATATTTGCGAAGAAACTGCATTCAGTGCAAAAAAAAAAAAAAAAAAAAAAAAAAAAAAACAAAAGAAAAACATATTGTGCAAATAGATCATTTTAACAAAAAAAAAACTTCTTTCTGGAATACTTCACCTGGCTCAAGTAGGAAGACATGTCTAAAAAAAAAAAAACAACTCTTAATGTATTTTAATGAAAGACTAATTAGGCTTTATTTGGAAGGGGATTCATAATGCATAAGTAAAAAAAAACAGACATGGGCATTGCATCTTTGTCAAGTAAAGATTCCCTGTATAAATTCAAGTCCAGATTGTGATAAATGCTTGAAAGAGTAATGTATCTCGAAGATTAAATGTCTAGTGATGTTTCAGTCCCCTCTTGTCTAAAGGAATTACATGGCCTTCTAAGAGACAATGAAGATATGGATATTTCTTTATCATGATCACACACGGTTCAGTGAGTGCAACTAAAAAAAAAAGGGGGAAATTAAATGCTATTCTATGAAATAATCTGAGGAAACAACAAAGTGATAAGAGTCCAGTATACCAGCAAAGTGATAAGAAATTCAAGAATTAAGGCTTTATGGTTTATAAAAATGTGAATGAGTACAATGAGATATCAGGATAAAGTGTCCCCCATCAATTGTCACAAGCATATACCGTAGTAAGATTGGTTGCATGTACCAAAGTTTGGAGTCAGAATCTATGTCAAGTAAAAGTTTTAAAGATTAAAGTGACATTGGGCTCACAGTTACATCGCCGGGTCATTCCAGGTATTGAACATCATCGTTGAAGCACATATAAAAAAAAAAGAAAGAAGAGAAATAAGTATCATTAGCCAAAGCCAAATAGTAATTGGAAGTCTCGCGAAAGTCAAAACCAGACCTATGAAACAATTATGACCAAAATTGAAATACTCATACCCAAATTGATGGCACTAACAACTTCGTGGAGTCTCCTTGGTGTTCGATGAACACTCTCTAGTAAAAGATCATCGCCATTCGTCACCACGACTTACTGACAGATGGAGGACGCAATGAAGGAAGTACATTCTTGGTAAGAGGATGGTAACAAAATTGAAAGCAGAATTGAAAAGAGGAAAGGCAGGCGATCCCATGGAGTCTGGTTATGATAGAAATGGTGGTCGGAACATCGGAGTCAACGATGACCGTTGCGAAGGTCAACAAAAATCGGAGGAGCCATGGAAGAGAGACGGAGAGGAAGAAGCGAGATGAACCTGGTGCGCGTCTCCGAGCATGGACCAAGCGATTAAACCAACTTCAAGTTCAGTGCCTCGGGATTTTCTGTGACACCCTAAACGCAGCAAGTCACTGACAGGCATAGCACAAAACAGCAAAGTTGCAACCAATCAGAAAATTCCTGCAGTACAGCAAACTTCAAAAATGCATTAAAAATAGTTGGATTATCAGAAAAATTCCCATAAAATATCAAAATATCAAGAAAAATATGAGGAATATTTTGATGTGTTATGTTATGCTAAAATACCAAAGTACGAAATATTTTAAAATTAATAGGTTTAAGGGATAACCATAAGTAAAAAAAAAATAATATAATCATAATAATAATAATAATGATAAATTTATATTCATATGGTTAAATAAAAAAAAAGAGAGAAGAAAAGGAAATAAGGCAAAAGAAAATCATTCTGAATATTCTATGTTCTGGACAGCAGGTACATTTGAACAAATTATGTTCTGGACAGCAGGTACATCTGAATAGCTTATGTTCTGGACAGCAGGTACACTTGACATTCCTTGTTCTGAGCAATAGGTACAGTCAAACATTAAGACTCACAAACAAAATTGAAATAAGCAAAGTATACATATCACCAAGAAGATAAAAATAGGAATTTAAAAGTACAAATTTAAAAGTCCAAACTCAAAATCTCAACCAAACACTGAAAACCTAAAACTCAAAAGTCACAACTAAAAAGTCCAAAGTCCAGAATGCCCGAATTCAAAAGTTCAAACCAAGTTCAAACTTTAAACCAAAGTCCAAAGAATCAAAACTCAAAAGTCAAACTCCAAAGGTGCTAGCTCAAAAGGCCAGACTTAAAAGTCAAACTCAAAAGTCCAAACTTCTAAAAAAATGCAAAATCAAAAGTCGAAACTTCAAAATGACACAAAGTCTAAAAGTGACATAAAGTCTAAATGACACAAAGTCTAAAAGTGACATAAAGTCTAAATGACACAAAGTCTGAAAATGACACAAAGTCTAAATGACACAAAGTCTAAAAGTGACATAAAGTCAAAATGACACAAAGTCTAAAAATGACACAAAGTCAAAACGGCACAAAGCCCAAAAGTGACTCAAGAGACACAAAGTCTAAAGTGACATAAAAGTCTTAAAAGTCAAAAGTCCGTCCCTCCAAGACTGCATCGCGTTTCGCCTTGAAGGAGACACCCCCTTGATGTTCAGATTGAGAAAAAGGAAAAGTCAATTCTGAATGATCACTGAAGTTCCTGTCAAGAGAAGGCATAGCGCATCTGTACTCGCGACTCGAACGAAAATCCCAAAGATCCCTAAGTTCCTCAAAATGATTGAGAACTGACCTAGAATTTTCCAGCGTCGGACTCAAATCTAACAGCCTGTTTCTACAAGTTCACAGCATGTTTGACCAGAAGCAGACTGAAATCTGATGCCTAGATGACCAGAAGAAAAGTTAATCAACGGCTATCATCCAAGTTCATGTCAAGAGGAGGCATAGCGCATCTGTACCCAAGACTTGAACGAAATCCCCAAAATCTCTAAATCTCTAAACGATTGAGGATTGATCTAGGATACCAAATTTCCTAGTATCAAACTCAAAAATCTCTGTAACGGCACTAAGCCGGACACATCAAAGTAAAAACAACCTAAACATCTTAAAAATGTGAAATTAAAAGAATTAAATTGCGTCATTTATGGTTTACATGGTTCTGTTAAAATAGCTGCCCTTCTGCAGTGCTTTTCACCCCGAAACTCCCTATCAAGACACAATCCTTTTTATTTAAAATGGACTTCATCTGCTTACGACATCTAAACTTTGATTATCCCGATCTAGAGGTGCTCTTAGCTCAGTTCGTAACTGAGTCCGGAGGTAATTAACAGTAGGGGCTTGCGCCTACTGGAAAAAAAAGGACCTACGACAAACAATCAACTCTCGAGGTACTTAGAACCGCATTAGTGCCCTTCGCTCGTTTGGAATGGGCAGTAACGACGGGTCTCAAGATGCTCGAGGGGTATCTGATCCGCATTTTCTTCGCCCCATAGAGGACTATCTGATCTTCCGTGGTCGGACTGGAAAAAGTGCGAGACAGGTTCTGGCACGCCCGGTGGGACTTTTTTTTCCTCTCATCAGGGCATAATCAAAGTTTAAGTGTATAGATGAAATTAAGTCCATGACATTCAAAGAAAAATACTAATGATTGACTCTGAGTTCTCTCCATTGCAGGAATCATGTTTACCTGGAGTCAAATCGTGAAGGGCGAGCGTCTTCGCCACGGGAAGGCAGCAGCAACCGGGACTCTCTATGTGCCCGTCCAAGCTGTTGTGCAAATCTCCCCTGTGATGCTTGCTGGTGAAGCATCGGTGGAAGTCTCTGGAAAGCCTGCCCTTAACCCCAAAAAGGGTCGGGCGGCAAACACCCATGTCAAGGGGGCAACAGCCCCAAAACTCAAAAAGCAGAAGAGGACTAGGATCTCGAGGGCCCAAGCTCTCCACCTGGTCCAGCAACCTGATACCATCACTGATCTGTCCCTCAGCAACACCTTCGCCCCCCTACATGTGCTCAAAAAGGGAGGCGAGGCGATGCGCCTCAGAGAGGATTGGGAGCTCCCCATGTACGCCCCAGTCTCTGAGACAGAGAAAGTGACCCACCCAAGACACCAGGCAGTGGAGGCCATTCATTCGGCCTTCAAGATTGTCAAAAGATCCCGCAAATCCCGCAGGATTGTCACTGCAATCCCTGCCAACCCCAACAAGCCGTCCATTAAGGACAGGCTCAAGTTCCCGGCGCACCAAAGACTCCGCTTTCCTTATCGCGAAGACAACCGAGAGGGAGACGCGGACTATAGTGCGTCAGAAAAAAGGACTGTGGCCCACCCGCCTTCAGTCTTCGACCGGCTTACCTTTCCATCACTCCAACCCAATGCCCGCTCAATGAAGGCCAAAGGAAAAGTGAAGAAGGTCTGGAAGCCCAAGCAACCGGAACCCATCCCCGCTCCTGAGCAAAACACAGGGGGCACCAAGCGATGGGTGCCAAAAGGAAAAGATACCTCTCTGGCTAGCCAGGTGGCGAGTCAGATGATGAAAAATAAAACCAAAAAGAAATATGTGATGAGAAAGAGGCGGAACGCTGGTTCTGCCTCGACATATCATGTGTCAATTGATGACGATGAGGATGATGATGAGGAAACGGCGGAAGTCCGTATGGTTGGGGTAGGTTCCCAGGAGCCGCCTCACTCTGAAAGTGTCCCCGTGGAAACGCGAGGGCAAAAAGGAAAAGTTTCAGCATCCAAACCTCCCAAACGGGTAGGGCGGCCCAGGAACCGCAGCCCGGTAGTGGAGGAAATTGTCCAGCAAACCACTGATAACATCGCAAGTGATGAAGAGAATCCAAATCCGGACCATGGAAGTTCATCTGAAGATGTTGACGAGGAAATTGAAATCCTCGAGGAAATATCTGATGAGATGGCCCAGCTTCGCAAGGAGCTGGAAGAGAAAACCAAGCAACTTGAGCAACTCCAAGCGGAGAATGCTCGGGTAACCGCGGCATGCGCGGAAGTCCAGAAACACATAGCCAAAAAGGAGGCACGCCCAAGCTATGCTGTTTCAAACAACGATGTACCAAAGTCAACCGAAACCCAAGGAATGGCTCCTAAACAAAAATCCAAAAACAAAAAGAAAACCAAGAAATCCCACTCCAAAATGTTACGGGAAAAGGATAGCAGCTCCAGTGAAACCTCTGAAGAGGAGTTGCTTGAAAGAAAAGAAACCCATGTCATTGACCCTGAGGCCATAATGGAGAAAATGCAAAGGGCCATGGATCAGAAACTGCAATCTCTAGGGATTGGGGGCACTCAACTGCCCGTCAATTTCACAGGCCGGCCTTACCCCGCAAGGTTTGACCAGCTGGATTACCCGAAGGGCCATATAGTGCCGAAATTCAAGGTGTTTGATGGGGTCGGAAACAAAATCACCCCGAGTCAACATCTGTCACACTTTATAACCTCCTGTGGAAACACTGCCCGAAGGGAGGAATGGCTATTAAGGCAATTTGCACAAAGTCTGTCTGGAGTAGCGTTCGACTGGTATGCTTCTCTCGAGGCAGATAGCATCAAAAGCTGGAAAGAAATGGCAAATGCCTTTTGTGCAAGGTTCAGGACGACCCCGCATCGAGTCTCCGTTACCAATCTAGTCAATGCCAGACAAAAACAAGGCGAGTCCGTCTCCGATTACGTGTCAAGGTGGGAAACCATGTACACAGGATGTCAGTCCAACATAAGTGAATCTGAGGCGGTGCGTATGCTTCTGAACAGCATCCATGCACCGATGAAAGTATGGATGGTGGGACACAATGTCACCACCTTTGAACATTTGGTAGCCATGGTTGCTCGATATGAGGAAGTGGAGCCTGAAATGAACCAGCTATACTATTCCACCAAGGAAAAAGACAAAGAAAAGGGAAAGAAGCTGGAAATCAAAACAACAAAAGCAGTCAAAGCCATCACTAACCAGGCTGAAGGCACTGGTAGTGCCCAATGGGGAAAGAATGGCGAAACAAAGGATGGAAATCCACAGTCCAGGGCTCAAAGGCCAACACTCAGGGAGCTGAAAAGCAAACCTTACTCATTCAAAAAGGAGAAAACTCTGAAGCTGTTCAAGCAAGCCATGGAGGTTCTCGAGGTTCGATTGCCCCAATGCAAAAGGCCCGAAGAAGAAGACAAAGTAAACCACCCTAATTACTGTGTGTATCACAGAGTTTTGGGTCATAACATAGAGGATTGCTATGTCTTTAAGGATTGGCTCGAACAGAAAATCCAAGAAGGAGCAATCTCCCTCCATGATGACGCTAGGCAGGAACTGGCTCCTCATGCCATCTCAAACGGAGCCCCAAGTGCCAGCTCTCGTCGTGTCTCGGTCACTACTGACGGAAAACCGCCCACGACATGGAGCGTATATTTGAACAAAAACACCAGAAAGAAGTTGAGAGCCTTGCAGGCCGAACCTCAACTCAAATGGAAAAGCCCTATCATGCCAGTAGTCCCAAAGAGGCTCAAACCAATGAAAACACAACCGAAACCAATGACCCGTAACGCAACAACGGGTAATGTGAGATCTAGACAGGCGTTCTGGAGGAAAACCTCTCCCGAAACCGTCGAAGATCCCTATGTTCAAGAAAAACCAACACAAACAACCCTCGCTGATTTCATCTCCCCCAAAGTCGCTGCTCAAATTAGCGGACAAGTGTGGCAGGAGTTGAAAGGCGAAGGGAAAGAAAAGAAAGAAGAGGAGTTCTGGACGGCAGCGTGCCACCATGTCTCAGGTAACGAGGAAGAATATGAAGAATCCTTTAACCAACAGGAGCCGGCACAAGCAGACACCAGAACCTCAATAACAAATGAACAAAACCCTACTGAGTCGTCATCCAGCTCAGCCCCAACCCAACATGCCTGGTCGACGGTCACTGTTCAACCTATGACCCAATCAGGAAAGAAAAAGAAAGAGAGCCTTGAAATAAAGAAATTGGATAAGGCCCTCATCCGCAAAGGAAAGAAGCCGGACCGAATGACCCTACCTTTCAAGATCAATGGTCAAGATCGCAAGGTGTTTGTAGACATTCATGACGAGTGTCTAGATGCAGAAGGTATCCCAAGCATAAAGAACCTGGGGTTCAACCTTGTCATACCAAAGAAAAAGGGAGAATCCGGGATTCCACCAGAAACCATTGCGATACTAGCAGAGCATGTGTCTGAACTGATGAAACAAACCATTGCTGTGACTAGTTTTGTAAGAAACCAAGTAAACAAAGAGGCTTCCACCTCTATCAATACCCAAAATGCCCAAGACGTTCCTGGTTTCACTGATGAGGAATATGAATGGTCTGATCCGGACCCTCCTAGCCAGGATGAAAGCTACGATTTTGGTAGCAACTTCGACAGTGATGAGGAAAGAGGAGGTGGTGGCTCTGGTGGAATCTCCTGCAACACCATCTCAACATCGGCAATAGATGCAGACCCGGAGGATAACTTGGGAAAAAAAGAAGAAAAGCTCACTAAAGAAGAGGAAACAGAAATGATTGCGCAAATAGAGGAGGCTACACAGGCCATTCTCTCTTCCGCGGTCACAAACCAAAACCCACAAGAAGATGATGATGCCTTCTATGAGGCGCTGGAGGGATGCCAGCCGGCCAGTTACAGGAGGATAAAAATGTATATGAAAGCAAGGGAACAATGGAGAGACCTCTCCTACTGGTGCGGTCAAACCAACCTTCATCCCATCCTGGAGGCAGAAATCGCCTTAAACCCATCCTGGTGGATCCAAGAACTCATATATGGTGATGATGTGGACCAATTGCTAGCATCATGGCTGGCAAATAGGTTCTGGACCAAAGAAACACCTCTCAACATCTCTAAACAAAAAACCCATGAACCCGCGGAACACTGCAGATACCTGAGTGATGCCGGGGAATCAGAAGAAGAAGCCGAGGAAGAAGGCGATGATTCGCTGCCACACATCTCTTTCAATGCTGTGGCGGAGTATGTGGACTTCCTGATGCAACTAAAAACCCAAGAGCCTGACTTGTTCCAACAGGAATTAAGGGTTGACGAGGAAATAGAAAACATGTCAGACTCGGATACTTATGAGCAACAAATTGAAAATATGGCCATAAAGAAAGCCGCGGTGGATATTGTGGTGCAAAATGAATGGGACAAGAAAGACCCAGACCCAAACCGCCCTACAGATTTTGAAATCATGCGTGCACACTTGGCAAACCCGGAGGACTCACACCTCTGGGAGAATATTGAGGTTACTGAAACTGACCTCGCGGAATTTGAAAACAACATGGGTAACCAAGCCCACCCCAACCAAAACAACCAAACTTTCCTGGCTGAGGAAGACCAGGCTGATGACTTCTCCCAATACTTGAGAAACCTGAGAGTCTCAGACCCATTCGGTTATCATGGCGTGCTGAACCCTGAAAATCCTCAACAATATCAAGGATATGAAAGGCAAGCCATAGCCAGGACCATAGCCGATGAGACGGGGCGCGAGGAAGGAGAAATAAATCCAGAAGCAACCCCACCAAGAACCACTCGACGCCGCAGATCCAGGAGAATTCGGCGCTCCAGGCATACATCAGGCTCCAGGGCCGAGGTGACATTCCCCACCCAAATAAAAATAGTTGAGACTTCCAACCAAGTCGATACCACTCAAGGTGAGTCATCCCAGCAAGCCCCTGAGGAAGAAGAATACAATGAACATGACAGCCTGGTAGAGTGGTATGTGTCTGAGCTCAGGGAACTGAGAATCACAGACCTAAGGGCCTTTCGCCGAGCTACCCACCCCAAAGATCCAGATTTTACGGAGGAATTTGAAAGAGAAGCCATAGCAACCGTCCTAAAAGAGGTTAACAAAGGCAAAACTCCCCAGTGCTCTGACTCTGAAGATAGCGGAGGTTCTCCGCGATTCTTCTTCTGCGGAAAAACATCTGATGGAAACGCCCAAAATAGCGGATCCGATAGCGATGAAGAAGAGGCAGAAAGGGAGCCTGAGGTGGAATCTGATCATGAAGAACCTCAACCAAGCACCCTCCAAGGAAGTTCAATCCTGATGGCCTCTGGGTCTGGTCCGCCGGCCGACATAACATCAGCATTTGAAGGGTTGAACATCTCACAAGCAACCAGGATCCTCTCCTACATGGAACATCTGAGACGGGAAGACCCTGCATTCCTAAACTTCATAGCTCAGCACGCTGAGATATTACAACAACCGGGAGCCAGTTACGAAAGGCTCAGGAGAACCCATCCACGGGAAACCGCCCGTTTTCGGGCACAAATAGAAAGGTTGTACAAAATCTCAAATGACATTGACAATGATAGCGGCGATGATGGCGGCTCTGATGCCGGAAACTGCCGTTACATCAGCGGTTCAGGGTCTGATAACTCTGAGTCCGAAAATTATGATCACCGTTCCGCCCGAATTGCAGCTTGGACGGATGATGATGAGCCTTCCTTGAAACCATGCAATAAAAGAAGACAACAAGGAAGAAATGCTCGCATGACTGTCCGGCCACAACCCGAATGGGATGAAAATGCGCGGCGTGAGCTGGAACAAGCCATCGCTGAAACTGAGGCCATGACAACCAGTGAGCTCATGAGAAACCTAAGGGTAAACAGTGATGATGATACTTATTGTCCCACCGAGGATGATGAGGAAGAAGTCAAAAGTCCTAAAACTCTTAGAGTATATCAAAGGAGAAAGAAGCCAGCAAACGAGAAGGAAATAATAACTTATCAAAGAAGAAACAAAGAAACCAACAAAGGAAAGAACAAGTTGCTCAAAGGCGAATCCTCCCGTGATGACGCCACTTGTCATCGAGTTGGCCATCATGATTCTGACAAAGGTGAGCCCTCGGAAGTGCCACAACCGCAGGCCGAAACCACAGAAGAAAATCAAACTAACCCAGAGGAAATGGCATATGACTATGAGATCGTGCTAGATCCTGCTGAACAAATGAACCCTGCCGATCTACAAGGACGGCAACCAAGAATGGTAAACCTGGATATCCATATTCCTAACATTCCGGGCCAACCTGACCTTACTCTCGAGGAGTTGGGGGAAATAGTGCGGCAAATGGTCAACCAGATCTGGGAGGCCACGGCCACTGAAGAAGTGGATGAAGAAAATGAGCCCGCTGAACCAGAGATAGAGGAAAATGCCGGCACTGAACGGGGGGCAGCTGCCACCTCTACTGAAGACCAAGCTGAAAATACCGCCCCTTCAAATCAAAACCAAGAAGAAAACCAAAACCAAAGCTCTAAATTATGCCAAGGTACTTCTGAAAATTGTCGGATAATAACTGTGAGTGAGTCCGACACAGATAGCGAAGAGGAGGAATCTCCAACAGCCCAAGGTGATAGCTCGCAAAGTGAACCAAAACTCACTCAAAAGAAAATAACCAAGCCAAAAGAAAGCCCGTTTAAATCACGCGCGGCGGACAGCTCAAGAGAAATAGCTCAAGAAGTTGCAACAGACGGCCCCGCCCACCGCACAAGGTCAAAGCAAGCACAGCCAAGCACCGCTTTAGATAGGGGGCAAGCCCAACAACCGTCGAAGGAAGATAACGCTGCCTTTACTTCAAGAGAAAAGCGTCAACTCCTAATAGACCTGGATTTCTGCACAAATGCTCTGAGAAGGATGACCAGGCAAAATATTGAGATACAAACCTTAGTCGAAACCCTGATAGCCAGGCTAAAGACTGAGCGAAAGGAAAGGATCTCGATAGAAGCGGAACTCAAAGCATTGAAGGACCGCGCCCAGAAACAGGGGGCAGGTCAGAAAAAGGCCATGAAGCCTGGCCATGCTACCTCAGGCAACTCAGGAAGCCTCCCACGAAGGAGGAGAGAGGCCGGCATTGTTATCCGAGAGGGACAAAGGCCAAAACCCAAAACTAATCATTCCCCAGGAAAAGGGAAAGGGAAAGCCAATGCAGAAGACCACCACCACAAACCAAAGCACCTCTGGTCCCGTGATAACTCGTTCGGGGGTCCTGAAACAGACCGGCAAGAAAGAGGTGAGAGCTCACGTACGCGGGTGTGCCCTCCCATGAGGGATGGGTCTGGCCATTTGAGACACAGAAATGCCGAAATCAATTCAACCCAACAAATAAAAAATAGACAAAACCACGCAGGGCAATACCACATGAAAATGAAATTGGTTAAGCTCAACAACGCTTCCCCTTGCAACAAATTACCACATAAAATCAAGATAACAGGGAAACTGAAACCAAAACATGGAGGTTCCGATGGGCACTTCAGACACAGGAACCGTGTAAACCCTTGGGAAATGCCAGAAGCTGAAAATGGGGCACTTCGGGCACAAACCATAAATAGACAGCAAAAACCACATGAAGCAAAGAAAGAAAATAATGCCGGAAGAAAGGCGTACTGCCGATACCACCAAGTCTGGGGGCACTCCAGAGAGGAATGCCTAACATGGTCTTGGAATGACGATGACCCGTCAGATGAAGAAACAGAAGACGAAGTGTGCCGTGCCATAACCCGGGGTACAAGCTCTCAAACCTATGACGAGGAAACTGCCTCTGAATGTGAACATGATACTGAAGAGGAACTACAGTACAGTAGCCCAGAAGAGGAGCCTGTTGTACTGGCGATCAACTCCGCTGCAGTTAGACCACTGGGAAGTGATACTGACCAAAGCGAAACAGAGGAAAGAGAAATCAAATCACCACCAAAACCAAACAAGGTGTCCAACCTAGTCCGGCAGGTCTCTACTAGAATCCGGCCAAATATGAAAAACCACTGCAATGTTAGTCTGAGATCGGGCACTAGGGTACCTGAGAGACAACCCCCCAGGGAGACGACCAACAATGAAATAAGAAACAGAAATTATACAACAGCAGAAAGCGAAACAAGGTCCGATGGCAGACCTAAAATGTCCGTGGGAGATTACAATGTGGTCGCTCATTTGCGGAAAATCCCCTCACTGCTCAGTGTCTTTGATGCCTTGATGGTGTCTCAGGAGCTGCGTGATGCCTTAATCTATGCACTGCAAAACCCTGCCAGCTTCCAGGCCTATTTTGCCCAAGAAACCCGCGAGGAGGTGGCACAGATCGACCAGGAACCGTACATTACCTTCACAGACGAGGACCTGATGGCGGGCACAGCCGATCATAATCGACCCTTGTACACCACAGGCACCATCTATGGCCGAAAAATCAACAAAGTCCTCATTGATCCTGGGTCCTCAATCAGCATCATGCCATTAAAAACGCTGGTACAGCTGTCGCTCAGCATTAAAGAAACAATGAAAGATAAAATCCGGATCCATGGGTTCAACCACCAATACCAAAAGGCTCTTGGTTCCACGGTGATCGATATTACCTTTGGGAACCTGGTCACTCCGGTCAAGTTCTTCATCATCGAAGCTGATACAACATACAAGGCACTGTTGGGGAGACCATGGCTCCACGCCAATGGATTGGTTCCCTCCACCCTGCACCAGTGCATTAAATATGTCAAAGACGGAAAACAATACGTGATTAAAGGAGATGATCAACCATTTGAGGCACACGAAGCCGAATTGGATGATGCTAAATACTACAAACCCAAGTCCGGAAAGGGGGCAGCCACCAAACAAGGAAAGCTCTCTCCTGAAACCGTGAAGGAAGCAGTCAAAAATGCTGTGCTCAAAGCGGCCATAAAATCACAAATGCTCTTGGGTAGTGATAGTGAGACGGGATCGTCGGAAGGCACGGCCGAGGACATTAACTTACCCGCTCGAATGCAACCAAATTATTCCAGTGAGGGTGAGGAGCAAAATACTCTGTCCATAGAAATCCTACCCCTAGAACACTGTAAAGACCTAACACCTCGGGAAAGTGAAGAAGTCATCCCGTTCAAAACCTTCACTGTCCCACCCAAAATAGAAGAGCTTGAAACAGGGCACGTCGTTCATCCCAGCATACAATTTGTCAAAATAGGAGAAATCGAACCTCAAAATGAAGAGTCAAACTTCGAAGACTGGGAACAATGGCTCGTAGAGGAAACCAGGAAGACGGGGATTCCCCCTCAGCTTCAAGACACCACCAGCACACGGTTGGTTGAATTGTTTCGTAGGGCACAATGCCTAGAGCCCATTCCTGAAAAGCGAGCAAGAATGTTCCGAGATATGTGGAATGGCTACTCTAATGAAGTCGTAAAACTCAATGGGAAGATTGCTAACACAAGGGGCCTAGGATTCGAACCTCGAACCAAGGGCTCAGGGTCAAACACTCCTCAAAGACCACGACAGCACTCTTGCCACCGCATAACAATCACTGAAATCAAGGAGGGTGAAACAACTCCAGATGAAAGGGAATCTTCAGAAACAGAACAATTTATCCTAGCAGCCAAAAATGCGCCAAAGGAGCTAGAAGAAGGTGGTCAAAATACCATCGATAAATTGAAGGAAATCAACCTAGGAACTGAGGAAAATCCAAAACCTACGTTCATTAGCACCTCCCTTCCTCAGGAGATGCAGGATGAACTGACCAAACTGCTAAAGGAATATCAGGATTGCTTCGCATGGAGCTACAGTGAAATGCCCGGGCTAGATCCAGCAATAGCAGTCCACAAACTCAAAATTGACAAAGAGCTCAAGCCAGTCAAACAAGGACCCCGGAGAATGAGGGTCGAATTGGAAGAAAAGGTGACAGCCGAAGTCAAAAAGCTCATCAGTGCTGGATTCATAAGGGAAGAAGAAACGCCCGACTGGGTAGCTAACATTGTCCCAGTGAAGAAAAAGAACGGACAAATCAGAGTCTGCGTCGATTTCAGGGATTTAAACAAGGCTTGCCCTAAAGATGACTTCCCTCTGCCAGTGACAGAAATCATAATAGACCATACCTCGTCCCACGGGATATATTCCTTTGTAGACGGATACTCAGGATACAACCAAATCAAAATGGATGAGAGTGACCAAAAGCACACTGCCTTCCGTACCCCAATTGGTATCTACTGCTATAAAGTCATGCCTTTCGGCCTCAAAAATGCAGGAGCCACATACCAAAGAGCCATGACCAAAATCTTTGACGACCTCATACATAAGGTGGTAGAATGTTATGTAGACGACCTTGTTGTGAAGTCTCATACCCATGAACAACACTTAGAGAACCTGAGGCTGATGTTTGAGCGGTTGAGACAACACACTCTGAAACTCAACCCCCTGAAATGCGCCTTCATGGTGTCATCGGGAAAATTTCTAGGCTTCGTGGTGCGGCACCGAGGCATTGAAATTGATCCTGATAAAATCAAAGCCATCCAAGAACTGTCCCCTCCATGGACACTTAAACAACTCCGGTCTCTCCAAGGACGCTTGGCGTATATTAGGAGATTCATAGCCAACCTGTCAGGCAAAATCAAACCTTTTACCAGGCTCACAAAAAAGGATGTCCCCTTTAAATGGGACGAGGAGTGCCAGAAGTCTTTTGAAGATATCAAACAATACCTGCAAAAACCTCCTGTATTGGCAGCACCCATCCAGGGAAAACCTCTCATTCTCTATACCACCGCCTTGGACGGATCTCTGGGGGCATTGCTTGCCCAGGAGAATGAAGAAGGGAAGGAAAATGCCCTGTATTACCTTAGCAGAATGCTCGTGGGGGCAGAACATGCATACACGCCAATCGAAAAGCATTGCCTAGCCTTAATCTTCGCAGTAAAAAAGCTCAGGCATTACATGTTGGCCCATAAAGTCACATTAATCTCCAAAACTGACCCATTGAAGTACCTCATGACCCGACCTAGGCTTACTGGAAGGCTGGCAAGGTGGGCTGTGGCCCTGATGGAATTTGATATAACATATGCGCCCCAAAAGGCTATCAAAGGTCAGGCGCTAGCTGATTTCTTAGCCGCTCACCCCATACCTGATGATTCCCCACTAGCGTGCGATTTCCCTGATGAGGAGGCTATGCAGGTAGAGGAAAATGAAACTTGCTGGAAGTTATACTTCGATGGATCTTCCTCCATTCGACCAGCGGTCAAACCAAACTTACCAAAACGACAAGCCGGTGTAGGGCTGGTGTTTGTCACCCCAGAGAAAGGCATTCTCCGACATGCTCTGAGCCTAACCGAACCGTGCACAAACAATGAAGCTGAATATGAGGCCCTAATAGCTGGACTCGAAATTGCCCTTCAAATGGGTATTGAGCAGTTAGAAGTCTATGGAGACTCTCAGCTCATCCTGAGTCAGATCGAAGGCCTCTTCAAAATAAGAAAACCAGAATTGGTCAAGTACCATGAAAAGGCCCTTGAGTTGATGGCCAAATTCACATATATTACCTTCCAGAAAGTCCCAAGGTCTCTGAATGGCAAAGCCGATGCACTGGCTAGATTGGCTAATGAACTCAGTGACCCGAATCAGGAAGAAATCCAAGTCCTGGTTCACCGCAGGAGATCCTTGTCCCCTTGCTTCCCAAAGGAAAGAAACGAGGAGGAAGAAACCCTGTTTACTGACATCCAGACGCTCGAAAGAGAACATGAAAAAGAATGGAGGGAAATCGCACAAGTCATGATAGCCGAGGGTTCGAACCAAGAGGACTGGAGACAACCCTTTCTCGACTACTTCCAACAAGGAAAATTACCTCTGAACAGGGCCATTAGGGAACAAATCAGAAAAAGGGCCCTAAGGTTCGTATATGTGAACAGCACACTCTATTGGAGATCCTACGAAGGATCATGGCTTAGATGCATATCGAAAACCGAAGCCAACCAAGTTATGCAAGAAATTCACTCGGGAGTATGCGGAGCCCATCAATCGGGCTCTCGGATGCGAGTACAAATCAAACTAATGGGCTACTACTGGCCCACCATGATCAATGACTGCGAAAACTTCTCCAGACAATGCCACATGTGCCAAATTCATGGAGATTTTATACACCAACACCCAAACGCACTACATCCTACAGTAGTGTCATGGCCCTTCGAAATTTGGGGAACAGATATCATAGGTCCCATTGACCCACCAGCCTCAAATGGGCACCGCTTTATATTGGCCGCTACGGACTACTTCTCCAAATGGGCCGAAGCCAGGTCATACCGTGAAATTAAGGCCTCTGATGTGGTCAGGTTCTTCACCACTCAAGTGCTTTATAGATATGGAAATCCAAGGAAAATAATCTCCGACAATGGGACGGCCTTCAAGAATGCCAAAATTGAGGCCTTCGCCGATAAACACAAAATTGAATGGAGATATTCCTCCATCTACAACCCGAGAGCCAACGGACTGGCAGAGGCTTTCAACAAAACACTGATCAAGATCCTTCGCAAAACCATTGGAGATAATCAAAGAAACTGGCATGAAAAGCTGCATGAAGCATTGTGGGCATACCGCATCACCCATAAAACAGCAACCCAAGCCACACCTTATTCTTTAGTGTATGGGGCAGAAGCAGTCCTACCAATCGAAGTGGAACTCCCGTCACTGAGAGTAGCTATGGCAGCACAAATCCCTCTGACTAAACAAACGCAACTGAGGTTGCAAGAGTTGGACGGAATGGATGAAAAAAGACTGGCAGCTCAACAAAACTTGGAGTTATATCAAGCCAGAATGACGCGGGCTTATGAAAAGCTATCAAGACCCAGAACATTCAAGAAAGGAGAACTAGTGTTAGTTTTGAGGCGACCTATCCTCGGCCGACACCATGGTCCTAAATTTGCACCAAATTGGGAAGGCCCCTATGTCATAGAACAAGCATATGAAGGTGGAGCCTACCTACTTGCAGATTCAAATGGAAAACACCCTGTATCCCCCATAAATGGGAGATACCTGAAGAAATATTATGGACAAAACTACCCCGATATTTCCGCAACCCACCAAAGCCAAAGGAAGAGCGACCAACAAACCGACTGGGCAGATAATTGCGAGGCGGTCAACCACCTCTTCACTTAGGTAAAAAATCTCTCACGTCCCACCGGGTCAAGGCTCGACAGGGTACTCCGTTCCTTTGAACACTATGGGGTATCCCTGAGTCAAAACCCTAAAGTAATAAATTAACCTTTAAATAAAATAAACCCTTCAAAATTCCCTAAAATGACCCCAAGTTGAAATCCTAAATAAAATCCAAGCTCAACGAAAAATGCATCTTATTCCAAAGCATAAAAGCATGTGACCAAAAGAAACTAGACCAAGCTAAAAGTATGGCTCAAATAAAAGATTAAAACCAAATCTCCCTAAATATTCTCAAATCCCTAAATAAAAAGGCAAATTTCAAAATCCAAAATCCGAAACTTCTAAAAATGTACACAAAATGTCCTGTCCCACCGGGCCAAGGCAAGAAGAGTGTTCTGTCCTTATGGGCATTCATAGAACATTTCCTTTACAAATGGCCTACACCCCAAAAAAATACGACCCTAAAAAGTCTTGTGCTTTGTCCTTTAAACAAAGTACTAGGTGCCTGTTCATCTCACCAAACTAAAGGATGAACAAAAGTTCTGTGTCTTGAACTCTAAATTAAGACACAAACGGTGAAACTTACCAAACGGTGAAACTTACCAAACGGTGAAACTTACCATGGGATTAATCAAAACCACATCCTCAATAGTTACAGATTGAAAAAAAAAAAGACAACCTGTCTATTCAAGATGAAATCCTCGCCAAAACCTACCAAAAAAAGAAGACCAAACCGAACCTCAAAGCCCCTCTGAAAACGGAGAACACCACGGCTGATGTCCGCCAACCATGTCAAGGAATAGGCCTCATAAATCCTAATACCCAGAGGGGCCCATGGTCGTGTTGGGCCTTAAACCACCGACTACGGTATGTTCCTAGCTGCCGTACCCAAAGAGCCAGGAGAAAAAAAAAAAAAAAAAAAAAAAAAAAAAAAAAAAAAAAAAAAAAAAACATCATCTCACAACATACAAGGAGTGATGTGGAACAAGCAAGTCCCTACGGTATGTTCCTAGCTGCCGTACCCAAAGAGCCAGGAGAAGAAGAAAAAAAAAAAAAAAAAAAAAAAAAAAAAAACATCTCACAACATACAAGAAGTGATGTGGAACAAGCAAGTCCCTATGGTATGTTCCTAGCTGCCGTACCCAAAGAGCCAGGAGAAAACCCCATCTCACTACATCAAAGAGTGATATGGAACAAACAAGTCCCGACGGTACGTCCCTTACCGTCGTACCAAAACAACCAACAGGAAACGATGCACAAAGTCCCACTGCGTGCTATACCCAGAATGTCTATTCTACATGCCGGAGCGGTAATATGGAGCAAACAAGTCCCACCGGAATGGTCCTAGCTACCGAGGCAACAATGTAGAATAGACAAATCCCACCGGTATGTTCCTTGCTGCCGTAACCAAAGAGCAGGGAGAATAACAAAAATATCGGTCCCACTGGCGATATCTGATGTCGCTACCTATGACAATTTAAACCAAATCACTCATAAACCTCAACAAATATTCATAAACCAAGATCAACAGACCAAGAGTTATTAGGCTTCCAGATTGCCCTAATCAAACCATAAAATCAAAACACCAGACATCAACCATCCAAAATTACCACAGTTAAAAAAAAAAAAAAAAAAGCACGAAATGAAGCAATGAAAACAACAAAACTAAATGGTCAAACATCCAAGGCTTCCTCATGTCGGAGGCACTGGAGGCGCCTGAGCTGCGGCCATCGCCCCTGCAAAGGTCTCCAAGGTGTTATGAATTGACTGAAGCACTGCCTCGACATTCTCCAGTCGCTGGTCCAGCTCCTTAAAACGCTGGTCTATGTGTTCCTGGAGCGGAGAAGATTCTTCAATGGCTGAGCCATCTGGAGAAGGGGGAGAAGCCTCTCTTACCGGACTATACTGATTCACAGCAGCAAACCTATGAAGGATATGACTGTTCACCGGGTAGTTGGGGTCAGGGACCAGAGTGCCATGAGCCATCTCCACCCACCCAAAGGAAGTCAAATCTAAGAGCAGGTTGCGCGGATACAGGATAAGCCGCTCAGTGATTGGATTCCCCCACAGTGTCTCAGGCAATGGAATCTGAGCCCGCTCTATCAAAGCCTCAATTAAGTTCCCATAAGGCAAATGGCCTTTGGGAAACCTCGTGACATGATGCATGTTTTGGAGGATGAGGCTAGGAAGATTAGCTTTCCCACGTTTGAGAAGCAATAAGCGAAGGTAGAACAAAGTCCCTGGGCGAGTCAAACCTGATAACTCACCCTGAGGAAAGAGGATGTAGTTAATGATCAAGAAAAATAACCTGAAAGGGACATATAAACTTCATGGTCATAAACTTGTCCTTCAGAAACAAACAAAAGAAACAAAAAAAAAAAAAAAAAAAACACACAAATAGCAAAATTACCGATGAAGCGCAGGCAAATGCGCAGTAGAGACCAGTTCAGAACCCGCCTCAGATCTGGGTATCTTGAACCACTCACAATGGCCCCGGTATGTCCCTTGCTCACGAGGCCAACTTCCAAAGGCATAAACTGACAAGCCATTTAAAGTATCTGCGGCACCAATCAAGTCAGCCAAATCCTCCACCCCTATGTGAAAGAGCCTGCCAAAAAGATAAGAAGAGGCAGAAGGAGTATCATGGTGGTCAAATGTGACACGGAGGTTAGCATAAAATAGCTTGGTGATGTCCGGATGGTAAGGAGTATCAAGCCTTGACAAGCCGTGGAGGCTCCAGGCATTGAGCCACCCTGTTATTAAATTCATATAAGGGGTGGTGAAACGCCCTTGAGAATGAAAGAAAAAGCAAGCGGGAGCTTCACGCCCCCCTTCACCAATGTTACTTTGATAACACTCAAAAGCCTCGTCGTCTCGAAACAGATAACGGTTGCCTGGGTCATATGACCAGTTAGGCTTGGAAGGTGGCGCGCCTTGAACAGAGGAACTACCCTCATCTCTGGGACGCTTGGGATTCCTTGGATCTATGACGCCGGCCATGGAAAATGAAGTTTGAGGAAGAAAGTTCAGAAAAAGAAGAAAGTGATACGAGATACGTACGCATGATACCTTATATATATAAAGGAGATTAGGGCACCAGAAAGCATACGTCTTCTCGAATTCACCCATAAATACAGAAGATCAAAAGGCGTGGCGGTTTGCAAGGAACATGATCGCTTCGCGATCCAAGGATTTTAATAAAAAATGATGAGCCCAATGACGCCAAAATATAATATCCATGCCCATAAATCAACTACAATCAAGAGCCCAACAAAGGCCTAAAACATCACATAATCATGATCAGAAAGTCCAGCCGCTACAAAGTCAGAAGCGACCAACTAAAACCAAGTCTAAAACTAAAACCATAACAAAAGAAAAGATACAAAGCGCCACCGCGCTACATAACTCCTACTCAAAAGAAACCCATCATCAACTCAACCTCTCGAGAAGCGTCCCCCACAAGAGAGGCAAAACAAGGAAGGGCTAGCACTACACCTGCGAGAGCTCTCTCTGAATCATCATCAGAACCAACGTCCCTCCGGTGAGCTGACACCCCAACTATCGGCTCAACCAACACAGTATCTGGCGACAATGGCAAACTCGCCCCACCATCAAATGATGACACGGCTAGAGGAATAGAGTCAAAGAGAAGAGCCTCCCACTCGGAGTAGTCCAATGGCGCCTCATCAGAAAACTCTGGAACCATGTCCGACTCAGGGAAAAGGAAATCATGGAGAGTCTGGAGGGCAGGACTGCCTGAGGAGCTCTCTCCTGAATGAAAAAGAAACAGGTTATGATAAAAATAAAATGCACATCACGATGACAAGGGAAATTATGGGTAAATACCTGGACATAAGATGGAGGCATGATCCAGAACGTCCAGCTCCATGCCCATGACATGGCTCGTCAGCTCATCAACACTCATGAAACTCCGGAGGGACAGCCGATATAAATGACATAAATCCCGTAAGCCCAAAGCCCAAAACTCAATGCCAAAGGCCATCAGGATATAAGGAAGTCGACCTAAATGAAGCAAGACAAGGAAAATATAAAATGAAACAGAAGGAAAATTAAGGTAAAAAAGCTCAGTGAAATAAGGCATACCTAGACCTCGAAGCGCTGGAAAGATGGCCGGTGTCGGAGCAGTCTCACAGGAAAAGACGGTAACGGCAACAATCGCCATAGAATCATCCGTGACAGGGAAGTCACTCGCCTGGATAAATGGAGCCGGAGAGATCAGCCTGGGGCGCAGAATCTCCTCAAATGGCACGGCGACAGTCTCCACCTCGACCTCCTCCATCTCAATGTCCTCTGTAGCAACCGCGGACTCAGCCAGAATGGCGCTACCCCATACACCGGAGCATGCAGTCCCTGGGAAGTAATATCATGACAAGTTTATAGCAAATCAAAATCAAATGAAATGAAGTCAGAAGGAAAAACGGAAGTAACATACATGAATGTGGTGTAAGGAGAGGAGGCTCCATGGAAAAGCCGCCATCTGAAGGACTCTCCCTCAGCCGCCGTCGAAGCTCATACCGAGTCGTTTCTTCCTCTGCCAAAGGATCCTCACGTTGCCTCTTCAGCTGCCTAGCTGCTTCCTCAGCCAGCTCGTCAGGGTACTCAGGAGAAGGACAACTTGAAGGGGCCAACTCCTCGTTTCCCACCGAAGGAGGGAGCCTATGAACACCTATAAAACCAAAACCATGACAAACATACATTGATGATAAAAATTAAACAAAGAATAGGAGAAATGCAATACCTGAGTATATAGCCCAGCGTCCATAAGGCTCTGACATAAGAGCTTGGGAAGACTCCCCCTCAAGAGGAGAAATACCCTCCACCTTGAAATGAAAATGACCAAAGTCATATCCACCGAGACCTGCCTCGGAGAACAAAATCATCATAAGAAAGAGAGAAGGTAACCAAGAAGGTGATTCAAATGAGAAAGGAAAGTAACGAACCAGGGAAATGGCCGTCAGGAAGCGAAGGAGGGTCTACATACTCCAAGGACTTCACACCGATCGGCACAAAACCATCGACCCCAAAAGAATTTTTCAATGGTCTGAACCCACCTTGTCTAACCTCCGGATTTTGCGGAACAATCCGGGAACGAGGGTAAACTTTCTCCTTTAGGATGGCCACGCTAACATCATGAGGAATCTTAGACCAACCTCTGAACCACCTGTCATAATCCCCAGTCAATGTCCCCTGGCGAGAAGCTGGAGGAACAATACAACTAGTGTCGGTGCCCAAACGCACTGAGAATGCACTAAAAGCTGCACATGACGGCAAAGTGACTCGAGGAGGGTCAGGAAAGCTGAAAACTGCTGGAATAGCCTGGTCATACCCAAACTGCCAAGCACAACGGTGAGGGCTGTAAACCTCATGGATCACCCTATTCCCCATGCGAATGGATAAACACCCCGCTCTGATACTCACGGCATAGTCTCGATCCCGCCTGTGCCGAGGAGAACACAACTTAGGACAGGCCCCCTTCTGACGAGGCGCCACATCCTTGACAATATATGGCTTCCCAGTGTTTTTAGGCCATCCCTTATTGAAAGCCTCAGGGCGATAATCCACAATGTACTGACTGCTCTGAGTGAAGCACAAATGAACGGTAATCTGATCCGGCTCACGGACGGTGCAACCAGCAATATGAATCAAACCTGGCAATGACTGCCTCATGCCAGCAGAGGTCAGCGGTGTATAACACTTCTCCCAGTGAAGGTAAAACCAACCAGAAAGGATGTGTAAAGGCATAACCACTGTGGCCCTGGAAGGATCCCTCGAAGAAGTAAGCTCTCTCATGGACCTATAAAGGTTCACTAAAGCTGGAATAGCCAATGAGACCCGCTTACCGCGAGCCAACGCATTCGCCACCACAAAGACCCCAGGGCGGATATACCCAGCCGGCTCATAAATAATTAGGAAATAGCACAACCACCAAGCCAAGAAGGCGGTCAAGACTGTCTCATCATCCAACTCGCGGGAACAGAAATCTGAGAATGACACCCGCTCAGAGGGAATATATGTCTTGTCAGAACCCAATTTAATCGGCTCTAAAGGATTAGCAAAATGCGCAGCCCTCTTCTCGGGTATCAAATCCGTGAAATAACGAACCCAGTCTCTCAAAGGAACATCCCTGTCCAAGCCACGCTGACCACGTGACATGGCAATCTCATAATAAATCCGGAAAACTGCTCGAAGTGATGAAGAATGCAGAGGGAACCCTTTGTGATCAGGACCATAGAGCTCAAAATCAGGCGGTACCCTCTCCTCATAAACCAACCCCTCTACTGGCACCCCCATAAGGCCAGACATCTGCTGGAGGTCAATAGTAGCGTCGCGATCCTCTAAGGGAAAGGTATTGTGAACATAATTCCAATTGGAGGCCATTGCTTTCAAAAGGGCGGAACTCCATGTATACTCAAATAAAGCCAAAATCACACCTCCAAAAATTTCTACCTTATCCAATTTCTTCCCCATACTGCACAAAATATATCGGGTCCATTCAACTTGCCCGGGACTCCATTTCAAATCACCCTGAACCCTCAAATTCCCAGGAGACCAAGGGATAACATGCCCCTCCATCATCTCCATACTCAACAAGTGAAAATCAGCAGAAAAAGTAGAACGACCAGTGGGGCTCAGAAAAATACCTGCAAGGTCACCGGAGGGAATGCCACGCCGATCCCGACTGATGGAACAATGGGAGGTATAGTACCTATCTCGACGCTCCTCAGTGCGTGAAGGAGGGTCAACAGCAAGGCACGGATAGTCATAGATGGCCGGTAAGGGTAAACGATTGTGCCGAACCAAAAGCCCATGGAAATTATCTCTTCCTCTGAGAATAGCGCGCCTCCATAGACGGTGAAGGTGCACATGAGCCTTCCGAGGATCCAAATAATCATTGATATAAGACTCAATGGCCTCGTCCGAAGGACCATAGAAACCCGTCCTGACAATCTCAAACCGAGGGACGGTATCATAAATCTCATCAACCAAAGCCATGATTACCTGCAAAAAAAAAAGCAAAAAAAAAAAACCATGTCAAATACCCAGAAAATGCCCAGAAAATGCCCACAAATTACTAAGAAAATGCCTAGAAGTTGGGGACACCAGAGTAGACTGATCGATGTATCTCACAGTCCACTCTGGTGGGGGGCATTTGTTTGCCTCTAAATTCTGCTGCGTAAAACCCTGAACAATTCCCTATTTTATCACCAAAATCCAAAACCATATAAATCAAAATTCCATCCACATAACCAATGACCCAACAAAATAGCCCCGATAATTGGTCATGATGCATGAAAGGAAAAATACAAAGATTCTTAAAAATGGACGGTAAATTAATTAATTACGAGGAATGCCATTATGCGCCCGTGATATCCTTATAATTAATTACCAGAGTCCTAAAAAAATAGAAAATTTGTAGCAGTTAAATCCCTCATATTTTTATGAGAGGCCATGCAAAATTTCATGTCAAATTGACCTAAAGAAGGGCACCAAACAATTTTCCTAAGAATAAAGCAACTTAATAATTCTCAAAAATCAGTCAAACGGACAGCTCCATTTCTGAAATGAATGGAGGTAAACCCCACCAGACCCAACATGAATAAAGACAATTTTCGAATGGGCTTTTAAGCTAACATCTCAGATGGGCCTTAGAATAAAAGTGTAATGCATTTTGGGCTAGGACTGAAAACCCATTCGAGTTACGCTCAGCCTAACTCGACAGATTTTTCGTTGATCCAACGGTCCGGATAAAATCTCACCATGTTATCTAAAACCAACGGATGGATTTCGATTGGGAAATAAAACAGTGAATGGAATTTTCCGATTGGTCAAGAAAAGTGTGGGTCCCACAGTCTTCGTTTAAAAGAAAAGGAAGAGGAATGAAATGATACCGTCTGACACGACTCCGTACACCGGCGTGGGGAGCAACTGGCCACTGTTTCACGTCGCCTCAATTCCGACCAGCCTCACCAATGAGTTGTCGATGCCCCCACGATTCTGACGACACCAAACGCGGGGAAATAGAAACACTAGAAACGACAATTTGAGAAGAACAAGAATGAGAGACCGAAGGATGGAAATGTGAAATTACACCAAATTACTGAAAATTGGCAAATGAACTCACCCGTTGAAGCCCCTGACAGGCGTGGGATGACTCCTAGATGAGTTACCAAAAGCCAATTTAGCGAGAGGAGGAAGCAACACTGTCATTCGCCATAGCTGTATGGCCAATGGTTTGCTAAACTCAAGGAATCTTAAATGTACTTTGAGTCAGAATTGAGGGAATGGCATGGAGCTAGCATACGGCGTGGTGAAAAAGGGGAGGTAAATAAGGGAAATGACGAAAAGCAAAAGCTACCATGACTGGAGATACCCAGTGAGAAAATATTTGGCAAAATTGACCCAAAAATTCGACTGGAGAGGAAATATTACCTTCTACAACCTATATCCTGAAAAGGAGAAGCTAGCCCTGCAGCTGTCCTTGGCGCCAGGGAGCATGGTGACAAGGGGTGAACTCACCGCCTTAATTAGGGCCATTGGATGCGAGATGGATTTCAAACCAGCATTGAGATGCTCCCCACACTTTAGTTACAACAGTACACCCATCAATTCACCTATGTCATGCATAAAAAAAAAGATACAAAAGAAATAACATGCTTAAAGGAAAGAACAATGCATCTGGCCGTCTACTTACATCTCATGATTAAGCTAAAACATGAATGGACGGCTTGAGATGAAGCTGCATACTCCCTTTCAATATGAAACAGATGCATCATATAATGCCTGGGGAATGAGTGAGTCATGCGTGACCTCCCTTTTGACCCTGGGCAAATCAGTCATTTAGAAGAAAAGACAAGGGGGTGGAATGAGCAGCAAATGAATTTGGAGAGTATGCATACCGATACTACCCCTGGAATATTCCTATGTGATCATTGCTGGCCAAAAGGCAAGAAGAAAATGCGACTCAATGAGAAATGCAATGACAGGCCAATGAAAACAGTGCAAAAAAAAAAAAATAAAATAAATAAGTAAACATTAAAGTAAAGTATCAAAGATAACAATAAATGGGGGTAAAACTCAGAGAAAATGGCATGAATTCCAGACACAAAAAGTAATGATTATCAAAAAAAAAAAGAAGAGAGAGAGGATATAAAAAAAAAGATACCCCATGAGCAACAAGGATGAATATACCAGTGCTTACCATAGGGAACCAATGAAAATGTAAATGAAGAAGAGGAATGATAGTCTGCTAACATAACAGGCCTACATGCCTAGGAGCAACAGTCGCATACCAAAGGAGATACCTCATCCATGTACCTAGGTAGATCACAGCCATTGATCAATACACGGCCGAATGGATGAAAGACAACACAGCACACTGGCGCCGACACAGGCATGACTCCTCCCCCAAGCATGCTGGTTGGTAAAAGAAAGTAAAAAATTTCATGTTTACTTCCCCAAGCCAGGTAAACATAAAGAAGGGAGTAAATTGAGAGAATCTGTCCATCAATTGTGACATGTCAATTGATCATTGGACAGTATACATGGATTGTACAAAGTAGAAGTGAAATTAACTTCAAACTGGCATGACAAAGAGACACGGCTACATCCATACCTTTCATCAAGCACAGAAGCCCTAAGAAGATGCCACATGGCAGGAAAGATCAAAGAAGAAGCCCTAGCAATTGCCTATAAAAGAAGACCATCAGCAAAGGAAGAAGAGGCCCCCCAAGATATAATTTTTACTTGCTGAAACTCTGCCAATTCACTTAGTTGCATTTTTGTAAGCCAATTCTGAGAGCAAAAGTACAATCAATTTAGAAAAAGAAGGTAGGGATTTCATTGTACCAAGTTCAATACATAAGTTCAATCTCTGGAAGTTCCTTCCCTGAGTCTTTTCTCTCTTAGTTATTGTGTTCTCTCTTGTTCTCTTTGTTTTCTGTTGAATCCAAGTGTTAGTCACAAGAAGGTCCTCATGTAAATCATTCACTAATACCGTCTTGGGGGCTCAAAGACATGGATGAGGGGTGCTTGCCTGAGAGCGCACACTCGCCTATGTCAATGAGCCCTTTAATGTAAAAAATACTAAGAGATAAGAAACATGGCTCTATGCGGGAGGGGTGCTTGCCTGAGAGCGCACACTCATGCATTTAGCTGTGCTTTCAATGTTAATGTTAGATCTTATGAGTCTTATGCATAAAACCAAAAGTCAAGGGGAGTTAAGTCCAACAAAGTGTAATAAAGTAGAAAGATAAGGGCATATTTGCGAAGAAACTGCATTCAGTGCAAAAAAAAAAAAAAAAAAAAAAAAAAACAAAAGAAAAACATATTGTGCAAATAGATCATTTTAACAAAAAAAAAACTTCTTTCTGGAATACTTCACCTGGCTCAAGTAGGAAGACATGTCTAAAAAAAAAAAAACAACTCTTAATGTATTTTAATGAAAGACTAATTAGGCTTTATTTGGAAGGGGATTCATAATGCATAAGTAAAAAAAAACAGACATGGGCATTGCATCTTTGTCAAGTAAAGATTCCCTGTATAAATTCAAGTCCAGATTGTGATAAATGCTTGAAAGAGTAATGTATCTCGAAGATTAAATGTCTAGTGATGTTTCAGTCCCCTCTTGTCTAAAGGAATTACATGGCCTTCTAAGAGACAATGAAGATATGAATATTTCTTTATCATGATCACACACGGTTCAGTGAGTGCAACTAAAAAAAAAAGGGGGAAATTAAATGCTATTCTATGAAATAATCTGAGGAAACAACAAAGTGATAAGAGTCCAGTATACCAGCAAAGTGATAAGAAATTCAAGAATTAAGGCTTTATGGTTTATAAAAATGTGAATGAGTACAATGAGATATCAGGATAAAGTGTCCCCCATCAATTGTCACAAGCATATACCGTAGTAAGATTGGTTGCATGTACCAAAGTTTGGAGTCAGAATCTATGTCAAGTAAAAGTTTTAAAGATTAAAGTGACATTGGGCTCACAGTTACATCGCCGGGTCATTCCAGGTATTGAACATCATCGTTGAAGCACATATAAAAAAAAAAGAAAGAAGAGAAATAAGTATCATTAGCCAAAGCCAAATAGTAATTGGAAGTCTCGCGAAAGTCAAAACCAGACCTATGAAACAATTATGACCAAAATTGAAATACTCATACCCAAATTGATGGCACTAACAACTTCGTGGAGTCTCCTTGGTGTTCGATGAACACTCTCTAGTAAAAGATCATCGCCATTCGTCACCACGACTTACTGACAGATGGAGGACGCAATGAAGGAAGTACATTCTTGGTAAGAGGATGGTAACAAAATTGAAAGCAGAATTGAAAAGAGGAAAGGCAGGCGATCCCATGGAGTCTGGTTATGATAGAAATGGTGGTCGGAACATCGGAGTCAACGATGACCGTTGCGAAGGTCAACAAAAATCGGAGGAGCCATGGAAGAGAGACGGAGAGGAAGAAGCGAGATGAACCTGGTGCGCGTCTCCGAGCATGGACCAAGCGATTAAACCAACTTCAAGTTCAGTGCCTCGGGATTTTCTGTGACACCCTAAACGCAGCAAGTCACTGACAGGCATAGCACAAAACAGCAAAGTTGCAACCAATCAGAAAATTCCTGCAGTACAGCAAACTTCAAAAATGCATTAAAAATAGTTGGATTATCAGAAAAATTCCCATAAAATATCAAAATATCAAGAAAAATATGAGGAATATTTTGATGTGTTATGTTATGCTAAAATACCAAAGTACGAAATATTTTAAAATTAATAGGTTTAAGGGATAACCATAAGTAAAAAAAAAATAATATAATCATAATAATAATAATAATGATAAATTTATATTCATATGGTTAAATAAAAAAAAAGAGAGAAGAAAAGGAAATAAGGCAAAAGAAAATCATTCTGAATATTCTATGTTCTGGACAGCAGGTACATTTGAACAAATTATGTTCTGGACAGCAGGTACATCTGAATAGCTTATGTTCTGGACAGCAGGTACACTTGACATTCCTTGTTCTGAGCAATAGGTACAGTCAAACATTAAGACTCACAAACAAAATTGAAATAAGCAAAGTATACATATCACCAAGAAGATAAAAATAGGAATTTAAAAGTACAAATTTAAAAGTCCAAACTCAAAATCTCAACCAAACACTGAAAACCTAAAACTCAAAAGTCACAACTAAAAAGTCCAAAGTCCAGAATGCCCGAATTCAAAAGTTCAAACCAAGTTCAAACTTTAAACCAAAGTCCAAAGAATCAAAACTCAAAAGTCAAACTCCAAAGGTGCTAGCTCAAAAGGCCAGACTTAAAAGTCAAACTCAAAAGTCCAAACTTCTAAAAAAATGCAAAATCAAAAGTCGAAACTTCAAAATGACACAAAGTCTAAAAGTGACATAAAGTCTAAATGACACAAAGTCTAAAAGTGACATAAAGTCTAAATGACACAAAGTCTGAAAATGACACAAAGTCTAAATGACACAAAGTCTAAAAGTGACATAAAGTCAAAATGACACAAAGTCTAAAAATGACACAAAGTCAAAACGGCACAAAGCCCAAAAGTGACTCAAGAGACACAAAGTCTAAAGTGACATAAAAGTCTTAAAAGTCAAAAGTCCGTCCCTCCAAGACTGCATCGCGTTTCGCCTTGAAGGAGACACCCCCTTGATGTTCAGATTGAGAAAAAGGAAAAGTCAATTCTGAATGATCACTGAAGTTCCTGTCAAGAGAAGGCATAGCGCATCTGTACTCGCGACTCGAACGAAAATCCCAAAGATCCCTAAGTTCCTCAAAATGATTGAGAACTGACCTAGAATTTTCCAGCGTCGGACTCAAATCTAACAGCCTGTTTCTACAAGTTCACAGCATGTTTGACCAGAAGCAGACTGAAATCTGATGCCTAGATGACCAGAAGAAAAGTTAATCAACGGCTATCATCCAAGTTCATGTCAAGAGGAGGCATAGCGCATCTGTACCCAAGACTTGAACGAAATCCCCAAAATCTCTAAATCTCTAAACGATTGAGGATTGATCTAGGATACCAAATTTCCTAGTATCAAACTCAAAAATCTCTGTAACGGCACTAAGCCGGACACAGCAAAGTAAAAACAACCTAAACATCTTAAAAATGTGAAATTAAAAGAATTAAATTGCGTCATTTATGGTTTACATGGTTCTGTTAAAATAGCTGCCCTTCTGCAGTGCTTTTCACCCCGAAACTCCCTATCAAGACACAATCCTTTTTATTTAAAATGGACTTCATCTGCTTACGACATCTAAACTTTGATTATCCCGATCTAGAGGTGCTCTTAGCTCAGTTCGTAACTGAGTCCGGAGGTAATTAACAGTAGGGGCTTGCGCCTACTGGAAAAAAAAGGACCTACGACAAACAATCAACTCTCGAGGTACTTAGAACCGCATTAGTGCCCTTCGCTCGTTTGGAATGGGCAGTAACGACGGGTCTCAAGATGCTCGAGGGGTATCTGATCCGCATTTTCTTCGCCCCATAGAGGACTATCTGATCTTCCGTGGTCGGACTGGAAAAAGTGCGAGACAGCGCCATTGAAGGAAAGGGGTAACTCGAGTGTTAATCAGGTGTCCTTCATACGCCATCGCGCAATCAAGAACCTAACCAACTTGTGAAACAATGTAAAGAAGAAAGAAATCACATTAACTCACTCATAAGAGGATCTGCATCTTTGTCAATCAAGAAGGCAATACATTTAATTACTTTAAAAGAGAAGTATACTAACATCGAGCTTCCAAATGCGTTTTTAGTATCTACATCTATTTATGACATGCTGAATCTAAATTGCAGAAGCTTAATCAAATTTTATTTCTCACTTCTCTCTTCATGTGCTGTGCACAGTCAGAGCTCAGGTAAAAGCAGTGTTACTAGGTACTACAGCAATAAAGTCAAACCTAATTCTTTCATATGCCGTGCACATTCTTGAATCAGAATTGACTTCATACTAAAACCTTTTGTAGACGATTCTGTTCTTGAAAACTTTGTACACGACTCTTGATCAAGATCATCTGACGCCAAGCGCCGTCTGATCTGATCTTGAAATTGGATCAAACAGAAACAAATCAATGTTAATCTATGATGCAAGAACAAGTCTAATGCACAAATCAAGCACGATAACAATTATAGACAGATAGAAACTTGTGAAATAGCTATGCGACAAAGGAATTGAATTAAACAGGGAAATCAATCGAGTCTTCAATCAAGATACTCAATTCTCATCTCAAACTTCGAATCTCAATTACAGATCATTGATTCTTACATACCTTTCACCTTCTTGATAATCACAATCACTTGAGCAACTTCAATTTCGCCTAATTTCTCTTCTTTCGATCTACCTACCAACTGTTTGAGAAAATGCCTCTCTTTCTGGTGTGTGTGTGTGTACAGTGTGTGGCACTCTCTTCTTAGATTTTTCAAAGAGCAGCTAGGCGCTCTTCTCCAATTCCAAGAAGTTTCTCTCCTAAAACACAGCTCTCTCTTCCTTTCCAAAAAAAAGGTCCAAATCCCCCCTATCCCTTTCTGTTGATGGAGTATTTATAGGCTCTCATGGTTCAATCCTTCCTTCAGTAAACCACGGATTCCATCACATCTCGGCCGTCAATTAGCGAGCACACGGATCGTCGTCCAATCCAATGGCTACCAAGGGGCCAATTTGTGTTTCTTTCGTTGGTCAAACAGAAGCTGCGAAATGGTTTGACTGAGGTGGTTAAGAGTTTGTTGCAACGCTCATCAGCTTCACTCTCCGATTCTTTGAGGCTCAATCCAACGGCTGTTGATGTGCCGCAACAGGGCTTACTCAAGTGGTCAAACGAGGGAGATAGGTGTCGTTGACCCAGGCGGTTGCAACGGCCACGCCATGTTTTCCCCTTCTTCGCCCTCTCTCTCTTCTTCTGTTAAGAGGGGTGAATTACTCGTATGGGGTCCATTCATCAGAGACACAAAAGGTGAGGGCCCGTTGGTCAGGTTTAATAAGACTCAAACCCAGCGTTTTCTTCTCTTCGGCTTCCTGTGCGCGGTTCACCATACACCATGCTTCACTTTTGCTTCTTTTTCACTTTATGGTTCACATGCCGAGTCCTCCCATCTTCTCTATTGTACGGGGGGGAATTCAAACTCCTCAAATATTCTTCTCCATTTCGGAGTGTACTGGAGGGACCATTTTTCTGAAAGGGATGCATGTCTTTGCCATTTTCGCATCATATTTCCTCTTTATTTCATTATTTCATTTTCTTACCCCTCCTGTTCTTGGTGAAACATCTTTTATACATCTTGTTCAGTACTGTATGCCTTGTCTGGTGGCAGCTTTTATTCATGCACTTCTCTTTTTTTTTTTTTGCTTGGTTGGTCATGACATATTCCACTTCTTTTACAATTACCTTCCTTTTTAATAATTTTTATGGGTTCAACAAATGCCCCCACCGAAATGCACTGGGCATGGTTGAATTGAACCTGGTGAATCCCATGGGCAGTGTATTTTGGTGCCTCTCATAACTCCATTTTGTATTTTGATGTAATTGCACATATACCCTTCCCCCTAACTATTTCACACACAATCCCATTCAGTTCTTATCTCCTGGGTCACGACAAGCTTCCTCCCTGCCCTTTATACAGTGGTCAATTACGCAAAACCCCTGAATTCACATACAAACAAAGAACCTTCTTCTGTCAGCAGCGGGCATACCCGTTTGGTTCATCTAGCTTTGTTTGTTTACACTCGGCACACATACTCTTCCCTCACTGCATGTTACCCACTTTTACTGGCGCATAGGACTTGGTCCAAATAATTCTGTTCCTTCTCAAGGAATATCGGGGGAATATGCTTAGCAAGGGTCCATATTTCAGTGAGTCATTTCCTTACACCCAATTAACTCTTGGCACGTGTCACCTGGGGACAAAACCCTAAACCCCAGCTTCATATACACGCCATTCTTCTCTACTGACTCATTTCCTCTCACTTCTGCTTCAGAGGAGAAGGAAATCATCTCTTTTGCAATTCCATTTCAGAGGTTGCTCTCTCCTTTCTGCTTCTTCTTCTCCCAAGTTTTATTTCTGCTCATTGCATTCTTACTCTCCTTTGAGTCTGATAAATCAACATTCTTCACAACTCCATTTTTATCGCATCTCCTTTTTTACCTTTTTTTTTTATCTGTTTGAAAGTGGTATGCTTCCCCTTTTTCTTTAAGGTAACGCCTTTTCAATTTTGTTATCCCTTTGTTTTAGAAGCTGGTATTCTCAACTCACGGATTCAAGTTTGTCTCCACTTCCCCTTTTTTTTTTTTTTGCTAGCTTCTTTCATCTGTTTATCCTTTATGGGTTTTTCTTAGATCTGATTTTTTGCTGCTAAAATCACTTAAAGCGATGTTCTTTTTGCTTATTTACAGTTCACATCTGGTCTGAAGATGCTAACACCTCGACTTCCATTCTCTCTGCACTGCTTTTCATTTATCTGATTCTGAGTCCTTTCCTTTTCATTTCATTGATTGTTCTTCAAAACATCACCTTTTCTTTCTTCGTTATCACTTGTGTAGATCTAGTCCTCTTCTCCTGGGGTTTAGGTCCTTTTTTTTTTAGAAGGCCTTAAAGTTTTACATGGAATTTGAGTCCCTTTTGTTGCTTCCTTTTTTTTTTTTACTTAAAACCAGCTATTGTGTCTCCTTCGCTTACCAGTTTCTGGTCTGTCCTTAATCTTCGTTTCAATATTAGAAGCTGACATTGCTTCCCCCCTTTCTTTTCTTTTTACACCTCAATTTCTCTTTTCTTCATTTCTTTTGTGAATCCATCTCCCTCTTTCTGATTTCTTCTTGTTACTCATCAGCCTTTGTTTGTATATTTCAGTGCAATCGCTCCCCTTTGATCTTAGACGGTTGAAGCAGGTGGTGGAATTCCAGGAGGCTTCCCCCAGATTCCTTGCTTGAGGTAAGTTCTCAACTTTTTTTATTTGAGAATGGGCTCACTGGGCAGTCTATGTCTCTGTGTTTTCAGTGCCTTTGATCGTGCACTTGCGCTATTTCAGCACTGTAGTTTCTTAACTGGCTCATTACATTATACATTTGAGGTGTGTAACATTTTGCAATCTCTTGTGTCTGAACCATGGCTGTGTTCTTGATGCCACTCGAAATGTACACTCAACTGGTTCAGTTTGCCTCTTATGATTGTTATGTGAATTCCTTGCTTTGCATTACAAAATTTAACAGCATGTATTGGCACTGGTTTAGGTCGAGTGTAGCTTAATCCTCTGGTTTTGTGATGTATTTATTTTGATAGCCTGAGCCTAAGAGATGCGGATTGATTTTGATTGTGCACAGCACATGATGAATCAGGTCCCTCTTTCAATCACTGAACCTCAACCTGACACGAGCATCCCGGGCCAGTCAATATATGGGTTCGTTGTGTCAGTTTACCAATGCATTAGGCTAAAGCTATGATGTATAGAAATAGTTTGGGCTACCACGAGCGTATTGGGCCACTATAAATGTATTGGGCTATCAATTTATCATGTTTCGCATAATTTGAGTTGGACTGCAATCGGATTGGACCATGATTTGTATGGATTTGTAATAATGGGCCGACATTGATATAATTGATATGTTGGGCCACGATATCTTCTTTCATGGTATTGAGATATGATTCATCCTTGAATGCGCGTGGCGTAGGATAGGTTGGATCAACTTCTTTCCCATGGGTTCTCATATTGACATCTCAATTATATCTCAACTGCGCCTAGCGCATGAGGGGTGTGGCTGCATCATCCCATTAGCTGCTTCCCTGACTGTATTTCTGACTGCGTCCTGGCGCATGAGGGGTATAGTCAGGTGGTTTAATTGTATCTCTTAGTGATACACACTAGAGATATGATGAACCAATCATTTTGTTCTAAATGTGACCTGGATGCAGCCACACTCTCCTTATCATAGTTACCCCCTTATTTTGTATCATAATCATTCTCAGTAGCTCCCATCACTCCTTTCTCACCATGAAGGTTGTGTTTTCTCTTGTTTTACTGTTTCTGTTTAGCCATGACTTCTTCTTGGGAACCTTCTTGGGAACGTAAACCAGATACTCCTAGGCACGAACCTTCAGATGCCTTTATTGCTGATTTTGTTCAACGTTTGGAGGCTCGTGGTTCTTCTCAGAAAACAATATCCAAATGGCGAGCGCGCCTTTTAGAAGGTCGAAATGTTTTTGGTATTCGGGTTCCTCGCCATGAATTAACAAAGCATCCCTCCGATTCAGAACCTTTAGTATTTCATCCAGAACAAGATCTTGAGCAACTGACGGGGGAGATCTGGTCTCAAGCCTTTGATTATTACCCTACCCGTGAGACTCGGAAGCGCCTTTCTGGAGTTCATGAGACGAAGCTCATTGCTCTTCGTCCCCATAGCCGGCGTGCTCCTAACCCTTCATTACGCCTGCCGGGTCCTCTCATGCTTGATACCGAACTTTTCTTTGGTTGGTGTCCCAAGACTTTTTGTATTCAAGGCGAGCTCTATTGGAATGAGGGCCAGATGGAGTAGACTCGATACGTGCTTACCCATGAAAGGCAATTTCTGGATAACGCCCATATCTTTACCCCTGTTTATCTTTCACTTTTCAATTACACCAATAGCCGAACACTATTCCAAGGTCTTGCCACCAATTGGAATTATGTCACCAACACTTTGTGGGTTGAAGGTCGTGAGATGACTCCTACACTTTCAGATATGCGCGAGTTGGGTGGATTAGCTGTCTTGGGCAGTTTCTATGAAGAATGTTGTCCCGATGATGTTTATCTGTTTGGTACCCGCCCTGATGGGTCCCCTTGGTTTCCTGATTCTCTTAGGCGGGTCTTTTGGATTTATTATGACATACGCAAGAAAAGGCGTAATAGGGACAATCAAGTTCCTTTTTCTGCATGGATCGCTCATTTCATGAACCGCGTAGACTTAAAGAATTGTGCCTCCTTTGCTGATGTTACTGATCCCTTGGGGACTGGTTCGAAGTCCATTTATGCTGACGGTTATGGGCCTGATCTGTCTGATCTCTCTTCTCTTGATGAAAGCCGTGAAACCTTTTTAACAGCTTTTCTGGCTTGGTGGCTTTGCTACCTGGTGGTGCCATGTGATCCCCCTAATGTGATTAGGCCTGAAACCTTCATGATGGCCAACTTTCTAGCCCGTGGGCGGCGTGTATCCTTGGCTGTCCCGGCATTAGCAAATGTTTATAGCTCTTTGAGATTCGTGGCTTCTGCTCATGATCCTTCTTATAGTCATGCAGTCGTCCCTTTTCATTGGATCAATGCTTGGGTCCACCAGCATTGGCCTAAGTTTTATACTCCCGCATTGCCTGACTCCTTAAGGCAGAACTTACCCGCTTTATCGGGTATTGCGGGCGCTGATGTGAGGTCTCCCACTCCTCTTGATGCTCTTCTTACATTTATATGGAGCCGACCCGTGGGAGATAATCCTTGCCCTCGTGTTTTGTCTCAATCAGCACCACGTTCTTCGGATTACAAGGTTATTGACACTCACCGCTCGCACGCTCGGGCGGTCTCTCCATTATCTCAAGACTCATATATGAATTATCGCAATGCCGAACATCTCATTAGCATCCGTGAGTGTTTCCTGCCTACTCGGCGAGGCAAGCGATTGACCTTTGAACCTTACTACCCCCAACGGGTGGCACACCAGTTTGGATATGATCAGGCAGTGGCCAGCTCATTGATCTCCCTTGAAAACCATACCAAGGACTTAAAGTTCTTTATAGAGTGTTGGAAATTTCTTCAAAGGCTTGGAACAGGGGTGGAGTTCCTCATCCCTAACCCTACACGGCGTGTCACAATCTCCGCGGGGTCATATTGGAAGCACCGGGGGCTAACTCAGGCTTTCCATGATAGGATCCATGCAGAGCTTATGAGGTTCATCTTTCCCCGTGAAATTCAACTTGGGCGGAAGTATTCCCCAGGCACAGCTCCTGAAGCGCTTTTATCACCTCCAGACTTCAAAGGATTTGACGGTATAATGGTACCGACTGATGTCTCTTCTGTTAACCACCCTCCTGTCATCTTCACCTCTTCTACTTCACCGAGTAAGTTCTCCTTCCTTCTTTCCTTTGTTTTTTTTTTAAATGCGTCAGTCCCTTGTGACCTCCACTCATTGGCTTGCTGTCCGTAGGGCATGAACATTCCACCTTCGCTGAAGAAGAACCGGCTAGAGTCGGACCCGTGGAAGAAGAACCCGTCGAGGAAGAACCTATCGAGGAAGAACCCGTCGAAGAAGAACCCATCGAAGAAGAACTCGTGGAAGAAGAACCCATCGAAGAAGAACCTGTCGAGGAGGAATCTGTCGAAGAAGAACCTGTCGAGGAGGAACCTGTCGAGGAAGAACCCATCGAAGAAGAGCCCGTCGAGGAGGAACCTGTTGAAGATGACGTGACTGCTCCATTCGAATCTCATTTTGCTAACTCCTATGTTGACGAAGAGTGGCACTCCTTTGCAGAAGGGGGAGGTGTCTCTGCTGATCCTTGTTTCGAGCTGTCTTCTCAAGAAGGTGTTTTATCACCTCTTTCTTCTTCAAATCTATTGCTTTATTCCCTTAACTCTAAATTCGTGTTCTGATTTTCATTCAGACGTCACTTCGAATATTGAGGTGAGAAACATCTCCATTACCACCATTGCTAGCTCTTCTAGATCGTCTCTTCTCCCTTCTCGGACTGAGCCTTCTCTTGGATCCTTTAACACCTATATGGGCCCGCGGCCTATAATGTGTCTTCCTTCCAACATCCAGCTTCCTGAAGAGCCTGAAGTTATCGAGATCGGTGATGGACCTGATCCAGTCCCACCAATGTCTTTGAACCCTCCAGGAGGTACAAGTACTCTCTTCAAATTCTCTTCTTCTCCTTTTCTCTCTTTCCTTTTTTACCGTCTATTCTTCTTGATCGTTCCCTACCAACCCCCTTTTCTTCTTGCATATGCGTGTAGCCTTCTCTGTCGACGAAGTGGCACGTTTCCTTTGGAATTTGGCAGAAACTTGTGGCGAAACTTGCTTGGGTCGCCAATTCTTTGATTATGGGTGCTTCCAATTCTTACAAAGGGCCGATCGTAATGAGACTCTTGAAACCCTCGCTAACTTGGGTTTAGTGCCACTACGTTTCCATCTTCACTTCATCACCAAGGAATATATCCAATGGGAATACTCCAATAGGCTTCGTGCTCTTTCTTCTGCTACTTTGAAAAGGGGTCATGCGGAGTCTAAAGTTTTCTCAATCCTTGAACTCCAAAAGGAACTCCCATTGATGATTGCTACCAGTCGTCACCAGTTTGAGCTCCTCAAAGTAAGCCATGATTACTCTAAAATTGATCTGGTGGCGTCAGAAATTCGCCATCTTGAGGAAGATTTAGAGGCTCTTCCTGCCAAACTAGCGGACACCACCTCTTTCATGAAATCTGCATGGGCCGATCACAGTCATGCAGTAAATCGCATGAATCGTCTTTGGGAAGATTGTGAGAAACACACCAAGGAGGCTCGCAAATTGGTCGCTTATGTGACCGCCACACTCACTGAACTCCACCAGTTTCTTAGCTCCTCTAGGCGTATGATGAGGCCTCATAGGGATGCTTCTGTCCGTTCTCGCCCTTATTAGTTTTTTGGTGTTAGGTTGTTTTATGGGTCTTCTTCATGGCCTTGTATCTTACTTGTTTAGCACACTGTTCGGGATTTTGGATATTTCTTGTTTTGTAGCTTGATTGGCATTTTGAATGTTCAATTGTCGGTGGGACTACGAAATTATGTATTTCTTGTTTCTAAGGTATCTGGATGGTAGTTATGATGGATGTATTATTTGTGGTTGCTTGGTTTATGCTTGACTCTTTATATTGCTTTCCTTTTGTATTCCTTCGGCTTGTTGTGCATATCTTTCTTGCTCTTGTATTTCTAGATTGAGATGGCTGATCATGATATGGCCCCCGCTTTCCACGCCAATGACAACGCGCCCCATGGTGACCTTCCTGGATTCTGGCGCGACTTCATGGCGTCACCACCTCCTCCTATCTATGCAGGTGACTTTCTTTTATAGACTTAATGCTTTTACTTCCATTCTCTTTTCTCGCTTGGCTGCTTGCGTTTGCCTCTTCTTTTCCACTCATGGCTTCTCTTTTGTGTTTTCATAGATGTCACGGTGGAGACTCTGAGGGATGCCATTACGGCCTTGCAGGCGGCCAGCATGCATACTGCCGCTCCTCTTGACGTCGTCACCGACGAGCTGTTTCTTCACCTTTCCCTTGCCACTCCGTCCAACATTGGCCTACCCGCTCAGGTGGCGGGTCTCGTAGGGACGTGCCATGCTGCCTTAGCCACTCTTCGATGGGACTTCCTTGTTCCTGAGTTTACCTCTCTCGTCTCTCGCGTTCGAGCTTCTACTCAGATTATGGAGTCCACTGCTCTTGTCTGTGGCGATCTGGCCATCCGCTACCGTGCCATTGGTGAGTATCTCTCCTCTCTCATTATTGCCTACACAGAGGCTGCTCCTCTAGGTGGTGCATCTTTTGCACAGAACATAGAGGCTAGTCGTACCAGAGAGGAGTTGAGCTATGCGGGTCCCTTGGAGACGACTTATTCCTTACTCCTGGACACTTGGGGGGAGTTTCTAGATACTGCTCGTCTTCGTTGTCAGGAGGAGGCCAGCAGTGTGGGTCGGTTCTTCACTGAGATCCGTAGGCGTAGAGATGTTGCCCGTGAGCATTATGAGCGCCTTATTCAGCTATTGGCCCGCGCTAGGGCGAGGAGCATTGCCGCTCATGGGGCCGTTTAGCAGGTTAGCTCTTCATCATCTCTTTTGTGATCTTGATGCCATGGATGTTGATACTTCGTGGTTTGGCATAGTTGCGGATGCTTGTGTTTTATTGTGGCTGTATCTTGTGATTGAGCTTGTTGGATATATGCTTGAATGGTGATACTTGACACTTGTTTGGCATGGGTGTTTACTCTTGACTTGGTTGGTTTGCTTGTATGTATGGATGTATTGAACTTGGTTGACCTGATTTGGTGACGCCTGGATGCCTTGGGATTGGTAAGCCTTGTTGGAGAATTGTGCTTTCTTGTCTTGCAATGTTCGATTGACCTTGCGCTTGACTGAGCTCTTACGCTCGGGGCTTCTTTGCGTACTTGATTGCGATGCAACAAGTGATTCTTTTCCTTCTCTTTCCCACCTGATTGAGCTCTCGCGCTCAAGGTTTCCTTTCTCTTTCTTCTTTTTTTTTTTTTTTTTTTTTTTTTGCAATACAACGGGTATTTCGTCATTCTTGCGCTGATTGGGCTTTCGCGCTCAAGGCCTTCTTCTTACTCATCTTGCGAGGTTCGAATAATCTTACTCTTACCACCGCTTCTTCAAGAGATATGGGAATTTGGCCCATACTCATTTTCCTTTCTTCTTTCTTCTTTCTTCTTTTAGAATCTCGAACGCACATAGATCCACTCCGCAATTTAGGTTAGGGTATTTGGCCCGCTCCTGTCTTTCCTTGGGCCTGAACCTACATGGGCCTTGACTCCTCTTTTTTGGTTGTTTTCTTCTGACATTAGCCTCGAACGCTTCCGCTTCTTCTACGCCTTCTTGACTTCATACCGTTTCTTTCAAGCACTAGTTTGAACGGTTTGCTTCCACTTCTTACCATCTCGACCTTAACTTTCTCCACATGTTCACACGTCCACCATTAATCTCAACTTACACCCTTTCTCTTCTCATGCCTATATAAGCACGCCTTTGTTCTATTCTTTTCTTCACCTAAATTCACTGTACTCTGTCGTTTTCCTACCATCAATTTCTTATTACCATGTCTTCTACTCCATCCAAACGTGCCAGAGAGGCTTCTAGTTCCTCTGCTCTTCGCCTGGATTCTACCTTTCCTGATTGGTCTCTTACCCCCGATAACCGCTATCTCTTTCGTGATGAAACAGCCTTCCTTTCTTACTATAATGACATGGGTAACGAAGAGCGACCGGTGGCTGATTGCTACTTCTTCCGTCCTATGAGGAGGATTCCAGTGGAGCAAGTGAATCTCATCAGAGGTTGGTTGGATTCATGGAGTTTGGGCGGTTTGGCTGACTGCGACCATCCGTTCCATCCTAGAATCACCCGTCTCTTCTATGCCAATCTTAGGATCTCTTTCAACCATTATGGAACTCCTTCGGCCTCTTCCTATTTATTTGGTCGCTTCTTTCATATCACAACCGGAGATCTGGCCAACTACTTGCGAGCTACCAATACCGCCAACGGCTCCACCATCTATGCCTATCAAAGATGGCCTCAAGGTTTTGGAAGTTATCAGGAATGTCGCCAATGGTTTCAGGCGGCGGCTCCTGATGTAGAGAGGGTGTCTACCTTTCATCTACCCGCTCTTCATAGGTACTTTCTTTCTTCATTCTTTCTCCTTATTCTTTAATCGCCTTCTCTTTTGATCGGGTTTCTCATCAACTCTTTTTCTTTACATCTTTCATCGTGACTTCTAGGTTTCTCTTCTTGGTGATTAACGACATCATCTTTCCGCAAGGGACAATGACCCATTTCGCCAAACCTGGAAGCCTCTTCTACCTCCGTAATCTGATTCAGAAGCAATGGCCCATCAATTTGGCCCACATGATCCTCTTCCACATGCACCAAGTAGCGATCTCTGATCGAGAACCGCTTCCCTATGGCCATCTTATTGAAGCTCTCATGCTTAGGGCTCGCATCCGTGTGCCTGACATGTTATGGGGCAATCGTACTTCTGATGCTGATGTGGTACATCCCTTCAACCTTCTCCTTTCATTGCCACTTATCGGGTGGGTTGAATCTTCAATGGACATGTTGGTTCCCGATCCCAACCAACCTGTGAATGACTATATTTTGCTTCCCAATGCGGCCCCCAATCAGTACGGTCCTATGGGTATTGATTCTCCGTCGGATGATAATTCTGCTATGATGGCCCTTGATGACCCTGCCCCTGTCTCGATTCGGGGTTTAATTGATCAGCGCTTCGGAGAATTGAATGCCCGCTTGAATACTTTGGAAGGAATGATTCAAGCTATCTCCGCCACCCTTAACAACTTGGCCGGTGGTGGAGTTGCGGTTGTTGATGAAGTTGTGGCTGCCCCAGAGTAAATGGCCATCTCGATTTATCTTGCCCCAGTATCAGCTTTAGGGCGCCTTTATGTCTCTTGTTTTGTATCCCTTTAGTTGTCATCAGTTGTTGTTTAAACTTCGCTTGACTTAGGCTTCTTCACGCAATGGTTGTAACGGTGTATCTTCTTTTTAATGAATGAAATTCCATCTTCTTCTTTCCATGGCATTGTATTCTCTTTACTCTTCTTCTCTACTTGCTTCGTGTGCTTTACGGCTGCCCCAGTGTGGTCGTCCACCATCTTGCACTTCAGCATGGTTGATTGCTTGTCTCTGCCCCAGTGTGGTTGTCCACCATCTTGTAACTATCTCCACAATGCGAACAACATTAGTAGCACAGTTTTGCGTCCTTGAGAATCATAAGAATCCGTCATCGGTTGCAAAGGGACTCTTGTGTGTGTTTTATTATAAAAATGTAGGCCTTTGTATTGGAAATGCCCTATGAACGTCCAAAAGGACAAGGACACTCCTTTACACTTAGGCCCGGCGAGACAAACTCCTATCTAACATGTTGTAAAGGTTGAGGACTTTTATTGGACTTTATTTATCTACAATTGCCTTGTTTATTTTGGACCTTGCAAAGGAATGTTCCATGATGTTCAAAAGAACGAAACACCCTTACAAGCATTAGCCCGACTCGACATAATACCTTATCCTTCGGGTTTTGGGTTTGAAAGGTTAAATTAAGGTTTTGGATTTTTGGGTTAAAAGGTTAAGTTAATGTTTTGGGTTTTGGGTTTATTGGATCCTAACGTTTTCGTTGGGGTTTTATTCTAAAGTTTTATTGGACTATGTACATGGTTTTGCGGTTTTGGGCTTTAATAGGTTTTGGTTATTATAGGCTTTTGCGGATTTCTGGGTTTTAGTGGAGTTTTGGTTTTTAGTGGACTAGGTCTTATTGTGGCTAAGTAGTAGTTGTAGGTTTTGGTTGTTTTTGGTAAAATGGTTTTGGTGGTTTTTGGATTTTATGTGTAGTACTTCTTGAGGTATCGACCGTTGATAGGTGGAATTGTGCCTTCTCCTTCTTTATCCACAAGCTTGTATGATCCTCCTTCGTAAACCTCTTTGATGATGTAAGGCCCTTCCCAATTTGGAGCGAATTTTGGACCATGATGATGACCGATGATGGGCCTTCTCAAGATCAAGACTAATTCTCCCTCTTTGAAAGTACGAGGTCTCACCATCTTGTCGTAAGCCTTGGCCATTTGAGTCCGATATAGCTCTAAGCTTTGTTGAGCCGCCAATCTTTTCTCATCCATAGCATCCAATTCATCTAATCTTAGGCGGGCCCGTTTATCCATTGGTAATCCCGCTTGCATGGCCACCCTTAGGGAAGGTAACTCGATCTCTAATGGCAATACTGCCTCGGACCCGAACGCCAGTGAATAAGGAGTCGCTTGAGTGGGGGTCTTGTGGGTTGTGCGATAAGCCCATAAAGCTTCTTGTAGCTTTTCATCCCAACTCCTATGATTATCTCCCACTGTCTTTCTTAGAAGTTTGATCAACACCTTATTGAAGGCTTCGGCTAGGCCATTGGCTCGTGGGTTGTAAATAGAAGAGTACCTCCACTTGATCTTGTGTTGCCTAGCAAAAGTGCCAATTTCTCCACTCTTGAATGACGCACCGTTGTCCGATACTATCTCTCGTGGAGTGCCAAAACGATACAACACATTGTTCTTTACAAATTGGACGACATCTCTGCTTTTGACTTCTTTCAGAGCCACAGCTTCGGCCCACTTAGAGAAGTAATCTGTGATTGCTAGAATGAATCTATGCCCCTTTGAGGACGGTGGATCAATGGGCCCAACTATATCCATACCCCACATATCAAATGGCCATGCAGCTACTGTCGGGTGTAGAGGGTTAGGATGTTGGTGTATGAAGTCTCCATGTACTTGGCACATGCGACACTTCTTCGCTTGCTCTTCGCAATCAGCAATCATTGTAGGCCAATAATATCCCATTCTCTTGATATGTAGTCTCATTTTAGGACCTGATTGATGAGCTCCACAGAATCCTGAGTGAACCTCTTTCATGATCTTTCGGGCCTCGCTTCGTGACACACATCTTAGCCATAGCTGATCGTATGACCTCCTATATAAGGTGTCATTCACAAACACATAGCGGAGGATTCTTCGCTTCAATTGCTCCCTTTCTGCCTTTTCATTGGGTAATACTTGATACTTGAAGTAATCGATGAAGGGTTTTCTCCAATCTTCTTCCTTGTTCACTTCTACCTCCAACACCTCGTCGGGATCCATGAACGAATCCTCCTCCCACTCTTCTATGTTCACAAAGAGATGAGCAATCGTTTCTTTCTCAACTTCTAAGAGATAGGGCGCCAAAGATCGCCGATTTCTGATGGTAATTTGTACTTCTTCTCCATCGGGTTTGCTTAGTTGGGTGGCAACTCGAGCTAGGGCGTCCGCCATGCCATTTGAAGCTCTTGACACTTTTTCAAAGGTGATCTTTGAGAACTTGGCCATTAACTCTTGAGCTCTTTCGTGGTATTTCACTAACTCGGGCTTCTTCACTTCAAACGCCCCTTCGATTTGGCTTAAGACCAATTGAGAATCACCGCACACTTTTAATTCTTTTACGCCCATGTTGATTGCTAGTTCTAATCCGGCGATCAATGCTTCATACTCAGCCTCATTATTCGTGCACGGCTCAGTCAATGCTATAGAATGGCGAAGGATTCCTCCTTGTGGAGTGATAAACACCAATCCAACTCCGGCTCGGATTCGAGGTAAATTAGGTCTCTTGGACGGTTGTATCATTGATGATCCATCGAAGAACATTGTCCACCCGGATTGTACTTCTTCTAAGCATAAGCTTTGTTCATCAGGCAATTCGCAATTCAATGGAGAATCATCGGGGACTGGGTGTGCGGCTAGAAAATCGGCCATCGCCTGTCCCTTTATAGCCTTTTGAGGTGCATAGGAGATGTCGAACTCCATCAAGGCAATGGCCCACCGAGCTAGCCTTCCCGTTAACATGGGCCTAGTCATCAAATACTTCAATGGATCCACCTTCGATATCAATGTAATCTTGTGGGAGAGCATGTAATGCCTTAGCTTCTTGGTAGCAAAGACCAATGCTAAGCAATGCTTCTCAATAGGGCTGTAGGATTGCTCGGCCCCGACCAACATACGACTCAAGTAATATAGAGCATTCTCTTTACCTTCATCATTTTCTTGAGCTAACAAAGCTCCTAAGGATCCATCCAAGGCCGTAGTGTAGAGGATCAATGGTTTTCCTTGTATAGGTGCAGCGAGGACAGGTGGTTTGAGAAGATATTCTTTGATGTCCTCGAAAGCCTTTTGACATTTCGCATTCCATTTAAAAGGCACATCTTTCTTGGTAAGGTGAGTGAACGGTTTGATCCTCCCCGAAAGATTGGCGATGAATCTTCTCACGTACGCCAATTGCCCCTGTAGCGAGCGGAGTTGCTTGAGAGTCTTTGGGGGTGGCATTTCTCTAATTGCCTTGATCTTAGCGGGGTCGATCTCAATGCCCCTGTGTCTTACCACAAACCCTAGGAATTTTCCAGAAGATACCATAAAGGCACACTTCAATGGATTCATCTTCAAGGAGTACTTCCTTAGTCGTTCAAACACGACCTTTAGGTACTCGAAATGCTCATCGATGGATCGGGCCTTCACCACCAAATCATCTACATAGCATTCTACAATCTTGTGAATTAAATCATCAAAGATCTTGGTCATGGCTCTTTGGTAGGTTGCACCTGCATTCTTCAATCCAAACGGCATCACCTTGTAGCAAAAGATACCAATCGGGGTGCGAAATGATGTATGGCGTTGATCTTCTTTATCCATTGGTATTTGGTTATACCCCGATGACCCATCCATGAAGGAGTATACCACATAAGAGGAAGTATAGTCGATAATCAGCTCGGTCACAGGTAGTGGAAAATCATCCTTTGGGCACGCTTTGTTCAGGTCCCTAAAATCCACACATACTCTTATTTGTCCATTCTTCTTCTTAACGGGCACGATGTTTGCCACCCAAATGGGACTTTCTTCCTCTCGAATGAACCCCGCCTCAATCAACTTTTTCACCTCTTCGACTACTTTCTCTTCGAGTTCAACTCGCATCCGTCTAGGAGCTTGTTTGACGGGCTTCACACTTGGGTCGATTTTTAACTTGTGAGAAGCCAAAGCGGGATCAAGGCCCGGCATTTCTGTGTAATTCCATGCAAAACAATCTTTGTATCCCATTAAAAGTTGCCTTAATTGCTCTTGTTTCTCGGGAGGAAGTGATGCGCTTATGAAAGTCGGGCGTGGATCTTCTTCGGCACCCAAGTTTATCTTGAGAAGATCGTCAATTGTATTCTGACCTCCATCTTCTAATTCTTGCGGAGCATTCTTCGCCACTTGGATCAAATCTTCATCCTCTAAATTCGCTTCAACGGGTGTTACCCCAACCATGCAACATTCGATCACTACAACTTCATTTCGCGGAGACTGGAAACCTAACCCTTTGGTATTCTTCACTTTCCCATCTACACCCATTACTCGCCTAGATCTTCCACTCCACAGGTCATGGAATATCTTAGTTTTTCGTTTCGAGATCGGGTTTAAGCAATGATTTCTTCGAAAGAGACTCATCAGTCCTTGATTGTAGTATCCCATTACCTCTATTTTCTCAAACTCTTCTTCTTCTTCTTTTAACCATTTCACCCAATCATCCGAGCTAAGAGGATTACCAGATGAGTCTATACTTTCAGTTTTGTAAAATAGAATACCTTTGTGGAACACCGTCCTCCCATTCACCTTTTCCACCTTTGGCGGGACGTAAAAGGTTTCCAACTCCTTAATTTGGTATACTTCTCTTGGAGTAAGCTCTTTATAATAGCCCATGGGCACTTGCTCAATGGCCATCGAATCTTCTGTCTGTTTGTAGCACTCTTCATCTGATTCGGTATCGTAAACATGAATCACCTTTCTTGTTTCTCGCTTTTCCTCTTCCGAGTCACTCTTTATGTGAATCTTTCCTCTTCGACCTTTATTTTCATCTTCATCATCGGATGACTTTATGTAGATGGGAGTTTTCACGGTGCAAGCGACCCTTGGTCTTTCTTTTAACTTTATCTTCTCTTCACTTTCTTCATGAGGTACCGTTCTTGACCTTAGAGTTGGGGAAGTGCTCCTTTGTGAGGTTGGAGCATAGAATCGATCAATCTCTTCCAACTCTACTTCGTGCACACCGTAGTGTTGAGCATCACCCCTAATCATCTTCTGTTCACCATCTCTTATGTATTTGACGCATTGGTGAAGGGTTGATGGTACAAGGCCGTTTTCATGTAACCATGGTCTTCCTAATAGAGCCCGGTAGGAAGTATCCGCATCGATTACATAGAACTTCACCAATGTTTCAAGTTCCCCAAACTTCATAGGCAAGGTGGTAGCTCCTAAGGCTCGCTCGGAATTCTGGTTGAAGCCGTGTATGAACACATTTTCATCAGAAAGCCGCCTTCCACCTAAGGCCAATTGATTCAATGAGTTGAGCGGTAGGATGTTGATAGAAGACCCGGGATCTACCAACATTCGGCTTAGTTGACTTCCGTTCGTCTTGCCCGTGATGTACAATGGCTTGTTGTGACAAGCGGTTCCCATCATTAGATCATCGCTCGTGAAGGTGATTTGGCTTTGAGGCTCGATGTAGAGGGCCTCGGTCATACACTTTTCGGCCATGTAGGTTTGGAATCTCTCGGGCTCTTTGAGCATTTCCATCATTGTCTCGCGCAATTCCTTAGACATCATCAATGCCTCGAACACGCTTATCAACGCCGGTGTACGCCTTAAGTGAGCCAAGATGTTGTATTCTCCTTTAATTTCTCTTGCTTTATGACTTGGCCCGGGCTCGTCATCCGCTTCTTGGGCGCTAGCCTTGCTTTTCGCCTTTTCATTTTCTTTGGGAACTTGCCTCTCGGGAATGTTTGTACCCGACCGTAAGTTCACATGACAATCCTTCTCCTTGAACATGCCCTTAGCAAAAAGACCTTGGTATGGTGCTTCATTCTCATCCTCTGTGTCATCATCATAGTAGTAAGTAACCACTTCTTCCTTTTCCTCTTTTGTTTCCTCGATCTTTAACACCACATCTTTGTCTTTCTCGTTTTCACCTTCGCCTTTCTTTTCTTTCTTATTTTCACCTTCATTCTTCTTTTCTTTTATATTTTTCTCTTTGTTGTTTTCATTTTTCTTCTCCTTCACTCCTACTTTTTGCACCTCTTTTTCGTCTTCATCATCATCCACTATGACGATGACATTGCATTCCACATTTCGCCTTGGGTTGCCCCTTTGTGCTACTACATTGGCTTGAGCATGTGGAGCGGGTGGTTGCTTATAACTCTCGGGCAAGACTAGATCGCCTTCCTTAATCATCTTCTCCGCAATATTCTTAAAAACATAGCAATCGCCCGTTGGATGGCCTAGGACTCTATGAAAAGCGCAATAAGTCGGGTCGTTGGTCTTGTGCATTTCTTCCATCCTTTTACACACCGGCAACTCTATAGCTTTTCCGTCTAATAGTTGTTTCAACAAAGCCGCTGTTTTCTCCTTCTTGAATGAGTACGGCCTACTCAATCGTTCATTGAGGGAGGTAGAGCGACCACTTCCGTTGCCATTGTTGTTGTTGTTGCCATTGTTGCGGAAGTTCCTTTGACTGCCACCTTGGCTTGTTGATGCTTCATTAGCACCCGCTATCTTAATAGGCCCTTGTGCTTTGTTTCTTGATTCTCCTCTAAAGCTTGAAGTCTCCTTAGGAGGACCAATGTGCACTATTCTTGCGACTCTTGTGACTAGATCTTCATATGTGTAGATATCGCTACCCGGGAGAGGCCGCTTTATCCAGTCATCAAGATTCCTTATCAAAAACTCCACCGCTTCCCTCTCGGGCATCTGATGAGAACATCTTATGTGCATGTTTCTCCATCGGTTGATATAATCGAGCGGTGCTTCCCCCGGCTTTGGCTTTTCACACGCGACATCAGCTACTAGGAGTCTTTGGTTGACCATGGCAAACTTGGCTCTAAACAAATCTTCCATCTCCTCCCATGTGTCCACGGAATCATTCTCGAGAGATGAATACCACTCGAATGCTGCCCCAGTGAGGCTCTGAGAGAATTGCTTGAGCAAGAGAGCTTCATCATGCGCGGTGTTTCCACATGCATTGCGGAACTGGATCAGATGTTGATCGGGCGTGATGCTTTCTTTACCCGTTCCATCGAATAGGTTGAATTTTGGTACTTGGTAACCAAGAGGGTAAGGAATGTGCTCGTATTCCTTAGAGTATGGCCTTCCACATCTCTTGCGCAAATTGGCAAATCGTCCCGCTCCCGTGGCTTGCAACTGTAGATTAATCATCTCTTGAATGACTTGCTTAGTTGAATCGGGCCTTCTTGCCCCAGTGCGATGCCTACGCTCGGGCAGTTCTTCTTCACTTGATTCGTATCTCGCTTTGTTTCTTCTCCCTTTGAGATATCTTCGGTATCCCTTCTCTTCCTCTTCTTCCGATGATTCATGTTTATGCCTATTCCTTCTTTCTTTGGAGAACCTCCTTTTAGGCCTTTCTTCTCCATCAGAGTACTCATATCTACTCTTGCTTCTTCTCTCTTTGAGAACTTTTCCCTTGTACTCATCTTCTTCTTCACTAGAAGAACCCTCCTTTTCAAGATCTTCAAGCAATTTCTTCTTCTCTAGAAGCTTGTACATCTTCTTGAACATTTTTCTCTCTTTTTCTCTTTCGTCCATTATGGCCGCTATCTTCCTTTCATTCTTTTCTATGATACTCATCAACTTCGGCCTTTCGCCTTCGTTCCAACGATCTTCACCATTCACATCTCTTTCTTCATCTTCTGTCGGACCTTCTCCATTTAGAAGATGGCTTGAAGAGGCGCGATCTTGCTTATCTTTACCATTTTTCTTAGTGAATGGAATTTCTCCATCACTAGCCATATTCACAAAAGCGTGCATTTCACGCTCTTCGCTTATCTCCACCATATGAACTCGAGCGTGGACCACAAGTTGACCATCCTCGCGTGCCACATGTCTCCTTTTGTGGCGTGGCTCTTGGTCCACTTCCATTGGTTGAGCTTTCTCTTTCGGCACCCACATTTTCTTGGGTCCCAATCTCTCCTTCATTGGTTTAATCCTTTGCCCCAGTCTTTGGTGCACGGAGGATGATCCTTCCTTTTGACCCTTTGGCCCCAGTCGATTACGGGCTGATACTCGCGGGAATACCAATCTTTCCTTCACCGATTGCCGGTTTTGTGGACTTCTTCCCCTAAATTGTGCTTGGTATTCTTGAGGGAACTCTTCCATGGTCTTGAGTATGGCCACGGGCGAGTTCTTTCGCACAAAACGGAGCGAGGCGAAAGGATTGCTAACTGGCAAGTTGGGCCTTGTCTCCAATTCATTCTTATAGGCCCGTTGAACCTTCCTCATTGTTCTTGCACTTTGGGAGATTGGCGCATACACCTTCTTCACAACCACCTTCTTGGGAGGAGAGCGACGGTTGGGTTGGCGTCTTTGAGGAAAGGGAGTTGAGCTCGAGTGAGCCCGCTTGTGAGGGATAATGGACCATTCTTCTTCTTTGGTGACATCAATCTCCATGGGATCCTCCACGGTGTTGGAGACTTCCATCACTTCCTCAAGCGGTTCCTCCACCACGACCTTTGCCAATTGGAAAGTACCATCACGGACTTGAACGACGGGCACGTAGGAATGTCCAAACGGCATGCCTCCAATTGTGAATTCGTCGTTGTAGCAGATCGGCACTCCTCCGATCTGGAGAACTCCTGTCGGCTTGAAAACGTGGATGGGTGCGAATGCCATTTCAACCTGCAATAATACCAACTCAAACGTTACCGTTAGGAGTGTTCATTAAAATTTCCTTAGCCCTTACGCCACCCTTCAAGTCCCAAAGATGAGAGGAGAAAGAGGTCCCACCGGGCGTGCCAGAGAATCTGTCGCGGCTTTTTCGTCATTATTCTCCTAGAAGGAATTTCTCGAAGAACAATGGGAACATAGCCTAGATTCACCTCCCTTAAGGTTTCGATCTCTTTAGCGAACATCTCTCAACACAAGAGAATCCTATAAAGAGTCGCTACTTAAAGAAGTTTCTTAATTTAGCGGGTCCTTTCTTTCCAGTAGGCGCAAGCCCCTACTGTTAATTACCCCGTAGTTGCCTACGAGAACCTCTGATTAAGGGATGTAAAGGGTGTTGACGTAATGGGCTAAGAAAAGAGGCTTATGGAGTGCTATTAAGGAGGACTTAATTGATGGTACCAAATCCAATAGACGGGACCCAATTAAGGATCGACAAAAGGTTTCTAACTGGACTAACAGAGAAATAGATTTTTTGGTTTAGAAAAGGTTTTTGGTTGATAAAAGGGGAAGGCTTCACTTGAGGTTATTTCTGGTAAACTCTCGGGGCTATGACTGGCCTTCTTGTGAGAGTGAAAAGAGTTTTGCAACCTTCGGGGCCTCTTGGGCGGCCACGACAAAAGTTGGTTCTTTTACAACCCTAGGGACCATCTTCATCGGTCTTCTTAATAAGAGTTGGTTCTTTAACGACCCTAGGGACCATCTTCATCGGTCTTCTTAATAAGAGTCGGTTCTCGGGACCATCTTAGTCGGTCTTCTTGTGAGAACGAAAGCAGTTTTACAACCTTCGGGTCCTCTTCAATGGCTACTCGACGAAAGTTGGTTCTTTTGCAACCCTAGGGACCATCTTCATCGGTCTTCTTAATAAGAGTTGGTTCTTTAACGACCCTAGGGACCATCTTCATCGGTCTTCTTAATAAGAGTCGGTTCTCGGGACCATCTTCGTCGGTCTTCTTATGAGAACGAAAGAAAGAGTTTCACAACCTTCGGGGCATGTGGCGCCTTTGAGCGAAAGTTGGTTCTTTTACAACCCTAGGGACCATCTTCATCGGTCTTCTTAATAAGAGTTGGTTCTTTAACGACCCTAGGGACCATCTTCATCGGTCTTCTTAATAAGAGTCGGTTCTCAGGACCATCTTCGTCGGTCTTCTTATGAGAACAAAAATAGAATTCTTTGGACGAGGGGGCCCGTAAGAATTCAATTTCTAAGTCATCTAAGGTTGATCTCAACCTTAGTGAGGGACTTTTCCTCAAACGGAGAGGTTTCGGCTTTGACTTTGGATTTCGTGTTTGGACTTTTAATTTCTGAGATTTCACTTGGGGTATTGGTGATTTTATTCACTTTGGCCTTTTGCATTTTTGACCTTTAAAAAGAACTTTTCTATTTCAAAATACTTAATCTTGAAAGATATTTGACTTTGGAAGATATCATTTTCGAAATTATTTAGATTTTGGAAAATATCCATAATTGGGCATATTTAAATCTTGAAAATAGTATACTTGAAATCTTTTAGTCTTTTGAAAATACCCTTTTCTTTTTACTCAAGTATATTATATTTAGCATTTGAAGGTAGTATATCTGAAATCTTAGTTTTGAAAATATCTAGCATTTTATAAAAGGGGTTTATTGCATTTTCTAAAATTCATTTTTAAAGCGAAAATACTTCAAAAATACAAAAGGCCGCTACTTTGACATCTTTTCATATCAAGGTATCAGTGAAGTCGGTTTATTTTGATTTTTAGAATTTTATGGATATGTCGTTTATATTTTCTGGACTTCTTGCTATTTTTAAATGACTTCCAAAGTTTCTGGCTAATGTGGCGTTCTCTGATTGGTTCATGGGTTGCTGAGGTGGCAAAAGGGGTAAATTCCTATGGGCTTGATGCATTCCGTTGATGGGCTTCTGCACATTCTTTGGGCTCATGCCATTTATTCTTCTTCTCTGTTTATCCTCCTCGCAGGTCATCAGATGGGGCAAACATGGGTTTCACTCCCGTTTCGTCACAGAAAATCGTATAGGTCTCGGCGCTGAACTTCGAACAAAGGAGACGGGATTCGTTTCGGCTAATGGGTTCGACAGATTAGCGGGTTTAGATCCGTTACGGATTCCGACCATCGCTGTCTCGGGGAAGGGGCTTAGGAGCATCGTGAGACCGAGATGAGTGCATTGGTGGATCCCGTTTGTATTGTGTTGGCTCCATTCGATGGAAGGACGAAGGACAGGTACAGTGACATCAGGGGTTGGTACCCATGTCAAATGAAGAGGGGATTCGTGCCAGAGAAGATTAGTTCAGTGCTTGGGTGATGTGAAGAAGACAATCCATGAGCCAATTGGCTATGCACGTCTTTAATTTGATAGTATTCAAAAGATGCCAAATGACGTTTACAACATTATGCTCATACCTTTAAATAAGAATCTCATATGGCCCAGTATGCAAAACCAGGAAAGATTTGAAATTTTAAGTACCTGGGAAGCATATATATTCTACACAATACTTGCATTAAAGAATCACGAGCCGATTAACAAATATCAGTTTTCAACCAATTTAGCCATATCAGCAATTACTAAACTCTCTTATTTCAGGTTTTATTCATAAAACTAAGAGTTTACCATCATCATTTTATATGGCTTAACCCTCAAATACAGGGATATCAAATTAAAACAGGAGATAAAATGAAGCTTTGGTTTCTAGTTATGCTCCATGACTTACCTCTTACTATGATTCCAGTTTGTAAGCATCCCCTTTAAGATACTTTACAAATAGACCCGCAAATCTTAAGCTATTGCGAAAAAGTGCTATTTACAAGAAAAAGCCACGCATCAATCTTTCATCAGAGACATATGTATTTAACTTAAATTTCCTATCAGTGACTCTCTTTCATTATGGTCCCTGATTTTTCAAGCTTTGCATCAGGCATACAAAGAAGTAATGATTCATAGTGAACCAGTTTCAGGACCTCATCTTAGCTTACACAGAGACTGTGGATAGTAACAGTATTAAACAAAAGATCAAACTAGAGAGGAGGACTCAGATTCTTATTCCTGTATCCAAGATATATCTCTTCAGTTGCTAAGTTTATGACAATTACACAAAGGGCCTGACTTCTCTCTGGATTTCAAAGTAGGGACAGTAAGCAAAATAAAGATCAACACCAATGGTTGTACAGTACTCAAATATGGCAACAGAATTCACTTATCAGGCACTTCTTTATGAATATCATGCTTGTTTACATGATGAACATAGCATGCCCTACTTGTAATGTATAATTACAGCAGTAACCTCTTGACTGGGCCTACCAAAGCTGAGCTATGGAGGTGATCCAGACAAGTCTAGTGATCATGAATTTAGCTTCTCAGGCGCTGTGCGCCATTGAAGGAAAGGGGTAACTCGAGTGTTAATCAGGTGTCCTTCATACGCCATCGCGCAATCAAGAACCTAACCAACTTGTGAAACAATGTAAAGAAGAAAGAAATCACATTAACTCACTCATAAGAGGATCTGCATCTTTGTCAATCAAGAAGGCAATACATTTAATTACTTTAAAAGAGAAGTATACTAACATCGAGCTTCCAAATGCGTTTTTAGTATCTACATCTATTTATGACATGCTGAATCTAAATTGCAGAAGCTTAATCAAATTTTATTTCTCACTTCTCTCTTCATGTGCTGTGCACAGTCAGAGCTCAGGTAAAAGCAGTGTTACTAGGTACTACAGCAATAAAGTCAAACCTAATTCTTTCATATGCCGTGCACATTCTTGAATCAGAATTGACTTCATACTAAAACCTTTTGTAGACGATTCTGTTCTTGAAAACTTTGTACACGACTCTTGATCAAGATCATCTGACGCCAAGCGCCGTCTGATCTGATCTTGAAATTGGATCAAACAGAAACAAATCAATGTTAATCTATGATGCAAGAACAAGTCTAATGCACAAATCAAGCACGGTAACAATTATAGACAGATAGAAACTTGTGAAATAGCTATGCGACAAAGGAATTGAATTAAACAGGGAAATCAATCGAGTCTTCAATCAAGATACTCAATTCTCATCTCAAACTTCGAATCTCAATTACAGATCATTGATTCTTACATACCTTTCACCTTCTTGATAATCACAATCACTTGAGCAACTTCAATTTCGCCTAATTTCTCTTCTTTCGATCTACCTACCAACTGTTTGAGAAAATGCCTCTCTTTCTGGTGTGTGTGTGTGTACAGTGTGTGGCACTCTCTTCTTAGATTTTTCAAAGAGCAGCTAGGAGCTCTTCTCCAATTCCAAGAAGTTTCTCTCCTAAAACACAGCTCTCTCTTCCTTTCCAAAAAAAAGGTCCAAATCCCCCCTATCCCTTTCTGTTGATGGAGTATTTATAGGCTCTCATGGTTCAATCCTTCCTTCAGTAAACCACGGATTCCATCATATCTCGGCCGTCAATTAGCGAGCACACGGATCGTCGTCCAGTCCAATGGCTACCAAGGGGCCAATTTGTGTTTCTTTCGTTGGTCAAACAGAAGCTGCGAAATGGTTTGACTGAGGTGGTTAAGAGTTTGTTGCAACGCTCATCAGCTTCACTCTCCGATTCTTTGAGGCTCAATCCAACGGCTGTTGATGTGCCGCAACAGGGCTTACTCAAGTGGTCAAACGAGGGAGATAGGTGTCGTTGACCCAGGCGGTTGCAACGGCCACGCCATGTTTTCCCCTTCTTCGCCCTCTCTCTCTTCTTCTGTTAAGAGGGGTGAATTACTCGTATGGGGTCCATTCATCAGAGACACAAAAGGTGAGGGCCCGTTGGTCAGGTTTAATAAGACTCAAACCCAGCGTTTTCTTCTCTTCGGCTTCCTGTGCGCGGTTCACCATACACCATGCTTCACTTTTGCTTCTTTTTCACTTTATGGTTCACATGCCGAGTCCTCCCATCTTCTCTGTTGTACGGGGGGGAATTCAAACTCCTCAAATATTCTTCTCCATTTCGGAGTGTACTGGAGGGACCATTTTTCTGAAAGGGATGCATGTCTTTGCCATTTTCGCATCATATTTCCTCTTTATTTCATTATTTCATTTTCTTACCCCTCCTGTTCTTGGTGAAACATCTTTTATACATCTTGTTCAGTACTGTATGCCTTGTCTGGTGGCAGCTTTTATTCATGCACTTCTCTTTTTTTTTTTTGCTTGGTTGGTCATGACATATTCCACTTCTTTTACAATTACCTTCCTTTTTAATAATTTTTATGGGTTCAACAACATAATGTACAATTTAATCAAATAAAAAAGTAACTTGAAGATATGTACCTCTTGTGAGATATGACAGTTTTGGTCCATTACTAGACAGTGTTTCGGCCATGTCAAGCGTGGTCAGCAGCGGTGCTTGTCACGCAGTGTTGACGGTTGGCCACGAAATAGCCTTGCATGTGTTGTAAAGCATCTCATGCATCATGAAAATAGGCTAATTGGCATTGAAAATGACTTGTAGCAGGGACCCAAAGTATGACTGTTGGTTAGGCCAAAGCGTGTTGTTTTGGCTGCCGGTCGTAAACTGTAAGCCAGAACGGTGTTTAGGCCGCTTCTCCAAGTGTGTATTGTGTACTTAGCATTTTGGACAACATGTAATGGAGATGTCCAGTGAGTAGTATAAATGGACAGGTCCAATAGATAAGTTAATGGAGCTGTCCAGTTAAGAGAGTCTAAGTTCTCCTTTGACCAGTCCCTAGAATTAGGACACCTAGCAGCTGCTTGAACCAAGGATATGAGGGTTTGTTGACACCTGTCCCTAGAATTAGGACCCATAAACCATTTCAAACTTCAGTAGTTTTCGGCGCATGAGCCAAGTTCATCTCAACTTTTCTGAGGAGATGGTAAATTTTAAAACCCAGCGCCTTTCCCCTCTGGCCTGGATCCGCTGCAATGGTATGCACGCGCCAGCAGCTTTTGATTTTTGTGGGATTTTCTATCCACTTTCCTTAAACAATTTATTCCTTTAGCTATCCAACAAAAATAAATTATTTGGGGGTCTTCCCATGGGTATTTTTGGATGAAATTTTATGGGTAAGCTTAGAAAAATATAAGGAATTTAATGGTTCAACTAGTTTTGGTAAATTCCTCATAGATTTATTTTGGTAATTTTATGAATTTTTTGGGTTTATTTGCGAAACTTGGCATCTGTGTTGATATTTTTGGGATTTAAAAATTATGATAATTCATCAATTTTTTAAAGTTTATAAATTTAAAAATTTAATTTGCGAAACTTGGCATTTGTGTTGATATTTTATAAATTTACAAATTTAATTTAACCAATCTAATCTACATATTTACAATTTTTTAAAGTTTATTACTATTTTTTTCGAATTTTTTAAAACGTGCCATTTTTGGAATGTTGTACTATTTACAATTTTCCAAAAATGACATGTTTTAAAAAAATCGAAAAAATAGTAATAAAATCTCAAAAATTATAAAATTTGATTTTATATGAGATTTCAATATGTAGATTAGATTGATTAAATTAGATTTGTCAATTTACAAAAATACCTCCGAAAAAATTTGTGGTGCACGGAATGCCCTATCTACTACAGTGCATATTAAACTCATTTAATTTTGATACCTGAAATTGCGTCGGTATTTGGCCGGCCCATAGTAAAGCGACGTTACTTTGTGAGATAATTGGCCTATTCGATTCTAGCTAAATTTCTAATTTTCTAGCGCGGATTTCGCCAAGTTTATATATATATATATATGTGTGAATGCATCCAACCTCCATCAAGGCCTTGAGCAGCGCTGGCTCTTCACATATAAGTGCAACACTACATCAAGGTCAAGGTGGCGCACTCACGTGACTCTCACGTGCACAAGCTCTGGAACCAAGCCGAAGAAGAAGAAGAAGAAGAAGAAGAAGAAGAGAGGAGAGTGCAACGGGTGTCTCAGATCATGTCAGAGCATGGTCAGGCCAGAGAGATGTCGGTCATGGTCTTGGCTCTGACAAGAGTAGTCTCTGGCGAGGGGGTCCCGCCTGGTACAGGAGGGACGATGTCAGCATTTCCTACGAAGAGAGGAAGAGAGAGTGAGGCGGTGATACCAGAGGAGGTGCTGAGGTATTACCGTGGGTTTGCGAATCAATGGTGGACCGGGTCCAGGCAAGCTGGAGATGTGTCGACGTCATCAGTCCTAGGTGGTGAGATTCCATTGGCACTCTCTTCAACGTCATCCGATCTGATACTCTGTTGTACGTTGTATTAATTTTAACAAAGACAGTAGTTGAAAAGGGCTATTGACCTATTGTTATTTGTTACTTTAAACAGAAAGGAAAACTTCGTCGAATCATTTTCTTACCTATTGAATGTCAAAGAAAAATATTATCTGACATCAGTTACATATACTACTGTACTCTTTTTTTTTAAATTCTGTTCTTTTCATTCCCAAAAACAAACAAAGCATCTCTTCTAACAAAAACTATTTCCTCTTCTCATTTAAGCGACAGGTACAGTTTCAAGTTCTCAACAGCAAGCCACGTCGACACCATCACCTTCCTCCTCCTCTGCGGGAACACCGGCAGGAACAGAGGCTCTCTTGTAGATATATTATCTGGATTCTCATTGTTCTCCCTTCTCACAACGAAATTGCTGAAACAACAAAAATAACACAAACAAAATAAATTGATCAAATAGATACTACATCAAGACTACTTGGCATTACTAAAAAGAATTTGCATCAATGATTTAGTTTACCTATTGATTCAACAAAACCCGTGCCAAAGTGTGTACTTGACAATAATGGTACAACTAAACATCTCTAGTGAATTGCTTTTGACACTAAAAGAGAAAACAATTACTAGAATTCACAATTCTGATAGCACCTACAAATAGTTGAAACAAACATAATGTACAATTTAATCAAATAAAAAAGTAACTTGAAGATATGTACCTCTTGTGAGATATGACAGTTTTGGTCCATTACTAGACAGTGTTTCGGCCATGTCAAGCGTGGCCAGCAGCGGTGCTTGTCACGCAGTGTTGACGGTTGGCCACGAAATAGCCTTGCATGTGTTGTAAAGCATCTCATGCATCATGAAAATAGGCTAATTGGTATTGAAAATGACTTGTAGCAGGGACCCAAAGTATGACTGTTGGTTAGGCCAAAGCGTGTTGTTTTGGCTGCCGGTCGTAAACTGTAAGCCAGAACGGTGTTTAGGCCGCTTCTCCAAGTGTGTATTGTGTACTTAGCATTTTGGACAACATGTAATGGAGATGTCCAGTGAGTAGTATCAATGGACAGGTCCAATAGATAAGTTAATGGAGCTGTCCAGTTAAGAGAGTCTAAGTTCTCCTTTGACCAGTCCCTAGAATTAGGACACCTAGCAGCTGCTTGAACCAAGGATATGAGGGTTTGTTGACACCTGTCCCTAGAATTAGGACCCATAAACCATTTCAAACTTCAGTAGTTTTCGGCGCATGAGCCAAGTTCATCTCAACTTTTCTGAGGAGATGGTAAATTTTAAAACCCAGCGCCTTTCCCCTCTGGCCTGGATCCGCTGCAATGGTATGCACGCGCCAGCAGCTTTTGATTTTTGTGGGATTTTCTATCCACTTTCCTTAAACAATTTATTCCTTTAGCTATCCAACAAAAATAAATTATTTGGGGGTCTTCCCATGGGTATTTTTGGATGCAATTTTATGGGTAAGCTTAGAAAAATATAAGGAATTTAATGGTTCAACTAGTTTTGGTAAATTCCTCATAGATTTATTTTGGTAATTTTATGAATTTTTTGGGTTTATTTGCGAAACTTGGCATCTGTGTTGATATTTTTGGGATTTAAAAATTATGATAATTCATCAATATTTTAAAGTTTATAAATTTAAAAATTTAATTTGCGAAACTTGGCATTTGTGTTGATATTTTATAAATTTACAAATTTAATTTAACCAATCTAATCTACATATTTACAATTTTTTAAAGTTTATTACTATTTTTTTCGAATTTTTTAAAACGTGCCATTTTTGGAATGTTGTACTATTTACAATTTTCCAAAAATGACATGTTTTAAAAAAATCGAAAAAATAGTAATAAAATCTCAAAAATTATAAAATTTGATTTTATATGAGATTTCAATATGTAGATTAGATTGATTAAATTAGATTTGTCAATTTACAAAAATACCTCCGAAAAAATTTGTGGTGCACGGAATGCCCTATCTACTACAGTGCATATTAAACTCATTTAATTTTGATACCTGAAATTGCGTCGGTATTTGGCCGGCCCATAGTAAAGCGACGTTACTTTGTGAGATAATTGGCCTATTCGATTCTAGCTAAATTTCTAATTTTCTAGCGCGGATTTCGCCAAGTTTATATATATATATATATGTGTGAATGCATCCAACCTCCATCAAGGCCTTGAGCAGCGCTGGCTCTTCACATATAAGTGCAACACTACATCAAGGTCAAGGTGGCGCACTCACGTGACTCTCACGTGCACAAGCTCTGGAACCAAGCCGAAGAAGAAGAAGAAGAAGAAGAAGAAGAAGAGAGGAGAGTGCAACGGGTGTCTCAGATCATGTCAGAGCATGGTCAGGCCAGAGAGATGTCGGTCATGGTCTTGGCTCTGACAAGAGTAGTCTCTGGCGAGGGGGTCCCGCCTGGTACAGGAGGGACGATGTCAGCATTGCCTACGAAGAGAGGAAGAGAGAGTGAGGCGGTGATACTAGAGGAGGTGCTGTGGTATTACCGTGGGTTTGCGAATCAATGGTGGACCGGGTCCAGGCAAGCTGGAGATGTGTCGACGTCATCAGTCCTAGGTGGTGAGATTCCATTGGCACTCTCTTCAACGTCATCCGATCTGATACTCTGTTGTACGTTGTATTAATTTTAACAAAGACAGTAGTTGAAAAGGGCTATTGACCTATTGTTATTTGTTACTTTAAACAGAAAGGAAAACTTCGTCGAATCATTTTCTTACCTATTGAATGTCAAAGAAAAATATTATCTGACATCAGTTACATATACTACTGTACTCTTTTTTTTAAAATTCTGTTCTTTTCATTCCCAAAAACAAACAAAGCATCTCTTCTAACAAAAACTATTTCCTCTTCTCATTTAAGCGACAGGTACAGTTTCAAGTTCTCAACAGCAAGCCACGTCGACACCATCACCTTCCTCCTCCTCTGCGGGAACACCGGCAGGAACAGAGGCTCTCTTGTAGATATATTATCTGGATTCTCATTGTTCTCCCATCTCACAATGAAATTGCTGAAACAACAAAAATAACACAAACAAAATAAATTGATCAAATAGATACTACATCAAGACTACTTGGCATTACTAAAAAGAATTTGCATCAATGATTTAGTTTACCTATTGATTCAACAAAACCCGTGCCAAAGTGTGTACTTGACAATAATGGTACAACTAAACATCTCTAGTGAATTGCTTTTGACACTAAAAGAGAAAACAATTACTAGAATTCACAATTCTGATAGCACCTACAAATAGTTGAAACAAACATAATGTACAATTTAATCAAATAAAAAAGTAACTTGAAGATATGTACCTCTTGTGAGATATGACAGTTTTGGTCCATTACTAGACAGTGTTTCGGCCATGTCAAGCGTGGCCAGCAGCGGTGCTTGTCACGAAGTGTTGACGGTTGGCCACAAAATAGCCTTGCATGTGTTGTAAAGCATCTCATGCATCATGAAAATAGGCTAATTGGCATTGAAAATGACTTGTAGCTGGGACCCAAAGTATGACTGTTGGTTAGGCCAAAGCGTGTTGTTTTGGCTGCCGGTCGTAAACTGTAAGCCAGAACGGTGTTTAGGCCGCTTCTCCAAGTGTGTATTGTGTACTTAGCATTTTGGACAACATGTAATGGAGATTTCCAGTGATTAGTATCAATGGACAGGTCCAATAGATAAGTTAATGGAGCTGTCCAGTTAAGAGAGTCTAAGTTCTCCTTTGACCAGTCCCTAGAATTAGGACACCTAGCAGCTGCTTGAACCAAGGATATGAGGGTTTGTTGACACCTGTCCCTAGAATTAGGACCCATAAACCATTTCAAACTTCAGTAGTTTTCGGCGCATGAGCCAAGTTCATCTCAACTTTTCTGAGGACATGGTAAATTTTAAAACCCAGCGCCTTTCCCCTCTGGCCTGGATCCGCTGCAATGGTATGCACGCGCCAGCAGCTTTTGATTTTTGTGGGATTTTCTATCCACTTTCCTTAAACAATTTATTCCTTTAGCTATCCAACCAAAATAAATTATTTGGGGGTCTTCCCATGGGTATTTTTGTATGAAATTTTATGGGTAAGCTTAGAAAAATATAAGGAATTTAATGGTTCAACTAGTTTTGGTAAACTCTTCATAGATTTATTTTGGTAATTTTATGAATATTTTGGGTTTATTTGCGAAACTTGGCATCTGTGTTGATATTTTTGGGATTTAAAAATTATGATAATTCATCATAATTCTCAAGGAATTTTTGGGTAAATTTTGGTGATTTTTGGAGTTTGTTTGGTATTTTTCGCAATTTGATTTTGATTTTTGGCAATTTGGGAATTTTGTTTTCGCTGTTTGGCTTTAGGGTTTTCGGATTTTGAACTTGGTTTTCAGGGTTTAATTTTTAGGGTCAACAGTTGTCCCATGTAAAACCCATGTAAATAGTTGTTTTTACATGCAAAGTTGCAGGCAACGTTAGCCAACGTCTTTCAGCGTTCGATAACGTTAGCGTTGTGTGACGGTTTATAGCGTTGTACAACAATCTATTGAATCTGTCAGAGTTGTTCTCTTTATCTTCCTCTAACGGTGTGTAACGCTATTCGGTGGCAAGCAACGCTTTGACAATTTCCAACGAAATTGTCGGAGTTTTTCTTTGGTTATACACTCCTTCGTTGTGTAACGGCAAATAGCGTTGCACAACGCTCTGATAGACCAACGGCTATATTAACTAGCCGTTAGAATTTACAACGGTCATATTCCAGCGTTGTACAACGCTATTCAGTGGCAAGCAACGCTGAGTATTGTTTTTGCTGGTAAAATGCTCTTTCTGAGCCCTTTATATATCCACCCCTTGTTCTCTTTCCAAAGAGAGCTTTGCTTTGCAAAATTAGACCAGAATTGAGCCTTTGAGCACAGAGATACTCTCTCAATTGAATTTTTCATAGCTAGACCATCTTGAGAGATTTAGTAGCCTCAAACACCACCGCCCCGACATTGTCGCTAGGTGTAGGTTGGAATAGGTTGAGAGCTCTTCTCCTTTGAGGCCGTTGTGCCATTCGAGTTAGACCGATCCGCCTCGAGTGTCCTTGTAACGAGGTGATTCGGTTAGAAGTTGTAGTCCCGTTCGTTGTGGAATTGAACGGAGCGTGCCCTTGTGTGGTAGCGAAATTCCCGGAGACGTACGACTAAGGCTAGCATTTCCTAGCGGGTCGGAACTCCGTAATCATACCAAGTGTTCAATCTCTCTCTCTCTTTTTCTCTTTATTATCTTGCTATACTTGAATTACTTGTGTGCTTGCTTGTATTGGGTACCAATTGAATTGTGTTAGAATAGTTCATACCAAACAGGTCCGAAACCTCAATTGCTTCCGCTAAATCTTGATTAATCCGCCTCTTTTAGGGACAACATCGCTTTATACCGGTCCAGAGTGCCATCAGATTTCAATTTGACCGTGTAGACCAATTTAATGTTGGAATTGTGTTCTAAAAGTTATCTTATAGTAATTACTTTTATATGCTATATTTATGAATTGGATGTTATTACATTTTATTCCATGAGTTTATATTCGTATTTAGAAGTGTTCATGAAAATGCTCTTGGTCTTGAAACGCATAACTCTAAATAAAATGAATATATATCTCTAAAATGTTCACGGATCTTGGATATTAGCAGGAACACTAATATGTCATACAAGACTGTCGTGTTGATTAAAAGTTCGTTGTAGTTCTGTAAATGTTGATAAAGAATTATCATTAAATAACACAAGTATATGAAAAGTTTCATATATTGAACAAACCTTATTGATAAAAATATTATATGGATTGTGTTTGTGTCATTAATATTTTTATCGTGTCATTAATTCTAAAATTGATATGATATATTTTCACATAAGGAATATGCAACGTGATTATTATTTAAAGCCATTTGAAGCTTGTGGTGATAAAAGTAATAGTTCTTTGTATATAACTTGTGTAGGAGGGAGATATATATGTCAATAGCTAATTGTCACTCATGAATTGAGGAATGATACTATAAAGGGCCCCTTGGTAAAGTAAGATTATAAATGGATCAAATATAACTGAAGTACAGTTATAATTATATAATCCTACTTATTGGAGATCAAGAAAAGATTATAATACGAAGATGACACAATCCTACTTTGTATAATAATCATAATATCATATGGCAAGAAATATACACAAGTAATGTTAATAACATTACTAGAAGGATCGTGTTTCATAAAAGGATTTGCTAAACATCTATGTTGTTTGGGTAGTTGTAATGTATGCTAGAGTATCGCTTATAATTTATGGAATAAAATATTTTATTCCAGTGCCAACATAATATGTGGATCCTTAATATAGGTCACACCAACTGAATGGAAAACAAGAAATATATTTTCTATGTACAAGATTTCATGTTGTATGAAATAAAAGTACAAATAGAAAATTATATCACATGACGTGATTAACTAGAAAGGAATATATGTGAATATTATGAGTATAAATTTATTTAAAGTCCAAGCCCAATTATTTTAACAAATAAAGAGAGAAAGAAGGCTTTAAATTCGGGTCAGAATTTGAGCCAGCTTTAAACTTAAAATTAGTATAGCAAATGATAATCAAATTGGACAAATAATATATGAAAATTATATCCCTAGAAGTGTAGAATCCAATGGTTCAAGTTTCATGTCGTTTGGAATATCCTAAAGAGAGTTATCAACGTTTTAGTGTTGCAACATCAGAAATTAAAGTTTTGTTTTTAAACTTAATGACCTGACACTTAATGCATATGAGATTATGTTTATCTTGGTCTACCAACTTTATTTATCTCGGGGCTTTAATCTTTTGTCTCTGGACCATATATGATTTGGACTTGGTTGTTTTGACTTAAATAAGTTGATGCGCAGGACAGTGCTGCAGATTTTAGTCCCTGGCCTTGACTGTTGGGCATAAACATGACTCCGATTTTTTCAGATCGCCGACATGCGGGTCACCTTCTATATCATCCTCCTTGACGAATAATTCATACAAAGCACAATTTGATGGACTAAACCATAAAGAAATGAGAAGGATGCACTGCATCCACACAACAATAGATGCTCTCATTAAATTCCATACACCAAGTTCACAGTAAAAACATAGGAAACAGTGGTAAGGTGGGACCCACTGTTGTCTCCCCTAATGCGGTTTGGAAGAAATGTGGTACGCAATAGTGTAACCATCTATGCAAGTGCCACGATACATGTATGTTCCTATAGGAACTAGGACCCGTTTTTCTGTGTAAACATAGCTAGGGAAGCACATATATTATTGATGAAACATCCGGTTACAACACAAACTAAATAGAGTAGCCACTTATGTTTCTTATTATGCGAGACAACGTGACTTGTACGGCAGATATTATATTGCACGGAGAGTTGCATGGATTGATCAACAGAAAATCAATAAAATAACACTGTTCATCACTGTTCGTTACTGTTCATCCCGAAAGCAAACTTTATATATATATATATATATATATATATATATATATATATATATATATATAGTATAAATAAATAGTAGATTTGAAGTTGTTTGCAGATAGGACTGAGTAAAAAACTCGACCCTCGTGAGCTAGCTCGAACTCGAATCGGATAATACTTGATAGCAACTCGAGCTATTTCAGCTCGAGCTGTAATAACTCGAGCTACACCGGCTCGGAAGCCCATGAGCTGAGTTCGAGTTTCCTTTAGCTCGCTCAGCCCAACTCGTGAGACTTAGCCTAATTCGTTTGTTTAGTCTGTAACCCAGTCCAGTTTTTAATCACTATTCTATAACGTTAAGTTCTTTTCATTTTTAGGAAAAATAGCCGTATCTTCCTCCTGATCTCTTCGTGTGCCTTCTATGTGTATTTTAAACATTATTTAATATTTATGTTGTTTGTTTTTTAGTTTAACCCATTATGAAGTCTCAAAGTTTGATATTTAATAACGAGCTAGTTTTCAAGCCATGAGCCAACTCGAGTTCTAATGAGTTGAGTTTGAGCTGCTAAAAAAACTCGGAATTGCATTGTGTGTTGAGCTGAGCCAGCTCGACTTGAGATGAGCTTGAATTCGAGTTAGCCTCGGCTCGCTCAGGCTCAGCTCATCTACACCCCTATTTACAGATGCAAATTCTCGATATTTAATTCGATTAAAAATTATGAAAAAAATATGTATTTCATAAGCTCTCAATTTTAAAAATAAAAAGAACATAATGTGATTCTCAAATATTAAGTTATAAAATCTATCCAAATGAAATTTAAATTAGAATCAAATACTTAATTGCGATTCTCAAATGATACTTGAGAATCAAATACTAGTGAAATATTAAGTAATAAATTATTAATATTACTTAAGTATCATTTGATTCTAATTTCAATTTATCATTTCTTTTCATCATGTGAAATCAAATGATATGAAATTAGAATAAAATGATAATTAATATTTCAAATGATAAATTGATTAAAAAAAAGTCCTTTGTGTAAATTAAGTAGAAATGACAACAAAAAAAATGCTAACACCTTATTAAATACAGGAATTTCTCCTGATTTAAAATATATTAAAAAACAAAGGCGGCTATATTAGTGGCTAAAGCCATAGATACAATCAAGAATTTGACGAAAATGAGGCGGCGAAAAATTTGTGGATACAGTCAACAGATACAAACAACAAAAAATCCCCAAAAAATTTTGCGCAGGTAACAAAGTCACTTAAAATATCATTCATGCCACAGAAAATCCACGAATAATGCATACCGGGCCTCAAACGCCATCCCTTTCGTCAAATGTCAAAATAAATACTTAAAAAATGTGCCTCTAAAAATAATTTCAATAAGAAATTCTGAAAACCAAAAGGAGAAATTTGATTTTTGGTGCGCCTACAGGAAAACTTAGTCCACTTCTAAAGAAGCTCAACACCGACTCAATGAACCAATGGGCAATGGATAGACTCGCCATCGCCGCTTGTATCCATCACCGCACCAGTGCCAAAAAGAGTCTGACATGGAACGAAGAGCTCTTCGTTTCTGGCTTTCAGCCAAGGAGCCAAGTGTGATCAAACGCATTACGCATGAACTCGGTAGGTCAAACCCTACTCAAATCTAGGTTCGGCTGCCCCCAACGGCCCAACCTGAAGTCCTCAACTTGTCTGGAGTCATCAGAGGTCTCAAATAAATTGATCTGAACCGTCCATTTCTTGTGCTGGTCGACCTTGACTTGTTGCTTACAATAAAATCCAGACGGTCGAACTGCAACTTATGTTTAATAGTTTTGTGCAAAATTTTGTAATATCTAATGTATAGCATTTTGAAATTAGGTGTCAAATTATGAGGTAGATAAAAATAAGTCATGATTGTGGAATGGATTCGTGAATTATGATTATATCTTAATTTTTTATTTTTAAGATTCCAACGGTCAGCCATTCAATTTTTTTTATGACTAAATTTTATATTTTTAAATTTTTAAATCGATCATATGAGAGGATTCAAATTTATTTAAATTAAGAAATTTGTAAAATATAAAAAATATAAAATTTGGTCACCAACAAAATTTCAACATCTAGAGCAAATTGAATTATGGTTCGGATTGATTGTTAAGATCTCAAAGATTGAGACATAATTATGACTGCCAGACTCATCTTCGTTTGTCGTGACTAATTTTAGTTTACCTATGAAATTATATAGTTATTTTTGTGCTCATGTTGTAGATTTTGTAATAATTTTTATTAATTAGGTAACTTTTTTTAAGATAAATTGGGGTCAAACTTCCCAATTTATTTTTAAATTAATTAAATGTATATAAAAGACCTCCATCCGAGTTTCGAAATTGCGACCTTTTACTTGAGATGCATTGCTCTTTGCTACTAGATCAAGAACTAATTCTCATTAATGTAACTTATTTAGCTGTTTCTATTTAAAGACTTCACGGGGTTATTAAGTTAGCGTTTTTAGTAGTTGCGGATGTACTGCAACACAACCGGCGAGAGGCATTTTTATTCAGAAAATTGAGTATCAAACCAAATATGTTGTATCTTTTTTCCTATAAGTGTGGTCAAGTTAGTCAATACTAATTGAGCCAGTTCTAGAAAAAAAAATCTTAAGAGATCGAGTAGACAATGATCTCTCCGTTTAGAAGGTGTATTAAGTAGTTCTACTGCTACATTGATTTTGTTCGAGTAGACAATGATCTCTCCGTTTAGAAGGTGTATTAAGTAGTTCTACTGCTACATTGATTTTGTTCTTAATATTTGGATGATGAATCAAGAAGAAGTTCTACGTACGATTGTTTTCCACTTCTATAAAGAAAAAACTTTGAATTTAAACCTTGAGTAACCAAAATTTGAAATCTCTCTACACGATCAAGCGAAAACTATTAAAGAGCCATTAGCGGTAATTCTAAACCATTAACGGTACAAGTTTGCCAATTTAATTCGAGGAAGTTTAATATGCATCATAGTGCATAGGACATTTCGTGCACTACGGATTTTTTTAGGAATATTTTTATAAATTTACAAATTTAATTTAACCAATCTAATCTACATATTTACAATTTTTTAAAGTTTATTACTATTTTTTTCGAATTTTTTAAAACGTGCCATTTTTGGAATGTTGTACTATTTACAATTTTCCAAAAATGACATGTTTTAAAAAAATCGAAAAAATAGTAATAAAATCTCAAAAATTATAAAATTTGATTTTATATGAGATTTCAATATGTAGATTAGATTGATTAAATTAGATTTGTCAATTTACAAAATACCTCCGAAAAAATCTGTGGTGCACGGAATGCCCTATCAACTACAGTGCATATTAAACTCATTTAATTTTGATACCTGAAATTGCGTCGGTATTTGGCCGGCCCATAGTAAAGCGACGTTACTTTGTGAGATAATTGGCCTGTTCGATTCTAGCTAAATTTCTAATTTTCTAGCGCGGATTTCGCCAAGTTTATATATATATATATATGTGAATGCATCCAACCTCCATCAAGGCCTTGAGCAGCGCTGGCTCTTCACATATAAGTGCTACACTACATCAAGGTCAAGGTGGCGCACTCACGTGACTCTCACGTACACAAGCTCTGGAACCAAGCCGAAGAAGAAGAAGAAGAAGAAGAAGAAGAAGAAGAGAGGAGAGTGCAACGGGTGTCTCAGATCATGTCAGAGCATGGTCAGGCCAGAGAGATGTCGGTCATGGTCTTGGCTCTGACAAGAGTAGTCTCTGGCGAGGGGGTCCCGCCTGGTACAGGAGGGACGATGTCAGCATTGCCTACGAAGAGAGGAAGAGAGAGTGAGGCGGTGATACCAGAGGAGGTGCTGAGGTATTACCGTGGGTTTGCGAATCAATGGTGGACCGGGTCCAGGCACGCTGGAGATGTGTCGACGTCATCAGTCCTAGGTGGTGAGATTCCATTGGCTCTCTCTTCAACGTCATCCGATCTGATACTTTGTTGTACGTTGTATTAATTTTAACAAAGACAGTAGTTGACAAGGGCTATTGACCTATTGTTATTTGTTACTTTAACAGAAAGGAAAACTTCGTCGAATCATTTTCTTACCTATTGAATGTCAAAGAAAAATATTATCTGACATCAGTTACATATACTACTGTACTCTTTTTTTAAATTCTGTTCTTTTCATTCCCAAAAACAAACAAAGCATCTCTTCTAACAAAAACTATTTCCTCTTCTCATTTAAGCGACAGGTACAGTTTCAAGTTCTCAACAGCAAGCCACGTCGACACCATCACCTTCCTCCTCCTCTGCGGGAACACCGGCAGGAACAGAGGCCCCCTCTCCCTCTCCTCCAACTTCTTCTTCCTCTTCGCAATCACAAAAGAAGCGGTACCGAGGCGTAAGGCTACGGCCCTGGGGCAAATGGGCTGCTGAAATATGGGATCCTCACAAGGCCACCCGTGTCTGGCTCGGCACCTTCGACACAGCTGAGGCAGCAGCACTGGCCTATGACAAGGCGGCTCTTCATTTCCGTGGCAACAGCGCAAAGCTAAATTTCCCCGAGAATGCGACCCTGAACCCTACGCCAGCGCAAGTTTGGGCACCAGCACAAGTGATGGTTCCACCGTCTGTTATGGTGGCTCCACCGTCATTTTTTGATGCTTCGAGGGATGTTATGGGGTTGTATCCATATCGGGGAGTTAACCCAACACCGCTTCTGGATCATGTGTTAAATACACAGAGACTCTCAAGCTCTGTACCGATGCCTCCTCTGTTTTACAGCAGTGATGTAAGCAGAGGAGGAACAGAGCAAGTTGGTAATTTTGGATATGCAGTTGGAACTGGAACTGCGAGTTCAAGTGGTTCAAGTGGATCTGTGGCGAGTGGTTCCGGCTATTCACCGGAGTTCGAATGGCCGAACTTTGAATGGTGTCAGCCGACACAACAGCCGCCGAGTTCTGGATAGTTTGGTTATCTGTTTTTTCTTTTTACTTTTTTGTTCACATATACAGTTTTTTCTTTTTATATGAGAAATAACATATTGTTAGATTCGTAATTTGTTCATTTTTGTAATATTTTTTTTCTATATTATCTAGTGTATTTTCATTGCAGGTCGATTTTGTTATCTGTTTCATTGAGGGATTGACTATGTCTGCAGTTCGCTTAATTGCATGATGTAGAACTTTTGAGCCATGCCAAACTAGAGATGAAAATTTTCTTGTGAACGTCGAGTAGCCGCGTATACAAGAAAAGAAAAAGGAAGAGGGGGAAAAAATGATTGTCGATTTGGTCGGCTGTTTCGTAAAATGGTAGTTAGAGTTTTCTTATGTACCTCTAGTATTTACACGTGGAAGATGTGTCAATAACCACCGAATTATATTCGCTTATAAAAAATGCATATTGTTGTCCTTTCATGTGAATAAAAATACATATTTTCTTTGGTTTAAAAGAAAATATATACCTGTTACTAAATATTAGGTTGAACGAATTTTTTTAATTGAAATTAATTAGACTCTTGTTTTATAGTCGCTAAAGGTGCATAATTTAAGTTTGTTTGTGACTTAAAGGGTGCATAACTTAAGTTATGCATCATTTAGTCACCAAACACCTCTTACATAAAATACCTTAAGGGTACATAACTTATGCAATATAAATAGGTTAAATAAGTTATGCATGGTCCCCTTTAATTATTTTTTCCTATAATACCCCATAGAAATAATTAATAATAATATTTAATAATTAACAAATAATTAATAATAATTAATAATAATATTTAATAATTAACAAATAATTAATAAAAAATAATAATAATTATTGATTAAAAATAATTAATAAATAACAATTTTTATTATTAAATAATTAATAATATTTCATAATAATAAAATAATTTCTTATTATCATTAATAATTAATTTTTATAATAATTAATAGTAATTAATAAATAGTAATATTTAATAAGCAACATTAATTATTAAAAAATCATAATTAATAATAAATATTAATTATTATAATTCATAATATTTAACAAGTAATATTAATTAATAATAATAATGATTTAAGAATAATAATTAATTAAAGACATGAATATAAGGGTATTTTGGTCTTTTGGCATGAATATATGCATGCATTAAGTTAGTCATCCTTACTACACAACCAAACATCTATTACATAGAACTTCATAAACACTTAGGCATCCTTAACTTATACAATACCTTACTACACAAACAAACGCCCCCTAAAAGTGAAAAAAAGAAAAATTAAATCAATAATTACGAAAAAAAGTAAAATTTGTTAGACTATTAATTTAATAATTGGTTTGTTTTTATTTTCTGAAGGCGTAGTCTATGCAATCACATAAATAGCGGTCCATCGTATTAAAAAAATTTAATCAAAATATTATTTGTTTAGTGCGTTTGGATGGATAGAAATAAGGGATTATTCAGGAGTAAATAGCTATTTTTTATTACAAACAATCTAAACAAGTTAGGATTAAGGATTTTGCTCCGGTTTGGAGATAGATTAACTAATCCGACAAAATGTTAGAATGAGATTAAAAATTAAAGAGAAATGCTTATGTTCAATATATAGGACGGATGAGTCTGTCCAATATGATCGTTTTCACGTTTTTAAATTTCAAATGACCGATCCGAACCGTTCAATATGTTCTCCATATTGAAAACTAACAAGAAACCAATTTTTACATTTTTACAAAAATGTTTTACTATTATTTTGGTATTTAAAAAAATTATGATATAAACATTATGGATCATCTAATAACAATGATTTTCTAAAATATCAAAAAAATAGTAAAAAAATTTGAAAAAAAATTAAAAAAATGATTTCTTATAAGTTTTCAATATGGAAAACATATTGAATGGTTTGGATCAGTTATTTGAAATTTAAAAACGTGAAAACGATCGTATTGGACGGAACCCATCCGTTTAATATATATTTAGGACTCTAGCATTTCTCAAAATTAAAAAGAAAAATAGAGCACAACTCATTCAGTGGCGAGCTTCTCTCTTCGGCTTCTCCTTTTCTCTTTCCTTGAAAGCAAAAGTTTGAAAAAAATCGAAACAAAAATCTTGCACTTTGCTCAGCTTTTACGCATTCAATAGCATTGTCGTCTTCTCGCGCTTTCAAGCATTACGAAGAGTACCATATTACTTCTCGATTTCACGTCGTTCAAGGAGGTTTTTAGGTACGACGCCAATTTTTCTTTATTTTTTGCTTCATTTCGTTGCTAACTATCTATTTCCTTCATTATATATGTGATATTTTTCGTAAATTTAGTAGTTTGTTGTCGAATTTTCCCTTGAAATGAAGGAAAATAGAACTTTTTGTTCATATTTTCTGATGTATTCCAAACTACAATTAGCAAACAGTAGCAGCTTCGATTTCTCTTGCTTCTGCAGTGAATTTGATTTCCTCCATAGCTCGAGGAAGTGGGTTTTAATGAGATCAAATAAAAACTAGGATTACTCTTTCTGAATGAGATTCTTGTTAACTTTTTACAAAATCAGCAACAGATTTCTAGGGTAAAAACATTTAATACTGAAGAGAGAACCAGAAATTTTTTTTCATTTTTATTTCCCATTTTGTCATTAGCAAATTTTCTTTTTGTCATGCATTGTAAGACCCACATCCATTATTTATGGAAACACACCTTTGAGTTGAAAGAAGTAGCCAAGTTCAGTAAAGACTGCTCAGTATGATACATGTTTTCAGCTTTTGGTAGCTTTGACAGTTCCCCTTCACCTGTATAAACAATGCAAAACAGATAATTCTTAAATATGAATGCTGCATCAGATAGACCAAATATTAGAAATTTTAGGAACCAATATGGTCAAACACTTAATCAGAATGTACCAAAAAAAAAACTGTTTTCTTCACACTTAAAGTGTCAGTAAACACTCTGCAAAAGAGCTTCAGAAGATGAAAATTAGAGATCATACATACAAGTCAATTGATGTTTATCTCAAATTTTTAGCTACTACAAACACCAGTAAATGTCCAGTGTTCGTGTTTTTCTGATCTTTTATATACAAATACAATGGACTAGTTATATATTTGATAGTGAATTATATAGTAACCATCTTCATGCATGTTCTGATAACAAATATTAAACGTAATTCAACTTACACGTATGATTTCGAAAGGTTATTGCAATAAAGGTTATTCCCAGCCGCGAATTAAACCATCTTCATGAGATAAACATCAATTGTTTTATGTAAAACAATAAAGGTACAACACTGATACATGATATTCATTGCAGCAAGTGAAATCAACATAAAAGCACTACAACATTTCAATTAGTATCTTTTGACTAAACTAGTTAGACACATTTACAAAGAAACTCCTTATTTTGTCCTGGGTGGGAGGGATCTGCACACGATAACATGATATTGTGTAGAGCAGTGAATGATGAATTTACTGTTCCCCACGGTAGATATTATCTTGTTGATAGAGGTTACGCAAACACATCGCAATTCTTCCCCCTATATCGTTGCATAAATTACCATTTGATACAGTTCCGTGATCGTGGCCGAGGTGAAAACATGTATGAATGTCCAAAAGAATTGTTCAATCATCGACATGCACAATTAAGAAATATTATTGAGAAAACTTTCGACGTTCTGAAAAGTCGATTCAAAATTTTGCAACATAGGCGTCCTTATAAGTATGAAATCTAAGTCAAAATATGTGACTGCGTGTTGTATTCTTCATAATTTTATTAAATATTACAAGTCTTCAACACAAGACAGATGAGGGTTTAAATATGAGGGTTTAAATATTCTTCATAATTTTATTAAATATGAGGGTTTCTTCAGTGTACTAGATGAGGATGATACTGGGTTTATGATGATGATTCTCAAAATGGGGATGTGAGGAGGGCACTGATACGCAAAATGGTATTAGGGATCGTACTAGGATGCTCTAGGGCAAACGTTTTGATTTAAGTGTAGATAAATTTATTATTTTTGTGCAACTCAAACAACTATGGAATAAGGAATTTGGACCCTTATCCATATTCTAACAAAATCATAATATTAGAATAAAAAATTTAGACAAGCACGCATTTCGAAGATCCTAATTCTTATTCCTTATTCTTGCCCTCATCCAAACACACTAGCTATGTGCTGCAAGTTAGTGAACATCCAAAAGCCTCTGGCCCTGGCCAAGCCCTTCTGACACGAAGGGCCGGCCCGGCCTCTCTAAGCCCTTAAGAAGGGCCAGGGCCTAGAGAGGCCAGGCTTTGAAAGGGCCAGGGCCTAGAGAGGCCAGGCTTAGGAAGGGCCTAAGGTCTAGATAGATCGAAGTTATGAATAATCAGGCATAATCTCAAGTGAAAGGTAAGATCCTATCTGATACAATGTAAATTGAACATATCATTTCAAATAATATTTTAATTTTTTAACATGATGTTAAGACAAGTTAAAAATATATACATATTTCTCATCTTTTACGTTACATTATTTCATAGATTTGTAATTTTAGTTTATTTTAATTCATTAATACATTAATAAAAAATTTTATTTTTTATGTTATTATAATATAACCGGTCTTAAACCCAAATTAAAGATGAAAAAATAAAAAAATATTATATATAATGAAAAATAAAAAATATTATTCATTTTTATTATCTTTTATAAATAAAATTATTTATTTTAAATATAGTTTTAATAAATATTTAAAGAAATATATTGTCTGTTCGTCGGCCCTTCAAACCCTTCAGGCCCTTCAAGCCCGGCCTCTCAAAACCCGGAGGGCCTAAAAGGACCAGGCTTGAGAAGGGCCAGGCTCGATCTTCATATTTAAGCCCTTTTAAGTCCGGCCCTTCCAAAAACCTCCCTATGTTCGGTCCGGCCCGGCCCTTGAGTAGGCCCTTTTAGACCCGGCCTCTCGGGAGCCCGGCCCGTCCCTGGAAGGCGTTCACTACTGCAAGTATTTGATGGCTGGGTCTGGGTACATAAAATTTGTTCCACATTATAGTCATTGTAATGGGATTTAGCTGTTGCAAGGTTTTGTACTAGTCACTAGTATTACAGGAGCGTTCCGCTGCTACCAATTTTGCTGTCCCCAAATGTCACAAAATCTGAGCCGTTAGATCAATCTTAGATAAGCGGCCCAGATTGCAGTCTGCTTAAAACATTCATTCCCTTTTGTAAAAAAAGAAAAAGCATAAAACGAAGAAAATCAGAAACCTCCGATGGCTTCGTTCTCCTGTCGTTCGCCTTCACCGACAGCTCGACCTCTCCTCGGCTCTCTCGTCTCCTCTCCTCTCTGGCCCTCTACGGTTCCGTCACTCGAACTACATTTTCTCTCACCTCTACCGCCACAACCCCAATTAGATACAGACCAGGAAAAATTACTTAAAGATGTAATGGTAGCAAAAGAACATTCAATAAGAAAAAGAAACCAATTGCAGGTATGCAATAAATTAGTTAATCAATTCGTTTTATTCATGAACAAAGTCAATTTAAATGAAGCTTGACATGATTATAACCCTTGTCAAGCAAATTTAACCTGGCACCTAGAGTTGGACACTCATGTCGCCCCGTCCGACACAGTAAGAGGTATCTCATGATTCTCACCTCAACAAATAATTTTGATAGCAGTTTGACGATCACAACGACGTGATAGAGAACCTAAAGTTTTGAAATGAGATCAAATGGGGCAACGACGATGGAGACAAGAGCAAGAGTAGTTCGAGTGACGGGAAAGAAGAGAGCCAGCGAGGGGAGAGTGAGAGATTGAACTGTCGGCGGAGGAGTTTAAATTAAATCTCTAAAAAGTGAATCACCTCCGTTTTGATTTTGTCTTCTGTTCTTTATTTATTTACTAGCAGCAATGTCCGCTCAATGTACGAGCAGACTTCAAATGCAAAAAAAAAAATATTTTGACATGAATATAGTTTGATAATTGTAATATTAGTTAAATTAAATTCAATCTATTTTTTATTCATGGTTGTTACTCTTATAATTAAACTATAAATACTGCATGATTCTTGTTCTCTCAAATATTTTCCGTGACTTCTAAGGTCAGGTACGCAAGACTGATACAAAACATTATGTTTAGTTAATTTTATAAATAAAGGTAAAAAAAAAGCTTACATGTATAGAGACATTATGTCCATCCCTGAATGGAGTTTTTATATATGCAGGTGACCTTAGTGAATATAATTAAGGAATTATTTTGCCATGTCACAAAAATGATTGGGCGCACGATCACTTTTTTTATTTTTGTGCTTAAAAAGAAATTACATATGGTCACCAAAATGATTGGGCTCATGATCTCTGTTTCTATTATTTGTGCTTAAAAAGAAATTGCATATGGCGCACGATCACTATTTTCATTTTCTCATGATATTATCAAATCACAATTAGATCATATAAGGGAGTCAATTATAGAGAAGTGAGAAAGCAAGAATCTTTGGTGCTAGATCACACTATCTATTCAATATCTTTTTTTGGTAAATCAAGACAATTATCAAATTAGAAAATAAATACGAATCGTAGAAAAATGAACCATCTGGCACAAAAAATAAAATGCATGGGGATGTATTCAAATGAGAAAAAGAAACTACTTTTTTCTCTATACACTAATTTTGCTATCAATCTCAATATATTCGACTAACAACGTATCAACGGTTTAAGATACATATTCATATGCAGCCACAACGAAGGTTCAACTTGGAATGATATTACTGATTTTGTCTTCATTCATAAGCAAAAAAAAAATGAAAAAATGTAAGATTGCATAGAAAAATTAAAGCTATCTATCTATATTTACATTTACCCAAAATTGAAACACAAATGACATATTGCTCTAATTTGAGAAAAGATATAGGATATACAGAATCAATTGAGAGAGATCAGTAGTAGTATGTATTATGGTAGAGATTATTTCACAACCCCAGTCATGCCCCCTTAAGCACATCAATAAATAAGGCCTTTTTTTCACATCCATCTTCAGATCCCGTTTATTTTTAGCATCTTCTCTTAATATTTTTCATCAGAATCCTCTCGAGTTGCTCGATAGACTCTGACAACATATCTTCACGTAATCCTCATGTTCTAGTGTGGCAACTGAAGCAGTGTCAATGGTTGGTTCAGTTGTTTCCTACTGAGACATAGGAAATGTTTCTTCAACCTAACCAGTGGTCAGGTCAAAATGCCAAGCAGTGATTGTTGCTCTCCTTTGTTCTCTCTATAACCTACAAAATTAATAATAAAACAAAGATATTGGATAGTTTTTTTAATCTAAAACTGATTTTGTAATATCCATTTTTTCTTATGCATACAAAAATGGTACCCCGTACCCTACTTAGCATGACAATAAAAGGGCAATTTCTAGCACGATCCTCGAAAATCTCAAAATCTGACATATATTAAAGAAAAAGCCAACATGTTAATCAATTGAGACAAAATAAGCAACTGTTCAATAAAAATGCAATTCTATCAATATTACCTTGAAGTGCAGTATCCAATACATTTTGCACCAAATTATTCAAGCTTTTCAATTTTCTATACGGCCATTTGGATATTCCCAGCTCGTGACAACAAAACTTCATTGTTGCCTTGGATACCTTCAGCTCCTTTTTTGCATCTTTAATTGGCAAAAAGAATTACCGCGCTACGTGCTTGAAATTAAGTGCTTTCCTTTTTTTTATCTAAAAGATAATGCAAAAAATTGATTACGCAAGTCATGTAACAAAATAGAAAAATAGAAAGGGAACTAAAAAAAAAAGCAATTTGCTTAATTATATGAGTCAAAATCCTTACAAATGGGTCAAAATTCTGGATTTTGCTTTAATTTTGAATTGAAATCCAAATCAGGTCAAGAGCTTGATAATTCCAGACCCAATCGGTTCAATGTAGAGACTAATGCCGGTACAACTGTACAAGGATATCAAGTATAAGTATGTACGTTTGTGTAGAAGTTGGTAAATAGATGCCTTTACTTTTATTGTTGCCATGCTCTTACAATTTGTTAAATATGTTCCCCCACCTGATCCCTGTGACAACATTCCCCTAGACTATGGAAATAAATGTTGCCCATTTGTAATCCCCCCCCCCAATTAGCCCTACTATAATGACCATACACAGTTGAAACTTATATATGTATCGATACAAATCTACCCCGCATAAAATTGAAAAGAAAAGGGGCTTCATAAATTTAACTGGCCTCTTCACTCACTGGATTCTTATTTAGTTTTTTTTACAAATTCTAAGAAAGCAATAGAATAAGCTAAAAATAGGCAAGTTAAAATATATACCTGTGTCACTGCCAGTCTGATTTTGTTCCTTGAAAGATAAATTATAACAAGAATGATAAGACTGCTCATCAAAAAGATATATTTCATCTAATACAAAAATTGTAGAGGAAACATTATTCACTGGCCTGATTGCTGCTGACCTAACTGGACAAGCCCTTGTAGAGACTGTCGCAAACTCAGTATTTGCTAAAAAATAAGACATCAATAAGCATCGCATCCAGATATATGCTGACATTAATAAAAACTTTATTGCACATATAGCCTGTTAATCACTGACCTGACACGTGTCGATAGACATTTCAGATTGCTCTATATGTAGTTAGAGTGGGTAGAAGTACCGGCTCCTATGTAATTTGGTTAATTAAGATCTATGGCCAGTAAGGTTGCATGTCTCTGACACAGGGTGCTTTGGCTTTAGATGATCCATCTCTTTCCTATACCGTCTAAGTAAAATTGCAAAATAAAAATGGATAAAATCAAATCCAAACTGAAATATAAATTTTTAATTATGGCAAAAGTAACTTGATTGTTTCTTCCCCAAGTCATCTACCGCCTGAAATAACATTTTCACCAACACAAAGAATCTGTTTGGCAATTTAAAAAGAAAGCAAATAAAAGTTTATCTTCTATATCGACTTGTTTGAATTTTGAATATTGTTTAGCAATTTTATGGCAGTCTATTGCATTGACTCTTCTTCCAGAAGCTTTATAGTTTCTATCTCATGCATCACCTCCTTGCCGACAACTTGAAAATTGGCTTATTTTTAGTTTTGTACTTCTCTTAACAAGGTTTTCAAGAGTGTTTGAAATTTCCTTGAAATCAACTTCTGGGTTCTCGTTTTTATCTGGAATGAGATCAATAAAATGAAATTAAACAAAATTAGATCGGCAAGTCCAATTAGGACTCTCTTGTAGATATATTATCTGGATTCTCATTGTTCTCCCTTCTCACAACGAAATTGCTGGAACAACAAAAATAACACAAACAAAATAAATTGATCAAATAGATACTACATCAAGACTACTTGGCATTACTAAAAAGAATTTGCATCAATGATTTAGTTTACCTATTGATTCAACAAAACCAGTGCCAAAGTGTGTACTTGACAATAATGGTACAACTAAACATCTCTAGTGAATTGCTTTTGACACTAAAAGAGAAAACAATTACTAGAATTCACAATTCTGATAGCACCTACAAATAGTTGAAACAAACATAATGTACAATTTAATCAAATAAAAAAGTAACTTGAAGATATGTACCTCTTGTGAGATATGACAGTTTTGGTCCATTACTAGACAGTGTTTCGGCCATGTCAAGCGTGGCCAGCAGCGGTGCTTGTCACGCAGTGTTGACGGTTGGCCACAAAATAGCCTTGCATGTGTTCTAAAGCATCTCATGCATCATGAAAATAGGCTAATTGGCATTGAAAATGACTTGTAGCTGGGACCCAAAGTATGACTGTTGGTTAGGCCAAAGCGTGTTGTTTTGGCTGCCGGTCATAAACTGTAAGCCAGAACGGTGTTTAGGCCGCTTCTCCAAGTGTGTATTGTGTACTTAGCATTTTGGACAACATGTAATGGAGATTTCCAGTGAGTAGTATCAATGGACAGGTCCAATAGATAAGTTAATGGAGCTGTCCAGTTAAGAGAGTCTAAGTTCTCCTTTGACCAGTCCCTAGAATTAGGACACCTAGCAGCTGCTTGAACCAAGGATATGAGGGTTTGTTGACACCTGTCCCTAGAATTAGGACCCATAAACCATTTCAAACTTCAGTAGTTTTCGGCGCATGAGCCAAGTTCATCTCAACTTTTCTGAGGAGATGGTAAATTTTAAAACCCAGCGCCTTTCCCCTCTGGCCTGGATCCGCTGCAATGGTATGCACGCGCCAGCAGCTTTTGATTTTTGTGGGATTTTCTATCCACTTTCCTTAAACAATTTATTCCTTTAGCTATCCAACCAAAATAAATTATTTGGGGGTCTTCCCATGGGTATTTTTGGATGAATTCCTCATAGATTTATTTTGGTAAATTCCTCATAGATTTATTTTGGTAATTTTATTTTGGATGAGTCTGTCCAATATGATCGTTTTCACGTTTTTAAATTTCAAATGACCGATCCGAACCGTTCAATATGTTCTCCATATTGAAAACTAACAAAAAACCAATTTTTACATTTTTACAAAAATGTTTTACTATTATTTTGGTATTTAAAAAAATTATGATATAAAAATTATGGATCATCTAATAACAATGATTTTCTAAAATATCAAAAAAATAGTAAAAAAATTTGAAAAAAAATAAAAAAATGATTTCTTATAAGTTTTCAATATTGAAAACATATTGAATGGTTTGGATCAGTTATTTGAAATTTAAAAACGTGAAAACGATCGTATTGGACGGAACCTATCCGTTTAATATATATTTAGGACTCTAGCATTTCTCAAAATTAAAAAGAAAAATAGAGCACAACTCATTCAGTGGCGAGCTTCTCTCTTCGGCTTCTCCTTTTCTCTTTCCTTGAAAGCAAAAGTTTGAAAAAAATCGAAACAAAAATCTTGCACTTTGCTCAGCTTTTACGCATTCAATAGCATTGTCGTCTGCTCGCGCTTTCAAGCATTACGAAGAGTACCATATTACTTCTCGATTTCACGTCGTTCAAGGAGGTTTTTAGGTACGACGCCAATTTTTCTTTATTTTTTGCTTCATTTCGTTGCTAACTATCTATTTCCTTCATTATATATGTGATATTTTTCGTAAATTTAGTAGTTTGTTGTCGAATTTTCCCTTGAAATGAAGGAAAATAGAACTTTTTGTTCATATTTTCTGATGTATTCCAAACTACAATTAGCAAACAGTAGCAGCTTCGATTTCTCTTGCTTCTGCAGTGAATTTGATTTCTGATCGGTGCTGAGGGTACTGGTCAAATTAATTCCTTAAAAACCGATACTAATTCGTTTGCAGTATAGTTTAAGGGTCGAATCACGGGGACGGACTATTCCTTTTCTGAGTTTAAACAATTCGTATTAAACTAAATTCTTTTGATTAAATAAACAATTTAAATTTCAAACAGATCTAAACAGAAGGGCGAATTGCAGTCACAGGATTAAAATTCTATTTCCCTAGAAAAACTTGGCTAATTTAAAGTTTAAACAATTAACAAACGATTAGGGGTTCAGGTTGTCTAACTTTTCCTGTCTGTCAAGATTGGGACGGACCGTTCCATCTCTGGAACGGGCCGTCCTAACCCTGTCAGATGGTTGGAACTGTCCATTCTAGGCCAGGAGCCCCCTCTCGGGCGGTCCGTCCTGACCTTGGGATGGGCCGTTCCAATCATCTGATGTTTGTCTTGTCATCCTACTTAATTATTTGCTGAGTGTTTTTACGTGGATTGTATCAAGCCTAACCTACAGACTTGTGCTCTAACTCTCGTTCAGGTCAAGTTGTGTGGTTCTGTTCGACAAATCCTAAAAACTCCTAAATTTCAACTCTCGTTTCTTGGTTTAGATGTTTCTAACTGATTTCTGGGTCTTGGTAAACTCTCAATCTCTCGATTTATTGAGTAAAACTCTAATTTCTTAAAGTTTGGTTTAATCATTTCAGATATCGCCTACCTAAGTGATCTAGGTGTTTACTTGTTATTGCAGATAGACTTTGTTTTGACAATTAAACTAGGCCTTTGTTCAATGCAATAGCCAAATCTAACATTAACAATTTGCAACAAAAAGATAGAATCAAATTTCAGAAATAAAAAACGCAATTTAACTTAGCAATTTATCAAGTATTCAAACAAAACAAACAACTAAAAGAAAAGTTATCGAACCATAGCCCCTAAACTAAACTACTCCATGCAAGAAAAAGCAGGTTTCATCATACAAAAACACAAAGAAAAAGGAAAAAACCAAGTTACAACAAGATGTGCTCGAAAATCGTCTATCTCCTAAGCTCTGTCCTGTCTGGGGCAGCCCGTCCTGATCCTGGGGCGGTGCGTCTCAGGCTGGTGGATGGCCGTCTCGACAGGGTGGTTGCCTTGCTCCTTTCTGGCTCTCTAAACTTAGCAAATTTCGACTCCTCTTGATTTGGAGCCAGGACAGAGCTTATATAGGCTTCTTGGGAAGTTCCAGAACGTGGCATTGTGGCTCAGAAAGGTGGTGGAAACTGAAGAAACCGCCTCACCAAATCAGGCACTCTATATTTGGCAATCTCAAAATAGCTCTCTGGCCTGGTTGTGGACTGGGACGGCCTGGTCTGAACATGGGGCGGCCCGTCCCAGCATGGGCTGAATGTGTCGTCTGGATTCCCTCTGCCTGCGTTTGCACTGAGGTGGGACGACCCGTCCTGTGATTGGGGCGGCCCGTTCCAACTTGCTGGATCTGTGCAACTTAGTCGATTTTCTCCTTTTTTCGCGCCAAAGTGTGATGAACCTGTATAAAAAACTTGCCGGGCTACGGCTAAACATTCCTACATCTAACATTAGCACAATTTAAAGGAAAATGAGTAAAAACACAAGTAATTTGAACGAAATTTAGGGCTTATTCTGGCTGAAAATCAAGTACGGAAACCGTACATCAAAATCCCCCAAGCTTGAACATTGCTTGTCCCCAAGCAAAACTCTAGACTTAGACCTGAATTAGACCCTAATTGAGTTCAAGTACCTGTGCACTAACTAGTTCAAAGAATCATTCTAGTTAGACTTAATTGATTGTGACTTTAAGTTACAAGGGCATTTTCATCAAAAAGTTTTTCCATTAAGACCAAATTATTTTATTTTTTTGAGTGACTTAACTTCTTCTGAAATCAAATCAAAGATCCTCACATCACATTGACTCTGTTTCATTTCACTAAGCATTAAATCAGTTAATTCTTCAAAGTTTTTATTCAGTTAGAAATCGAGTAGAAACGAGATCGAACCTGCTTAACTCAAATAATTCAGAATAAATCCAAGTTGTTTTGCACAGACTTACGATACTTCAAACCAGAAAATTAAATAACTTAAAAGAAAATTTATTTACAAGATACAATTCTCCTGGGACAAGGAGTTTTTCCCGAGGCGGAGAAGTCGGCCAGATAAGAGCGGATTTTTTGAGGATTTTTCCTCTTTATTCTTCTTTTTTTTTATATATATACCATGAATCTCTTTTGGTTTCTTACCCATGGTTTATGGAATTCTTTTAATCCGCAAGTACCTATAGCCTCCTACAGTGTCCATGGCACTGCACCACTTTTTAGTTCCCCTTTTTATTTTGTTTTTGGTTTTTCCATTTTTTTTTTATTTTTTACTTTGATTTTGAAAAGAAAATTGCGAAGGTTTTTAGTTTCTGAAAATCTGTGCAAACCATCTTACAGTTATCCTTATTTTTGAGTTACTCAAATGATCTTAGGCGAACTAAATCAAGCCCTTTGCCGGCTCTATTCAATACAACCGTATAATTGCTTTTGAAATTAACTATCCAATGCTTAGCAAAATTACTCCCAAGTCAAATGAAAGTTACTATCCTTAGCTTGCCTCAAATTAGTTTAGTCAAATTCATTTTGCAAATTTTCAACAAAGGTTTTAGTTTTTCTCAGAATCTGCCCAAATTTCTCAAGTCACAAACATCAAGATTAGCTAAATGATCCTTAGAACTATCCTAAATGCAACTTAGAATGATTTAATTATGCAAATCCTACATGTATATACAAAAACTGCCAATGCATTGTGTCTGGAACGGCCTGTTCTAGCTTGGAACGACCCACTGGGGCGGACCGTCCTGATGGTGGGACGGACCGTCCCAGACACAATACTTGACTAGTTTCAGTGCTTCAGACAGTGTTGGAACGGGCTGTTCTAGACTGGGACGCCCTGTTGGGACGGGTCGCCCCATTGGTGGGACGGTCCGTTCCAATGCTGTCTGAAACTGGCAATATGCTATGCAGATGCTCTAAGTTATCCGTTTTTTCGATTTTTCTAACCTTTAACCCCCCCCAAGCTTATCTACTGGACTGTCCCTAGTCCTAGTAGATGCAAGAAAGAAAATAAAGGAGAGAAAAATTGAAAAACGTACCTGAAACTGGCTCAGAACTGTGGTGGGTCAGGTGGCGGTGAAGCTGATGGTCCAGGGCCAAAGATGTGGCTTGCGAGGCGGCTGAGCAGATCATCGTTCCTTGCATTGCGCTCATCTTGCTGCTGCCTCCATCTCCTATTCTCCTCCCTCTCTTCATCAAATGATGCCTGCAAGTTCCACTGAGCGGTATGGATGTCATGCAGTATGTCAAAGTAGCGCTGGTCCGATCCCCTGCCGTATCCCGGCTGCCACTGCGGCTCAAACCCTCCATGTGGGTGTGGCGGTGAGGGGGATGGATGAATGTCCTCCATGCGGATCCCACCCCAAGTGAAATGCTCGCCCTGAACATCATCAAAGGGCTCAATGTGGGGCATCGATGGGAAATGGGAGGGATGCTGAGACGGGTGGCTAGAGGCACCTGCTGCCTCTGCCTCTGCCGATGTACCGGCGCCTGCTGCCCTAGCAGCGGCCTCCATCTCAGCCAATCTGCGCTGCATCTCTTCCTCTTCATGGTTGATCAATCGTCCATCTACATCAACCAGAAGCCAGGTCCTTTTGTTTTGGAGATCAATGGACCTGGTGAATGGAAGCGGGAACCGATGGCGGCCATAACAATACTGATACTCGGATCCAACCTGGGCCACCATCCCCATCTCAACCAGCTGCCTCATGCCTATCCGGTTTGGTCCCCCGCTTCGCCTCAGCTCATCCCAAGGCACTGTAACATCATACTGGCGGATCAAATGAGTCACGTATCCGCCCACTGTGATCTGACCCGTGCCTGCCCTGAGATTGTTGGCCTGTTTCTCGAAATGCTTCATCATGAAGTAGGCCAAATTGAGCTTTGCCTCGCCCTTGGGATAGAAGATCTGGTTGAGAATTGCTTGCTCACCGCGAGTCAACTTGACACCCGACTCACCTTTGGCAAAGATGGTAAGAGAGAGCATCCGCTGTATGAAGCGGATAGTCGGGTGCTGGATGTGGGAGGAGCGGCGGGTGTTGACTGGTTGTCTGTGCTCCAAAGATAACTCCTCCCAAAGGTTGTCCTCAAAGAACTCATCTGTGATCTCCCCATTTTCTAGCCCAAAGAACCGGGCGAAGTCATTTTCATTGCAGATCATCTTCTTTCCGTTCGCACGGAATGTCATCTGCCAGAGATCATCCTTGAAGAAGAGGTCAAGGGTGTAGAGGAACTCCATAGTGAGGGCCGTATAGGCTGGAGCTCTGATCTTCCAGAATCTCGGGCGAAACCCGACAGATCTGGTGAGACGGAAGAAGTCATCGCGGATGCCAAGCTGATCTAGCACCCGCAAATCAATCGCCTTGGTGCTTTGGAAGTGTTTGTTGCGGAGGTTTTTGAACCTCTGCTTGGCATCTGAGCCCTTGAGGCGGATGTGCACATCGGCAAGCTCAATTTCTGCGTGCTGTGAGGGGTAGGTTTGCGTCTCAGGGACGAGATCCTCCACCTCTTCTTCTTTTGCCTCTTCTTCTGCCTCCACTGCTGCATTGATCTCTGCATCTGTGGCAGCGGGCTCAGGCTCAGGTTGAGCTTCAGGCTGGTAGGACTGAGCCGTATCAGCTGGCTCGGTCTGATCGTCAGCCATACCTGATACTGACTCTAGCTCGGACCAGTAGTACACGTAAGGTGATGGCTGCCTGCGCCTGACCCAACCCGCGAATGGAATGATCTGGTCTGGATCCTCAACAGTGTACTGCGAATAAGAGATGGGAGGCGGGTTGACCATGAACTCCCGCGGATCGAGCGGGTACTTGTCAAGCGGTGGAATAGGGCTATTCTCTTTTGTTGACCACCCACCGATACCCCTGGTAAATGTTCTGGGCACAAGAATCTTCCTCTTTCCAGGCTTTCGCGGGAGATCGCGAAATAAATATTTTGAGATTTTGTCTGAAAGTCTCCCTGAGCTCCTCGTCTGCATGGAACGGGTCGGTCCAGAAATGGGGCGGTCCGGTCTGTCCTGGAAGGCAGTGTTTTTGGATTTTTTATGGGTTTGGGGCGGACCGTCCTGATCCTGGGACGGGCCGTTCTGGACTAGATGGATAGGGGGTATAGGTCTGGGACGGGGCGTTCTGGTGTTGGAACAGAGGGTTTATGGCTGGGTTTGGTGAATGGGGCGGGCCGTTCTAGATGTGGGACGGTCCGTTCCAATTATGGTTTGGGCAGAAAAAGGTTAAGTACCAGAGGTGTTTTTCCGTCGGTTTTTCGATTGATTTTGGAATTGGTTTTGTCACACCCCGAACCAAATCACCGTTCGAGGAGGACAACCCCGCCACGCAAACACACTCTACTGTGTCCACGTAAGGCTGATAAATCGTATCACAACATAAAATAACCACAATAAATATCACATAATAAAGGATGGTTTGTTCATACATCAAAAGGGGCTGGTAAAGTATTTACATAACAGAATTTCCAGCCAAAAGATAAACAAAACATAACATGATAATATAACTAATCCAGCTCGGTCTGGTCTTCGACTAAAACTCCATCTTCGAGCTCCACCAAACCTGAACCTGCTCCACAAGCAATTATGTGGGCTGAGTACGCGAATACTCAGTGCAATAACAGGGCAAACCAAAGATTCTGGTTAAACTAAAGTTAGAACTAAACCATACTTAAACACTTTTAAAATCCTATAATTAATGCAGAGTCTAAGTGTGATATAAGTGTAATGATAATAATAATCTACCAACCATGACATGCCAAAAAGAATTAGAAAAGTATCTGGGGAAGTGAATAATAATATACAAAGTCTAATATTATAATAATAATACGAGAGTCAAACACCCTCACTCAGTAGTCAAATATAAGCATATCCAAAAGTCCATAATCACATCTCACATAAACCATAAAGTCATGGGTTCTGCCTAGATCAACCTGAACCCCGAAGGCCGTCTCGATGAGCCCCGAAGGCCGTCTCCGAATCCTGCACCCCCGTCGAGGTGTAGGCAGCGAGTCGCGGTACCGTGCTCCTGACAAGTGAGATCGAGAGGTAGTCTATACTGGCGAGCAACCCCCAAGAATCCGATAGAGACAAGTGGGAATATATACAAATCCTAACAATAACAAATATCTACTAAGTGACACCATAAGTCGGTCTGCAGAGTGATCATCAGAAACGCGTTGCTCGAGATCGCTATCATAAGGAGACCACCGGCAATGGCTGGGGTGCAATCTCCCGATAATGGAAATCGCGTGCAAAACGCCCTTATCTCACTCGGTCTCACTATCCTGGTCCATACCAGATGCAAATGTTGATTAAGAGCACTTTTGAGTTGATTAATCACTTTATTAATATATATGCTTATCCCATAAATGCAACTAATCTTTTGATTACTAGAATGCTCTTAACTGTTTACTTAATGTCAATGACATGCTATGCACACATAAATTAAAGATCTAATCCTTAAACTAAAGTTTAAAGAGAATCTAAAGTTTCCACACACCTGGAAGGTCGGGTCTAAAGCTGCTACTCAGCTGGAGGGTCAGTAAAGTCCTGCTCAGCACCACCACCCTCAAAGTCAGCAAACCCGTCCTCTACAAACTCGGAGTAGTCATGCTGGTCACCTGACCAAACACAGAAGACTAGGCTTAGAACACAAGGTCTAAGAAACGCTCACTAACGTTCTCTAATTAACCCTCATTTAGTCTAAATTATTAAGTGAGTTGTATCTAAATTTTTCTGAAAAGGGATTCTGTTTTAAAATATATTATTTTAGTTAGAGAAGTATTTTATAAAAATTTTGACAAAATTTCCTTTAAAAAGTGACTGTGAAGGAAGACGTTTTTAGACGAGTTCCTACAGTCTATTCTAAACGTTAAATTCGTGATGAGTATAACTAAGTGTTTTAGTTTAGTAATATTTTTAATAGTGTTTTGCTCAAGTATGAAAATTATTCTTACTTAAATTCTTAAACTAAAAACAACTTTAAAATAAAATAAATAAAATAAAAGAAATAAGAAAATAAACTCAATTTGGTTGATTTGGGTTTGGAATCATATATTGTCCAATTATATCATAGTATCTGTAAGAATTGTTTTGCGGACATTTTAATCATCTCCCATTTAAAAGCCAACAAGCAAAATTCGAATCCGACTTAATTATTTCTCGGCCAAAATCTCATACTTTGATATTCCAACTATTTATTCAAGCCATCAAATAGTTCTAGTTTTATTTTCCAAGTTATAGTTTTATTTTCTCAAAATCCAACTTATATAATTCAATTTACAACTTCAACAGCCAACAACACAAAATGGGCCACGCCCCAAATAATTCACAGATCCCACAAGAAATCCACACGGATTAGAACAGAGGGACGAGCCCAGAAGGAAACAGGCCTGACGGCCCAGAGTGAAAACACACGGCCCACACGGAACAAAGCAGGATCCAAGCGGATCCGGAGCCAATGGGTTTCGGGGATCAAATCCGAAACCCAACATCAGAAACGGAATCCGATCCAATAACTCTAAACTTTTACACTAAAGTCCCTGAATTAATTTTATTTCCTTAAAAATTAACAGACAGACCCTAATAACAGGTTTTATTATAACTAGCTCCTAAAGCAGTTCAAATATATTTATGAATAAGTCCCTGACAGCAATAACACTTCACAAAGAAGCCTCTGGCCTTAACAAATCACGTACCAGACTGGTACAAGGCCTGAACCAGCCTAATAACAGACCAGACAACGCACAAACAAGTTACTACGAGCTCAACTAGAGACAACTAGCGCCTCAAGTTCAAAGCATGGCCTCAGCCAGCACACAAATCACACACAAAGAGATCCAACACACACTCATCTAGCTTACACATTTCAAAACCCAACACAGACCAAGTAAGGCTCAATAGAACCACACAAACAAGCAACAAATCAGTTCAATGAGAGGCATTGCACAGTTTCAAAACAAGTCATTCTAGCCAGAGTTCTATCAAAGCAATTTACAGTTCAATCGACACAATTCAAGTGCATGCCTTCAAACACAATCGAACACGGAGTCAAGCAGTTCTCAGATCATAGGATTGAGGCTTGCACAGCTTGCACGCATAAAGCAATTCAGTAATCGCAAGCCTCTAGATCACACAGCACAGCAAAAGAGAAATAGAGATGAAATTGGTTACCAAGCCGAGAGAGGGATAGGGAGCAAGGGCTCAGCAAAACACAGCACCTCGCCTCACTGCCAGCACCACCACCTCGCCCCGTCAACTGCCTCTTACTCCACTCCGATTCCTTAGCCTCCACCTCTCTCTCACTCTATTGCTTTCTTTGTTTCTGTTCTTATCCAATTGTAATGGGTCTCAGCAGAGAGAGGGATGGCTCATATAGGAGGGGAATGGAGAGGATGAGGGTCGAGTTGCTGAGGTGGCAGAGGGAGAGAGGTAAAGAGGAGCGGTGCTAGGGTTTTGGTCAAAGTCGAGGGTGACAAGTGGCAGCCTCCCATTCGGCTTGGGAGAGCCAGAAGCGGAAAACCAGGGTTTTAAAAAGGGGTGCTGTGGGGTTCAATCGATTAGAGGAGAGAAGGAAGGATGGGGTCGAGTGGGGGCATGGCTCTCAGCCATTACACAGAGAGGAGGAGAGTGGGGTCGAGAGCCTCTGTCATGGGCGAGAGGGAGGGGTCCAAGCGGACTGATCGAGGGCCACAGGAAATCGCCAATGGCGGATCGAGAGAGAGAAGGAGAAAAGAGAAATGGTGGGGCGGTTCTGTCGGAGAAGAGAGAAAGAGAAGAGATAAAGGAGATATAGGAGAGGAGAGATGAGTTGAATCGGACGGCTCAGATAAATCATGAGATTTAGGAGTTGATCTAACGGTCCAGAACAAGAAATTTTAGGAAACTGATTATAACAACGGTAGAAAATGGATTTTAGCACAAATTTCAACCCATAATAATTTATTAAAATAGTTATTTGAATTTCTATAATATAAACTAGACATTTGAGTAATAACTTTTAATGAAAAAGGTTGTACATGGCCGAAATTTAATTCTTATATCGGATTCGAGCGAAATTGACTTCTAAATTTATGAGAGTTGATTATCCGCTAATTAACTGAGTTAAATTTTTAATCGTATTTATTTGTATTTATTTGTTTGCTTGAAGATTTTCATTTTATTAGATTATTTTATAATTAATATTTCCTGGGTTTTCACAGGTTTTTGGTACAGTTTCGAGTGGTTTGGTACTGGGAATGAATTGAAAGGTGAAAGGAGATCAATTTTACCGGAATTTTGTGGAAAACGGCGGCGTAGGCGAGGTGGCAGTGATGGAGGCGTCGGATTCCGGCGAAATTGGCATGCAGCGGCGGAATGGAGAGGGGAGAGGCGAACGGCGACAGAGGAGAGGTGAGAGAGACTGTCGTGCGGCGAGTGCGACGGCGGATGCGGCGGCGTTGGCGGATCTGGCGGTGGTTTGCGGCGCGGCAGCGGCGGAGGCGCGGTGGCAGTGGGAGGGTGGAGCGAGAGAGAGGGCTAGGGTTCCGGCGAGGCGTCGGCGGCGGCGTCTCGTCGGATTTCGCGAGCGGTGGAGAGAAGGATCGAGTGAGAGAGAGGAGGGGTCGGGTGAGGAAGAAGAGAAAGGGGTTTTCTGGGTTTTGAAATAGAGAGAAAGAGAGAGGGAAAGGTGGGGTCGTGGGTTAATGGGGGGTTAATGGGTTTGGGTTGGTGGGTAGTTACTCGTCAAAAGTCATGCATAACTGTCGGATTTCAAAATGGGGCGGACCGTTCCATGGTTGGGGCGGTCCGTTCCACTGGCTAAATCCACATGCCCAATTGCATGGCCTTTCCACTCCGTCCTGAACCAAACCTGGCCGTTCCATTGTTTGGGACGGGCCGTTCCAATATTGGGGCGGACCGTTTCAATCAGATTTTTCTCCCCCAAGCTTGTCTTTGTCAGTACCTCACCGATTTTTCCACGTTTTCTTCCTGAAAGTAATTAACCACATCATAAATTAAGCCAAGTATTCTGGTTATTTAACCTACTCCTAATTTTTTTTTTATTGTTTTTTCAAATTTTTATTTTGTTTTTAAACTCTTAGTAAATTGAATAAACGAAAAATAAACTGAACCCTTGGGTTCCCTCCCAAGAAGCGCTTGTTTAAGGTCTCAAGCTCGACCCTTGATGTCTACGTCTCTGCGGGTGAGGGGTTAGTCAAAAAGCGCACTTCCCCTCCCTCTGTGCTAGCATTTGGATCAACGTAGATCTTGAGCCTCTGTCCGTTCACCTTGAAGGTCTTATCTCCTTCCTTGTAGATGTCAACAGCTCCAAATGGATAGACTTTCTTCACAACGTAAAGGCTTGTCCATCTAGACCGGAGTTTGCCTGGAAATAACCTCAACCTGGAATTGAACAGAAGCACCATATCCCCTGCTTCGAAGGATCTCCTTTGAATATGCTTGTCATGCCAGAGCTTAGTTTTCTTCTTGTAGATCCGTGCATTGTCATATGCATTTAGCCTTATTTCCTCCAGCTCGTGCAAGTCCAGAATCCTCTTCTCTCCAGCTGATTTATAATCCATGTTGAGTGCTCTAACTGCCCAGTATGCCTTGTGTTCCAATTCCACTGGCAAATGACATGCTTTTCCATAAATCAGCTTGAATGGGCTCATACCTATAGGAGTCTTGAAAGCTGTCCTGTATGCCCATAAGGCGTCATCCAACTTTAATGCCCAATCCTTTCTTGTACCGCTCACTGTTTTCTGCAGGATATTCTTTATTTCTCGGTTTGATATCTCAACTTGGCCACTAGTTTGCGGATGGTAAGGGGTTGCCACCTTGTGTCTCACTCCATACTTTTTTAAAAGATTCTCAAACTGTTTGTTAATGAAGTGTTTGCCCCCGTCACTAATGACTGTTCTTGGAATTCCAAACCGTGGGAATATGATCTTGGTAAAAAGCTTTTTGACTGTTGCTGAATCTGCATGCTTGCTCGGAATAGCTTCCACCCATTTGGACACGTAATCAACTGCCACAAGAATGAACTCATAGCCGCATGAGGAAGGAAACGGTCCCATAAAGTCAATCCCCCAAACATCGAAGATCTCAACCTCTAGAATAGGATTCTGAGTCATCTCTTGTCGTCTCGAAATGTTGCCTGTCCTTTGACATTGATCGCAAGAAGAGATAAATTTTCTTGCGTCCTTGAAAAGCGTGGGCCAGAAAAATCCAGATTGCAGAACTTTGGCCGCGGTCTTAGACACTGAGGCATGTCCTCCGTAAGCTGAAGCGTGGCAATTGTGCAGGATTTGCTCAATTTCACTCTCCGGTACACACCTTCTGAACATTCCATCGACTCCATATTTCCACAGGAAAGGGTCCTCCCAGAAGTAGTATTTAGCATCGGCCATGAATCTCTTCTTCTGCTGGAAGGACATCTGATAGGGCATAACTCCGCTTGCTAGATAGTTCACAAAATCAGCATACCATGGAGTCGCCTGAGTTGGGACGGACCGTTCCGGATTGGGGCGGGCCGTTCCAACTGTATCGCCTGGCTCAGACTGGGCCGTTCTGGCTGGGACGGCAGTCCTGACATCCTTTGCTGTGGTTGGGGCGGGCCGTTCCATGCTAGGGCGGTCCGTTCCAGACTGGATTGAGTACAAGTGTTCGTCTGGAAATGAATCATTGATTGGTAGTGTCTCGAATTTGGTGCCTTCTGTTTTGATCCTGGACAAATGATCAGCAATACTGTTCTCTGTACCTTTCTTGTCACGGATCTCAAGATCGAACTCCTGAAGCAAGAGGACCCACCGGATGAGTCTTGGCTTGGCGTCTTTCTTCGAGAGTAAGTACTTGAGTGCAGAATGATCGGTGTAGACTATAACCTTTGAACCGATCAGGTAGGACCTGAACTTATCTAAGGCAAAGACTACTGCAAGAAGCTCCTTTTCTGTTGTGGTGTAGTTGATTTGGGCTTCATCTAACACCTTACTTGCATAGTAGATGGCATAGGGCTTCTTATCCTTCCGCTGTCCGAGTACTGCTCCAACTGCATAATCACTGGCATCACACATCAATTCGAACGGTTCATCCCAATTTGGAGGTTGCAAGATCGGGGCTGTCACGAGTGCCTTCTTCAATCTGTCAAATGCATCAACACAACTTTTATCAAAGATAAATTCTGCATCTTTCATAGTCAAGTTTGTTAAAGGCTTAGCAATTTTAGAGAAATCCTTGATGAAACGCCTGTAGAAACCGGCATGACCAAGGAAACTCTGAATATCCTTTACATAAGTTGGCTCCGTGAGCTTCTCAATCACTTCCACCTTGCCCGGATCAACTTTAATTCCTTGTTCTGAGATTATGTGCCCTAAAACGACTCCTTCTTGCACCATGAAATGGCACTTCTCCCAATTCAAGACTAGGTTAACTTCTTCACATCTCTGCAATACCTTTTTCAAGTTAGCTAGACAGTGATCGAAAGATGTACCATAGACAGAAAAATCATCCATGAAAACCTCCATGTCTTTTTCTATAAAATCAGAAAATATAGCCATCATGGCTCTTTGAAATGTTGCTGGTGCATTACACAAACCAAATGGCATCCTACGGTATGCATAGGTCCCATATGGGCATGTAAAGGTCGTTTTTTCCTGGTCTAGGGGGTGAATTGGTATTTGAAAGAAACCAGAATAACCATCTAGATAACAAAAGAAAGAATGCTTAGCCAGGCGTTCGAGTAGCTGGTCAACAAATGGCAAAGGAAAGTGATCCTTTCGGGTAGCTGCATTCAGCTTGCGATAGTCCACACACATTCTCCATCCTGTGACAATTCTTGTTTGGATCAGCTGGCCTTCGTCATTCTTTATCACGGTTGTGCCTCCCTTCTTTGGAACAACATGAATGGGACTAACCCATTTGCTGTCTGAGATGGGGTAAATGATCCTTGCCTCTAGAAGTTTATGAATTTCTTTCCTCACAACTTCGCTCATGTTCGGGTTGAGTCTCCTTTGATGCTCCACAGTTGGCTTGGAGTCCTCTTCAAGTAGGATCCGATGGGTGCAGATCGAGGGGTCGATACCCTTTAGATCCTCAATCGAGTATCCGATTGCTTTCTGATGAATTCTCAGTTCTTTTAGTAGCTTTGTTGTTTGATCTGCATCAAGATTGGCATTAACAATAACAGGAAAGGTCTGATCTGGGCCCAAGAATTCATACTTGAGATTGTCTGGCAGGGCCTTCAGTTCTGGCCTGGATTTCGCATCATCTGAATTGGGGCGGGCCGTTCCAATCTGGGGCGGTCTGTCTTGATTGGTGTCCAGGCTGAGAATTTGTTGGATTTCAGCTGGAGATCGCAGCTGCATGATGGCTTGATCTGCCCTGATCTGGGGCGGACTGTTCTGTTCCTCTCTGGCAGCCAAGTATTCAACCATTTGGAGAATTTCGTTGAATATTAGGTCTGCCTCCTCCTCTTCAGGTCTGGCCGAGAAGGAATGGTACGCCTGAACAACACGTGTGTTGAAGGATTCTTCAACAATGGCTTCCAAGGATTCCACCATAAAAATTGAGTCAATATGGTCAGGCATCTTCATGGCTTTCTCTACATCAAACTCCACTTTTTCATCTCCAACCTCTAGGATCATCTTACCGGTCTTGCAGTTGATGAAAACTCCGGCTGTGGTGAGGAAGGGGCGACCAAGGATGACTGGAACATCTGGATCTTCCTCCATATCCACAACCACAAAGTCACAAGGTACAATCAAATCGCCCACTTGGACTGGCACGTCGATTGCTATTCCTAATGGCAGTCTAATTGATCCATCAGCAAGCTTCAGAGTCATGCGGGTCGGGCTCAGCTCCCCCATTCCTATCTGATTATAGACTGTCTCGGGGATGAGACTGACGCTTGCTCCGAGATCCAGCAAGGCTTTCTTCTCTTCTGCATTTCCGATTTTACATGGGATCGTGAACTTGCCTGGATCTTTCATTTTGACCGGCATCTTCTTTGTGATCAGGGCGCTGCATTCACCGGTCAAGGCCATGGTCCCGCACTCCTCCAGGTTTTTCTTGATGGAAAGGAGGTCCTTCAAGAATTTAGCATAAGATGGCATTCTGGTTAGGAGATCAGTGAAGGGAATTGAGATCTTAATCTGCCGTAGAATGTCCAGGAACTTCTCGTATGCCCTGTCCTTCCTGGCCTTGGCGAGTCTCTGCGGATATGGAACCTCAATAGCTCTGTTGGGAGGAGAAATTGCCCTCGGGACTTGCCTGCTTGTGGCAGTCGAGGTGTTTGGGACGGTCCGTCCTGGGTTGGGGCGGGCCGTTCCATCATCTCGCTCTGCTGCTGGTGGGCTCGTTCCAGTGTCTGCCTCAGTGCTGGGCTGGTCCGCCTGATCAGATTCCACTCCGTCCTGAGATGGGGCGGGCCGTCCCAGAATGGGGCGGTCCATTCCAGATAGTCCTGGAGGAGAGTCTGAGGGCATTTCAGGCCCGTCGTACCTTGATCCACTTCTCAATTGATGCGAAACGCTCTTCACATCCTCCCTAGGGTTTGGCTCAGGTTGGCTGGGGAACATACCTGGTTTGGTGAGAGCTCCGGCGCTAGATTGAGACAACCTTTCGTCGAATCTTTGAAGAAAAGCCCCCATGTCTTCCCTGATCTTCTCCAACTCCCGATGGACTGCATGATTGAAGATTCCTTGACTCTGCATGAATTTCTCAACCATGGGCTGCGTGAGTGTCTCTTGAGGGCGTTGTTGGTTCCTTGGTGGTCCGGCTTGGCTGGGGTTAGCAGCTCCATTTGGATTTGAATAAGAGAGGCCTGGATGGTTTCTCTTGTCGCGATAAGCATAGTTGTTGGTTGGCGGGAAAAAGAAAGGAGGATTCATGAGTGCATTCACCTCTTCTGTCTTCTCTTCTCTCTCAACCAAGTGGCACGCCTTGGCCGTATGCCCTTCTTCCTCGCAAAACTGACACTTAGCCACCACCTTAGCCGGTTTCTTGTTGAGATTTTTGATCATGACGGTTAAAGAATCCAGCTGTGATTGCATGTGGGTGTCCTTGTCCACTTCAAGAAGTCCTCCTTTCTTCTGAGCTCTAACTGACCAGTTGGTTTGAGACCTAGCCATGTTCTAAAGTAAAGCCTTCGCTTCTCTGCAACCCATCTCAAGGAATGATCCTCCTGCAGTTGAATTAATATTCTGACGAGTCATATCATCCAAACCATCATAGAAACTGACAATAAGCCTATTTTCAGGTACATCATGGTGTGGACACATTCTCTGCAGGTCTTTGAATCTTTCCCATGCCTCAAACAGGTTTTCATCTGGCTCTTGTTGAAAGGTTAACAATTCCCTAACCAATTTAGTTGTTTTTACCCTAGGATAAAACCTATCTAAAAAGGCTTTGGTCAAGTTTTCCCAAGAATCAAATGGTGCATCATTAAAACTGTTAAGCCAATCCTCAGCTTTGCCCCTAAGAGAGAAAGGAAAGAGAGTTAAGCGGATTATTTCTGGATCCACGTCTTCAGGGACAAGGGTTGTGCAATTGCGCAGGAAGCTTTGCAAATGGCGATTGGCATCTTCGTTGGGGGCTCCACCGAAAGCTGAGTCCTTGATCAAAGCGATCAAGCTCGGGTTGTAGTAAAAGTCACGGGTTCGCTCAGCCTTTGGTGGTCTAACTCCAAGTCGGACGTTAGTCGCTGTTGGTGCACTGATCTCTCTGAGAGGTCGATTGGCCTCGGCTTCCTTTGCTGCTTCAAGGGCTTCTCTAAGGGCTCGCTGGACGGAAGTCTCCTCAGGTCTTCCCCCATTACCATTCAAGTGGTCTGCCATGTCTTCTTCGGGTGGTGTCAAAGGTGGATGAGTTCTCTCTGGATTTCTGCGGTTGCGCTGGTAAAACTGGCGAAACGGCTGAATCAGAGAGCCTTCCTCCTCCTCTGTGAGCTCAGCTAAACCTGGGGCGGGTCGTCCTAAAATGGGGCGGTGCGTTCCAGATGAAGATGAGCTCGATTGTTGATTCTGTTCCCCTCCTCCTTGTTGACGAAAACTTGTATCGCGTGCGCTGCCTAGTTCCTTCTCTTTGTTAGCCAGCGTATGCGACTGCAAAATTTCAAAAACAAAAGAAAAGGTGAAGAGAGATTGAAAGAATTTAAGCTAAAATAAAAGTAAAACTTAGAAAAAGGCACCGTCCCCGGCAACGGCGCCAAAATTTGATCGGTGCTGAGGGTACTGGTCAAATTAATTCCTTAAAAACCGATACTAATTCGTTTGCAGTATAGTTTAAGGGTCGAATCACGGGGACGGACTATTCCTTTTCTGAGTTTAAACAATTCGTATTAAACTAAATTCTTTTGATTAAATAAACAATTTAAATTTCAAACAGATCTAAACAGAAGGGCGAATTGCAGTCGCAGGATTAAAATTCTATTTCCCTAGAAAAACTTGGCTAATTTAAAGTTTAAACAATTAACAAACGATTAGGGGTTCAGGTTGTCTAACTTTTCCTGTCTGTCAAGATTGGGACGGACTGTTCCATCTCTGGAACGGGCCGTCCTAACCCTGTCAGATGGTTGGAACTGTCCGTTCTAGGCCAGGACGCCCCCTCTCGGGCGGTCCGTCCTGACCTTGGGATGGGCCGTTCCAATCATCTGATGTTTGTCTTGTCATCCTACTTAATTATTTGCTGAGTGTTTTTACGTGGATTGTATCAAACCTAACCTACAGACTTGTGCTCTAACTCTCGTTCAGGTCAAGTTGTGTGGTTCTGTTTGACAAATCCTAAAAACTCCTAAATTTCAACTCTCGTTTCTTGGTTTAGATGTTTCTAACTGATTTCTGGGTCTTGGTAAACTCTCAATCTCTCGATTTATTGAGTAAAACTCTAATTTCTTAAAGTTTGGTTTAATCCTTTCAGATATCGCCTACCTAAGTGATCTAGGTGTTTACTTGTTATTGCAGATAGACTTTGTTTTGACAATTAAACTAGGCCTTTGTTCAATGCAATAGCCAAATCTAACATTAACAATTTGCAACAAAAAGATAGAATCAAATTTCAGAAATCAAAAACGCAACTTAACTTAGCAATTTATCAAGTATTCAAACAAAACAAACAACTAAAAGAAAAGTTATCGAACCATAGCCCCTAAACTAAACTACTCCATGCAAGAAAAAGCAGGTTTCATCATACAAAAACACAAAGAAAAAGGAAAAAACCAAGTTACAACAAGATGTGCTCGAAAATCGTCTATCTCCTAAGCTCTGTCCTGTCTGGGCCGCCCGTCCTGATCCTGGGGCGGTGCGTCTCAGGCTGGTGGATGGCCGTCTCGACAGGGTGGTTGCCTTGCTCCTTTCTGGCTCTCCAAACTTAGCAAATTTCGACTCCTCTTGATTTGGAGCCAGGACAGAGCTTATATAGGCTTCTTGGGAAGTTCCAGAACGTGGCATTGTGGCTCAGAAAGGCGGTGGAAACTGAAGAAACCGCCTCACCAAATCAGGCACTCTATATTTGGCAATCTCGAAATAGCTCTTTGGCCTGGTTGTGGACTGGGACGGCCTGGTCTGAACATGGGGCGGCCCGTCCCAGCATGGGCTGAATGTGTCGTCTGGATTCCCTCTGCCTGCGTTTGCACTGAGGTGGGACGACCCGTCCTGTGATTGGGGCGGCCCGTTCCAACTTGCTAGATCTGTGCAACTTAGTCGATTTTCTCCTTTTTTCGCGCCAAAGTGTGATGAACCTGTATAAAAAACTTGCCGGGCTACGGCTAAACTTTCCTACATCTAACATTAGCACAATTTAAAGGAAAATGAGTAAAAACACAAGTAATTTGAACGAAATTTAGGGCTTATTCTGGCTGAAAATCAAGTACGGAAACCGTACATCAATTTCCTCCATAGCTCGAGGAAGTGGGTTTTAATGAGATCAAATAAAAACTAGGATTACTCTTTCTGAATGAGATTCTTGTTAACTTTTTACAAAATCAGCAACAGATTTCTAGGGTAAAAACATTTAATACTGAAGAGAGAACCAGAAATTTTTTTTCATTTTTATTTCCCATTTTGTCATTAGCAAATTTTCTTTTTGTCATGCATTGTAAGACCCACATCCATTATTTATGGAAACACACCTTTGAGTTGAAAGAAGTAGCCAAGTTCAGTAAAGACTGCTCAGTATGATACATGTTTTCAGCTTTTGGTAGCTTTGACAGTTCCCCTTCACCTGTATAAACAATGCAAAACAGATAATTCTTAAATATGAATGCTGCATCAGATAGACCAAATATTAGAAATTTTAGGAACCAATATGGTCAAACACTTAATCAGAATGTACCCAAAAAAAAAAAACTGTTTTCTTCACGCTTAAAGTGTCAGTAAACACTCTGCAAAAGAGCTTCAGAAGATGAAAATTAGAGATCATACATACAAGTCAATTGATGTTTATCTCAAATTTTTAGCTACTACAAACACCAGTAAATGTCCAGTGTTCGTGTTTTTCTGATGTTTTATATACAAATACAATGGACTAGTTATATATTTGATAATGAATTATATAGTAACCATCTTCATGCATGTTCTGATAACAAATATTAAACGTAATTCAACTTACACGTATGATTTCGAAAGGTTATTGCAATAAAGGTTATTCCCAGCAGCGAATTAAACCATCTTCATGAGATAAACATCAATTGTTTTATGTAAAACAATAAAGGTACAACACTGATACATGATATTCATTGCAGCATGTGAAATCAACATAAAGCACTACAACATTTCAATTAGTATCTTTTGACTAAACTAGTTAGACACATTTACAAAGAAACTCCTTATTTTGTCCTGGGTGGGAGGGATCTGCACACGATAACATGATATTGTGTAGAGCAGTGAATGATGAATTTACTGTTCCCCACGGTAGATATTATCTTGTTGATAGAGGTTACGCAAACACATCTCAATTCTTCCCCCTATATCGTTGCATAAATTACCATTTGATACAGTTCCGTGATCGTGGCCGAGGTGAAAACATGTATGAATGTCCAAGAGAATTGTTCAATCATCGACATGCACAATTAAGAAATATTATTGAGAAAACTTTCGACGTTCTGAAAAGTCGATTCAAAATTTTGCAACATAGGCGTCCTTATAAGTATGAAATCTAAGTCAAAATATGTGACTGCGTATTCTATTCTTCATAATTTTATTAAATATTACAAGTCTTCAACACAAGACAGATGAGGGTTTAAATATGAGGGTTTAAATATTCTTCATAATTTTATTAAATATGAGGGTTTCTTCAGTGTACTAGATGAGGATGATACTGGGTTTATGATGATGATTCTCAAAATGGGGATGTGAGGAGGGCACTGATACGCAAAATGGTATTAGGGATCGTACTAGGATGCTCTAGGGCAAACGTTTTGATTTAAGTGTAGATAAATTTATTATTTTTGTGCAACCCAAACAACCATGGAATAAGGAATTTGGACCCTTATCCATATTCTAACAAAATCATAATATTAGAATAAAAAATTTAGACAAGCACACATTTCGAAGATCCTAATTCTTATTCCTTATTCTTGCCCTCATCCAAACACACTAGCTATGTGCTGCAAGTTAGTGAACATCCAAAAGCCTCTGGCCCTGGCCAAGCCCTTCTGACACGAATGGCCGGCCCGGCCTCTCTAAGCCCTTAAGAAGGGCCAGGGCCTAGAGAGGCCAGGCTTTGAAAGGGCCAGGGCCTAGAGAGGCCAGGCTTTGGAAGGGCCAGGGCCTAGAGAGGCCAGGCTTTGGAAGGGCCAGGGCCTAGAGAGGCCGGGTTTAGGAAGGGCCTAAGTTCTAGATAGATCGAAGTTATGAATAATCAGGCATAATCTCAAGTGAAAGGTAAGATCCTATCTGATACAATGTAAATTGAACATATCATTTCAAATAATATTTTAATTTTTGAACATGATGTTAAGACAAGTTAAAAATATATACATATTTCTCATCTTTTACGTTACATTATTTCATACATTTGTAATTTTAGTTTATTTTAATGCATTAATACATTAATAAAAAATTTTATTTTTTATGTTATTATAATATAACCGGTCTTAAACCCAAATTAAAGATGAAAAAATAAAAAATATTATATATAATGAAAAATAAAAAATATTATTCATTTTTATTATCTTTTATAAATAAAATTATTTATTTTAAATATAGTTTTAATAAATATTTAAAGAAATATATTGTCTGTTCGTCGGCCCTTCAAACCCTTCAGGCCCTTCAAGCCCGGCCTCTCAAAACCCGGAGGGCCTAAAAGGACCAGGCTTGAGAAGGGCCAGGCTCGATCTTCATATTTAAGCACTTTTAAGCCCGGCCCTTCCAGAAACCTCCCTATGTTCGGCCCGGCCCGGCCCTTGAGTAGGCCCTTTTAGACCCGGCCTCTCGGGAGCCCGGCCCGGCCCTGGAAGGCGTTCACTACTGCAAGTATTTGATGGCTGGGTCTGGGTACATAAAATTTGTTCCACATTATAGTCATTGTAATGGGATTTAGCTGTTGCAAGGTTTTGTACTAGTCACTAGTATTACAGGAGCGTTCCGCTGCTACCAATTTTTGCTGTCCCCAAATGTCACAAAATCTGAGCCGTTAGATCAATCTTAGATAAGCGGCCTAGATTGCAGTCTGCTTAAAACATTCATTCCCTTTTGTAAAAAAAGAAAAAGCATAAAACGAAGAAAATCAGAAACCTCCGATGGCTTCGTTCTCCTGTCGTTCGCCTCCACCGACAGCTCGACCTCTCCTCGGCTCTCTCGTCTCCTCTCCTCTCTGGCCCTCTACGGTTCCGTCACTCGAACTACATTTTCTCTCACCTCTACCGCCACAACCCCAATTAGATACAGACCAGGAAAAATTACTTAAAGATGTAATGGTAGCAAAAGAACATTCAATAAGAAAAAGAAACCAATTGCAGGTATGCAATAAATTAGTTAATCAATTCGTTTTATTCATGAACAAAGTCAATTTAAATGAAGCTTGACATGATTATAACCCTTGTCAAGCAAATTTAACCTGGCACCTAGAGTTGGACACTCATGTCGCCCCGTCCGACACAGTAAGAGGTATCTCATGATTCTCACCTCAACAAATAATTTTGATAGCAGTTTGACGATCACAACGACGTGATAGAGAACCTAAAGTTTTGAAATGAGATCAAATGGGGCCGCGACGATGGAGACAAGAGCAAGAGTAGTTCGAGTGACGGGAAAGAAGAGAGCCAGCGAGGGGAGAGTGAGAGATTGAACTGTCAGCGGAGGAGTTTAAATTAAATCTCTAAAAAGTGAATCACCTCCGTTTTGATTTTGTCTTCTGTTCTTTATTTATTTACTAGCAGCAATGTCCGCTCAATGTACGAGCAGACTTCAAATGCAAAAAAAAAAAATATTTTGACATGAATATAGTTTGATAATTGTAATATTAGTTAAATTAAATTCAATCTATTTTTTATCCATGGTTGTTACTCTTATAATTAAACTATAAATACTGCATGATTCTTGTTCTCTCAAATATTTTCCGTGACTTCTAAGGTCAGGTACGCAAGACTGATACAAAACATTATGTTTAGTTAAATTTTATAAATAAAGGTAAAAAAAAAAAGCTTACATGTATAGAGACATTATGTCCATCCTTGATTGGAGTTTTTATATATGCAGGTGACCATAGTGAATATAATTAAGGAATTATTTTGCCATGTCACAAAAATGATTGGGCGCACGATCACTTTTTTTTGTGCTTAAAAAGAAATTACATATGGTCACCAAAATGATTGGGCTCATGATCTCTGTTTCTATTATTTGTGCTTAAAAAGAAATTGCATATGGCGCACGATCACTATTTTCATTTTCTCATGATATTATCAAATCACAATTAGATCATATAAGGGAGTCAATTAGAGAGAAGTGAGAAAGCAAGAATCTTTGGTGCTAGATCACACTATCTATTCAATATCTTTTTTTGGTAAATCAAGACAATTATCAAATTAGAAAATAAATACGAATCGTAGAAAAATGAACCATCTGGCACAAAAAATAAAATGCATGGGGATGTATTCAAATGAGAAAAAGAAACTACTTTTTTCTCTATACACTAATTTTGCTATCAATCTCAATATATTCGACTAACAACGTATCAACGGTTTAAGATACATATTCATATGCAGCCACAACGAAGGTTCAACTTGGAATGATATTACTGATTTTGTCTTCATTCATAAGCAAAAAAAAAATGAAAAAATGTAAGATTGCATAGAAAAATTAAAGCTATCTATCTATATTTACATTTACCCAAAATTGAAACACAAATGACATATTGCTCTAATTTGAGAAAAGATATAGGATATACAGAATCAATTGAGAGAGATCAGTAGTAGTATGTATTATGGTAGAGATTATTTCACAACCCCAGTCATGCCCCCTTAAGCACATCAATAAATAAGGCCTTTTTTTCACATCCCTCTTCAGATCCCGTTTATTTTTAGCATCTTCTCTTAATATTTTTCATCAGAATCCTCTCGAGTTGCTCGATAGACTCTGACAACATATCTTCACGTAATCCTCATGTTCTAGTCTGGCAACTGAAGCAGTGTCAGTGGTTGGTTCAGTTGTTTCCTACTGAGACATAGGAAATGTTTCTTCAACCTAACCAGTGGTCAGGTCAAAATGCCAAGCAGTGATTGTTGCTCTCCTTTGTTCTCTCTATAACCTACAAAATTAATAATAAAACAAAGATATTGGATAGCTTTTTTAATCTAAAACTGATTTTGTAATATCCATTTTTTCTTATGCATACAAAAATGGTACCCCGTACCCTACTTAGCATGACAATAAAAGGGCAATTTCTAGCACGATCCTCGAAAATCTCAAAATCTGACATATATTAAAGAAAAAGCCAACATGTTAATCAATTGAGACAAAATAAGCAATTGTTCAATAAAAATGCAATTCTGTCAATATTACCTTGAAGTGCAGTATCCAATACATTTTGCACCAAATTATTCAAGCTTTTCAATTTTCTATACGGCCATTTGGATATTCCCAGCTCGTGACAACAAAACTTCATTGTTGCCTTGGATACCTTCAGCTCCTTTTTTGCATCTTTAATTGGCAAAAAGAATTACCGCGCTACGTGCTTGAAATTAAGTGCTTTCCTTTTTTTTATCTAAAAGATAATGCAAAAAATTGATTACGCAAATCATGTAACAAAATAGAAAAATAGAAAGGGAACTAAAAAAAAGCAATTTGCTTAATTATATGAGTCAAAATCCTTACAAATGGGTCAAAATTCTGGATTTTGCTTTAATTTTGAATTGAAATCCAAATCAGGTCAAGAGCTTGATAATTCCAGACCCAATCGGTTCAATGTAGAGACTAATGCCGGTACAACTGTACAAGGATATCAAGTATAAGTATGTATGTTTGTGTAGAAGTTGGTAAATAGATGCCTTTACTTTTATTGTTGCCATGCTCTTACAGTTTGTTAAATATCCTGATCCCTGTGACAACATTCCCCTAGACTATGGAAATAAATGTTGCCCATTTGTAATCCCCCCCCCCAATTAGCCCTACTATAGTGACCATACACAGTTGAAACTTATATATGTATCGATACAAATCTACCCCGCATAAAATTGAAAAGAAAAGGGGCTTCATAACTTTAACTGGCCTCTTCACTCACTGGATTCTTATTTAGTTTTTTTTACAAATTCTAAGAAAGCAATAGAATAAGCTAAAAATAGGCAAGTTAAAATATATACCTGTGTCACTGCCAGTCTGATTTTGTTCCCTGAAAGATAAATTATAACAAGAATGATAAGACTGCTCATCAAAAAGATATATTTCATCTAATACAAAAATTGTAGAGGAAACATTATTCACTGGCCTGATTGCTGCTGACCTAACTGGACAAGCCCTTGTAGAGACTGTCGCAAGCTCGGTATTTGCTAAAAAATAAGACGTCAATAAGCATCGCATCCAGATATATGCTGACATTAATAAAAACTTTATTGCACATATAGCCTGTTAATCACTGACCTGACACGTGTGGAGCCATGCCACTGACCTGACACGTGTCGATAGACATTTCAGATTGCTCTATATGTAGTTAGAGTGGGTAGAAGTACCGGCTCCTATGTAATTTGGTTAATTAAGATCTATGGCCAGTAAGGTTGCATGTCTCTGACACAGGGTGCTTTGGCTTTAGATGATCCATCTCTTTCCTATACCGTCTAAGTAAAATTGCAAAATAAAAATGGGTAAAATCAAATCCAAACTGAAATATAAATTTTTAATTATTGCAAAAGTAACTTGATTGTTTCTTCCCCAAGTCATCTACCGCCTGAAATAACATTTTCACCAACACAAAGAATCTGTTTGGCAATTTAAAAAGAAAGCAAAGAAAAGTTTATCTTCTATATCGACTTGTTTGAATTTTGAATATTGTTTAGCAATTTTATGGCAGTCTATTGCATTGGCTCTTCTTCCAGAAGCTTTATAGTTTCTATCTCATGCATCACCTCCTTGCCGACAACTTGAAAATTGGCTTATTTTTAGTTTTGTACTTCTCTTAACAAGGTTTTCAAGAGTGTTTGAAATTTCCTTGAAATCAACTTCTGGGTTCTCGTTTTTATCTGGAATGAGATCAATAAAATGAAATTAAACAAAATTAGATCGGCAAGTCCAATTAGGACTCTCTTGTAGATATATTATCTAGATTCTCATTGTTCTCCCTTCTCACAACGAAATTGCTGGAACAACAAAAATAACACAAACAAAATAAATTGATCAAATAGATACTACATCAAGACTACTTGGCATTACTAAAAAGAATTTGCATCAATGATTTAGTTTACCTATTGATTCAACAAAACCAGTGCCAAAGTGTGTACTTGACAATAATGGTACAACTAAACATCTCTAGTGAATTGCTTTTGACACTAAAAGAGAAAACAATTACTAGAATTCACAATTCTGATAGCACCTACAAATAGTTGAAACAAACATAATGTACAATTTAATCAAATAAAAAAGTAACTTGAAGATATGTACCTCTTGTGAGATATGACAGTTTTGGTCCATTACTAGACAGTGTTTCGGCCATGTCAAGCGTGGCCAGCAGCGATGCTTGTCACGCAGTGTTGACGGTTGGCCACGAAATAGCCTTGCATGTGTTGTAAAGCATCTCATGCATCATGAAAATAGGCTAATTGGCATTGAAAATGACTTGTAGCAGGGACCCAAAGTATGACTGTTGGTTAGGCCAAAGCGTGTTGTTTTGGCTGCCGGTCATAAACTGTAAGCCAGAACGGTGTTTAGGCCGTTTCTCCAAGTGTGTATTGTGTACTTAGCATTTTGGACAACATGTAATGGAGATGTCCAGTGAGTAGTATCAATGGACAGGTCCAATAGATAATTTAATGGAGCTGTCCAGTTAAGAGAGTCTAAGTTCTCCTTTGACCAGTCCCTAGAATTAGGACACCTAGCAGCTGCTTGAACCAAGGATATGAGGGTTTGTTGACACCTGTCCTCCCCCTCCTAAAGCTGACCCTCCCCCTCCTAAAGCTGTCCCTCCCCAGCCAAAGGACCTTCACCTTGGAAAAATTCGTATATGCCATTACCAGCCCCAAAATAGACCATCTATAGTGCTGTTTGAGTGAGTTTGACGGTGAAACAACTAGCCGGGACCATAGCGGGATAGCTGGGGCAGTCGAGAGCAAGGTACGGTGGATGGTTTAGCATGTAAACTACTCAAACCAGGCCAAGTAAGAGGCAGGGGCTGCTGTCAAGTATGGTTCATGGCTATCACACCCGAACCAGTCCCTAGCGGTGTTGTTGCGGGACAAACCAGTGATGTTGCGGTGCAAACTGAGGTCCGGTGACCATGCCTTAACAGTCCACAAGCATGTAGCATGCATGAGTAAGGTAGGATAGTAGCATGGCCAAGTGACGGTGTGGTTGCGGTGAGCAACGTAGGACTGTGCGGCGGTAGAAACGATGCTTTCACCGCCAACCAGACACGAACCAGTGTTGAGTATGGTCCTTTGGCCACAAAACATCATGACTCATGAGTTATAACTTATAAGTCAATTATGTATGGTTGTAACCCACGGGTTTTGTGTATGTGAACCAGATTTCGCATGACACGAAGCGGGGGACCCGAGCGGTGAGGCAGCGGCAACGCCTAAGCGACGGCGGGTCGGTAAATAGGTGTAAAGGTGCGGATTCCACCTGAGCCCGAAATCTCATGTTATTGAAAGTAAAAGTATATATATGTATGCATGTTGTATGACTGTTTGTGCATGACTTGCATGTAATTTACATATATAAATTTTTATATTACATGATTATGGACATGAATGGAATTAGTAAGTATATGACTTGCATATTGGATGGTTTTCTTGTTGGATGGTAGAATTGAATTGGTAAGGGAATGGTAAGGATGTACTATTGTGTGATGAATGACATTTGCATCTTTGGAAAGCGGCGTCATGAACCGCTGTTCCAAGGACCATGAGATAAGCGTTTATGTTCCGAGACTCAGGATTGAGGGGATAAATGTCCTCAGTATTAGTACAGTTTGATGGATCGATTGGTAAGGCCGTTGGCAGACCCTGGCGTGGGTAAATCGCGGTCTATGGTATTGGAATGGCTTGGAAATTGAATTGGCATGGAACCAGTCTTGTAGACTGCATGGTTAGGAACCAAATTATGGCTGGCTTTTGTGTATTCTTATGTTATTTGATTTCCTAACCTCAATTGGCTGGCCTATGCATTGCATGATAATTTAAATGTTTTTATGGCTGAAACTGATATTGTGAAAAGCTATTTTATATAGTATTTCAGTTGCGTATTTAGTTCCGCAACATGAAACTTCGGGTTCATGCGTGGATGGAACTAAATACCGCACTGAGAAATGGTTCTCTTTCTCACGTTTTCATATTTTCATGGGTTCCAGGTTGAAGCCGGGTGGAGCGCACGAAAGGATTAAGCCTAAGTAATGACCATGTTTTGCTATGCTTTTGTGTGCTGTGTGTATAATTGTTTGCCATGTAAATTGTGCTTGTATGTTATGTAAATGCTTGAATTGATGTTGCTTTGAATGAACTGTTTGTACATGGGCTGGGACATGTGATAAACTGAAGGGAATGGGTACCTTTATGGCTGGATACTTGTGTTTACAAGGGAGGGAAGGTTGTCGTTTTTATTTACATGGTGTACAAACATGAACTATAATTTCTCCAAAATCAGAGAAGAACAAAAATTAATGGCAGAAAAATACAAATCTTATTTGGATTTCGTTAGTATGGTTTATGAGGCACTAAGGGTCGAACTCCCTTGCTACGCTGCGTTAACCCAGCGCAATCCCAACAACGATCTTTTCTTTTTCTGTGTTAAATAAAAAAACAATCGGTGTTGCTTCGTCTGGCGATTAATATCCTGTCACAGATCAAATCAATCGAACGGCAAAAATATTTGTTTACATTCTAGATCTAACGTGTTATATCTCTTGATATGCGTGCTTTAATAAGTAGTATAGATTTATTTTGAAAAAATTAGATATTTACCACCTCAAAATTGAAAAATTAAAATTTTGACACTACAAAGTTTAACTTTTGAAAATTGCCATCCTAAATTTAATTTACTTAAAAAATTACCACTTTTTGTTTCTAATTTTTTATATTGACCAAAATACCCTATACCTTTTCTCCCTCCTATCTCTCTTGTTAATATTACCTCTGCCTCAGGGGTTTACCGATTTTTTTTTTTTTTAAAAATCACCACATGCTTGTCTCTACTAATATTCATTTAGACTTATTTAGACCCAAATTAGCTTCGAATAATAATTGTATAATAATTTATAAGGGAAAAAGGATATTTTTTTTTTTAAAAACGTGGCAACCAACTTGGTTGCTTCAGATAAATAAATATTTTTCCAATTAAATACAATAACTTAGGAAACTAAATATGTGTTAGGAAAACACAAGCAATTTTTTATGACCGACTGATATGAAAGGATCGAAAGTCCATTCTTTCGTGCAAAAGTTGCTCATCTATTTCACGCCGATGTGCTTTGGCAAATGTCGATGACGTCCCAAATAATTACCAATTACTTGTTTCACTTCTGAAAATAATATGCAAAATCACTTTTTTGTAATCGATAGAACTCCGTAGGCATAGGCGATTTTAACAATATTTTTCAATTCTTTGGTGGAAAAGATTATTCGATATTCATTTTTCTTAAAATAAAATCGTTAGAAGTCCTTAAGCACATGTGATTTCGGCAAGAGAGAGGAGGGAAAAAAGGAATAGGGTATTTTGGTCAATATGAAAAATTAGAAATAAAAAGTGGCAATTTTTTAAAGTAAATTAAATTTAAGATGGCCAGTGGCGGATCTAAAAAAATATTTAGGTGGGTCTGACAACCTCTGTTTAAGTCTTCAGCCCCACCTTTGAGTGCTTCAATGGCAGAAAAAATTAGTTAGGGCTAAAGGAGGGGCTCCAAGGGCTCGACGGCGTGAGGTGGGGCTCTAGCCCCACCCGCCCCGGTGGTAGATCCGCCCCTGAAGATGGCAATTTTCAAAAGTTCAATTTTGAAGTGGCAAATTTCTTATTTTTCAATTTTAAGATGGCAAATATCTAATTTTCCCTTTTTTTTCACAAAGGGTCAATGTTTTAAGGAGCCTGCAATTGCAGGCCTCTCATCTAATATTGATCTAACGGTTTGATTTTGTGCCATTAAAGAAATACATGCATTGAACGCGTGAGAAAGTGTTTATAATCAGTTTGTTTCGTCATGTTTTTGGGAAATTATTTCGGTATTTTTACAGTTGTATGAACGCATGAGTTTTTAAAATGACTTGTGTATGCATGTGTTTAATCAACGTACAACATAGTAATAAATTTGAAAATACCATTATGATGAAACATTAAAAAACCGAGTATACAAAATATTAAAAAAAAGATATACAAGTATAAGGGAGCCGGTGGCATAAGAATAAGGAAATTAATTTTGGTGTGTTTGGATGCATAAGAATAAGGAATCGGATTCCTTATTCTTGTAAAACCCAAATAATACAAGAATAAGAAATTTGCATTGGTTACGAAATGATTTCAGTTAACAAAGCAAAGAAAAGAAAATAAAAATAAAATTGAGATGAGATGTACCATCCATCATTGCAATTTGCTTCTCTCAGGGTGTGTTTGGATAGTTGGAAGAAAGAAGAAGAAGAAGGAAGAAGAAGAAAAAAAATTATAAACAATTTAAACTCTTCATAAAGTTACACACTTCCCAATACTTCTTCCCACTTCTTTCCTTCTTCTCTTCTTCCCGCACCTATCCAAACGCACCCTCAGAAAATAACAATATATTGTACACGTAACTACATCATGACCAATGTAGGACAAAGAAAATCGAAGTCAATGGACTTCCTCCCATAACAGTCTACTGTGGTACCAGTGCAGACTTTAGTAGTTTTGTGTTGTACAATTTTGCTTCTGATAAATCGAAGTGGTAGGTTATCTTTGGCCTACTTGTTTCAAAAAAAAAAAAGAAAAAAAGTCTACTGTAGTAAAAACAGCCAACTGTGTGGTTTACGATACAAAAAGATTTCCTTTTTGTACTTTTAAGAACATCAACACAAAGATGAACTAAATTGAATCAGTGGACAAGATCAAGCATGGTCTTCCTTCGAGGGAACCTCTGTGGAAGGCGGAGGGACATTGCATCTTCTATCTCTATAGGCAAGTGTGTGGCCACAAAAACTATACCACCTTTCTTCCTGTGTTCTGCTATGATATACTCCAGCAATCGCACACCTTCGGCATCAAGTGCAACAGATGGTTCATCGAGCAGCCAAATCGGCCTATCAATTGCAAGTAACCGTGCCAACTGCAATCTCTTCCTCTGGCCCATTGACAACATTCTCGCTTTCTCATTCATAAGCCTAAACATATCCATAGATTCTGTACTTAGTATGCCGATGTTAAGTCTGTACTAGTGTTAATACGACCTGAACCAAATAGGTCAGGTTGAATCCCAAAGAAAAGAAACTTGATAAGTCAATTGACAAAAACCCAACCTGGCCCAAAGCCAATCTAATGGAAGCCCAAAAGCACTAACCACCAAAAATTACCATGAAGAATAATTAATAACAATTAACACTAAATTGGTACTATTTTATTTGTTATAGCAAGGTATTTCGTGCCCATCAAACAACAAGGACAGAGACTTTATCTCAAACAAGTTGAGGCAGGCTAGAAACAGAAATCAACCAGACCAAGTATTTTCTGCCCAACATGCTTCTACAATCTGATTAACTGTAACAGGTTTATCTCAAGTGCTAGTCTTACATACCAGACTTGTCATATATACTTTAGCTAGGTTTTAGTTCTATTTTGTTGCTTCTCTTTATGATCTTCTTTTGAGTTTGCTACCTGAATTAATTATTATAGCCTTTAATGATCTGAAAAAAAAATAAACAGAGAAAAACTGACAAGTATACCTGCCAAGACCCATGAGCTCAAGTGCACCTTCCGACTTGCCAATCTTACCCTCAAGTACCTCAAACCACTGTACATTCTCCAGTACTGTCAATCTATCCTTTATCGCATCTTTTAATGACATCCAATTTAACTGTAGTTTATACTGTTGGAAAACACCACCAGATTGAATATCATGACCGTTCCACAATACCTCTCCTGCTGAGGGGCGCGAAAAACCAGCCAGCATGCGTAGAAATGTGGTCTTCCCGGACCCATTAGCACCAGTTAAGACAAGTGCCGATCCATCATGTATTGACACATTTATGTCACGAAGCACGATTTGTGCATTGCGCATGCATGAGACATTGTTTAGAAGGATGCGTGGTGGCGGGGGTCTGAGTGGTGGCATTTCAAGGGCTATGAGTCAGGATTTACTAAATGAATCCACAGTAACTCAAAAAATACAAAATCATAGTGAAAAACTCCGTCTCCTTTGTTTGAATTGACTGGAAATTGTAGATACATGCCAATTAATATAATTGTTAAAATGAAACTAGAAGAAAATTCTCTGTTAATGCAATTATATTTTCAAAAATAGCATGGAAGGGCACATCCACGGTTCACTAACCACAGCCAAGTTACAGATTATTGCAGTGGTTGGTTGGGGATCAAGCATGCTACAACAACCATAAATAAAATTCTTCAATTATATCATATATGCAACCTTGGCAATGCAAAATCAGTCTACTGATTCTTTCCCAAACTATAGATTCTGCTAAGAAAAATCAACATATGTACCTTGTTGTGGAGGGAAGAGAGATGAAAGTGAAATTCAAGCCAATAATATGAACCTCAGGCCTTCGTAGTAGCAACTGAAACATTAAAAAAAAATACATGTATCATTAATGGAAGCAGTTGATTGGCATTGCCAGTTTCAAGGTCATTTACACTTGCAGGTAGTTTCAGGTCAATGGAACCTTAAAGTCCCAAATATTAAAAAAGAAAGAGTTCACAATTAACAAGAGGAATTTAGTTTTAAAACTAATTTAATTACAAATTTTTGGAGCATTTAATTGCATGTACCTGAAGAAAGACATATTTTTTTAAAACAATTTCGTTAGTTAAACCAGGTCCATGTCACTATACTTTTTGAAACTCATAAAAGACATCATGAACTTCAGAAGTTATCTACCAACATTTTTCAGAAGCATAACGGATTACTATAAATCTTAGATAAACTATATGCAAACAAATCATCAATTGTTTGATTGCTCAGCTCATATATTTGCAGAAAACTAACACTTTGGAGGAAATCAATTTCATGGGTCAAATAAAGTAATTCCGTGAAATAACAACATGATTTTGAGATTGGAAAAACATGTACTTTAAATTTTCTCTAAATCCTATTAAAAAAAAATATACATTTTAGACTGGAGCCGAAAAAATCAAGTACTAAGGACAACAATCAATAGAACTATGACCAAGACTATAATATCCTAATTTGCAAAAAAAAAAAAAAAAAGACCAGAAAACAACCAACCAATTGAATGAACTCAATGGAAATCAATCTAACGGGTCAGATCAGGTCTATAAATAAGATAAAATTGTGAGTTTGTAGAAGCTAACTAGTACCTCGGGTTTCAGCAAAAGAGGAGAGAGGAAGCAGGCGGCTTCAACGGAAGCCTCGCAGTCAAACTGAACAAAACAAGAATAATATTCTCGAATCAAAAAGAAAAATGAGAAAGTAATTTCACACCGTCGACTGAAGAAAACGAGGAGGAGAATTCGAGAGTTGAGAGCCGCTCAGAATAGAAGAGAATTAGAGATCGCTGTGCAGGAGGAGAAGGAATAGTTGTCTGGATCCGGACCGCTCTTAATTTCAAGCGTCCGATCAAAATGGACGGTTCGATTCTCTGTTCGCTTGTGAAACAAAAAGAAAAGAAACGGAAGGGAACGGCGGTAAGGAACGGAAATCTTAAAACAGTTTGCAGAACCCTTCGAACGGAACGAACGTCCTTCTCTATGAAATTGAAGAAGTTTTAATACAGTTTTTAATTTTCTACTGGCCTTCGTGAAATGGAGTTTGTTTAACTATAATATAATAGTACTGGTATTAAAACTGTATTAATCAGAAGCTGTTAAAACCTTTAAGAAGGCCAATTAGAAATTGAAATCTTTTCTTTTAAGTTATTTAATTGGACTTCTGATTTGCTAATCAGAAGGTGTTTGACAAATTGTCTTTGACCCAACAATTTTACAAACCCTTTCTCTCTGATACAGGTTTTCGTGTATTTTTCACAATGCACACAAGGTGTTTGATGAATTGTCTGACTGATGATTTGTCTTTCTTTGGACCCGGTGGGTTTAGCCCAAGAGAAGACTAGAGTGTTAAAAGCACTACTCGAATATTTGTTGTCCAAATATATGTGATCCCATTGCTTCCCATTGTTAAAAGTACTACTCGAATATTCTTTAATAGACACGTAATCACCCCACCAGCCCTTTTAACAACTTTACTAGATTCAAATGCTTGCTACATCTGTAATTATTATTACGTAGTGATACTCATAGCAGAGTATGACAGTAATGTAATTGATTTGTATTTGCATGTGGATATACTCTAATAAAGTACAATAAATTAAATAGAATGAGAAAAATGGGCTTCAACCACTTAAGTTGTGCTCAAAACAGTATATGCCACCAAGCCCAATGTAAACTGGCCGACTAAATTTCTCCTTTCCTTTTCTGTTTTGTGGTTTTGCCTCCAAAGAGTAAAAAAGAACCCAAGGCAACGAATAAAAAAAAAAAAGGAAAAGGAAAAAGAATTGTTTCTGAGAAAAAAGATGGCACCTTTCTTCTCTTCCTTGGACAAGCCTGTTTTATAACAGAAGTGCAAATTTCCTCCTGGACTAATCAATCCCATTTGGCATCTACCTTCTCTTCTCTGAGTATATTAACAAAGAACACAACAACAAAGAGGATGGAGGCCAAGCCCCCAACAATGATAGATAATTTCAAGGAGATGGTCAGATCGAGCGAAGACTTCCTCAAATCTAATCTCATAAAGAGTTTGAACAACAACAACAACAACAATCAAAACCATAGTCATAGCCCAGTAATTCTCTATAAATATATTTGATTTTTCCCATGTTTGTGATTTCTTATTCGGTTGCACTGCCCATGCTTTTGGTGATGTCTTTATATAATACTACCAGTTTGCATGACTGTTATATTTTGTGTGGTAAACATTCAAATTACTCTTGTCATAATTTGTTAAGGTGTTGCACTGGTAACAACATAAATAGCTTGCATGTAACATGTTTGTTGAAATGCCTTATTACCCTTGTCATAATTTAGTGCAGTGTATTTATTTACTTGTGTCTAATTCCATTTATTTCCAAAATACAGGTTGATATATTGAAACGTTTACAAAGAGAGGCATTTTCAGAATTAATGAAACTAAGAGACAGACAAGAAAAACTTGAAAAAATGGTACTGTGTCAAAAGTTCAGCAAAGAATCCCCTTTCCGAGATGCCAGAACATATGTCAATGCTGCATTTACTGCAATCGGCTCTCTTCTTATTTTTGAGGATGATTTCCTCGAGTCAGCTGATCGAATGGAGAAGTTCGGCTCCAAAGCCGGTGTCAACTCAAGGCTTACATTTGAGACGGTAATTAGGGAGAGAGATTCTTTAGTTGCTGAGTTTGGTGCAACTGGGCTTGAGTCTCTTGGTTTGTATAGGCTCATGTGCCGTACAAGTATAAATGACTTGTTGTCTCTGGTTGTGGTGCCGATAGGCGCTCAGTGCTCCAATTTCGTAATGAATTCTAGCTCCAGGAAGGTAGTATATTACTGTTGTATCATTTATTTATTTATTTTCATTAAATTATCACCAGTGCTCCAATTTCGTAATGAATCCTAGCTCCAGGAAGGTAGTATATTACTGTTGTATCATTTATTTATTTATTTTCATTAAATTATCACCAGTGCTCCAATTTCGTAATAAATTCTAGCTCCAGGAAGGCAGTATATTACTGTTGTATCATTTATTTATTTATTTTCATTAAATTATCTGCTCAAGTCATCCCTTCATTGAATTGTATCTCTAGTTGTTTTCTTTTATTAGTTTTTCGGTGGGGTTGTGGGGAGCCCAATTGACTTATATATTTCTCCCTTATGTCTGAACAGTAACTGTATTTTGGTGCAGTGCCAGCCTTGAATTGGTTCAACTGTGTACCGATAGTGATGTTCTTCTCTTTTTTTCTCTTTCTATTTTGAACTGTGTTCATCGAGGTCATTATGGAAAATGTCTCAAACTGTGGGGGCTAGTTGTGATTCCTTCACATTAGCTCTTTTGGCTCTGCATCTGCGCAGAGAATTCAATTTATTGCAAAAAACAGGTTTTCCAGCTTATTGGAAATCCTAGATCTTGCTAATAGTAATTTGATCATGTGAACAATCATCATTATAATTTATCACTTTTGGTTCAGGGGGACAGTGATGTTCTTCATGCAAGCGGATCCCCAATATTTCACCAGTATCACGACTTTGCGGCTGGTGTAACCTTAAGAGGGTTAAATTTTGGGGCCTCTCTGGCCCAACTGGTATCGGGTCCATCAATGGCAAATGCCACATCTGATTTGGACAATTGCCATTTCACCACGTTCAGTCAGATTACATACAAGCCCTTAGAAGATTTGAAAGTTTCCCTCTCCAGTCTATGGCAGATGCGCAGACCATCATCCCACTTACTCAAACTCAGTAACCTTACCATACCACTAATCCATTTGAAAAGGTCTAGAGATTCTGAGGTACTGATACAAGGCTATGATACTGCTGGTACCAGTAGTAGTACCAGCCATTCTGTTGCTTTAATGGTAGATGTGGAGTACCTCGAGAGTACCAAATTGGAGAGTTGGGTTGAGGTCGACAAGCCCCTGAATGAAAATTTGATAAAATTTGGGGTTTCTTTTTGTGATATGCCGGAGAATGAGCTTGGCTGGGGGTTGCGAGTTCGGGGAAAGGGTAAGGGCAGTTTGTTAAGAGCAGAAAGATTTCAGATGGAGGGGTTTTTGAATTTTGACCTTGGTAGGGGTGGCAATGCAAAATTACAGCCTGGTCTTGTGTATGTCACAGAAGGGGGGAGCCGTGTTGCTGCTCTTGTATTGAGATCTTCTTGGTCTATGTGATTTGATGGAAATATTTTTTTTGTATGTTAAAAAATTAGTAGTTCTTTAAATAAGAATCTAATTATTATTGCTTCTTTTTGTGTGTTGGATATTTGTTTTGTTTATGAGGTTCTTTTGGGTTACTGTTTACTTCTCTATTGTTATCACCTTTTTATATATATTTTTTAAGATGGAGATACTAGCTTGTATATATGTCAGATTGATTGCATATAAAAGTACAGATATTTCGTTTATAAAAATTGTACAAATTTTGTAGCGCCATGAGCCCATCATAAAATCTTGCTCGAGTCACTGAGTATTTCTCATTTTCCTTTTTTTTTAATGAAAAATAACTGTAGACTCATCGTGTACATGGTTTCAAGTGTCCCGCTTCTATAGCAAAAAATTCACAAATTTGGCTAAAAAGTGGCTGTAAGGCGTAACGTCACGCTTGAGAAACATGCTCAATCAACCGTATCAGTGCGATCCTTTTCCAGTTAAACCTGTGAGATTATAATCTAATATAATATATTTAGTACGAATCTCGTTTTGATATTAGAGATGGTTTTTAAATCAATCAAAACCGACCAAACAAAGAACAGACAATTTACATACCTTGCTATTCCTATCTGGAAAGGAGTGAAGGATGAAGTATGTGTTGACATTTTGTTCTTAAACGAACCAAGTTTTCCGAGATGCCTAGCTCGAAACTGAATTAACCTGAGGCTGAGAATAAACGATGCATGTCTCCCGTTCAATTCATGTTGCCAGTACAAAATTAGAAAAATCTATATATCTTGAGCACGATAAATTTTATTGGAATATTATTCCGATAAATTCTAAATTAATATTAAATATTATACCTAATATATACCTTTTTTTTAAGAGAGACGGAGATTTTTGTTATCGAATTATTTTTTTTTAAATTAAAGTTGCATATGAGGTTTGAGCTCTTAATCTTTTGAAGGCCAGTTTAGTACACTTACTACTGAGCCACTGGTCCACGTGCACGGATGCACCTAATATATACCTTCAATTATCTTTAGTCAACTTATTATAAATATATAGGCTGTCAAATTTGGATTTCAAAATAACTCAATGTGCATTCTAAATTAATATCCAAGTATATATGTTATACATTTTTTTTCACTAAGTGCGCTATCTAGGAATATTTGGACACCGAGTAAGAAAGTCAACATCAAATGTGTATTGGATACTAGGTGAACGTGTATTTCGTGCAGCTTTGGAAGGCGATTTTAGAAGTTAATGGCAGCTGTAAAATACAATTTTACCTGATAAAAAGGGCTTGAAATTTTGTGTTTAACAGAAATAGACATATATATATATTGAGAGAGAGAGTGTTTAGCTATGGTGAGATTCATCACAAAAGATCTTCTGTGAGATGCAATCAAAACACATGAATTTGGTTCAAAACGATTGATCCAAACCGTTTAATGTGATTTTCTTATTGAAATCTCCATGCAGACTTAATTTTACATTTTTTCAAATTTTTTAAGTATTTTTTAAATTTTAGAAAATTGTTAATCTAATTAGTTTTGAACCGTTCAAAAACTATCATTTTTAGAAATAAAAAATACTTAAAAATTCTGAAAAAATGTAAAATTTGATCTGCAAGAAGATTTCATAGCAAGATTATTTTGAACCAAATTCATGAGTTTTGATCGCATCTCACGAAAGATTTTTTGTGATATATTTCACCGTAGCTGAACTCTCTCTCTATATATATACTAGCAGCAGTGCCCGCTCAATGTGCGGGCAATATTTTATTTGATATATTTCAAAAAGTTAAAGACTTTTGGTATGTGTGGGCGTACTTTAATATGTGAAAATATTATTTGACATGGATATATTATCAATTTCAATATTTAAAGTCAATATTGGCTTGATCGGCAATAAAGTAGACATGTGAACAATTTAAAAAAATAATAATTCATTGAAAATAAATATATTTCTCAATAAAAATTTCAAATAATAAAAGTATGTCATCTCAAATATATAAAAATAACGCAACATGACAAAATTCTTGAATCTCTCTTGCTCCATTGTTGTAACAAACAATGATCATACTTAAAAACATAGACTTGATTTGTAAAAATTAATAAATAAATTAAAATGAAAAACACAAATGTGCTCGATAAAAATGAAACGGGACACCCGTTGCTTTTCTTTTTATAATATCGAGTTATTTTTCGAACTTTTTATTTATTTATTTAATAATTAATAAAAAACATGCATATGATTAATCTTAATATTGTTATTGTACTTTTATTTTTAAGCCTAAATTCTATATTATTCCATTCCTTGATTAATGGGATTGTATTAATTATTTTTTTAAGATCGTCTCGTAGCTGCCATTAGTTGAATTCATGTGCAGATTTCTCAATCTAGTTTAACATATTAATCACAATCTAATTAAAATAAGTAAATACAATTTTTTAACCAGCCAATGATCTTGCTTATCTTAAAGACTCTCAATCGCAATCTAATTTAACATATTAATCGTAATCTAATTAAAATAGGTAAATACAATTTTTGAACCAGCCAATGATCTTGCTTATCATTGGGTGCGTTTGGATCGTTGGAAGAAAGAAGAAGAAGAAAAAAAATTATAAACAATCCAAACTCTTCACAAAGTTACACACTTCCCAATACTTCTTTCCACTTCTTCCCTTCTTCCTTTCTTCCCACACCTATCCAAACTCACCCTTTAAGACTCTCAATCGCCCAATTTTGTTATATTACTTCCAAAAATTCCACGGTAATTGTTTTCATCATCTCTCTATTTATTCCATATTTGTTCCTTTGATCCACTCCTTGCTTTAATGGGCAGATGATATTGACTCAATTGAAATATACAGAAGATATGACTCTGATTGGTGGCATGAAATGAATAGAATTACATTGATGGTAAAATAGGAATGAATCCAACGTCATTTGATATTTTATGCTAAATATTTTTCTTGTTAAAGACATTGAGTACATCATAGCATTGTTTTTCTTACATCCAACTTGAACCAGAGCGATAGACAATTATGAGAAATACCATATAGGAAGTAAATTACGGCAATACGGTACAGAGATGGAAATCGGTAGAATAAAATAAAACAAATACCCAACAAAAATAGAAAGTGATAAATGTGACAGATCGATCTCTCACATGCCATTACTTTTATTTTATCATCAAATGCCATTAATTTTCCCAAGACACGATGGTCATTAAAATACTGGATAAATGAATTCCTAGAGTAACAAGTCCAACAAGGAAAGAACAACTACGAAAGAATAAAATCTGATTTCAATCACGTGCCATTTATGGCTCCGATTCAACTTACAAACTCTCTTTATACCTGTCATTAATAAGAAAAATAACGTATACATAATAACATTTCATTTATTTTATCTGTTCTCACATCCTCGTGTGCGAGTAGCAGGTCAACTCTCGATCTCTTTAAACTGGGTATAAACTTTAGTGTTCAAATCATATCTGATCTCATTCCTCTCTATCTAATGCAGCCTTACTCCTCTTTGAACCAAATTCACCACCAACTGTATTGAACTAACAAAAACTCTTGTTCCCTCCCTCCATCTCAACTCTCGATCCCTGCACCTCTCTTTCACCAGCACAATATCTTGAAGTTAGATATTTTATATATATACGGGCATGGTACCAGGTACCATCACCATATTCATTCAACATAATTTTGTGCAATATTGTATTGAATAAAAATATAATTTTTTCTTAGTGCACTTTAGCCCGCAGCTAAATAATGGGCTTCGAAAGAAAGTAATTACAAGGGAACCGCTACATATATGATCTACATTTTGTTTTGGAACTTTTCAATGTCATATGTGACCAACATTTAATTAAATTATAATGGCATCACATTGAATCTTGCTAAATGACATATGGAATTGGAACATTGCTTTTGCTGTTTCCTGAACCATATACATGTTCGTGTTTGAACAAAGCAGCTTGGGATTTACACAAAATCTATAAATGGAAAAATATGAATCTGTCAATATCGATGGGAAAAATATAAGAACTAAATATAAAGGCAAAACAAATAAATTAGGATCTAGAAGCACTAATCTATCATGTAAGTTCTCCAACAATGAAAAACAAGAAAAATATGAAAAAAAACCCCCAATAATCAATACCTTCTATGGGCGCTTCTCTTTGATTATCTGAAATTTCCAGGTCTCCCGGATAGAGCTAATTAATGTATCAAAGAAAATACCACCATATTAGCCATTACTTCTATCAGAAAATAAAAAAGAAAATTGAAAATAGAAAAACCGATCACCTCCGTGTGCATTCAGTCAGCGTGCAAACAACCCAATCACAAAACATAACGGCAATCTAGAAACAAAAAATATAAAAATTGAAATAAGTTTGGAGCCAGAGATAGTTTGTATCATTGCAAGCACCAATCTCAGTGCAGACAACGATGTATTAATTAGAAATCAAGTTTGGTAGAGTAATTTTGAAAAATAGAATACTCCATTGAACAAATATTCTCCAAAGCTATTGACATATTCTTTCACTGAGCTTAAAATATTCAGTAAAAATGTTGACAAAAGAATTCTTAAAAAAGCTGAATAATATTTAATTGGAAAAAGGTGCTTGGTATTATTAGAGCAGCCTTGATCTCTTCATAGGTAGCTGCATTTTCAAGCCTGGCAGTGAGGTTGACTACTAACACATCCACTATGCAGACATAGAATGCCATGCTTGTCAGCTTACCATTCAAAGGTGGGAGCACCTTTCCCACAGCCTGTATATTTTTCAATTGCGATGCGATTATTTCAGTGAAACTTGAACACAAATAGGAAGAGGATCAGGTAGATCTATTATATTAAAATTTCATTGAGGGTGATTATTAGATTTTGCCTTTTTTTTGCATGTGTGTTACCTTGGCAGCACCAATGTTGCTGGGGATGATGTTGAAGCTAGCTGCACGGCCACCTCTCCAGTCCTTGTTTAAGGGTCTATCAACAGTCTTCTGGGTGGCTGAAATAATAAAAATTAAAAAAATTAAATAAAAATTGTAAAAAATAAATAAATAATTAAGTTAAGCTATGAATGAACGACAGAAAATGAACCCAAAAGTTGTATTGTATTAACCAAGTGAAACATAAATAGCTCATGTAAAGCATGAAAAATTTTAAAAAATTCAAATATGAATTATTGAAAAAAGTTAATCTGAATTCACTTTATGCTCAACATGATTGATGGAGCTATTCTACTGCTGTGACATCAGCTCCAATGCTTTATGATTTGAAGTTAAGGTATCAATGACTGTTCTATAAGTAAATATAAATTTGTGAACCCTAATCAGCCAATTTACATCAGTAAATAAAAACAACTTGATATTACTTACCAGTGATTGAGTGCATTGTTGTCATCAAACCCTCAATGATGCCAAAATTGTTGTTTACAACCTGGCATGCCATAACATATTTAAAACTCACTAACATCATTGTAATCAATCAAGATTAACATTCTGAAAATGTCACAAAAATGTGAAGGCAAATTGCATAATTTTACCTTGGCAAAGGGAGCAGCTGGCATTGGAAACAATGTTCATGCCAGGTTTGTACACAGTCTCATTCACACCGACAACAAGCATTGGTTCATTTTTACTCTGCTGATGTATCAGCACTGGTACAACTCTTAATAGCGAGGCAGCTAGGGGTCAGTACCTTTGATAGTAAGAGGGAAAGGGAGGGAGAAAGAGAGAGAGAGACCTTGAGTCTATCACTTCTAGAAGTCTTGAATGGAACTTTGTTCCCAGTACCTGATCACCAAAAATTAAGTTACTTGTTCGTAGTTATTGCAGTTGTTCTGTGTATGTGATTGCGAGGTTGTTGGAGTATGAATGTGTGTATGTGTGAAAGAAAGAGAGAAAGACAGAATGAGAGGAATACATGAATCTTAGATACAGTTTTTGGGTCAAGAAATCCCTTCACAGTATTCCAAAGGAGCCTAAAGCCACTACCCGCATTCACCACAAACATTTGATGTAGCGTCTACACAATGAAATATTAATACACGGTTAGAATAACCAAATTGCAATTTTCATCATATGAATAAATAATCAATAATTGTCTCACCTCAGGGTAGTAATCACTATCGATCTTTTGCATCTTTAGCAACATTTCTCTTGCTGTTTTGCTGAAATTCTTAAAATCCTGTATTTACAGTAAAAAAAAATGATAAACAGATGTCTCGCATTGATGTTGTTTCTCTGTGATAGTGGTATGACTATGATAATTGATGTACTTTATTTTTTCCATGAAAGATAATTTCATAAAGTAAAAAATTGATATGAAATTACATACCACGCCATCAAAATCAAGAATGGTAGTTGTTGAGTCAAGGTGCCGTTTTACAGCAACTGAACATGCAGGAAAACGATCCCTAAATGCCCTCTCGAACTCTTGCACGTGATATTTTATGTACCGCTCAACGAAGGTTATGTGCATGAGTTTGCTTGGTTCGACCTTGCCGAGCCTCTCAGTGTATATTGGCCTCCCTTCTCTGTCTACCCCATGGTATCCCTGGGGATAATATTGTAATACCTCCTCCAACTCTTCAAAAGTAAAATCCTATGAGTTTAGAATTTTAAAACTTAGATACATCAAATGAATATTGGTATAATGTTGCTGACTGGTATCACGAAGATTATAAAAATACCAAATTATTTCATAGCAGTTTGCTTCTTTGCGTGGCTGACTTTTTTTTTATAATGTATCCATGTGTATATTGTTATTTTATTGTGCTTTATTGACAACACTGGGTTTTTAAGTGCAAAACAAAAATAATTCATGCATCAGGTTGATTGGTAGAAAGCTCATGTTAATCTGATCTGCAAATGAAATGCACATGCATCAGGCTCTTGAATGAGACATTTTATAAAACAGAATATTTTTAATAAAAAATAATAATTAACAAGAAAGGTCACCTCCAAAATTGTGTCAGCACCAAATTCTTTTCTCCACTGACCACATGTGAGTTGCCTTTTCAATGTCAAATTTCCTGGCTTTGAGAAACCTATCAAAAGAATCAAGCTAATTACAGCCAAATAGAAACACTCTCTTTGCTTTATATTGAAGTAAGTCAAAACACCTGAGGTTAAAATATGGGCTACTATGAAATTCTAACCGGTAGGACAATATAAAAATTATTCATCGTCTAGCTAAGCACCGACTCCGGTTCCACCTACACAACAGTAACTATTGACGAGACAAATTAGGAAAGAGAAATGCAAATAGGAGTAGGACCATAGAGAGAGGATGAGGGAATTAAAAAACAAATGATTACAGTACCAAAAAAAATCAGAAATTGCGATAAAAAAAAACTAAAAAAAACTTATAACCTCCATCCTTTTTTTAGATTCTCACGGCGATGCTTTCTCTAGCGAGCCCAATCAACGAAAGACGAATACAAACTGGAACACATTTTAATCCCTGGCGGATCCGTAACAATCTCAATTCGAAGAACCCGGTTGGAGAAATTGACCAAATTGAATGTAAATTCAAAATTAGGACCTTGAAAAACCAAGCTCCATGATCGCTAAAGGGTTGAACAAATTAGTTGGAGAGGGTTTCTAGTTGTATACCTGCTAATTAAAGGATCGTTTGGTGGGGGAGGGAAGAAGAAGTGGACGATGAGATTAGCAGAGAAAGAAACCCTAAAAAAATAAATTTCGAAATGAAAATTGATTTTGGAAGATGCGGCGAGGTTGAAATAGATGAAGTAACCTAGGATTACTATTTTCAATTCAGGCTTCGATCTGGGAGGTGCGGCGCAACCTAGGAGAAATAACCCTAGGTTTGAACCTTTCCTTTCTGGCCATGATAGGGTGGGGGGGGGGTGTGCGATGATGATTTCCATAAAATTGGAAGGGAAAAAAAGGAAAGCTCTGGACACAGACTTCAAAGGGAAAAAAACCCTACACTGAAGCGACCCCTTGCGCAGGAGAAAGGAAAAAAAAAAGCGCCTAGAAAAGAAAAAAGAAAAGCACAGAAGACGGAATCGAACCGTCGCGCGTTAGCGGACGAACCAACACACTTTACCAACGCACCGTCCAGGCAGTTCATGATAAAAGGTCGACCTTTTAGTCTTATATTTGAATCTGAACCGTAAATCATAGTAGATTAACAAAATCAATGATCCATATTTGATATTAGAGAGGTGTAACTCCCTTTTATCTCGAAGTTTATGCCTGTTCTACTGATGCTTTATAAGTAGTGGAGATTAGACAACATGCAAGCATACATTCTATGATTTACGAAAATTCTATTAATTATGTGGTCAGATTTTTTTTTTTAAAAAAAACGTCATGAGCAAAGTACAAGTAGACTTCATAAACATTTATCGAAACATAAGTAATTCTAGCCCAATAGTTATTATGAAAACCATATATATATGTAGCTTCTAAACATTGTTGTTCTAAAACAAATCTTAGTTTGATGATTTTAAAATAACATTATGTATTATCTTTGAAATTAGGTAAGAACAAATGCCAAACAAAGATGAAATTAGGTGCAAAATACACCAATTAAAAGAAAAAAAAAACATTTATCTTTTTGAAGAGTTTTGATCACCTTTAGTCATGGTATATTTGAGGCTAAGATTTCATGATTGCAAACGTTTTTTTAACTTTGTCATCATAATGATATAATGATGATTGATGATAAAGGATGAAACAAGCTATAGACCTAATCGTCATGCTGTTTTAGGTAATTCTGTCCCCCTATGATTGTTTGTACGTAACAACTAACGACCTTTTAGTTACAGTAGTCATAGTCATGACCTGTCAAACGTTAAAACCGGAAGTGGAAACTCAGAGTTTCGTTTACGTTCCGTTTTGGTAACAGAACAAAATTTCTGTTTCGTTTATGTTCCGTTCCGTCAAACGAAACATATTTATGTTCCGTCCTTCAAATTCTATTGGCATCGTTTGGATATAGGAAGAAGGAAGAAGGAAAAAGGAAGAAGGCCCAAATTTATTATAAACAATCCAAATTCTTCATAAAGTCACACACTTCCCAATACTTCTTTCCTTTTTCCCTTCTTTCCACACCTATCCAAACGGAGCCATTGATTTCAGTCTATTACTGTCTATTTTCGTATTATGTTTAACGTTCCATTCAATTCCTTCATTTTTGTTTTCGTTCCATTTTTAGAAACGAAATTGGTTTTCTTTTTCGTTTAATATTCTATTTGGACAGAACAAAACGGAACGAAAATGTTCGAAACGTAACGAAATTGACAGGTCTTTATATATAGTATATAAAAGGAAGCATACTTAAGGACAAGAAAAAAATCCAACAATTAATTTTTTCCTACACAATTTCTTGCTCATGCTTACTCGTACTCATTTTAGTAAGAGCATATGCGTTCATCAAAAAAAAAAAAAAGTAAGAGCATATGCTCGGCTTCATTTGGCATTTGTTATTACCTAATTAAAATAAACTTTTGACATAATTTAGATCAGAATAATTTTTAATTAACCCATGTCATACTACAAACTCATCATTCAAAAACCTTCCTTTATTTTTCAAAGGACGGACTCTTTTTTTTTTTATTCCATAAAGATGCAGCTTCTCTGTGACATGTACTTTTTTTTTCTGATAAGCAAAGGTAGATAACACCAGATAAGCCCATAAAATCAAAGCAGGAACAAAATAGCTGAAGCACTGTACATGGTGTGTTTGGATAGGCCGGGAATAGGAAATAAGAATAAGGAATTTCGATTTGCGTGTTTATTCTTATTTTTGCGCAAAACAAACGGTATAAAAATAAAGAATTTGGGCCCTTATTCATATACTAACAAAACCATGATATAAGAATAAAGAATAAAGATAAGCACGTAAACCGAAATTCCTTATTTTTATTATCTATTCATGACTTATTCCGTTGCATCCAAACACACAACTAGGAATAGGATGAGTCAAATAGGAAACATCCATGTTGAATGGCATGTGCACATGCATGCTCTGTCCCCTTCTATATCTGTGCTCCACCCCTTTCAACTTTTGAGTTTGGCTCCTCTCCATTGCATAATGCATTAAAGAGTCCTAAAAGAATGTCTTTCTATTTTAAATCAGAATGAATAAATTCAATCTGAAATGTTTGATCAATAAGAACGGTCTGGATATACTTTGGAGCTCATTCGTACAACTGGTGTCTCGTTGAGGAGCAAAATACAGTGAAGAGAGATGAAATGTTTAGAGCCTTGGTAGGGTCATCACTCACCAGTCATGACATGAGGAATGGCAAAATTAAAGGTTACCTAACCTTCCTAGGATAGAGCAACGAGGAACATCGGTTAGTATTTCACAATTAAATAATTGATTAATTGTCATTATCATTATCCGAGGTATAATGTACCGAATAAATTAAAATTCTACATCTGTACGGACACAAATTAAAAAATTGGTATAATAGAAAAATTAGAATGAATATTGTCAAAATCGAACGCTTGCAGTTTTTTTGGCATCCGTTACAATTTACCTTTATATTTTTATAAATGTTCTAATTAAATAAATTTCAAAATTCAAATAAAAATGGTAAGATGTAATATTATATATATCATTTCTGTCCGTGTATATAAATTGAAGATGATTCAAATGCCTTTATTTTCATACTTCTATCATGGCTGCGCCTTTCAATTCTAAATAACAAAATGGAACCATTAGATGTGATCTAATTACTTTATCTACTTGCACATAAAAATTACTGACAATTTGACTTCCCTTTTACATGTGCGTAGAAAAATGACTTTTAGACAAAATAAATAAAGTTAAAAGGTCGAAAGTTTTTATATGTGCGTAGAAAAACGATATTATCACATCCAACAGTCTTATTTTAAAATTTAAATCCTGAAATTTGGATATTTAGATAATGATAACTTATTGTTCAGAGTTCGCTCCTACAAAGCAATTATATACCACAAAAATGAGTCAAGTTTAAAAATATCAAAATCCCTTCGAATGTCCAAGTAATAAAAAATAATACGAAAGAAAATTTTCTGACGTTTATTTCATATAAAATATAAACTATAGAGTCTAAGACAATGAACATAATTTCTTGGCTGATTATGTCAAGGTTTTGAAAAAAAAAATCAACATAAAAAAATTGAAAATTGATACAAACAAACAAACACTACGAATCCATTGAAAATTGAGATTAATCAGATTTCGTGGCTTATTAATCATTCAGACATGTAAAATATCCTTCCAATAGAGAAAGCGTCAGTTTGCTATCGATTCCTAATTAGTCTGCCGCTTAATTTTAACTTGGCAGTTGTTGTTTAAGTTTTGTCAAATGGTCTTGATTTTTTTTAATCTAAACAATTAACAAAGGTTCCTTTCTTTCCGAGTAAGACCAGATTTCCAATTCTAGTCGTACTGTGGGAAAAGTAATATAATTCTATATATAATTACAAAAAAAAAGAACTAGGTTTTCCGTATCAAATCACAACATAAAATTAAATTTTGGTTTTCTACAGGCACTAAAATTAATATATTCCACGTTGCAGATTGATTGTTATATTCGATTTCTCTTCTTACAATAATGTGAACTTTGAATTTATGTTTAAATCAAAATCAAGTCATTCCACTGTCCTTTTCTTTTTCTAAAATAAAAAATCTAATATTAATTTGACATATATTGTTGTCAATGCGTATGCATATCACCAACGGATTTGCCATCTTTGAGGTTTTTAGCATGCATTTTTTCCAACAAAAATGCTAAGGGGTGTGTTTGGATAAATCTGAATAAGAAATAAAAATAAGAAATTTGTTAAGTTGCTACTTATACTTTCTTACGTAAATGCAGTTGTACCAATTTTCCAGAAAATAGAACATAACATTACACCTCTCTACTCAAACTTCCACCACAAAGACCAACCCGGAAAAAGAAATAGATAAATATAAGCGCCTCCAATTAATACTATTAAAAAGTCACGAGGACTTTGAGCCAGCCTGGCATTGCGCATCCGTCCAGAATCTCCAATCCTCTCCAATTTCTCAAAAACAATGGAAGAAAAACCGATATGGACCGTCCGATCAAAAGAAAATCAATCTATCAGATCTTTAACCAAACGAACAGAAGTACATACTTCTCTCTCCATTACAGTGAAATTGGAGACAAATTTTTTTTTAGAGAACTGAACTTGGAGACAATTACTCGTGTAATTAACATTTCTTAAATCATCAAAAAAAAAAAAACATTTCTTAGTCGTTACTACAACACCACTCTCTCTCTCTCTCTCTCTCTCTGACAGCCCCACAAAAGAGCAAAGTGCCAAAGAGTGGAGTAGAAAGGGGTTAGAAAGACAGAGAGAGAGACCCATAACAGAACAGAGAGAGAAAACGGGAGAGAAACCGAGAAGGCGTAAGTCCAAGAGAAACCCAAAATTTAATGCCATCAGAAGGGAAAATCGACAAAGAAACAACTGGTTTGCATCCCTTTCTTTCCTCCACCCAACGCAACAATGCCTCAGCCGCTCTGAAATCCAAGCTCTCTCAAGAGATGTAAAGAGAAATTCGTGCTGCCCTGCCATGCACACACAAAGGTAATTGATTAGCAACTTTTGCAAAGGTGGTGCATTGGCTTTCTTAGTGTTAAAATTTAGTAATTTTTTTTTTTGGTTTTGTGCAGAGAGAGAATACTTCGAGTTGTAATTTGTAAAATTACGTCGAAGTGTGGCTTTGTGGGTGTGTTGAGGAATTCTCTAGACCTTAGACAACATTTGTGAAGAAGCTTGAGTGGGGGTAAAGTTTGTATTTTTGCAAAAGATTCATGTGGGATTCGTCTCCTTTTTCTAAAGGCTGCTTGAGGTTGGAATTAGTGTCTGTTACTTGATAGACAAAAGAATAATTCACATTGAATAAAGCCTGTGTCAAAGAGAATTAGTGAGATTTAATTTAATCATTATTATTCCCTCTGAACAAAGCATACAGAATAAAATAAAAGCAGGGTGAAAATTTGATTTCCTTGTCAGGTAGAATAGTGCTCTTGTACTATAGAAATTGAGAAAAAGGGAAGATAGAGAAAGAAGAAGGTAAATTTGGGAGGTACATTCCTACTGAACGTAATTGTTCGGTGAGGTGAACCTAATCCTTCTGGCTGGAAGAACGGTCTATTCATTCCCAATTTTGGTGAGATCAATTTGGTGAAAAGGATGTGCATATGGTTCCCTAGATGATATCAAACTAGCTATATCATCAACCTTTCCTTGCCTGCCTCAATTCTAAAAAGAAAAGCAAAAAAAGGGTAAGATGGCTTCGTGGGACCAGCTGGGTGAGCTGGCAAATGTGGCACAATTGACTGGTATTGATGCAGTGCGGCTAGTCAGCATGATTGTGCGAGCTGCTGCGACCGCCAGAATGCACAAGCGCAACTGTCGACAATTTGCTCAGCACCTGAGATTGATCGGCAACCTTCTGGAGCAACTCAAAATTTCGGAGCTGAAGAGGTAAAATAACAAATTACTCTTTAAATTACTATGCTCCTCTTGGGTGTAGGGCTTTGTAAAATGCTGTTTTTTTTTTAAAGCACATTATCCTAACAAATTTCTACTTTTGCAAAATTTGTCCAAGGTTTGCCCTGTTACAAATTTAACAGGCTGATACTTGCAGACTATTTGCTTTAAGTTTGTTATAAATGACAACAATTGTAAATGTCATGATGGTTATAAATGACAACAATTGTAAATGTCATGATGGTTATAAATGACAACAATTGTAAATGTCATGATTGTTGAGAAGCAAAGGCTATACATTGCATTACCTTTTGATTAATTTAACTCATTATTTTTTTTTGAAGATAAATTTAAATCATTATTAATTCATGTAAACACAACTCTATCAGAAACTTGTTTGGCTTAATTTTAAGCTCAGTTTTGACTTTAGAGAAGAAAGAGTAATTGCAGCTGGGTCCAATTTTTGAAAATTATCATGGCATTTCTTTCATACTGAAATAATGATGTGGGGTTTGTTCTCGAATACTTTCACAATGTTAATTTCAGAATGAAACATATTGTATGTAACTTGCAATACTGATCCTAAACCTTTTTGACAGTTCTTTCTGTTTCATACTCTTGCAGTGGGTAATTTTTATTTTATTTTATTTTATTATATTTTTTACCTTCTTGGTAAGGTATCCTGAGACGAGGGAGCCATTAGAACAGCTTGAGGATGCGCTGAGGCGATCATTTGTGTTGGTAAATAGCTGTCAGGATAAGAGCTACTTGTACCTGCTTGCCATGGGATGGAATATTGTGTATCAGTTTCGAAAGGCCCAGAATGAGATTGACCGTTACCTTCGCCTCGTACCGCTTATTACACTTGTTGACAATGCAAGAGTCAGGGTATGTAATTACTTTTGTTTTTGCATTTTGAATTGTCTCCGGTGAGATTTGTTCTTTTCTCTCTTTTGGGTTTGGATTCATAAAGAAATAATAAAGACATATTTTTGCCAGACAATCGGGGGTAAAATGCACTAAAGAAGAAAAGTTTCTTCATTTTTATTATTTTGAATGGCTAGTGTACGTTTTAGGGTTTGCAACTCTTATTTTTTATAAGTCAGGTGATGGCGATGTTAATTAGTTGTCTCAGATTCTGTTCCAATATAAATGTAACAACATTAACTAATTATTGGTCTGGCAAGACTTGTATTCTTTTTTTTTGCGACATTTAAAAGGTACGTATAATATCAGTTTTGAGTGGTCAGTTGTCTTGGGTAAGTTTCTATTTGGTTGTTAGTTAGGTAAGTAAGTGTGAGGCCCACAAAACAAACTATCTTCTGTTTTTATTTTCAGTGTTTGGTTAGACGCTGCTTTCATGGTCAATGTTTGTCTTTTTCTCTGTTAAACCATAATTCTCATCCTAAAAAGTTTCTCAGTGAAAGTTTTTGGTGTTAAAGTGTATTGAAGTTCCGAGGTGGGCACCGCTAACATTCACCATCCTAACATTCTCTTCTTTTTTTTTTTTCCTGTAAGAACAGAAATATGGAAACTAAAAGGTTCATTACTCATTTTTACTTTCTTTTGTAATATTCAGGAGAGGCTGGAATACATTGAGAAGGATCAATGTGAATACACATTTGATGAAGAAGACAAAAAGGTTCAAGACGCATTATTAAACACGGACGAGTTAAATCACCAAACCACGGTTTTGAAGAAGACTCTTTCTTGCTCTTACCCAAATGTACCATTGAACGAGGCTTTGAAGAAAGAAAAAGAAAAGCTGCAAGTGGAGCTGCAAAGGTCACAGTCCACCATGGATGTGCGTCAGTGTGAAGTCATTCAGCACTTGCTCGGTGTTACTGAAATTGTTGCAAGTACTCTTCCTGAAAAGAGCATTGCGAATAAAGTTGATTCAGATGATAATGAGAAGTATACGGATCATAAAGAGTATACAACAAAAAAGCAGACAGACACTTATGTTGCATCTAGGTTCTGATTTCTCAAAATGATCATACTTACACTGCATCTTAACATTATCTTTTTTTGTGATTTATTATAACATTGTAATAATGCAAACTGTAGCAGTCTGGTCTGGTTAGTAGTTCCAAGTTCCAACAGTCAGTTCAGTTTGGGTTCATGTCTTATAGTTGGATGGTCTTTTCTTATTTTAGAAAAAAAAGGGCATGATTTGGATCCAGCATGCTGACAATACAGCCATGAATCTGATCCAATAGTGTTTTGGGTGAGGTTAACTCCCCACCATGGATCAGCATTGAACAAAAATCAAGTATGGATTGTCATGTATGAACTGCGGTTTCTGTTCCTTTTTAAACTATTCCTAGTGAAAAATTATTGGTGCAATTAAAAGTTAAGCCTATTTTAACAAAAAACTGAAAATAAGCATTAATCGGTTGGGTTGAAGAATAGTGAATCCAAACCTGACTTGTTGGTCTTAATTAGCTCAGATCAGTCTTAACTGTTTAGAGTTTAAACTGATATTGTAAACACTATGTTGTGCAGAGGTTCTTCTCCAGTTACATCTGGCCATAATTATATGTCAAGCAGAGGGTTACAGATGCATGACGAATGGCATGCTGATTTGCTTGGCTGCTGCTCTGAACCTTCTTTATGTATGTAAACTGTTTTGGAGCTACAAGTAAAAAAACCACGAACCCTAATTTGTATGCATAATTTCTTTTTAATCTTTGTAGGCTTGAAGACGTTCCTTTTCCCATGTGGAACCTTCTCCAAAATAGCATCGGTTGCCAAGAAAAGGCCTGTTTGTATGTGTTTTCTTAGAATCTTGTGTTTGTTTTCGTTACATGATGTTAAACCAGTAATATAATAAAACTGAAACTGCAATGTTTCTGTTGTAGCATCGGCAGAGGCATGTAATGATTTGTTGGCGTATACACTTATACTCTCATGTTGCTGTTACACATGTTGTGTCAGAAGAAAGCTTCGACAGATGCTCAACATAACTGTAAGAATTCTTTTTTAAGTTTGTTTCATGTCAATTAATATTTGTTTTACCAAAGATACATGATACTTGCCTGATATTTGGAACTATCCTTGGAGCAACTTGCATCTAAGGGAGCTTTGGCAAACGAGCCTCTCATCACACATTATTATTATTATTATATTTATTAAAAGAAGCCATCCCATGATATTTTTTAAAATTGGTCCCTAAATTACTGGAGAAATTAGGAAGAAAGACCTCTCTTACTAGTCGCTTATTATCACCTTTAGCATCATTCAGAAAAGGTCACTAAGAATGATGCAATGGCAAAATATGATCACAACTAAACTGTATGATGTATTTGTACATAATTCAGCAGCATTAGGAAAGTTGTCATGTGTAATATCTCATTACAATTGCATTGAATAGTTTTTAAATCGACAGCTTAGTTGCTTTTTTATTGCAATTATTATTTTTTTTTAGAAAAGCTTGGTAGCGGCTACCGAGTATTTATTGCAATTATTGTTGTCATTGACTCATTGTCTTGTAATTACTACTAATTACAAGTTTTAAGGCATAGGTATCTTTTGTCAAGTCTGACTAACTGTGATTTTAGTTTATTCGCCTCAAACATTTCCTGGGTATTTTGCTTATACTGAAAGTATGGAGTTTGCTTCACAAACTTTTATCTCTCTTAACCAACTTATTATATCGTGGTTTATTTACTATAGGGAGGATTTTGTGATGATTTTCTGTCGCATCTCATGTGTTGCTGTTGCGCCCTCGTTCAAGAATGGCGCGAGGTTGAGATTCGTGGTGCTTATGGTAATTGCTCTTCACATTCAACTTACTTTCAATTAATTTTCTTGAATACTATTCATTAGTGAAGTTGATAAAAGTTGCAGGTGTGGAGAAAACAAAAATAAGCCCTCCTCCATGTCAGTACATGGAATCCTAATAGCCGTTTTATAGATATTGTTTGATGTAGTCTATTGTAAATTCAACACTTTATTCATGTGTTCAACTTCAGTTGGGTATATACTTTTCCTTCTTTTGTATGATATGGTGTCATATAGATGCTGTGTACCGAGTCAAATATTAGTGTCAATTAATTGTGATTCTCTTTTGAACCATTCAAACAATAATTTATATTAGTTTTCTTGATGTAAGAATAATTTAATTTCAATTGCTGACTGTTGTTATTGTTTTACTTGGTAGTTGGTAGCCTTCACTTAATCTATTTTCTGGGTTATGCTTGACCAACTATTTCTAACATCACTATCAGCTTACTTGACAGTTGACACCTAGTTGATTTTTCATAATATATATATATATATATATATATATATATATATATATATATATATAGAGAGAGAGAGAGAGAGAGAATATATATATATATATATATATATATATAGAGAGAGAGAGAGAGAGAGAGAGAGAGAGAGAATGGATTCAATCAAAGCGCTTTGACCGGAGTCTCAGTTAAACTCCGTCGGTTCTTAATTTTGAAAGTTCAAATGACCGATCCGAATGTCAAATATGATCTCCATATTGAAATCTCCTTGCCGACCAAAATTTTCATTTTTTTGAATTTTTTAAGTATTTTTTTCGAATTTTCAAAAACATCAATTTTTGTAGGGTTCAGAACAAATTAGATTAACGATTTTTTAAAATCCGAAAAAAATACTTAAAAATTTTAAAAAAATGAAAATTTTGGTTGGTAAGGAGATTTCATTATGGAGATCATATTTGATGGTTTAGATCGGTCATTTGAATTTTCAACATTGAGATCTGATGGGGTTTAACCGGGACTCTGGTCAAAGCGTTTTGATTGAAGGCTTTCTCTCTCTCTCTATATATATATATAGATGATTGCTAAAATACTATGCATAGCACGGATGGCCTTCGTGCTACGGATTCGTTCTTGCTTTTCATGCTTCAAACAACCGATCCAAACCATTCATTATCATCTTTATATTGAAATGTTATTAGAAATCAAATTTTACATTTTTTTAAATTTTTTTACTATTTTTTTCAGATTTTTTAAAATCACGTTATTGAAGGGTCCACTTTTAGACGTCTTGCTCTTGACTCGTGTCCCAAATTTGATTCCGATGATTTTCGAAGAAGCAATCTGAAAATTTGTCTTGCCTTACAAACCATGCGTTCCTTCAGTTAATACGGCAGATGAATAATCGATAATAGAAGATAAATTAAGATAAAATTTGTAATGGATTAATTACGTTATCTAATCTAAGATATATATATATTAAAAACCGTGGCCGATATTTAAACTTGAAATATCGGTCAAAAATAGAGTTAATTTTTTTTACACCGTTATTTATATAAATTAAAAATAGTTTAAAAGTTAAATATATTTGGAAATCTAAGGTAGATATATTTGGAAGTCTAAGGTAGTTCATGTCTAACTTATAGAAAAAAAAATTTATCCCCTCATACGGCATGCAATCTGAGCCCTCCAATTTTCGTTGATCGATCAATCTGAATATATTATAGAAGTTTACCCTTCTTAATTAAAAGCCATGATTGCATTGGCTTTTAATTAAAAATATTTTTTTATTAAATATATTAAAAATAATTGTACCAATCATTTAAGATAGTTTTTTATATATAAAGTAAATATAAAATAGATATATTGGAAACATATATTTCTTTATATATTGATAGATTTAGCCATCAAAATTTATCAAATGGCGGCGAAGCCGCCTACCCCTCATCTAGTATATATTAAAAGCAGTGGCCGTTACGGATAGTAGCCACGATTTTTAATTAAAAAATAGTTTTTTTAATAAATTAAAAATAGTCGAACAAATCATTAATATTAGTAATCTTTTTTGGGATAAAATTGATGTCAAGTTTATATGGCGATTAATGAAACCAGATTGGAAAGTGACGTTATTCAAGACCAGTTATGGCTATAATAATTCATATTCTTAAATCACAATATATTCACGAGATGGACTATTGTTGATTTGTATAATTAAGCTATAATTGTCAGTCAACCGGAGATAACCAGACAATACGAATTTTTTGAGTATGATGGAATGCTACCAATGATTTTGAAAAATATTGTGCAGATAAATCTCCTATCTAAAATATATTTCTCAGTAAAGAGAAAGAAAATGCTCAAAAAATGAGTCAAGTATATTCAACACATGTTTCAATCATATTAATCTTAGGTTTAAGCCTAAGGCAAGTACTCATACCATATTCCTATTAAATAGCATATGTTTCTTGTTGACTGAGATTATTTGAATAAAATGACTAGACTCATAATTGAGAATTCACAGCGTGACTTGAGCAGATAGAAAGCTCATGACTTGAATATTCCGTAATAACATGATTAACGGATGTTCTAAGTTAGAATAAAATCGATCATGTTAATAATACTATGAATTCTTTAAAGACGACTGTAACCAATGAAAATATATCACTTCTTACAAGAATAATCGACTTTTATTTTGGAGAAAAATACAATAGGAAGTGAGTCGCAAAAAAAAGGAACCCCTTATTTAGGAGAAACCTTTTACCCCCGAATTATAGGTTGTTAATGTTAGGTCAGCTTGTTTACCTTTCATTACCTGTCATGAGTATGTTAGAATAGTTAGGTAAATAAACCTACTTAACAATCAAATCATTTTCAAATCTTCAATTCTTGCTGTAATGGTATGTTTGGATGCGCAAGAATAAGGATCCGAATAAGAATAAGCTCCAAATTTTTTATTCTTGTGTAACCTAGACAACACAAGAATAAGGAATTTGGGCTTATCCGGCCCCTTATTTTTATACTAACAAAATTATGGAATTTGAATAAGAATAAGAAATTCTAGAATCTCGTGCCAATCCTTATTCTTATGCTTATCCGGCCTCTATCCAAACATACTAACTTTTCGTATAACATCGTTTTCGAATAACTTTTTAAATTACTTAAGTTAAAATAAGAATACATATTATTAATTATCCATATATGCTACCCACACTTGCGTATTACTGAAATGATTATAACTTAAAACCATGATTTGATACCACCTTCAGAATGTCACATCCCAACACATAGGATATGACAATCCTGCCACGAATACACAATCCCTGTGTACTCGCAAGACGTTTTCCTACCAATAAATTTTAAGTTTCAGCATACCATGATTTACCAGGCTAGATTTATATAAAAATTCAGTCACAATGGCAATACATTTTTGGCTTAAACTTCACTTGAGTTGATTAAGCATGTCTCTGCAACCTGAAACGCACAACCAATTTTGGAAACATGCAAAAAATACGGAATGAGAATTAAAATTATCAGTGCAGATTTTAGTTCCAGTACGTGAATTTAAGCTAAAATTCAAGTTCTAAAAATAATATCCGTAAAAAAAATCATTTATTTATAAAACGAGACATGTCGGAACATTATCTGCATTTAATATAAAATAAAGCATGTTTTTTGTCAACTTAAACATAATCAATTGCAAATCTCCATTTAAATTTGTCACAATTAATCATGATATCTAGCGTATGAATGTAATGAAAATTGGACAAAACAACAAAATCTTCAATCGGTTCAACCCATCCGACCCGAATTCTTTTTTATCGGGTTAACATGATGTTGGATCGGGTACGAGTTTTAATTTTGACAAACCCGTTACTTCAGGTTGGTTTACGAATTTTGCACTAACAACTCGTGTATACTCCAACGCACCCGTTTATTACTATTTATTTCTCTTTGTTTCACATTTCCTCATATCCTAACACAAAGATCTCTACTTTCATGACGTTTCGATCTCCTCCATAGTCATGCACATCTCTATGCCTCTGATTGGGCTTTGAAAGTTGAAAGATGTTTCAAATGCGTCTCTAATTTGTCTCGAACTAAATTGTAATAGCCACAAAATGATTTTTGTATGTATTTTTATTTCATCAAAATTTTAATCGACTAAACTCGTTTAACCCACTTAACTGATAAAATCCATACGTAAAAAAATTGACAGGTTGGACTGTGGGTTACGAGTGGGTTAACTAATTTTTTTTTCTAATCCAGTATTTTCGAATTGGGTTCAAAATTTAATAAAATATCATCAACCCATCTGTCGTATATCCCTAAGTCACATCAGACAAATTTTAGCTCAGATTCCATTACCAATATTTTGAATCGTCCAACGAGGCAGGATCATTTTTTTATATGACTATTCTAGAACAGTAGAACTGCATGCGTTTACACCGTTAGACCATGACCCCAAACTTTCAACCTCCGGCTCCGTTTGGATAGGTGTGGAAAGAAAGAAAGAAAGAAAAAAAATGAAAAGAAGTATTGGAAAGTGTGTAACTTTGTGAAGAGTTTGGATTGTTTATAATAAATTTTCTTCCCTTCTTCTCTTCTTCCTTCTTCCCACACGTATCCAAAGGGAGCCTCTGAGTAATAAAAAATGTAAGTTGCATTAAGTGCCAGATGCAGCCCCGCTTCCTGAAGAGTAGGAATTTCTTGGAAACTAACAATAATAATTTACAAGCATAAACTAGTAACTTTAAAGTCTTTTTATGTATGTTGCCTATTAATCCAAACAAGAAAGAAGTTGGTCATAGTCACAAATTACATGTCTTCTGCCATAAAGAAAACCGAACAAGGTACAGTTAAAGCTATATGAGCAAAATACTAACAAGGCATTCTAGCCGTTCCTAACACAAAACGACAACAGATATGGACGACAGAACTGTTATCAGGCAAATATATATATATCTGAAGAAATATAAACGCACAATAACCTTCACTAGCTAGGCTGTGCACGCCAATAATTCAAATATTGGTCATCAATTGATGCACCAATTAAAACAAGGATCTCCCCAAACTTCTCTCGTTTACATGTGAGAATAAAGATTGAAGTACTAAAAATGATGATAGCTAACCAATGGATTGCTAACATTTTAATCTTTTTATGGGAATTTTTTTGTTGCTTAGTACTGTACTCCGTTGGTAGGAAATACCCATTTTTTTCATAGAATTTGCAAGAGATAATATTTGTTCAAAGCCGCCCATTCTTGAATGCATAAGGAACAAAATAATTCAATTGATGTTTAAATAATTTTTCTAGGACAAAAATTGCCTCTCACAAACCTATACAGAAATTATTTTGACACATTTCTGAAAATTGGAAATGAACTTACCTAGACTCAGTCTAAACAAATTAAAATTCTGCGACACGTCACTGAATTTAACAGCAAAAAGATTTAAGAGTCAGTGCAGAACTTTAGTTTGTTGTCTGCCAATACTATAGTCAATGTGAAATACATTTAGAAACCACAATATGCTCAAACATGGTTGTTTGGCCTAAACCTGAGATAATCGAAATTTAGCAGGAATTCTACCAGAAGCATACCTTAGAACCAACAAATGTGACTTGATCATTTCTGTTTAGATGGCACGGTTCCTGTAACGGTAGAAACCCCATCAACAAATTTTGTCCGGAATATCACATTTGCATTGTTAAACATTCCCTCTTTAAGAGAGACAATGATAAACTGAAGAAGGAAATAGCTTGTCAGGAAGTCGCCTATCTGATATAAAGTCATAAAATGCAACTGAGTGGAACAAAACAAACCTGAGACTGTGGGAAATGTGCTTTTATCATTCTTCCTATGTTTTGTGTATGGCTCAAATCCAGAGCAGCATCAACCTATAATAAGAACAAAATCCCAAATCAGTCTAAATGGTACTGCTAAGTATGGAACATTATAATTGTAAACAGACATAATTTGGTAAGTATCATGAATCAGCAATATCAGAAGGCAGGTCTCTCGGTTCTGAATGAGTATCTGATTTTTATACACATTTGCTGATAAAACACTGGTCTAACCAGAAAGTTAACCTTCTGTAGAAAGAATTATGTTACAAGAACAAACAGATTGAGTCCAAATAAATGTAATTTTCAATAAGGAAAGCTTTACAAGAACCAGCCATGAATACTTTTTTTAACCCAAGATGAATGCTGCATCATCCCTAGCCTGACTTGGGCATATTCAACCTTTTCCAGTCAGGAATTCTGCCAAAGACAGTTGGGTTTAGTACCCAAAAGGTACAAACCTAGACCAAATTATCGGTAAATAGCAAGTCAGGTTCATTGACACACAGCATCTTTGTTTTTATTTAAATAGAAAATTTGTTTATGAATTTTGAAAATGATAAGAGAAAGCAAGTTTCCCTTGCAAATAACAAACACCAGAATAGAGTAATGGGGAAGTTCTCCCTCATTCTTACTCGATGCTCAATTCCAACTAAAATAAATACTTTTGGTCCTTTTCTTTTATCCCTAATTAATTTTCCAAGTCAAACCAAAGAGAGCCAAAACCTACAGTTTAAGCCTATAAGGCTAGGTGGTGGATAATTTTCAAAAATGCATCCTAATTAGAATTACCTCATCTAGAATATAAAGAGGGGCTGGCTTTAAGAGAAGAAGTGCGAGGATAAGTGAGAGTGCAAGGAGAGACCTTTGCCCACCACTAAGTTCAGAGAGCGACTGTTTCCAGACACTCCCAAATGCAACACGCACCTCAAGTCCATCTAAAAAGGTGCCCCCCTCTGGAGGTTCCAGCTTCGTCATCGTGCCTGGCAACAGAGTGCTAAATATAGAGCCAAAATCCCTACATCAAGAGTCAAAACAGCACATCAAATAAAACTAGGCACATTCTATCGAAAAAAATACATGATGTTGGTTCAATAGATGCTTTGACACCATATGAAAAGCTTGAAACGATTTCCAAGTAAAATAAAATTGGAATACAAAAACTAGGAGCATAATCAAGATAAATTTGATCTGAAGTAACAATAGGAAGGACCACAAATAAAATGTTTTGGTATAATAAAGGTAATCTGCAAATCAGCACTAAACCATACATATAGGGCACTGTTGGATACAAATGAGGTCAGAAATCAAACATTAACATGTAAACAAACTTCAGAAATGCTACAACTCATCCAGTTAAATTCATACAGAAAGGAGTAGGGTGATAAACTGTATATCATACACTATTACACTCACTTATTCACTTTGACCCATGTCACTTTCAAAGTTTCCTTCTTCTTTTCATCTAGCTCTTTAATCACCTTACTAATTTTGGCCTTGTCATTCTGCAAAAACAATTTACTTCTAAATTTCACCAAAATATGTTACTAAAATTTAACAATTGAAGACATTTCACTTACCTCAATAATGCTCTTCTTTGACTTCAAATAATCAAATCATTATATTCATCCTCAGCCTTTTCAAACATTGCCATAACCTTCTTGTTCACCCTTTTCTCAAGACTACCAAAAAAAAGATTCACTAAGGTCAGAATTTTATATGATTGAAAATGATATCATCTGATTGTTTCCTTTTTGTTTTAACTTCAGGTAAAAGAAAGTTACTTGGACTGTTCTTCTTGTAGACTTTTGAGTTCTTCCCTTGCTTTGCCAGCATCACAGGATGCAAAATCATAATCAGTGCCACTCTTACCAAATAAATGCTTCTCTGCTGCAATCCAACTGTACTTCTCATGCATCTTGTCTACTTTAGATGAGCAATCCTTTTGTTCTATCTCCATCCTCTTGACCTGCACGTTCAAAAGGATATTCCAGGTGTATTAGTCTAGTTGCCCTAAATTTGAGCATGACAGAGCATGCAGATTTTAATATTTGACAAATAAGCATAAATTTCATACCATCTTTACTTGATTAATGTGTCGCTAAGAATATGAATTCTCTTCTTAATGACATAGGTAGTTTTGCAAACTTTCCTTATTAACTAAGGTTTTTTTATAAATTTATACTCTAAACAACATGATTGCTGGAGATTGGAAATAATACAAGTCCTCCATTCTAAGATTTTAGAAGATTTCTCTCATTTTATTTATTTTACATAACCCCTGATTTCTTCAAAATTAGCAATCAACTCCAATCGTGAGTTGGATATATATAGCCATTTGTATGATTCCTTTTATTTTAAATTGAGCTACCATATGATCATGATAAGCAACTTGTAAAAAGCTTTTCTACACTATAAAGGTTATTTGTTTGCAAATTTCCCTTCTTTAAAAGATACCTCATTTTCCAGCTTCTTTCTCTCAACATTTATATCACTAAGCTTGTGTTGAAGCTTTTGTTGTTCCTTGTTCATAAGGTTTAATTGTGAATCACACTCTTGTAGCATTGTACGGCGCACTTGTAACTTCTCTGTGGCTTCTTCAAATTGTTTCTTTATTAAATTCACCTGCACAAGAGGGCCAACAGAATCGTAAAAACCTTCCCATCAAGTAAACCCAAAAAGAAGATTAAAAGTATTTTCTGTTTGACCTTCTACTGTAGTGACCATTTTTTAATTTTAACAGATAATTTGATGCATCAATGTACAATAACACACTAGCTTACAATTGCATTTTGAACTTTAGTTAAGAAGATGAATTGACAGCTAGTACTGGATAAATAGAACTGCTACTCCAAGCCTCCAGGTACCTTGCTCTTATGTTTTTCGAGTATTTCAGAAAGAGATTTAATCTGAGATTGTGAAGCAGCTAGCTGCTCATCTAATGCAGAAAGCTCACTGACAACTGCATCTTTCTCCATAATCAGCCTCTCTATTTTGCTTGCATGCTCCTGCAAGCCATGAATATCTTGTAAGTGAAAGATCACTGGCTCAAATTTAGGCTATACAATTACAACCAAACACATACAAGTAGGTACTTTGTCAGTACTAAAATACAATAACATACATATCATATGTCAAATCATTTCCCAAAGATCAAAAGTCAAGTAATTTGCTGATTTCTATATATAGCTATGCATAAGGAAGTTCATCTATTTATTAATGTTTTAGAAGTACGCAAATGTGTTTGTTTATAGTAGGTGAAAATCAGATGACCCACAATGACCACATAATCAATTAAGGGACCTTAACCCCAAGGAAACTATCCAGATTGGGTCAGGTCTAAATTGATTCATATTACAAATAACCAATTGTACATTTTCAAGTAATTAAATAATTTGCATACACTCTCTACTAGATTTTAAGGAAGATGGGTATGACTTTCGAACAAGTTGCTACAGAGTACAGACTATTGTCTTAACATTTTCTAAATCAGAAGGATCAAAACTTTAAATATACAGTAAAAATTAAGAAAATAATACCAATCCATCCAGACTGGAACTCAGCCTACCTAACTTGACTCATTGACATCTATATTTCAAACTACAGTATACTCTACCAATGCTGTACAAGCAAGGTATGGTGCAGGCAAGCATAAGCTAAATTAAATCTTCAGAAAACCAGTAATCATAGCACAAGGAAAACAGGCAAAAAAATATATATATTACAGACCTTAAGTGCCTTTGAAGCTGACTGCATCTCATTTTTTATGGACCTGATTTTTTTGTCAAGATCCTTCAGCCTGGTTTCACGCTGACTGCCATGATCCTTGATCAACTTCTCCAACTTCTTGATAGAAGAGGCACAGTTATCATAATTTCCTTGTTTCTCCTTCTCCTCTTGTTTTGCTGCCTCAAGCTCATCCTCCAGTTTCTTCACAAGCTCTCCTAGCTGTATTTCATTAAAAGTGCCACAAAAATAAAATACATATAAACTATAAGTTTCAGAGTATAGGGTTTAAGGATCTTGGTTTGAAAGAAAAAATTATACTTAATATTCAAGGTGACCAAAGGGCAGGTAGTGTTGGATTCAAAAATCAGCTTGTGAGCAATATGAAATCCCCAGTCATAAGTAGACAAAAAGCATATTTCGGTTTGCATAGAATCATACACATAATCAAAATAATGAGTTCTGGATGCAGGTGAAGGGCCCACAGGTTTGGGGTTCATTCTTCTAGTTGTTTCCATTCAGGTTGGACCTGACCCACAGTCAGCAAATAATGAGTTGATTTAGGTTCCAGTCTTAAGCCTTTGGTTTTCAAACAATGATAATATAATATTTCTTTCCTTTGTAGGAGTCTTTCTTTATTTGAAATACCCATTATTTTTTTATAAAATGGTAAAACAGACAACAAAAAAGATCTTTCACATCCCATCAGTTTTGTTATTTTACATTTTTACTCTATTATTTCATCTTACTACAAAAGCAAAAGTGTATATCAAACCACAGGACAAAATACCTTGTGATGCTCATTTTGTTCAACTCTACTCTTAAACAATTCTAGATCATAAGACTTCAGCTCTAACTTCTTTTTCAGGTCATTGTACTTCCTGTGAGGCACCAGAAATTCACTAATCTGGAAAAAGGGAAAAGAAGATTGGTTATTTGAATTTCATTCTGCCAAAAAAGGAGCTAATTCCAAATATGCCTTAGAATACACCACTTGTGCCTTTTGGTTCCAATAACTCCAAACTTTAATTCTTGTGTCCCTAGAAACTCCAATCCGTATTTCTCATTTTATAAAACAAAAAAGAAGGTTTTAGCCAATGACAGAAATATGTGCTATGCTGTGTCTTGCAACAAAATGTCTCTTTAGTATCAGAATTCAACAGGATTATATACTTTTAATGGCAAAAATGAAGGAAGCCAAAATGGTACATATTGAAATGCTTAGGACAACAATAATAAACAGGTGACGCTTTGAGGACCAAAATGTGTTTTAATTAAATATATTCAAAGACTATGTTTGAAATCTACTCATAGAAATTTAATCAGTTATAGTAAAACAACCCTAGCTTCTATATCAGCAAGTCTCCTCTCATTATCAGCAAGGTCCTTTTCAGCTGTAGCTAGAGCACCAAGTTTCTGCAAGAGTTCACCACCACCCCTACATAATTAACAGATCCTTTAATAACACCAACATGTACAAGGTCCCTTGTCTTTTGTAGTGCCTATGTTTGCGCATTATTATTTTTATTTTATTTTTTCAATTTAACTTATGATTGCACTTTTACCTTCGACTACCACCAGTTAAATAGCCGCTGGGCACAAATTTATCACCTTCGAGACTGACACAAGTGGCGCAAATCTCAGGATGGAATGCAACCTGAACTGCAGAGAAAGAGCGGGTTAAATTATATAATACTTTGCTTTGGTAAAATGTATTGATAAATTTATCTGCATAAATGGGGCATGATTTAGACAGTGTGTTGCAGAGCCCCGCCTAGATAAACCTGGTCTGACATGTACGGATCTCAATTTTAATTGTTGATACAAGCATCAAAAGATAATGAGAGAAACACAGACAAAGAAATTATGGAACAAATTCTTAAAGACAAAGATTAGTATGAGCTCAAGGAATAGAACTGAAAATAATGAGAGTCGAAATAGAACTGAAAATAATGAGAGTCGAAATAGAACTGCAAGTAGTATTAGCCAAACAAATTCTTAAAGACAAAGATTATTACCTTGTTTGCTTCCTTAATGCTCCGGCAAACAAATGTAGAGCCAAATACAAAAGCCACTGCATTCTGCACAGAAAAAAACATTAACTACCTCACAAAATAATCTCCATTTAAAAGCATTCCGGAAGATCAAATCATATAATAAAGTTGTCCACTGGCAAACTCTCTTCATATTTAAGAATAGATCAGCAAATTAGAGAAAAAAGTAAACAAAATTATGAGATGGGCAAATTTGTACAAAAAAGAAGGTAAGAGTTGCAGTGATATAAAGGATTCCTTAACTTCGTCGCCATAACGAACCAAATCAAAGGCAAGCTTTACATCTTTCCCACCAACCTAGAAGCACATAGTCAACAATAAAGGAAATATGTTTAGAGAAATGAAAGCAAAAAGTTAGATCATCGAAAAGAAACAAAGGAGACCAGCTTATATCACATGCTGACTTGGCAAAAACCTCATATACTTCATTAGAAGTACAATCAAAACCTTTCAAATATTAGTCCAAGCATTCATGAAGTTGTTCTAAGAATAATATTTTTGTTTCAACATTATAAAGCTCAATATGGACCTGCATGAGAGAGAGAGCTTGGATAGAAAAATTACTAAAAGTTACATTTTGCCATGAAATAAAGATTTACTTAGGATGATATAGCTGTTTTATATGATGGCCATACTTCAGATTATAAAAGCCAACCATTGTTAAAATGATTTATTTGGCAGTGCTTCATCTATATTAAAAATCCTATGTCAATAAGATATAGTAAGACAAAGCCAGAGGGCCAGCCAGGTAAAAAACTAAATACAGAGTTAGTTTAAAAATTGCGGTGTAACTAAGAAGACGAAACAGACCTCAACAGCTTTTTTATGGGCATTTTGAGAAATTAATTTTTTCGAAACTTGGTTCAGGAGTATAAAAGTTGCCCTTCTAGCCAAATTCCCATTTTTGATAAGCATTTTCCCAGTATCTTCAGAGTCCACAACGACGCAATATAGGTTACCCCCTGCTGCCACCTAAAACAAATAAAATCACCATTAAATTTAAATTTAAGCTGGTCAAGTGAGAATCCTACTAGATCGTAGAATCATTTGCAAGTCAACTGGCTCACATGCGAACCAGTTATTTATATCAACTTTCTTTTAAGTCAGATAAACCACACAAGGATCCAAGTAACCTCACTTCAAACAGTTGAAAATGAAGAGACAAAACAAAGGAGATGTAGGAACACATGTAAACATTTTAACATAGGTAGACCTATCAGCCTTATTACATGTACAGCAGTCTAGCCCTAGTTAAATTTTCTTAAACTTGTGGAATGGTAGGGTCAGGTCAGACCATTTTTTTAAAAAGTTGCAATAAGACCCCAAATATGCACGTCAAGCAAAGAGAAAAGCAAGGAGGGTGGAGTTATGACCTCTAAAGCAGTGGCTTTGGAGCTATCTTCAACTTCAAATAGCTTTGCAAAAACTCCTTTTACTTTGGATCGGTCGAAATTTTTAACCGGGTCACGGTAGGAGAATTGCACAGATGTCAACACCCCAGAGAGAACTCGCACTTTATCTTTTAGCTCCTGAACTGTAGCTAGTAAAACTGATCGTTCCTGCAGCGAAGAACAAAACACCCGCAGCTTTTTTCTCCTAGTTACTTAATAAGAAAGCACTTATAATCTAAAGCAAAGTACTGTATACCAGTCATTACGAACCAATGATGTTCTGTGCTGACACAATGGAGACCAACCAAAGGACCAAACAAAAAAGTCTAAACCTTTTATCCCAAACAAGTTGGGGTGGCCTAGAAATGACACCACGACCCTGGTCATTTCTTGTATATATAGCTGAGTTTTTACGCTGGCTCGCCAAGCCTATCGCAAGCATGTGGGCTTGGCTCTTAGAAGAGAGCCAAGTGCTCTTACCACCTGAGCTACTAGACCACATGCCAAAGGACCAAACAAAAATTAAGTAAATAAAAAACATCAATTCCAGTACAGCGGTTTGTCCTTCAAATTAATTGTAACTTTACATGCAAATTATCTAACAGTAAAAATCACAAAATGGTGAGATAACAGACCTTTTGCTTAGCTTCCATATCACCCTCTTTGTAGTTAATTGAATCCATAGATGCTTTGATGACCTCCAATTCTTTAATTCTCTCATCAAATTCTCGCTGTGCAGCAGTTGCTTCATCTTGCTTTGAGGCCCATTGAGCTTTCTTGGCTTTCAATTCATTCTCAGAATGGTCAATTTTTGCTTGTAGTTGCTCTAATTGCGATTTGGCCTCACCGGCTGCAGCTTTTTCATCCCTCAGTTGGTCTTCTAGGCATTTTTCTTCATTCCCACTACTTTTACCGGCTAAAACTCCCTAAAAAGAGGAGAATATAATCTCATCGGAAATATGAGTGCAAAAGTTGACTGAAAAAAAAAACAGATTTTTTGAAATTCGAAAGAAATGGAACCAACTAATTCTTGGTGCTTAACTAATAAGGAGATTTTTGGTTTATCTGCATACTATGAAACTGCCTAAGCCTCAAACCAGAGATTGATTTAAGAAAAAATGGCAGCATTGTCCACCACCTTTTCAATAGCTCAAGAGAAACAGTTAAACAATCAATTCATGCAAACCATAGATACATTTCAGTTGACCATATGTCAAAATGTCTGTTGCCGCAAGAGGAAAAATGCCCCACTTTCAAATCTAGCTATTCATCCAGACAGATATATCAGTTGGTTGCAAATGAAAGCTTTCCAAAAGTTGGAAGGTATTATTTGTAAATTAGGAACTTTGCTGGAATTTTGAAAACAACCTTACACAAAGCTTGCTTTAATAATATTTCAAAGTAATTACAGGATTCGTTTTGACATGCAACCTGAAATTCTTTCTCGTGCTCCCCGAGTTTTTTGGTCAGATCATCAACTTTCTGTTTCTTATCAGCAGCCTCGTTTTCCGCCTTTGTCACATCAGCTTCCTTCTGCAGTATTGATGTCTTGGTTTCTTCAATATTCTTCAAAATCTGCAATGCTTTGATCAAAATTAGTTTGTTTATTATAATTACAGCAGAAAGGTGTAATTAAGACCCAGAACTCCGTACAATACAATTTACCCTGAATTGGCTCTTTATTCTGCAACCAGGTTTCCGTCATACTAGACTTAACACAATTTAGCCATGTTTACCCTCGATATATTTAATAAACAGGGTAATCGACAGAATTAAAGTAGAGAAATAGAACCTGTACCCAGTATCCAACAGCCAACCATACCAGCTTCAATATCGTGGTTACAAAAAACAAAAAGAAGGAAAAAAAGGAAACGGGCAATTAAGAAAAAAGATACATAAATAGCACCACTACTACAATACTAAAGTGGCTTCAACATCCCGGCACCAACAAATGACATGTAAGCTAACAAAATCGAACATCCAACATACTAATAATATATTAAAAGTGCACCTTCTGAGCAATAGTTCTCTCATTATTAAGCAACTCTTCATGATTCTCCATAACTGATTTTTCCTTCACTAGAGACTTCTCGAGTTCATCAAAATTTTTTGACAACTCCTTCAACTCCTCACCCATAGTTGCCTCCTTCTGTGCAGTCTTCTCGGCAATGGACTTATCCTTTTCGTTAATCTGCTCTTTCAGCTTCTCCATGCTCACATCCAACTCCTCCATCTTGTCCTTGATTTTTGTCACCTCGCTCAATGCACTGTCCCTCGCTCTCTCAGCCTGAACAAATTCAACTGCTGCACAAAACCTCCTCAACCTATCAAGCTCTTGATTCCCATTGGCCCATTGAACATACTGTGTCTTCTCCTTTCTAAGTTTCCCTAAAGCCGGCAGGACCTCTTCGTCTAAAAGCTTGCTAATCTCGTCGACTTTCTTTTGTTTTTTTTCTAGGGTTTTCAGGGCTGATATTTTCTTCATCTCATACATTCTTGTGCCAGCAGCTTCCTCAAGCATGGAGAGAATCTCCGGTGGCTTCATGTTTAGCACCTTTGTTATGCGGCCTTGCATAATGAGGAAATGGGGATTGTTTACATTGAGCTGCACTGAGTGAAAGAGTGTCTGCACCCGAGAGGGCTGTGCTGGGTGGCCATTTATCTTGTATGTGCTTCTTGGTCCTACCACAAGCTGGCATGATGATAAGTAATGACTGTTATTCAGTTAAAATTAAATTCGAATTGAAGTACTAAAGGACAGTGGTTTTGGTTTGATTCTCTGGGGATTTTGTGAAAGTAAGCCATGCTTTTCTAATTTTGTCTACTATTCTACAGGTAGTTCAGAACCAGAACAGCAGGGCGCTGCTGACCGATGGCAACCGAAAGATCCAATTAGAGGGATAGAGGTGAACACCTGGAGCATTAGGTTTATAGAATAATACCAATTATTGGAGCCTCAGTGCACCGATTGGCATGCATGGATGAATTTAGTTTTGAAATGAAATTGTTTACACTAGGGCAGGGCTTACCCCTCATTTCGAACTTGGAGAATTAATTTCAAATCTTGAATTTCCAAAAGAATTAGGCATAGTAATTACCTGTCTAGTGACGGTAATCTCGGAGTAAAGCTCATACCCGATCGGGCTTCGGGTCTTATCCGAGTTGTCAAAGATGATAGAGACAGTAGCACGGGTAATGCCCGCTTGTCCCTGCTTGTAAATCAACTCCTGAAGACTCCCAACGCGGACATTGCTGAGGTTGGTGATGCCTAGAACAAAGCAGATGGAGTCGAGGATGTTGGATTTACCCGAACCGTTAAGACCCGTTATAGCGTTGAAGAAGGGATCGAATCCGGCCACCACCGTGCGGGTCGCGTACGACTTGAAACCCTCCAAGCATATCTCCTTGATGTGCATACTAGTGCGTGCTCTCTTCAGGTCTCCAGAAGGAAAAGAGAGGAAAGAAAAAAGTGTCGCTTGTTCAGTTGTTCGGTTTCGGATGGGCGGGAAAAGCCCACAAGGGAGGTTCTTTGGAAATGGAAAGAAATCAGAGCGTGCTGCGTGTCGCTTTATTTTATTCTCTTTTTTTTAATTCCGTTTTCTTTTCTTAGATTGAAATATTAAAGCAAATAAATCTATTTGGTTTATTGCCCGTATATTTCAGATTGAAAAAATAAAGAGTAATCATTGACGCTTTAAGTTTGAAATTTGCTCCTTTCGATCTTAAGTTTAAGAATTATATTTGCATTCAGGTTATTACCGAAGGGTGCGTTTGGATCGTTGGAAGAAAGAAGAAGAAGAAGGAAGAAGAAGAAAAAAAATTATAAACAATTCAAACTCTTCATAAAGTTACACACTTCCCAATACTTCTTCTCATTTCTTTCTTTCTTCCCTTCTTCCCACACCTATCCAAACGCACCCGAAAGGATTAAACTTAAGTTATTACCGAAAATTGGTTATAACGGTAATCATTATTCTTTATTACGATGAAAATTATATTTGCTCCTTTCGATCTCGAAAATTTCAGTTACGAGTTCTTTTCACATATATTAAATGGAGATTGTCATTTATGTACTGGTACTAGCAACCAAAATTCTAAAGTATGTTATTTGAAGATTGTCTTCCTAATGGCATTCAAAGTACCAGCTCAACGACATCCAACGAATGCTAAAGGCAGGAGTAATTTTGTCACAAAATATAAAAATTAGTTCTTTCTATTCATAAATTAATTAAGATTACTTAAGTTAAGAGGGTATATATAGAAGACAGTCAAAATGATGCACTGGACGGTTGAAGTAATAATGAACTGGAGGAAACTGAGACACAGATATAAATGTGTTCTGTTGTACTGTGTAGATAAATTCTGTTGTGTGTATAGCATGGGAACACTCAAGAGAACTTAGATATAAATAGTAGAGAAGCTTCTGTAATGAATTGAGAAAAACAGATTAATAAAGAAATTGATTTTCTCCTTTTCCAAGATTCCTTCATGGTATCAGAGCAGAGAAAAGCAAACGCTTACTGATCCAAGAAAGCTTCCGCAAGATTGCCAATGGCGATTTCCAATCCGAATGTATCTCCTATCACCATTTCCCATCAGATCCACACTGTGCTGAATCAAGACAACTTCCTTCTCTGGCGTTCTCAGATCTTACCTGTTCTACGAGGCCACGGTCTCATTGGCTATGTCGATGGCTCCAAGACTCCACCTGATCTGAGAATCACCAATGGCAATGACACTCAGATTGATAATCCAGAGTTTCAAGCATGGCAACAACAAGATCAGCTGATTTTGGCGTGGATGTTCAGCTCTTTATCTCAACCGATGCTTGCTCAGGTTGTCAATTGCCAAACCAGTGCAGATCTGTGGCAGAACCTCAATCAATTTCATACCTCTCAGTCTATGGCTAAGGTACTTGATCTGAAACTTCAACTTCAAACTGCAAGAAGAGGCAACTTGACTTGTACACAGTTCCTTCAACAAATGCAAGGCATTGCTGATCGATTGAGGAGCATTGGTCATTTTTTGTCAGATCAGGATATTGTAATGTACACAGTGCAAGGTCTTGGACCTGATTTTGACAATTTTGTTACTGCTCTCACTATGAGAGAATCATCTCCCTCTATGGCTGAATTCACCAATCTTCTACTTGCTCATGAGGCTAGAACTCTCACCTCTCTCAGAGCAGTTGCTGCAAATTCAGCTCTTCTCACCTCTAATCAGAATGGTTCTTATACAGCTTCAGCTGATCAGAATGCATTATATGTGCAAAACACAAGAAATAAACCTCCTTCTCAACAGCAGCAATACACTAGAGGAAGAGGAAATTATAGAGGTAGAGGGGGGGCCCAGGGGCAGAGGCAGAGGTCGCTCAGCAAACTCAACTCAAGAAAATGTAAATTGTCAGATTTGTACTAGGTGGGGCCACTCTGCCTTAGAGTGTTATCACAGGTTTGACATCAGATACACAGGCAGTGTCTCTTCATCACAAACTCCTTCTCATCCTCAGTCAGTCCCTCAAGCATTGCTAGCTGAGCCAACAGCAAGCACTAGTGGAGCATGGTACATTAACTCTGGAGCAACATCTCATGTCACAGCTGACATCAATAACCTCTCTTCTTCTCATCCTTATGAAGGACCAGAAGCTGTGCACATTGGAAATGGTCAAGGTTTGTCTATTGCTCATAAAGGAGTAGCTTTTATTACAACCAGTCACAAAACCTTGAAATTGAACAATGTCCTACATGTACCAGCAATAACCAAAAACTTGTTAAGTGTATCTCAGCTGGCACTTGACAATGATGTTCTAATTGAGTTCTCTTCTATTCACTGTCTTATCAAGGATCGAGCAACAAATCAGACCCTACTGCATGGCATTTTGAATAATGGATTGTATCAATTGCTTCAAGATTCTTCTCAACATCAAGTGTTTCAGCTGACTCAAGATACAACTAGCCTTTGGCATTCTAGGCTAGCACATTGTTCTTTCAATATTTTGGACAAATTAGTAAAGGCAAAATTGATTGTTGCAAAAACTTCTGGTTGTAATAAATTTTGTACTGGTTGTAATAAAGCTAAGGCTCATAAACTGCCTTTTTCTCCTTCTCAAAGCTGTGCTAAACAACCCCTTGAAATTGTGCATACTGACATGTGGGGTCCCTCACCTGTCACCTCTAGCAGGGGGCACAGATACTATATTCACTTTACAGATGAATATACCAGATTCACTTGGCTATACCCTTGCACTTGCAAATCTGAAGTGCCCTCTATTTTTGCAAAGTTCAAAGCCAGAGTTGAGAACCTGTTGTCAGCTAAAATTAAAATACTTCAGTGTGATGGGGGCACTGAGTATAAACCAATCATGACATAATTCCCTGAAATTACCTATCAAGTGTCTTGTCCCCATACGCCAGAACAAAATGGACTGGCAGAGAGGAAACACAGACATGTTGTGGAGTTAGCTTTAGCAAACATGTTTCACTCCAACATACCTCTCAAATACTGGGACTATATCTTTGAAAGTGTCTCTTTTGTCATAAACAGACTGCCCTCTCATTCAACTGGTACTGTGTCACCTTTTGAAAAATTGTTTAGTCAAAAACCCAATTATGCCTTTCTTCATGTGCTTGGATGTTCTTGTTACCCTCTACTCAGACCATATAACAAACATAAGCTTGAGAGTAGATCTAAAAAGTGCATTTTTCTGGGTTACTCAACTATATACAAAGGGTATTATTGCCTTCATCCAATCACTGGCAGGGTATATATCTCAAGGCATGTCATATTTAATGAACAAGACATTCCCTTCATACAACCTGACTCTATACAACAAACCAATACCTCTTCTTCTCCTCTTATCACTACTCTTAATATCATTCCCAAAAACAATTCCCAAAATGCCCCTCAGCCAACACCACCTGATTCTTCTCAAACAACCATCAATATACAAAGTCTAACAATAAACCCTCCATCTCAAACACCAATAACAATTAATTCCCATGTCCCCAGAGTCAATCCCACAACAACTAACTCTCATCAAATGATGACAAGGTCAAAAACACAGAAACTGAAACCAAAACAATATCCCCAACATCATCTCTACAATACCATAGAGAGCAAAAACACAGAAACTGAACCATCCTGTTATACCCAAGCAGTCAAATCAGAGTGCTGGCGTCAGGCAATGGCAAATGAACTGTCAGCTCTTGCTCAAAATTCAACCTGGGAGTTAGTGTCACCTCCAGCTGATGCCCATGTGATTGGAGCAAAATGGATTTTCAAAATTAAATACAAAGCAGATGGTCAAATAGAGAGACACAAGGCCAGATTAGTAGCCAAAGGTTACAATCAAGAAGAGGGAATAGACTATGAAGAGACCTTCAGTCCAGTTGTAAAACCTACAACCATAAGAACAGTTCTTACAATTGCACTGTCACAGAACTGGCACATTCACCAATTGGATGTGAACAATGCATTCTTGCATGGAGAATTAAATGAGGTGGTCTATATGGAGCAACCTCCAGGCTTCATTGATTCAACCTATCCTCAGCATGTTTGCAAGTTGAAGAAGGCCATTTATGGCCTCAAACAAGCTCCTAGAGCTTGGTTCTTCAAGCTGAAACAATTCCTTCTTAACCATGACTTCTTCTGCTCACAGTCAGATAATTCTCTCTTCATTCATTACAACAACCATGTCACCATTTACATATTGGTCTATGTAGATGACATATTGATCACTGGCAACAATACCGAGGCTATTGATACTCTGATGGATATGCTCAATCAAACCTTTGCACTTAAAAACCTGGGGACATTAAACTATTTTCTAGGGTTAGAGGTGACTCATCATGGCTCAACAATGCACTTGGCTCAAACTAGATACTTGACAAAAATTCTAGAAAGAGCATCCATGCAAACAACAAAACCTTGTCACACACCAATGCAAACAGGTACTCAGATTTCCAAGTATGCTGGTACTCAAATGGATAACCCTCAGCTGTATAGATCTATTGTAGGGGCATTGCAATATGCTACTGTCACCAGACCAGACTTGACATTTGCTGTCAATAAAGCCTCTCAATTTATGTCATCCCCTACAGACATACATTGGCAGCTTGTTAAAAGAATCCTCAGGTACATCAGAGGAACTCTCCATCATGGTCTACTACTTCAGCACAGCAATGAATTAGCTCTTCATGCCTACTGTGATGCTGACTGGGCTGGATGTCCAGATGATAGGAGATCAACCACAGGATTTGCTGTTTATTTGGGGTCAAACCTCATTTCCTGGTCATCAAAGAAACAAGCAACTGTTTCTAGGTCTTCAACTGAAGCTGAGTACAGAAGCTTGGCAGTGACAGCTTCAGAGTTGACCTGGCTCACTTCATTACTCAATGAACTGGGAATACAACAATCTCACGAGCCAACACTGTGGTGTGACAATCTAGGAGCTACATTCCTAGCTGCAAATCCTGTCTTTCATGCTAGAACAAAACACATAGAACTGGATTTTCATTTTGTGAGAGAAAGAGTTGCAAATAAAAGTATCATTGTCAGATACATTTGCACAGCAGACCAAATTGGAGATATATTCACCAAAAGCTTGTCAAAACAAAGGTTTCATCTACTCAGGAGCAAGCTACACGTGCTTCAGGAGCAGTCCAGCTTGAAGGGGGCTATAGAAGACAGTCAAAATGATGCACTGGACGGTTCAAGTAATAATGAACTGGAGGAAACTGAGACACAGATATAAATGTGTTCTGTTGTACTGTGTAGATAAATTCTGTCGTGTGTATAGCATGGGAACACTCAAGAGAACTTAGATATAAATAGTAGAGAAGCTTCTGTAATGAATTGAGAAAAACAGATTAATAAAGAAATTGATTTTCTCCTTTTCCAAGATTCCTTCAGTATATATCTAGTTCTATCAAGAATTGAGGGATATGAGGCCAATTTTAATAATTTGAGGGGTAAATATCTAAATAAGAAAGATTTGAAAGGTATGAGCCCAATTTTTTACTTTATAAAATTTAAAGTTGATTTGTTATTTGATCAAGTGGTCAACAATCTAGTTAAAATTCTAATATGTTTCATCGTTTAATCGCTTAAAGGCTCCGTTTGGATGGTGTGGGAATAGGAGGAATTTCCTATTCCTAGACATAAAGTATTGGAAAGTATGTAATTTTGTGAAGAGTTTGAATTGTTTATAATAAATTTATGCCTAGGAATAGGAAATTCCTCCTATTCCCATATGATCCAAACAGCCCTAAGAGGAATAAAGGAAGAAGTATTAGGAAGTGTGTAACTTTATAAAGAGTTTAGATTGTTTATAATAAATTTACACCTAGGGATAAACTATTCCCTTATTTCTAGGCTCATCCAAACACAGCCAAAATTCAGAGTTGATTTGCATTGAAAAGTGTTTAAACAACAGCTCAGTTGGTTTCTGTTATAATTGTTGTTTGTCATTTTCTCATCTCTCGTAATTATTACTTCTTACATTTTGCAAGGCATATGTACCTTTTTGTCAAGACTGACTGACCCGCTAATTGTGATTTTAGTTTATTTAATTTAATTAATCCCCTCAAACATTTCCTGGTTATATTTGCATAAACTGAAAGTATGGATTTTGTGTTATAAATTTATCCCTGAACTTATACTGATTATATTGTGGTCTATTCCTACATAGGGAGGATTTTTGTGATGATTTTCTGTCACATCTCATGTGCCCTCGTTCAAGAATGGCTCGAGGTTAACTTATTTTCAATTCATTTTCTTGAATATTTATTCATCACTTAAGATGATAAAAATTACAGGTTGGGAGAAAACAAAAAATAAGCCCTCCTCCGTGTCAGTACATGAAATCCTAATAGCCATGTATAGATATTGTTTGATGTAGTCTATTGTAAATTCAACACCTTATTGGTGTGTTTTACTCCAGTTGGGTATACACTGTTCCTTCTCCTTTTGTATGATATGATATCATATAGATGCTGTGTACCGAGTCAAATATTAGTGTCAACTAGTTGTGATTCTCTTTTGAACTATTCAAACAATAATTTATCTTACTTTTCTTGATCTATTTTGGGATAATTTAATTCCAACTGCTGACTGTTGTTATTGTTTTGCTGGGGTTATGCTTGACCAACCATTTCTAACATCACTATCAGCTTACTTGACACTTGAGTTGATTTTTCAGAAAAAAATATATAAAATGTGTCAACTTTTAGACTTGTGTGTTGTGTCCCATATTTTATACCATTGATTTTCGGAGAAGCAATCTGAAAATTTGTCTTACCTTACAAATCATGAGTTCTCATATCCTTGTGATAGATTAATTTCTCTATATGGATTTTCTCTCAAAAAAATAAAATAATTATTTCCTTACTATATATATTATATAAAGATACGATCGAACATGATTAAAATCGGATCTTAAAAAATCAATTCACGGCAAATTTTGTACCAAAATATATATTTCATCTGTCAATACCTTTTTCACATTTTTTAAAATTCATTGCAGTCCGTCAGGCTTAAGGCCTAAGGCTAAGGTACCTAACCAGACGAGACCTCGGCCTTAGGCCTTAAGCCTTAAATGCAAAACCTTTTTTTTTTGGTCGTAACTAATAAATGCAATATTGATTTTGCCCCAAGAATTCGACTTCCTTATTTTCAAATTTTCCTTTATTTAAATGTAATAATAAATGCATATAATCAATTAATAGGCGATTCGGCGCAAGGCTAGATTAGGAAACTAGACGCACCAGAGAACCTTCTGGAAATAATAATAATTAATAATAACAAATCAAGAAAAAGACGAAAAGCCTCCCTCAGTCCCTCTAAATTTAACACTGTGTTTGGATGGAGGGTTCCGAGTGGGAAGGAAAGAGAATGGAGGTGGAATTTAGAAAGTTTTCTTGTTTGGTTGGAAGGAAATAGGGAAAGTAAAATTTGCGCGGAGGTAAATATTTTCCTCTAATAGTTTCCCTACTATACAAATATTTTCTCCTCCGAATTGGAGGAGAACGAAGGGAAAAGAAAAATTTTGAAATGACGTCTTTAACGATTGGACAGCGACTACCCTTCTGACTCCTTCCTTTCATATAGCCTTTGTCCTTTTGTTTAATCTCCGTAGTCCATATTTTTATCTTCCCTTTTTTTTTATTTTCTCACAAAGAGCACCAAGCTAGGTGCTGACCTTAGTGCCTTTAATTTTGGACATTGATACTGGACTCTTTTTTTTTATATACAATTCCTTGGTAATTCAAAAATAATATATAAATATTGTTTCCTTAGTAATTCATTCATTTATTTAATTTATCAAGTAATAACGGAGATAGCATATTTATTTAGTTTCAAAATGTTGTATGTTTTACTTTTTTTTTAGCATTGCATATATATTTTTTGAATTATGCGAACTTGGTTGAGATTGTTTGCTCGGTTATGTAAAGGGTGCAGGGATAAAATAGTCAAAAATTTATATTTTCCTTTCACTGAAATAATTCATCCAAACAAGATATACAAAGGTAAGAAAAATTAATTTTCCTTCCCCTTCATTTTTCATCCAAACAAGAAATATTTAATTATTTCACTTTCCATCCCATCCCTTTCCTTTCCTCTTTATATTTTTCTTTCCCTCCCATCCTCTACCACCGAACCAAACAGAGTGTAACCCATCAACCACAAGTCCACAAGTAATAATTTTTTGTCATTATTTCGGCGGGCCCCACAGTCAACATTTTCCATCATTTAGTCAGATAAACCCAGACCACAGAAAATCTCTCCGAATCTCTCTCACTTACAACCGGGCCCCACATATTCGGTAATTGTCGCCTGGACCGGCGCGCCTCTCTTTCCTACCTTCTTTTGCAGTCGGAGTTCCAGAAATACCCTCACCCAATTCCCATATCTACCAAGGCGACACAGTTCCTCATTTCTAGGGTTTCATTTCATTTCATTTTCAGACAAAAATTCTCAATTTCTCTCTTTGAAACCTCAACCTCTCTCTTCTCTCTACACCTTTCCTTCTCCGACGAAATCCATGGCGAGCACCGAGAACAAGAAGATCACTCTGAAGAGCTCCGACGGGGAGGTGTTCGAGGTGCTGGAGGTGGTGGCGATGGTGTCTCAGACGATCCGCCACATGATAGAAGACGACTGCGCCGATAACTCGATCCCTCTTCCCAACGTCAACTCCAAGATCCTCTCCAAGGTGATCGAGTACTGTAGCAAGCATGTCGCTGCGGCCGATGAGGCCTCCGCGGCGTCTAAGGCTCCGGCGGAGGAAGGGAGCGCCGCCGCTGCCACGGCCACGGCGACCAAGCCTTCTGACGAGGAACTCAAGAAGTGGGATGCGGAGTTCGTTAAGGTGGATCAGGCCACGCTTTTCGATCTCATCTTGGTATAATCTCTTTTCATGTATTTGTTGTTTTTGTGTCTGGTTTTATGATCAGTTAGGTTTGTTTAAGTTGAGGACTGTGTGAGGCTAGAAGATATTCTTGTTTTTTTAAACCCTAGACTAGAAGTGTTGGTTTACAGGGTTTCCTTGTTTTGATCTTGGCCTTTGTTATGATATATCAGGTTATTCTATATTGTTTTCTAAAAAGAATAGGTATACTATTAGTAGTGGAAAACTGGAAATTATAATAACTATAGCAGAATTAATAATTTATTGTTTGGTTTTTTGACCTTTTCTTTTTCTTCTGATATCTGTATTCTTGGTTTGAGTAACATTTTTACTGCCCAGGTGTACATTGTGAAGTGATTATGAAAGTAAGGTAAGTGTTGTAAGTTTCCTGTAATTTCTATAATTGCATTGTCAGTATTTAAACTGGAAAATCCCTGGAAATAATTTCAGAAAAGTTCTGTTAAATATGTGTAATGAGTGCCGTTTATGTTATCTTGAATTTCTTCTAATGTTCTATTTTCTGGTTGCTCTAATGTGATTCAGTTTACAGTTGTAATCCATTCCTGTCAAATGGAACACAGTTCATAAGAACTGAGAGTTGTCAATTTTTAATTTAATTGTGAGAAGCCTAATTCTCTTTCTTGTAATTTTATTATGTAGGCTGCTAACTACTTGAACATTAAGGGGCTCTTGGATCTCACTTGTCAGACTGTTGCAGACATGATAAAGGGGAAGTCGCCAGAGGATATACGCAAGACCTTTAACATCAAAAATGACTTCTCCCCTGAGGAGGAAGAGGAGATTCGCCGTGAAAACCAATGGGCTTTTGAGTGAAGAACTGCCTTATCTTATCTTGCCTCTTAACAAACTTGTTTATCTACCTACCTGCTCATGTCTATTCTATCTTTACTAAGTTAGTATGTGGATCATGGCCTGTTTTGTAAGTACGTTTCCTTGTGGCTTATGATGCTGATGGTGGTTTGGATGTTAGACTCTTATTATGAGATCATTTTGGCTGTGTTTTGAGAAATTTGCAAGGAAATTTAGTGCTTGTTTAATTGTCTGTGGATCATGTTTGTCTTCTGCATTCATGTATTCTTGAATATCTGATTTTTTTTTTCCCTCCTGAAAGTATACCAGTAAAATCTGCCTAAAGTACTTGTTTCTTTTGTTTTATGTTTGGTAGTACATGACACGGCAAATAACTTCTTAATTATTATATTTGTATTTTCTATGGGTTCATGATATCTAATGCATGGATTGGATGCTGATCGCTGAGGGGTTCAATCACATGATTTGTGAATCAGTACACATCAATCCGAGTGTAATGGAAAATTCAAATGTGAATTTATTGATATGTTCATATATTGGATGATGGCATGTTGAACATCGTGTGATGTGATGTAAGATGTTTCGTGATCCAGCAAGGATTCTTTATTTCATATTTGAAGGTTCTAATCTTTCGAAGAACTTTAAAGCATACATTGTCATGACAGCATGTTTGTATTTGGGCTTTCAAATTTAGCTCTTACTATTGCTTTGTTTTTAACTACGAATGTTAAAAATGCAATTAAACGTATGTTTGTGTTTTTTTGTGTGTTAAAAATCAAATATTAAAATTTTTCTTTTCTATTTTTTAATGTCCCATCAAATACCAAGAACCAATTGTAGCTTTTAACAGATTTAATTATTTTTTCCTTTTACTGTACGATCTTATACGATAATCATTGATTCAACCCGAGATTTATTATTATTATTATTTTGTATCTCATGAACAAAAAAAAAAGGAAAAGTTGTGATATTCTTTTTCGTAGATGTCTGATTGATATGGCGGCTCCTGCAAGTAAAAATATAGTATGCAATGTTTTTATAGACTGTTCTAAGCAGCTATATATAGCTGCATCTGCATGCAAGCCTTCAAATATTATTATTATTATTATTTTGCCTCTGGAATCAATGTCTAATGGTCAGAACTTGTGTTTTAAAATAAAAAAAATAAATATCTTGTCAAGATTGTGGTAGATTGGTAATGGAAAATTTGTCTCATCTTTAGAATTCGTTCCTCCCAAGTTTAAGAGGAAATATAAGGGAAGGGAATAAATCAATAATCATAATACTTTCTTAAATGCTAAACTAGTAGCTAAATTATAGCTCTTCAAATTTGAAGTATGCCAAATTACATTCCTTTCATTTATTCAAGTTTACTACCAACTTAAGTACGAAATTCAAGATTTATTTTTCATGTATCCCTCAGGTTTTTGCCCCAGTCCCCATACGCAAGGACCACCCACTTTATAACAAATAAGAGCCCAGAAAATTCTCTACAAAGGACTGTAAAGTAGGCGTCGCAAGAAATCGCAAAAGCCAAGTGTAAACAAAAACTGAGGCGACGAAAAAGCATTCGTCGTAGAAAAAAAAAAGTGTAATTTGTAACGTCTGCTTTCCTGCAGTTACAATTTGTAGCGGATAATTTTTTAGTCAAGTTGGCTCCGTTTGGATAAGGTGCAGGAAGAAGGAAAGAAGAAAGAAGTGAAAAGAAGTACTGTGAAGTGTGTAACTTTGTAAAAAGTTTGAATTGTTTATAATTAATTTATTCTCTTCTTTCCTTATTTTCCAATGGAATCCAAACGGAACCATTGATATTACAATGGATTTATTTTTAATTAAAAGCTGTTGAAATTTCAATTAAGAAATGGCTATTATTTTAATTTTAATATAAATAAAATACTTTCTAAAAGGTTGATAACTATGTATCTTGCAATTCTTACAATGAACGCGATGATTTCAGGTAAACTTTTAATTAAATATAAATACAAATATATTTATAAAACACTTTAGTCGATTGGATATCGAAACAGACTCTGTGAACAAACCAAAATCTCACCCTTCACTAATAACTGTTTTGAATTCAAATAAATTGATGTCATGATAAATTAAACTGTTATTTATAATTGGTTTGGTAGATGCTCTCGAGCAATAATGCAATATGTATTTACTGTTTAATTTAGGTTTCGAGGCCCCCCTTACACCTTGGTCCTTTCTGGGCTACTAGTGGGATTATCGCGCGTTGCGCGATCTATTTTTATTTTTTTATATATTTTTTATTAGATTCAATACCATAGAGCTATTTTATTGACTTCTTTATTTTTGTCTTTATCTTTATTTCAACAATGGTATAATTAATCGTTGAATGTACGAAGATGAAAAACGAAAGGGGAGAAACGGTGTTAGATTTAAAGTACTCGGACAACAATATTTAAACAATCAAGAAATGACCACCTACCTGCACCAAAAATTTATCCATATGAATCATGCGACCCAGAATAAAGATAGTACAAAGAAATATTTTTACACGTGTATTATAAATTTTTCAACATACAAAAAAAAACATAAAAGCTGCAAGCTGACCTTTCATTCTTTTGTCTAGTAATTGGATAAAGAAAATTCTCACAATAATAAGCAGAAAAGTAAATAAATCAGCAATCAAAGGATCGCGCAACTGAGGTTAATATGCAAAATGTATATATTGTCCTGTGTACCAATTTCTTTGTCCACACCAGACAACAATTCATTTATAATAAATTATAGTGAAATGTAAGTTTGCAAACTACCATCAACAATTCATCTAAAAGCTGAATAATTATGGCCGTGATTAAATTGAATATTTTAGCACACAGACAAACAGAAAAAGAGATGCTGAAAGAGAGAGAAAGAGTGAAAGAAAGCTGAAATTATCGATACTGCCCTCTAGTTTCAGAGAACAGGATGAAATGAGGTTGGTACCTGTCATATCAGAATTCACTGAGGTAAACTGCTCCATGATACTTCATCTTGGTTCAGGATTCATACCTTCAACTCATCTAAGAAAGAGATTAGAAGTCATTAAGAATACTTGCATGAATTTCTCTTTCTATTAATATCCTGCAAAGAAATAAACTCTATATTTCACTATTTTAGAATACATTGATAGGTAATAAACATGTTAAGAACATATTCTACTCTAAAATGTAAAATAGTCAACATTAGCTAAATCTACTATACTTATTACCAGCTATGGTAATAAACTTGTTGAGAAAATTATAAGCAAAAAATAGAAATTAAAATGTCTCCTAGCCAAAATTTATAACCAAATCAGATAATTGGCGCTGTTCTTCACCTTCGCACTTCCTATAAGATCCATCAGTTTTATTATTTGCTGAACTTTTGTAGCCTTTGCAGCTCAATCTCTGCCTGACATAAAAAGAAAAATAGAAAATAAATCTATTAAATACAGCCACATACATTGCAAGTGTCCTCTTTCATTTGTCAGATGGCAACAGAAATAAACATAGTTTGACACTTGTCAGATATTAAATATGATTTGCCTGCACAAAAATCATATCAAAGAAAACCTTTGTAATTTGTATCAACTATTATGAATTCGTAAAAGACTGAACGAAATAGCTTGGCAGCTACATGTATTTATATACCCTTTGAAGGTCGTACAATTCTTTGTTTCGTGGAAAGAAACTCGGCTAAAGAGTAGTAATGTTTTCTTGTTTTCAGCAAAAACATATAAAAGTTCATCTCAATAGTTTTTATATTAAATTAGTTTATTTTTGCAAAGAAAGAAAGAAAAGAATAAATGATAAATAATTAGGATAGAGTATTGATTGAATAAACTTGCGCACACGTTAAAATAAGGTATAAATAAGTCAAAACTGAAAGAAGTAAAAATGGATTAGATTTGTACCTGATACATAATACAATCAGAAGTGAGCGAAATCTAAGAAGAGGAGACATGAATTGCAAGTTACCATCTAACAAAAATAGACTGAAATACAAAGTAAAGACAAATGGTATAGTAATTTTCTAAAATCCTGCAACCTCAATTGAAAGAAAAAAAGAAGTTTACCCGTTTATACACAAACTTTACCTAAATTTAAATGGACGGCAGGCTACTCGTTTTTATTTGGAAACAAAACCTCACTCTTTAATATCTAAGTTACATTTGCAAAGATATAAAAAAGATTACAGTTGTTCGATATAAATAAGAAATATTTTGAGACTTATTCTACCTTCGATAATCAGATAAGAAATGTATTATTACCTTTGAGTAAACTTATAGTTCTCCCTCTTAGATTGAGGACCTGAACAACCATGGCAGCTATAATTCCTATAATCCCATCCGCTATGCTCCTATGAAAGTACTGCCTGCCACTCTGATTGATAAAAATTATTAATATTGCAGTTGCATACCTAAAAAAATAATTAACATAATCGACATATTATCATCAATAACTCAATTGCAATTCAGCTCTAAATTGACATTATTACTTAGAATATCACCATTATGGATAATAGTTTGACCAATATGTATAGCACCATAGAACAATTATGATTTGTACACCCTTATTAAGTTTACAAAATGTTTTATCAGTTTTTTCATCTGCTAGAATTTTGTCAGTACTCATGTGAAAGAGAAGCAATCGATTTGTGAGCTAAGATCGAAAATCGTCATAATCTGAAGGTGAAAAGAGACAAAATAAGATCTTGGGTAAAACCAAATAGGCCTTTAACCACTTCATCCGCTACATCAGAGAGGAATCGATTAACTGTGGTAAATAGATCTATCTATCGTTTCTAATTTATCAAAATTATTTCTCAAATCAGAACATATAAAAGAAAAATAAGTGTAACTTGGAAAAATGAATCTGCCGATGGAAAAATTGTTTAGCCGAATGAAAACTATTTATAAACTGTAAATCAATAATAGAAAATAAAATAGTGCATTACTTATGAACATCAAGAAAAGTAACTTCCAGAACTGTATATTTTTATAAGATGAACCCTATTTAATTGAACCACCATTTAATCAAATTTTCTTATTTTAGTTGCTGATGCATACTATCATAACATCATTTTGATATAAAGTTGGTAACTCTTAACATCGCTTTTCTTGGTTCCAGAACCTTTAACTGATCACATGAGGGAATTAATTTGATCACAAAAATAAAAGAACTTAAAATTCCAGAATGAAAATAGGGATAAGAACACACCTGGACATTGCTTCCGTAAGTCCCCTGAATATGGACAACTCATCTCTTGTTATTGTGTTTTACAAATCAGTCTATCTCCCTTGTATCCCAACCTTCATTAATCCATAATCCATGGTTTAATAATACAGATCGCACAGGGAAAAAATAAAAAGGAAAGAAAGATGAACGACAGTAACAGTACATTTTAAAACCCAAAGTGAAAGAAATATGCAAAATCAAGGTGAAAAATAAGCCAATCAATCTCCACCAATGTCTGTAGAATGGATAGTGAGAACAAAGGATAAAAGAAAATTGTAGAGTGGAGAACGGAATAACCAACAATAAGTTAGGTCAGAAAGCAGCGAGAAGAAATTAAAGGAATTAAAGAGCAAATCAGAAAGCAGCGAGAAGAAATCAAAAGAATTAAAGAGCAAATCTGAAGAAACTTAGGTCAGCAAGAGAGAAGTGCCTTTCGATTTGGGCGGAAACCCTAGGTTGCGAAATCGAGTAGTTTGCACTGTTGGAGAGAGAAGTGCCTTCGATCTGCCCACAAAACCGATGAGGAGCACAAAAGCAGATCTATGGGAAGATGAGACTGAAGTGAAAGAAAGAGAGTCGGTACTCAACAGATCTACCTCCGTACACGACCACATGAATCCTCCTATGCTCCGTTGAGTGCATCAGTGAGAGAGAGAGAGTAGGGAATCGGAAAAAGCTCAAAAGAAAGAGGGGTCGGAACTCTCTAGAAGAAGGAAGCGGGCAGAGCTGTGGATGCGGATGCGGACGGAACTGTAGACGAAGCGCGGCGACTGTGCATGCGGATGCGGATGGAACTGTGGGATCAAAAGCGGTCCCACAAGTCAGCCATACTGTTTCAACTACTGTGCGCTCACAGTAGTTTCGGAGTCGAACTTAATTGTGCCGAATAATATATATTTTGATTTTGATTTGATTGCATCTCTAGTAAAACATTTTTTAGATTCTTCTAGATAGCTGCTATCTAGGTTTTCTAAAAAAAAAAAACATTTTTAGATTATTTTAAGCATGAGAGCTTTCTTATTTTTCTATTAGTGAAAACAGATTTTAAATTTTAAATTATCAATAAACTTGTGATAAGTGTAAATATTTTAAGCAACATAATTTGAGAGGTAAATATTCGAATTTAAAGACTTGAGAGTAAATTTCCAAATAGAAAAATTGAAAATACTAATTCAATTTTGTCCTTTTTTTTTCGATACATGCGATTAGGACCAAAAGATCATTGAGACAACCTTGCTGCATTGTTTTGTTTGATATTTGTTTTGACGCTTTGGGTTTTGCGCTTATAAGATCTCCTATTAGATTTTATTTTATTTTCCCCTGAAATGATGGTTGAAAGGAAAAGTCATAAAACTAGCGTCATTGATGACCTCTTACACGATTTGTTTAATCTTTAATTCTAAAAGAAAATGTAAAAGCATGTCCGATACAAAAGAAGTTATAAAATAATGCAATCTACAGTTGCTCGTGCCCAGCTGGTCTTGTATACTTACCAATAATGTATACTATATTTCTTCCGAAGTAGGTACAAGTTTGTGATTTCTTTTAAAGTCAGTGATAAATACAAGAGAAGCTCTATATATTTGATGCGAACATAAGAAAGGATTAACAAATAATCAATGAATAAGTCTTATTTCGAATAAGAGTTTATTCAACCTCTTATTCTAATTCTACCATATTATTGGAACAAAAATGAATAAGAGGAGAGAAAAAAGCTTATTCTTATTCATGAATTTCCTTATTCATTTCACTTCCAAACTGTCCATGTTCTTACTCCGCCTGACTTGGCCCGACATGTCATCAAGCAAAATACCATTTTATTTTTTTTTAAAAAATTAAAATATACGAGATAAACAGGTAAACCCCTGAACAGTTACTACCAATCGAGAACTAGAGCTTGCTTTCGCAGGTTAATATAATAAATAAAAATATTCTAATAATACGAAAATAACTAGAAATAACTTTACTTAAATTAACACACCTTCTGCTTTAATAATTAATTATTAATAATGAAAACACTAAAATAACATATCATACCGAGTAGGCTAATAAATCTTACCTGACTTGCCTCATTGAACATTGCATTAAGCCAAATCAGATCAGACAAGTCTAATCTGGTTCGAGTTGAATTGTCATCGATCCCTTTTAGGTACATAGTTATCTTAAATCAAAAAGTAAAATAAGCACAGTACATTAGACAAACAATTTTTATTAGCTTAGTACATCGGTTTTTAAACCATAAGCAAAAATCGTTAGAAGCTTCATTGGACTTAAAAGTTGAGGCAAATGAAATTGAGTATATCCTTCAATACAATATGAAAGGTACAACGTACAAGGTTACCGGATTTTGTGTACCAAAGATTCAAAGAAAGATCAGCCTTCGCTTTTTCTAGAAAGGTTTCGTTTCAATATTGGTCAACGAAATTAATAGCGTATACAAAATCACGTCAGACCCATACACCATGGATCCAACTTTTTTTTTTTTTTTTTTTTTTTAAGAGCTCGTGGTATGCATAATGTTTGATGGGTTAATTTGTTGCATAGTATCATCTTGTCTTTCTGACTTTTAATGTTTGCATACTTACTCAGCTAAATTCTCGAAAGTGCCTTTATGCTTCTCTAAGCTTTCTCTTCTTTTCATGACCACGTATCTCGTCCTTTTTGTTCATTGTTATCGAAGCAATATCATCACCTCATTAATCTCTCCATTTTATGTATGAACCGGACCGGAGACATTCTTTACATCCTACGTGCGTGATGCATCTACTTTTTCTATTTTTCTTAGAAAAGATGGAGATAAATTAAAATATGAGAAAACTAGTATGGAAGCTAGCTATCGTTCTTTTGCGTTTAACATATCGAATTTGTTCAAATACAACACTTTCTAATTTCATTTTGAAAAAAAGTTAAAAATTGTTTTTGATCATCTGATAAACCAAGAACAATATAGAAAAATTGAATATAATTATATTTTTACCAAATAATTACAATCATTTAACCCAATCAATAATAATTGTTTATAATAGACTTTCCCATTAAAAGTTTTTTACGAAAGTTATCTAATCAATGGCAAGGGCCTTGATCAATTGATTATATATATTTTTTATAATCCATATATATAGAAAATTTGGAGAACAACTCCTTTAGCATTTGCTTGTAATAATATTTTGTTCAATTGTCCTGGACAAAATGGAGAAGATAAAATATAACAGAAAGTAATGTGTTTTCATATTGGAACTAATTACTCTAATACATTTGCTGCTTTCCCCATTGGGTAAGGATGCAGACTCTACACGTCAGATTTCCAATGCAGTCTATATACGTCAAATTTCAATGCTGCTTATTTATAAACTATCCCTCACTTCAATCTCTATATGGTACAGTGCCCAAGTGGGTCGAGGTTGCATCTGCATTTCCTCTTATTTTACAACTGCAATCTTTCTGCACGAAGCATGAGACATGCTATTGTACCAAAGCTGCAAAACAGTACTACCTCAAAATATACCTCCAGAACAAAATCTAGACCATCATCACAGTTGGATAACCCATGTCGGTGCTCCCGGGGTTTGCTAATTGGCCTTGTCACCTTTCTAGCCTTACAGCAGATTCAGATGCTCAGTCGAAGCATCAATGTGCCGCGTCTCGACTTGTCCCTGCCTTCATGGCACTTTCCCTCTTTTCGCGGTAGCAAAATTCAGAATGGTTTCTTGCCATTGAAAGATCTAAGCCTTGCAAAGGCCCCGTTTGAGGGAACCACTTGGTTCATGAGTTCCATAAATGACACTTTTGAGGCAGGCGAGGCAGAGTATCTCCGCTTCCCTTCGTATCAATCTGAGGGTCGGCTACTCTGCCTGGCAGGTATCAGTACCAGAAATGGTACGTTAAATTCATACGCATTAGTTCATCCTGATAAATTGCCACCTGGCTCCAGGTTCCTCCCAGGTATTACCTTTGTGTCCGAGTCTCATTATGGCTACCACAATATATGTCATGGTCTATTCGCCGTGATGCCATTTGCAGCTTGGCACTATAGAAAAGGGTGTGTAAAGCCAGCTAGGTGGGTATTGTACCAAAGGGGTGAACTGAGGAAAGAAACCTCTAATTGGGTGACCAATTTCCTAGAATTAACCTTCGGTGAGAAAATGACCGTTGAGAAGTTCCAAGGAGCTGGTGAAGTGAACTATAAATCAAGTTGCTTTGAGGAGGCTGTAGTGTTTCGGCATCATGAAGGGAAGATGCTAAAGGAGAAAAAGATTCAAGTTTATGAAATGTTAAGGTGCAAAAGCAGGAAGTATTGTAAAATTGAGGAGAGAAATGGGACTGATGAGAATCTGGTGAGAATGACATTGTTACTGAGAAATGGAAGCCGATCATTTAAAGATGAAGCTGGAGTGATAAATGTCTTCCAAAAGGTGTGTGCGAAGGTGAAGGGGTGCCAACTTAAGGTTTCCCAGTCAGAAAACCTCACCTTTTGTGATCAGGTTAGTTGTTCCATCTTTTCTCTTATTAATTAATTACTAAGGTCAAGGGACATTTTTTTTTTCAGCAAATTCTTAAAAGGGTCATTTTAATTTAGTTAATAATATGAACTGTTGTGTTTTCTTCATTTTCCATCAACAATACAATTCTTTTTGTACCTTTGTACACTAATACAATTCAATTTAACAGTGACTATATTTAGTGAATTGTTACCTTAATATAAAAAGAATTGGCGTTTGGAGTTGTGGAAATTAAGTAGTACATTGACTTGTATGTACCGAGCTTGTTCTTGTTGCATAAACTAAAAAGAATTGATTAATTGCTCTTACTTTTCCATCTATAGGGAACATTTTTTTTTTCTTTATTATTTCAACAATAGATGTACACTCTTTTGCAATAGGAGGCAGAAATTTTCAGATAAAGCAAGATCCGCATTTTAAATCACAGTGTCTCATTACAAGAAGAAAAAAAAATTACAATGTATTTTCCAATTTTACAAACTATTGTAAATTATAATAGTTAAATTACCAACATCTATGATTAGGGATTATCGGGTTGAATGCAAATCAGTTAGGCAACATCTGACTAGTACTATTTCTACATTTTATAAACATATTAATTTTGTATTGTTTGCTTAATCGAAGAATTACTCAATAGAAAAATATTTTTCAAGAGCAATTTACAATTGAAGGGAGTTGCAAAGTGGTCAAGTGTCTGTATCATAATAATTTTACTAATTCTTATTTTTCAACTTCAGAAAAATATAAGAATGGAAGGTGATAATCAAACTTCAAATGATTCATACAGGTGAAGCTGATGAGCGAAACAGACGTTCTGGCATCACCACATGGCGCTCAATTGACGAACTTATTCTTTATGGACAAGAATAGTAGTGTCATGGAGTTCTTTCCAAAGGGATGGAAGGATTTAGCTGGCGCGGGACAGTTTATGTTTCAATGGATATCGGCATACTCTGGAATGCGCCACGTTGGCACCTGGCACGATCCTAAAGGTGACAAGTGTCCTTATAATGACAAATCACTGTGTATGACTTTTTACAAGAACAGGCAGATTGGAATTGATGAGCATTTTATCTCAAACTGGACATCCACAGTTTTGAAGGAGGAGATAGCACGGAAGTTGCACACACTGAAAATAAAAAGAAAACCAGAAAGGAAATGCAGATGCAGTTAATTGATTTTACTGTTTACAAAAGGAAAAAAAGAGGATGCTTTTCTTGAGAGCAGAATATGTGATGTATAGGCGCAGCCTAGGCACACTGTTAAGGGGAGTAAAGTAGATTGTTTATATAAAGACTAAAATGCAGAGACTGATGTTAAATAAATGAATACATTCTTTCCATTGGCATTGGGGTAATGATTTGAGCTGCTGCTGAAACCATGTATAAACTGAGCATGCTTAAAGGGTCTTCCTTTTTTGCTATTTTGTGTGTAGAAAAGCCTAAAGGGGGTTGGGGGTTGCCTTTTGACCTTAACATTCATCAATATTGTTTCATTTTTTTCATTAATATTATGGGACTTCTTAGGGCTTATTATGATAGGTGTCATTTGGCAATATAAGTAATATTATCAGAAGATTGGTAATTGGGAGAGTATGATTGATGGTGGAAGTTATACGAATAATAAAATGTGCTATTTAATAAGCTTTTTGGTATGTTTCACGATGAAAAAGATAAAATAATGCTATAGTGAATAATATCATTGTTTTTGTTTGTCCTTTTTTCTATTTTAATCGTTTCCGAAAATAGCTGCATAGCAAATTTGTACTTCGCCAGCAAACTTTATGCGGAATATTGTTATTTGGTATGGTGCTAAAATAGAGAATTGCTAAATGACCTCATAATGCTTTAAACGTGCATATGAATATGGATCCAATTGTCGTCCAGATCATATCTTATAATATTTCAGTATGAAATTCATTTTTCTTCTATTATTGTGAGATAAATATTCATATTCTTGCCAACCATCCTTTAAAAAAAAAGAGATATATATTCAATTTTTTTTAAATTGTATATTTGAAGTGCTGGACTTTAAGCCAATCTCCCATTCAAAAAAATAAAAATTTTGTGAGGTTAGATTCAATTTTAATCTCGATTCTTTCGGAGTTGATTAAATCTCTATTCAAATCATTTTAATATACTACTAATATTTAGATTTGCTCTGTCACTGTCACAAAGAGAAGAGGTGCACTCTGTGTTCAACAAGTGGAGATTCAATGAGAGCGCACTACAGAGTGTTGAATTTAGTGCTTAGATTGCATGCTAATAAGCCTAACAGATTGCATGTGTTTTAATTTGGGTTTATCTCCTTATTAATAGCAACCCTGGTTCAATCCATGAAATGAGAAAATAATAATAATAATATTAAGGGAAAAAAGACAAGTGGAACAAGTGTACCTTCCACTTTGGTACTTCATATTAGCAAAAGTTTGACACATGAGTGCTTGGAAGTGTGAAAAAGGCTATGTCTATACGACTATACCTCATTTATGCTTGGTGGTAGTGATAGAAGAGCACTAACGAATGGCCCATCATTCAAATTTCCTTTTTATCTAACAGTCAATATTTGAACTTGATCAAATGTCTCTTCTTAATTTAAAAACTCTATTTGGTTACGAGAATTGAATTTATTTGGTAATAAGGATAATTATGCTGGTTTTTTGGGAGAAAACGATTTTGATGAAATATATGACTTAAAGTTTACTTGCAACTTAGCAGAAGGGGATGTTTCCTGATTGAGCCAATATTTAGTTGGACAATCAAAACATTGTAAATGAAAATAAGTGGAACATGATACGATAACTTTCATAACACAAAGGATAAACATTAAAAAGATGCATCATTCCATAAGTTAAATAATCTATTACAAGAACAGCCACAATCAACAAAAGGTGACTATTACCTTTCATGTCTCCCTATAAATACTCAACCCCTATGCATTTTCAGTAAGAGCACAACTCAATGATAACATGGATTTCTCTAAGGTTTCATCCAAATGGCTTCTGTTTTGTTTCCTTCTGTTATTAGTTGAAGAGACGAAAGGAGAGAATGAGGAGAAGAGACAGGTTTATGTAGTGTACATGGGTGCTGCACCATCTGATTCTAAGGATTTTCTCAGAGAAAGTCATCTTCAACTTCTAGGCTCAGTACTTAGGAGGTTGTTATCTAGCTATGCAAGCTAGAACAATCAATTTTTATTTTAGAAATTTTGCCATGCAGCTCTAACATCTCAATAAGGCTTGTAGAACCTTTACCAGAAAGAATAACTAGTACATTTATGGTTAATAAGTATCCGAAATTATTGAACTGTGGAGCTTCTTAACTGGTATACTATCTTGAACTTGACTCCTACGGACTTGGTTTGAAAATTATAGACAAGTTTTTAAATACAAAGCAGGTACAAGCTGAAATTAGGCATGTCAAATCCTTGACCAAAATCAAACCTGATAGGTACAGTACTATGATAGTTCCTCACAAAAGCTTTTCCTAATATGTAATTCTTCAGGGGAGAAAAAGCCGAAAATACTCTAGTCAGAAACTACAAGCATGGCTTCTCTGGCTTTGCTGCAAGACTGTCAGAGGCTGAGGCTTCTGCATTGAGAAGAAAGCCAGGAGTAGTATCAGTGTTTGTGGACCCAGTCTACAAGCCACATACAACCCGCTCCTGGGACTTCTTGCGACAGTCTCTTGTGATTGACTCAACACCAAATTCTGATTCTGTTCCTTCTGCTGCGACAGCTGATACTATAATTGGTTTACTTGACACAGGTATTATAATATAGTTGAAAACCCCAAGTCCTAAATTTTTGACATAAGTATTATCGAGTCATGTACAACTTCGAATAAAAGATTTACATGTTAAATTACTAATACGAGGAGATATGTTCTGTAACAGGATTCAGCTACTGCACCAGTACCTAAACTCAAGATCTAATTAATTTAAAGCATACATTTATTTTTATTAAAGATTATAATTTTCTCTTATTTTTAGGGATTTGGCCAGAATCACAGAGCTTTAGTGATAATGGTTTTGGACCAGTACCAAGCCGATGGAAGGGGATTTGCATGGAAGGAAGCGATTTTAATTCTTCCAATTGCAACAAGTAAAAATGCTTTGGGGCCGTTTGGATCAAGTGGGAATTTGGGGAATTTCCTATTCCTAGACATAAATTTATTATAAACAATCTCAACTCTTCACAAAATTATACACTTCCCAATACTTTATGCCTAGGAATAGCAAATTTCTCCTATTCCTAAGCGATCCAAACGGCCCCTTGATGTTTACATGAAGATATTAAATTCAGGTTTTAGTGTAGTGTTGGTACCCATTTTTTTTTAAGAAAATTAGGGGGCCAAGCCCCATAACTTTGAATTGAATAAGTAATGTTGGTACCAGAGATACAAAATATAGTCTGGTACATACCAGCTGATTTTGCATCCCTGTAATGCCCTTGATCTGAAACATTCCTGACAACAGAAAGCTGATTGGAGCAAGATACTATGCAACTGATGAAGCACCATTTACCCCTACAGCCCTATCTAATGCCAACTCGGTACGTGATGAACAAGGCCATGGTACCCACACTGCATCCACAGCTGCAGGGAATTCTATTACAGGCGCATCCTACTATGGCCTCGCCTCAGGTTCTAATGGATATCGATCTCAAACAGACTAGCATTCGAACTAGCACAACATAGTGTATAAGAAATTTATCTTGTGTAATAGAATGTATCATCTCTTAATAATTTACATAATTGATGCATACGTGGCACTACTTATTGCATATGCCATATCATATGGGCAGTGTACCCGTACTATTTTCACAGCCATTTCTGCATAATACACACAAATAATTGTTGGTGACAAAAATTCATGACAGGAACTGCAAAGGGAGGATCAACGGGTTCACGAATTGCCATGTACCGAGTCTGTTCATCATTTGGCTGTCCTGGATCCCAGATCCTCGCGGGCTTTGATGATGCAGTGGCTGATGGAGTCGACTTGTTGTCAGTTTCTCTTGGTGCATCTGCATATTACAGGCCTGATTTCTCAGAAGATCCTATTGCAATTGGTGCTTTCCATGCTGTAGCTAAGGGAATCACTGTGGTGTGCTCAGCCGGTAATGATGGGCCCACTGCTAGTTCAGTGGTGAATGCAGCCCCATGGATTTTGACAGTTGCAGCTACTACAATAGATCGCTTTTTTGAGTCGGATATTTTGTTGGGTGGAAATAGAAGTGCTATTAAGGCAGTCATTTGAATTATTTTTGCATATTATTTATGAATTCTTTTTGTTTGATTTACAAATTAATAACTTGTTTGAATTCTTATTTTATATTTTTACAGGGAAAGGCTATAAATTTCTCTAGCCTCGATAAGTCTCCAAATTACCCTATAATTGATGGTGGATCAGCAAAGTCAAACTCATCAGATGTTACATCCGCAAGGTCTTCATATATTCATATTAGTTTAATGCAACTTCTAATATCTTGCAAACAAAACGTTAAATGAACATGTTTGAGCAATTTTTCTTTTTGAAGCCACTGTGAGCCTGGAACATTGGATGGAAGCAAGGTGAAAGGGAAAATAGTTGTGTGTATGCACTCACAAAGCGACTCCACAAAGACCATTAAGTTGCAAGGATTACAAGACTTAGGTGCATTCGGTACTGTCTTTGCCAATGACATGGAAAATTATGTTGCTAGTTCATACAACAACTTTCCAGTCTCTGAGATCATTGTACAAGCTGCCAATGATGTGTTTACTTACATAAACTCAACAAAGTAAGGGTAATAATTATAAGTAAAATCATGTAGCTTCGTTTATGATCCTTTAGTCATATTAATTGGTGATGTGTTGCAAAATTGAAGGAACCCAGTCGCCACCATTCTGCCGACAATTACTGTGACGAATTTTAAACCTGCACCTGTTGTAGCTTATTTCTCTTCACGGGGTCCATCAGGGCAGACAAGAAATCTCCTTAAGGTTAATAGTTTATCTTATTTAATATTCAAACAATAGACACAAAACTTAGAATTTTTCTCACAGCCCACGCTATAGCATATATACTGGTTCAAACTTCAAATTGTAATCCACAAAACACTGATGCCTTGGTATCGTGTATAGTTTGGACCAACACCATCACCCAATTATTCAAAAGAGGCAAAACAGTCATTTTACAAACTGAGTGAAGTTTTAAAAAAATAAATTTTCTTCTGGCTTTACCCTTAAAAACCTCTTTTGAATTACCAGCCTGATATAGCAGCTCCTGGGGTTAACATACTAGCCTCATGGATTCCTACATCAACTGGAGTACCAAAAGGCCAGAAGCCATCATCGTTCAACCTTGTTTCTGGTACTTCTATGGCTTGTCCCCATGTGGCTGGTGCCGTGGCCACGATAAAAGCATGGAACCCAACATGGAGTCCCTTTGCTATTAGATCAGCCATTATGACAACAGGTTAGCTTCGAAACTGTAGTACCTGAGGATTTTTGTTTCAGTTCCCAGAACATATTGGTACAAACTGGTTAATACTGCTCTCTAGCGGCTGACTTCTAATGAGATTTCCTTTTTTAGTTGTCATTTTTGTTTCTTTTGCTGTAAATTCTCGCATCTTGCGTACAGACATGGAAGTTTTACCCACCTTGACTATAGGAAACTACAAGAAAATTAAATAAATAAAATCCTTATTATAGGAAACTACAAAAAAATTTGGTATCATGCTTTAGCAATTAATTTGAAAACTAATTATTTTACGTATTCTACAGCAACGCAAGTGAACAGTGACAAGGCTCCATTGACTACTGCTTCGGGCTCAGCAGCCACACCATATGACATCGGGTCTGGAGAGGTGGTCCCAACAGCAGCACTGCAACCTGGCCTAGTCTATGACTTGACGACCCGGGACCTTCTACTCTTTCTTTGCAACTATGGCTACAACTCCTCCAAAATCAGCCTCATATCAAATAACACAAACGGTTTCAGCTGCCCAAGTAATTCTAGCACAGAACTCATATCAAACCTCAATTACCCTTCGATTGCTGTTTCGGGTATGAAACAAAACGAGATCAGAACAGTGAACCGGGTCGTGACCAATGTGGGTTCACAATATGAGACTGTGTACACTGCCACTGTCAACTCACCAGCAGGATTAGATGTGAAAGTGGTCCCTAATAAGCTTAAGTTTAGTAAATCTTATAAGAGTTTGGGTTTCCAGGTTGTGTTTACCATGAAAAACTCTTCCTCGCAAGGTGACTTGTTTGGTTCTATTACTTGGTCTGATGGGACCCACACTGTCAGAAGCCCTTTTGTGGTGGCTACTGCAAATTAAATACATATGTAACTGAGATTGTGAAGTAATATAATTAGAAAATATTATAATTTTTAGTAGTTCTCTACTTCTCATCCCCCCCCCCCCCAAAAAAAAAAAAAAAATTCTTAGCACAGAACTATTTCTATTTTGTAAGCTACACTAATCTTATATTTCTGTGCAAATAAATCCTTAATTTTATGCTTGTCGAGTACCTTCGTTTAGTGCAATTAACTATTGAAACCTGAGTTTCTATTCTACTGATAAAGAAGGAAAGAGCAAGGACTAGGATTTTAGTAGCATGTCTTGTTTAACAAATACTAAACTTTACAAGCTTTGTGATATTACATAATTGTACTGTTTTTTTCCCATGTCTCAACGGCATAAATATGTGAATACTATATATATATATATACAATTTAAAACTTTGATTTCCCAAAACTAAGATGCAGTTGATGATTTATCCTCTGATTATTAAAGATGACAATTATTATGCTTTTCGATACTTGTACTGTTATTTTTAGATATTCTTAATTTTCAATAAAAACTTTTTGGGAGATTATGCCGTGCGCACGTTTAAGGCCCGATTTTTTCAATCAATTTAATCACAACCATTAAAATGTGGAGACGGTTTAAGTGAATGAAAGATTTTGTCCTTCATAAAAACTGTCCGTAAAATTTAACATATAAAATTTGCGGCCCGCCATATAAAACTGTCCGCATGGCAGAATTTGCCAAACTTTTTTTAGTTAAGTCAAACTCAATGTTTACGATACAATTTAACCTGTTTACACTAGAGTCCAGATAAAACAAATACCATTATGAGACTAAACTTTTTCGGCGTGGAGTTGTAATTATTGTTATGAAATTATTTTAATTTAATTTAATTTATGAATATTATTTTTCATTATTTTTTGATACATACTATATTATTCTTGTTTAGAGTTTTTTTAAAAAAATATATTCAAATTTGGCAGCTGGAGTTTTTTAAATGATGAGCGTTGAGAATTTAAATAATCAAAATTTTTAAAATATGAAAATTTCAATTTTGAAAATCATTTTGACAGCCACTGTCAAAATCTCAAAAAAATAATAATAATTGAAAATCCAGTTATAAGTCGTGAATCTAAAAATCCAAATCGGTCTTGTATAGTTAGGTCTAACTATGAAGTTCATAACACAACTAATATAGGAATAGAATAGACAACCTAAAATACCATGGTTGAATTTTATAATCTGGTCGAAAATTTCATAAGAAACTTTTAGAATCAGGTTTGTTCCATTACAAGCCTCAACTCCTAGATCCTAAATCCATATCATACCTTAGTCACGAACTTCAAAAGAATTTTTTTCTTGACACAAAATTGTGTATTCAGAAGCATTAATTAACTATTGATATTCCTGAATTTACCTCCTATTAAATTCTTAAATCAATGAAAATTTTCCAACAACAAACATAAATAATTTCCTTAAAAATTGAACAATCAAAGACTTTACCAGATTCCCTTGCACGTGCAGTCCGCGTGCGTCACCAGAATTTATTTATCCTTTCCTTTAATTGACTGGTTGTATTGTATTCCTAGGGATCAGTTTTACTTACACAAAACACCCCATCTCCTAACTTTATTCTCGCTAACAAACCACGTAAGCCAATAAATTTTGAGATGCATAATCTCACTTTAACTCCGCGAGACACCACACCGTTTCAATCTCCTTATAAGTACCTCCTCTCGCATTCTTTCATAGTCGCCTTCCTTTCCCTTCTCCGCTCTATTTCTAGCGCGTGAAACGGAAATCCCTCTTGAGCGTGCCACGTGGCAGCCCAGAAACCATCAAGGCCCATTATATTAGTAAGACAGGAAAGTGGGCTCCGAAAGTCGCGAATAAAGCCCAGTAGGACGAACACGTGCAAAACGCGTGACTTATTAAGTCGGTCGCTCTCATTTGCGGGCCCCTTCGAGTATTTGCGTAATAGCTTCCTTGTACTACACGCCGACTTAGAAGACACAATTCCGCGTGGACCGCGTATTCTATACCAATTTTAGAGGCCCAAAATTAGGGAACACGTTAACGCTTCGAGAGACATCACAACGCGTCAATTGGCTATAAATATAGCCTTCTCTCTAGAAGACGAGTTCCTCATTTCTTTCGCCTCTTTCTTTCTTCCGAAGAAACCCTAACCCTAGGCGGCGAATCTCTTGAAATCGAGAGATTTCGCGAGCTGAGTTTTCGGAAGAATCGCCGTTTTCGAGCGGATTTGAGTTCGATCGTGAGATCTTTGAGCCGATTCACTTCGATTTTTGCGGAGCAATGTCGCGGTGCTTCCCCTACCCGCCTCCCTACTTCGGCGAGGCTGAGATCGAATCGATAAAGGTTCGTTTGGCATTTTGATGCTAGTACTAATCGATTCGTTCTAACGATCATCGCCTTGATGGTTGGGGAATTTTTGGGCCGGAGGGAAGGGAACCCGTAAATTGACAAATGGGAAGTTCGGGATCTGTTTGGATTGCCACTAATTCTCGAATTGTTTTCTGATTTCTGTCATTATTTGGTTGAGTGGTCTCGATAATGCACATTTAGAGTTTTGGGTTGGGTCTCATGTGTCGTCGTATTTTTTTGACTTTTTCTGAAACAAAAATTGGATTTTAATAAGAATGTATTGACAAATTTTGGGACATTTTCAATAGAAAGCTTCACTTATAAACAACTAACACGAAAAGTTTTTTAAAGTTTAATTTTTTTTACACCGCCAAATTCATGAAAAATTGTTTCAATTTTTACCAATTACTCTGTAAATCAATGAAAAATTTGTCTGGATTTTTACCAATTGCTCTGTACTGATGAATTTTTGTGAACCTAATTTACCAATTAAACTGTAAATTCATGAAAACCTTGTCTGGATTTTTGCGGACCCAATTTACCAGTTACACTGGATTCATGAAAAACTTGTTTGGATTATATGAACCAAAATTACGGACTAATGGTAGAATGTAGAATGCATTTAGTGGCTTTCATGCCACTTCTTTACTTTCCTGTCGTCTGGTTCTTAATTGGAACTGACGATTAATCTGGTTGAGTCCAGAAAGAGAAGGAAAGGTTAGAGGAAGAAGCAAAGAGAGAAAGGAAGCGTGAAAAGAAAGAGAAGAGAAAGAAGGAAAAGAAGGAGAAAAGATCAGGCCAGGATCATGAACTCTCCAAGGAAATTAAGAAGAGCCTGAAGAGGAAGTATGAAGAACTTGGTTTGGTCGAACCAAAGGATAAACATGACAGCCAACATCATCACAAGTCAAAGAAACCAAGGGATGAACAGCTGGAGACGAGTGGCTTGACTGAGGAGCATGGCCAACCAAGTGCTGTGAGGCCTGCTAATTTTGAGTCTCCTAACAGGTCTCAAGATAGCAGCAAGAGGAATTCTAGCAGCATGCCAAGCCCCACTCCCAGTCTCACGAACAGTGGTATGCCTCGAACACTGTCTTTAGGTGTTTGGTTGTAGCTGTTAATAAACTAAGCTGTACTGTTACATTATGCTTCACATATACCATCGTGACAAAACTTTCTCTTGAAATGCAATATAAAAAAAACCCTTGAAATTCTAGATTCATGGAGACGGTGCTTTGATTTACATTGAATTGTATTTGGATCCTTGGCTGGCTTCTTATCCTGACTTTCTTCTTGCTTGTACTTTTTTTGTTATGCAGGAAGCACAATCAGGATCAAGCTGCAATCTAGATCAAGAGATTCCTTACCTAAATCTCAAACTTCCCAACTGAAAGTGCCTGTGTCTGTATTACAACTCACAAAATCTAGAGAGGTGGTACCGACACCACAGACCACAAAAAGCAGAGAACGGGTTTCAGCTCCATTAGCCTCAAAGGTCGAAGAAGAGTTTCCGTTTCTTCATGCCTCAAAATCGAAAACAGCTTCAGTACTGCAGAAACCTAGAGCTGTATCTCAGACCTTGAAACCAAGAGAGCCTGTTCTACAAACCCCCAGGTTAAAGGAGCCAGTACTAGAATCACTTGTTCCAAGACCAAGAGAGGTACCAGTTCCACCTGCTCCAAAGGTTGAATCACTTGTTCCAAGATCAAGAGAGGTACCAGTTCCACCTGCTCCGAAGGTTTTGCCGAAGGCAAATGGCGCTACTGGACTATCAAAGCAACATATTAAGTCGGAAGCTGGACTGGTTCAATCCAGTTCATTTATCAGACAGAGTGTGTCTAAAGAACCTCTGTTGAAGAAGGAAATAGAACCCCGTGCTCAAACCCAAATTCCTGAGAAAGATGCTTCTCAGAAGCCTAAATTGAGAGGTGTGGGAGTACCACCTGCTCAGCAAGTAAAACCTAAGCGAAGGGATATCAAAGCAGAACCTGTGCCAGCATCAAAACCCACTCCAGTGGTGCAGCAGGTTCAAGCGTTGAATACTAAGCAGAGAGTAGCAGACGGACCATCACTTGCTCAGCAAGTAAAAGCTAAGCCAAGGGATATCAAAGCAGAACCTGTGCCAGTATCAAAACCCATTCCAGTGGTGCAGCAGGTTCAAGCGTTGAATACTAAGCAGAGAGTAGCAGATGGACCACCACTTGTCTCGAAGCAGGATATGAAACCGATTGCATCTGGCATGCCACCTGTCTCTGTAGATGAGCCATGCTTCTCTGGCCGTAAATTAGAACTTGGAGAGAGGGAGAGAAGGGAATCAAAACACCACCACCACTCCAGCTCTAAGAGAAGCAAGAGGAAGGAGGCTGAGAAACTGTTTGAGGAGCTGATCACCAACTGGAGACCTCCAATGGTGGACCTGTTGGAGGGAGACGTGGGTGATCAGGATTGGCTGATGTCTGGGTCTAAGAAGAGAAGGGTTGAGACTTTGGAAGGAGACGATGACTGGCTTTCTAAATCTTCAAAGAACAAAACAGGTGAAGAAGGGCTGTTGGGCCATACTAATGGCGTGACATGTTCTTACCAGACGTGGGCTGTTCCTATGCCAGAGTTAGATATTTACCAGCTGCCATATGTAGTTCCTTTTTAGAGATGCTGGTATTTATTTATCGAGGATGAGGATGTTATTTATATTTGTTTTGGATTGGTTATATACAATATAATGGAAAAGAATTTTTTTTCTGAATCAATTTATTGTGCTCCTATAATTGAATTATATTTCTCAGTGGCAGCTCCACTGCAACCAAAGTTTTGAAAATAGTTCGAAGTTAATTAAACAATGTTTGTTCAGTAAAAGAGCTAAATCAAACTCCATAGGGCTAACCGGCTAACACATCAAAAAGAAAAAGAAAGGAAAAATGGTACAGTACCAAGGTAGATTGGCAAGGCCTTTTAAAGCTTTTTACCATTTGAATTGCGGAACATGTTCGAAGATAAACCAACAATCAAACACCAGTTCAAGCATTTCAATTATCCATATCATGCAAACTTTTTGCTGATTAATTAATTAGTCGACAATATAAGTACGGACCATGTTCTATACTTATTTACACTCAGAACTTATTTCTAGTGCCAAGCATTATTAGTTCATTTCTGCCATGAGATTTGATACCGTAATTTGTAATTAAGCAAAGAAGGGAACAATTCACGTCGGAAAAAAGAAGAGTTCAATGGAGAACAATATAAAAAGAAGTATGTCTGACAACAATCATTATTAGTTAATTAATACCATGATATTTGGTACCTCAATCCTTGATTAACCAAGGAAAAATATCTGAGGGTACAAATTATACTGTCGGGTAGGTAGAGTTACCAAGCAATTAATTCATATTCCATGTGTGGGAATAAGAGGAATAAGGAAAGAAGTATTGGGAAGTGTGTAACTTTGTGAAGAGTTTGGATTGTTTATAATAAATTTATTCTCTTATTCCCACACCTCATCCAAACACAGTCATAATGATTGAATTAGTACTGTACCATTTGAAAGAAAAATGAAAAGGCAAAATAGCAGTGATACGAAATTGATAATTAAATCAAATGAATATACATTGCTCCATTTCTTGCTGACATTTTATATCATTTTGTTGCAACAAATCGAGTTTCATTATATGAATATTTTCTTAAAATTTTAATATTTTATTATTATGTAGTTATATTATATGATATTATATCAATTGTAATGATTATAAAATTTATTACATTGGAATTTAAAACAACAGTTAAAGAGGTCAAATAACAATTAGAAATGAATTACCTTAGTTTTTCGGATATGTTTAATTCTTAAATTAATTGAAAAATAATAATTGGTACGACTTTTATCATCTCCTTCTTTATTAAATATTTTCTACGTTGGATTCTTCCATAAACATAAACACTGTTGTCCAGCCAAAAAAAACTCAAAACTTTTTGTATAGTATAATTTGTGTGATTTATTGTCAATCTTTTGCTGCTTATCGTTCAATTATACGCATATCTGAATGAGTTAACAAGCTTATGGCAGTAGCAATCGCATAGAAAAGTTAAAAAAATTAGAAGCGAGCATAAATCCACACAGAGGGTGCATTTGGATAGGTGTGAGAAGAAGGAAAGAAGGGAAGAAGTGGGAAGAAGTATTGGGAAGTGTGTAATTTTGTGAAGAGTTTGGATTGTTTATAATTTTTTTTCTTCTTCCTTCTTCTTCTTCTTTCTTCCAACAATCCAAACGCATGCAGAAATCTAATTCACTCCAATAACTAGTAAATTATATCTCACTTGTTTACGTCTTTATTAGCAAACGACCCCACCCAATTTGGATGGGTAACTTATAGATGAGAAAATCTTACATTTGTGTTCTATTTCAGAATGAAAATTAATTATTATTTTAATAAAGTTTTTTATAGTGTCGTGATATTTTTTTTCAAATGCAGTGCACAATCAATCAACCAATAAAATTATTTTTAATAAATTATTTATTAATTATTGTTATTATTAATTACATTATTAATACAAGATTACCGTTAATCCCTTCATGGATGAAATTGTAACCCACTTTTTGGGAGAGTTAGAAGGTTAGCACAAAGTTAGTGCTAACTTTAGCTAACTTTAATTCATTTCGTGAGTTGAGGTGAGTTCGTTAATTCTACTAACTTAGGATTAGTGCTAACCCTTCATTTGTCAAACACACCTAGTATGTGAAGAGCTTGTAAACTTATATTCCTCGCTAACATCTAACTATTGATTTAAAGGATCAATGACTTAGATTGCATAGAGTAAATAATTATTTGCATCTTTCGTCTAATTATTTTAGTCCATGAATACGTGCTTTTATAAGTAGGGATGGAAGTTATATATGATAATGTTAAACAGCTAAACATCTCTAAATTATAATATTATATGTACTGTGGCTCTGTTTGGATGCGTTGAGAATAAGGTAGGAAGAAGGAAGAAGGAAGAAGGGAAGAAATTTATTAGGAAGGGATAAATTTATTGGGAAGTGTGTAACTTTTGTGAAGAGTTTGGATGGTTAGAAATAAATTTGTTGATAAAAAATAATTATTCCTTATTTCATATTTCGTGAAGAAGTCATCTAAACGGAGCCTGTAATTTCTATCCCTCCTCACTCAGCTGTTTGCAAAGTGATCGTATTTGATGCCGATAGCAAGTGGCGGTGATTACGTTCGTATTTGACGCCTATAGCATGTAACTGCAGTACATACATATTGTACTACTGTGGTCCCGGCCACTTCCATTATTTTAATCCCTTTTTGACAACGTTCGAATTAAGCTAAACTATATTTAATGCTGTAATGTACAATTTGATTCGTTTTTTCTACATTAAAAACTGCATCTGTCGTATGCAGCCTCCTAGTTAGTTGAAATTGCGCCGTTTTGTTTTGGAGCCTTGAAGGATTTTTTTTTTTTATATAGTAGTTATATTTTTTAATTAAGCGATTTCATTTTCAAAAACGTTTATTTCTGTTATTGTCGAAGCATGAGTTCAATATTAGATGTGCTTTTGGGCCATTCTAACGGTTATATTTGTTCTCTTTTGAACAAGACCAGAAACTTCAATTTTTTTTTTTTTGCCAAAAAAAGGAACTTTCAGATTTTCTAGGTTGTATATCTATACTACTTATAAAAGCATCCATATAAAAGTAGTAAACTTGTCAGATAAAAAAGAGCAAATAATTCTTATATTAATTATGGATTATTGATTTGTGTAATTTGATTTGATCAGTGGTCTAGACTTTTCTTAAAAAAAATTAAGTTACTACCAAAGTAGCTATTTATTTAAAATGAAAAATTAAATTATTGATTTTACCATATCTTAATTGCCTAACATGTAACATTTTATATATAACAAAAAATAATATCAACCTTTTATTTTTTTTATTTGTCCACTTATTGAGGACATTTTGCTAGTTGATTAAAAAATAATAAGATTATATATTTCTTGCGACGTACTTCTAATAGGGTAGCTTTTTTCGGTAATGAACTAATGATCCTTTTATAGTTGCGACTACAATGTATCCAAAATTTCCTTTACTTTAATATTAATAAATAATCTGAAAAAAAATAATATATGTTTTTACTCGCATATAGTATCGTTTGTGAGTATGTATTTTTCATTTTTTTCTCATATTAATTTATTTTCTAAAGATTATATACTTTTTTCTCAAAAGTGATATATATTCTCTCTCTCTATTTAGAGTAATGCTAGAGTCAAATACAATTATAGTCCCAACTATTAAATTTTCAAATGATTAATTTGAGCCGTCCAATATGATCTTCATATTAAAATTATCTTGAAGACTTAGTTTTTACAATTTTTCAAGATTTTTAACTATTTTTTTCAGATTTATTTAAAAAATGGAGGGTCTGAAATTAATTAGAATGAAGCTTTTGTAAATTTCAAAATAAATAGTAAAAGAATTTTAAAAAATATATAAAATTTGATCTCTAAGGAAGTTTCATTATGAAGAACAAATTGAGCTATCAAATTTGCCACTGTAATATCAAAAATTGAGATTCGATCGTGTTTCACGAGCTCAAGTGTCAACCACGTTTGACTCTTGTATTACTCCTCTACACACACTTATATATGTTGATTATTTTGCCCCAAAATATTCATTAAGAAAAAACTTAAAATGTTGCAATATTTGAGTTCCAACATCAATTGACAAAATTAGTCACACTATCTGCATGACTATCAACCAAAATGTTATTTTCCACCTTTGCCAAAACAATAAATATGTGAAATATAGTAAAAGTGAATTATAACACAACTATCCTAAGATCCAGCTCTATGTACACATAGTAATTTTTATAATCTTCCTTATACTCTCCCTACACAAAATAAAGAAATAAATAAATAAATAATATAAAATAATTACGCGTTCATCTAGCATAGTATCACATATAATAAATATTCATTAACGGTTGAACAGTGTGCATTTTTTGGTTCTTATGCAATGTCATTATATTTTTTCGTTCTTATGCAATATCAATTAGAAATTGGAGGACAACCAATTATATTTTTTTAAGTAGACCTACAATTAGTAAACTAAAATATCAAGTAATTTATTAGCATTTGCACTTTTTGCATCTTCCTAACTACAAAACAAAGCCATATCCTCTCATCCTTTGGAAGTTGAAACATATATATATTGAGTAAATTTTTGGGAGGTCCTTAAAGTTTAACTATAATCCAGTTTTAGTCACTCAACTTTCATTTATCCGTTTCTAGTTCCTCAACTTTGTAATCATTTCTTTTTTCGCCATTCTATCGTAGTTCTGTCAGTTTAATTAACTTTGAGTGCAAAATAGGGATCAGAAGCATATCCTCATTTCCTCTTTCTTTCTTACAAAAGCGTCTCTCCCTATTTATTTCTTTGACTTTAAACCGAGCTCCTTGACATCTCTCTCTCTCTCACTGCTAATAGCATGATGAATTTCTTTTTCCTTCCAGGACCCAGCGCTTCTTCTTCTTTTTTTCTAATCTCTCTCTTTGTGCGCCTCCCTTCTCCTCTGATAAATTAGCGTGTATGAAGCATCGCTATTCTAGTAACACAATATTGTGGAGACTTTTGGTAGAAATGGTTGTTGATTAATAATATAATTCGTAGACCAGCATTTGTTGAAAGGGATAGCCCACCAGTAGATACTAGTAAAGGTTCTGATGAACCAGGTTTAACCAATTGATTAAGCCCATTGTAAGCATCTTCAGTTAGAAGGTAAGTTAGTTCTTGTATTCTATTCTTCTATTAGCTAGAGTCTATATATATTGCATATGAGATGTAAAACAAGACATTGGAAATCCAATAAATAAATTCTCTTTTCTTCTCTGAACTAGTTTTCAACATTGACTGTGACATATTTCTCGAATAAGGTCATAAATATTAGATCTTAGAATCCATAATAAATAAGTATTTTATTTAGATTCCAATTCAACCTCCTTTAATAATAATTTAAATAAAATAGGTGCTGATTTTCTTGTTTGCAAATAAAGAAAGATATTATGCTAAAAACAATTTATTGCTGAATTTTGTAAATTACAATTACAGGTGCATCTTGTCTAATTTGGAAATCTATAAACGAAATATAATCGTGCCAATTCACTATTAATATTTTTGAAAAGAGATGTTTTTCTCGTAAAAAAATAACGGTATGCTAAAGGCATGTCTATATGATACTCAATATTAAAAAAGCAGCAGTAAGCAAATTCAATGTACACAAATGTAATAACAAATAACTGGTATTTATCGTCACATTTTTACAAAGCATAATTTTTTTTGGATGTATTACAGAATTCAGTTACTAATAAAAATTTAATCGTTTATCGATACACATTATTAAAAAAAGGTGGTATTTATTTATAATCATTTATGCAATTTTGGATGTATTAAATGCAAATTCTTTGGTTGAATCACATATAATTCCTATGTCTTACCAGAATGGCCAGCAAAACACTTTTTAAAAAATATTTAAGACATTTGTTTAATTTTAGAGAACATTGAGGCTAATTTTGAAGGGAAAACGATAGAAATTAGAAAGAATCATGAGATACGTTTTTTTAAAATCAAAGAAGGTAATTTTTTTTACTATAATTTCATACAACAATTACTGCTCAGAGAAACTTTGGTTTATCGGAGGAGAGGAGAGCCACTGTAAAGAGCCACTTTCTAAAACTTTGGTTTACTAGAATAGTGATGCTTCATACACGCTAATTTATCAGAGGAGAGGGGAGGCGCTGCAGAGAGAGAGATTAGAAAAGAAAAACAGAAGCGCTGATTGGAAGGAAAAAAAAAATCCACCATGCTATCAACGGTGAGAGAGAGAGAGAGATGTCAAGGAGCTCGGTTTATAAAGAGATAAAGAGGGAGAGACTCTTTTGTAAGAAAGAAAAAGGAAATAAGGATAGGATTCCGATCTCTATTTTGCACCCAGAGTTAATTAAACTGACGGACTATGACAGAATGACTAAAAAAGGAACGATTACAAAGTTGAGGGACTAGAAACGGATAAATAGAAGTTGAGTGATCAAAATAGGATTATAGATAAACTTCAAGGACCTCTGAAAAAATTTACTCCATATATATTATGTGAGATAAAACAACAAATGTTGCTTCAAAATTCAACATGTCTAAGCAAACAATCAAGAAGTTTAGCATACTATTGAACATAACAAACATGCATAACAAATTTAACACACCTGTAAAGACTACCCGACAAACAGATTCCTGCAGAAGAAAAATAAATAAATATACCAAATGGGAGTAGAATTTGCTCAGCGCAGGGAAAAGAGCAATCAGCTCATCAAGCGACATAAAATCAAATTGTAATATTTGTTGGGTGTTTTTGTAGTGAAATACAATGGGGATTGAGTAAGTAATCATTTTATAACGGACAAATGTCCTTTAATCGACTAAGATTGCAAGTTCATTGCATGTTTGTAATCAATAGAAAAGGTTGAAAATAAACAATGACAAGTTTTCAGACTGAGAATGGGGCCGGGGGACGAAGGGGGAGGTGGGAGGCGACGAATCTGAATTTGCTCCCGCGCGGGATCGTCCAGCGCAGCCTACGAACCGTCCGATCTGATCTGGACGGTTCAGGCCTATCGATCAGGTTACATGCACGGGACTCCCTTTGCCATTGAGATTAAATCACACGGCTGTGATTTATGCGCCGGACGGTCCCGCGCGGGACTAGATCTCATTTCGGAGGCGACTGGCGAGCCTAGGTGCATAGAGGTCAGAGGTGGGTAGGCACTGCGTAGGCATTGGATGTAATTTAGGGTGAGGGTACGTAAAACATTGCTAGATTGGATGCGCGTGATGATGGCGATGAAACTAAGAATGTGATGGTGATAAGTAATTCTCAATAATCAGTGGCGGATCTAGAAAAAATATTTAGGTGGGGCTGAGATTTATAAAAATATTGAACCAACATAAGTTCATTGTATATCCATTTCATACAATACTACAAATATAGTTTAAAGCTATATTATAAAAAATAATTGATGAACCACTCAAATATATCAAAAGAAAAATTGCAATTTGAATTTATTCATAGCCCATATGTGTATATATAAACCATGATAGGTGGCAGGTGGGGCTCTAGCCCCAGCAGCCCCACCTGTGGATCCGCCACTGTCAATAATGATAATTAATATATGAGAAATGCTAGTGTCATATATATAGGACGGATGAGTCCGTCAAATATGATCGTTTTCACGTTTTTAAATTTCAAATGACCGATCCAAATCGCTCAATATGTTCTCCATATTGAAAACTTACAAGAAACCAATTTTTACATTTTTTTCGAATTTTTTATTATTTTTTGTATTTTTGAAAATTCATGATATAAACATTATGGATCGTCCAATAACAACGATTTTCTAAAATACCAAAAAAATAGTAAAAACTTTCGAAAAAATGTAAAAATTGGTTTCTTATAAGTTTTCAATATGGAGAACATATTGAACGGTTCAGATCGGTTATTTAAATTTTAAAAACATGAAAACGATCGTATTGGACGGAGTCCATCCGTCCAATATATTGGACTCTAGCATTTCTCTTAATATATTGTAACAATATTTATTATTATTATTATTATTAGTTTATTTTTATTAATACGGATTATATTAAATAAAGAGCATTACTATTAAGAAAACTAATTTAGAAACAAAACGAAAAAGAAAATTGGAAATTTGACCTTCATTCAAAAAAATATTGGAACTTTTGCTGATTGTATTTTGCTTTATTTTAGGTTTGATTGATAACTTGTTACGAAAAATTCCTTTTCTAATTTATTCTGGAAAAAAAAATGGGAGTACTAACATAACATAACACCTCCAAAGAGAGATTCTGAAAATTGACAAAACTAGAGAATTGTAAAACTGCAGAGGATCCGATAAGAAACGCAGTACGGGTAATTGCTCCGGTCACTCCTCAGATTTGCATTACACTCCAAATTTAGAGTGAAAAGACCAAATTATCCTGAAATTTAAATAAAAGTTGAATTTCACGTAAAAAGAGATTAAGAATATTTTGGTCTTTACACTCTAAAATCTGGAGTGTTTTACAAAATTGAGAGTGGCCCGAGCAATTCCCCGCACTAGGGCATTGAGCGTTCTCTCTCGTCCGCCGTTACCTCTAGTCCTCTACTCTCCTTTCCCCGCAAGGAAGCTTGCTTCCATAATTTCCTTTTTCTCGTCCCTGACTCTCTACATCAGAGACCGATTTGAGTTATAACCCTAGAGGTGCTCAAGAGAGACGCTTAATTGGGACGAATTGGGGGCGTTATTGAGGATTCTACAAGTAAAGTCTTTATGTTTTTCAGCTTTAGCCTCAATTACTCGTTGATTTGTTTCTGAACTATTGTTTGCTTCTTCCTAGTTGCAGTTTTCTAGTGGTATTTGTTATGGCGGAGAAAGAACCGGAAACGACTGAGAGGAAGCTGGTCCTGTTTAATACCATGACCAAACAGAAGGAAGAATTCAAGCCAATTGTTGAAGGGAAGGTTGGCATGTATGTCTGTGGGGTCACACCGTACGATTTCAGCCATATCGGCCATGCGCGTGCCTATGTGGCCTTTGATGTGCTCCACAGGTGACATTGAAGCTATGTTTTTATACAATTTTAATGTTGCATGGAAAATTGGTTTGTTTATGCAGTAATTGGATTTTAGTTGGTTTTAATTTTTCTTGTTTGCTTTTTTTTGAGTGCTGAAAATTGGACCTTAGTATAAAAAAATGTTGTCATTTTTGGAAAATGGCATTTACTTGTGAATTCTCAATCAGTAATACTGAATGTGTTATAGTTATGCTAAAGAGAAGAGTGCGTTGTCTTTAATAGATTTCTAATTTCGTTCTTGGAGCAGATTTTTGAGACATTTGGGATATGAAGTAACTTATGTGCGTAACTTCACTGATATTGATGACAAGGTACTAAATAGTAGATACATTTCTATTTTCTTATACCTTTTTTATTTCTAGATTTGGCACTTTTAGCATTCAATTGTTCCAGCTGTGTGAAATTTCCTCAGCCCAAATTACTGTACTGTCTCATGATATGTTAAGTATTTAATAGCTTTCAACTGGATAAGAGTAATCTTTTTTTTCCTTTTCGTTATCTTGTGTCAATTTCAATATAATTGAAGAAAAAAATTTCTTTAACAAACAGATTATAAAGAGAGCTAATGAAGCAGGAGAGGATCCATTGAAGTTGAGTGGTCGATTCAGCCAAGAATTCTTGGTTGACATGGAAACGCTTCAGTGCTTGTCCCCTACACATGAGCCACGTGTAACAGACCACATGGACCAGATCAAAGACATGATATCTAAGGTATGGCATTTTGTTATTGACACTCCTTTTTATTGATTTAAACCTATATTCTTGTGATCATGTATAAAGTGACCTACTCTCCTGGCAGATCATGGCAAACGGGCATGCTTATACCATAGAAGGAGATGTCTATTTTTCTGTTGACAGTTTCCCAGAGTACTGCCGTCTGTCAGGTCGCAAATTGGATGACAACATGGCTGGTGGAGGTGGACGGGTTGCTGTCGACACAAGAAAGAAAAACCCTGCTGACTTTGCCTTGTGGAAGGTAACACCTTAGTCGACCCTTAATTTGTTTGGTATTGTTACTTGCAGCTTATGAATTTGTTACATGTACGGTTGTCCATATTAACAGCTGCTAAAAAAAACATTCTCTGAAATTTGTAGTCTGCAAAGCCTGGTGAGCCAAAATGGGACAGTCCATGGGGCCCGGGGAGGCCAGGCTGGCACATTGAGTGCAGTGCCATGAGTGAAAAATACCTGGGACAGAAGTTTGACATTCATGGTGGTGGCAAGGATTTAGTATTTCCACACCACGAGAACGAGCTGGCGCAGAGCAAGACTGCCAACCCTGAAAGCTGCATCAACTGCTGGATGCACAATGGCTTTGTCAATAAAGACAACCACAAGATGTCAAAGTCTGATAACAATTTCTTTACCATTAGAGATGTAAGTTCTTGGGCACATGTGTGTTAACTTTTTTATAATTTTTGGCTTAATGGTGGTGTCTAGGGCGGGTGGTTTAGGGGAAGCGTTATGGATATATTGATTTCTTTTCAATGATTTTGTAACATCAGCTGTCATGGTTTGTCTGGGGGCTGAGGAGTCCAATTATGCATTTAGATATTGTTCCGGACATGTCATGTACTGGTATTTACAGGGAGTAATTGAAGGCAGCAACCAGGTTGTTTAAACTATTTTCACGTACAACCTGTTCATTTACTTGGTTTTTTGTTAGTTGGTTTTTCATCTGTATCTGAGGGTTTTGAGGATTTGGTTTCATTTTTGGGTCAAGGGGCACTTTTAATCCTTGTTTCAACAAACTTGGTAGCTGTAAACGACTTTCTTGTTAGTAGAGGTTTTGATCTTTATCTCAAGTCTTGGGGATTTTTTTGGGTCAAGGGGTACTTTTAGTCGGTGTTTCAATGAGCTTGGTAGCTGTTTACCTGTTGTTTTCTGAGATATAGGTCTGGTCAATGTTGGTTTTCTGGTTAGTCGCTTTGCCGGTTCTAACTTTTTGAAAATGAGCCAGCTCCCTGGAAATGAGTTAATTAGAATTCAGCTCACATTAGATTGTTAAAACTTGAATTTTTGTTTCTTTTTTGTTTGAGTCAAGTAGTCGGGGTTGAATTGCAAATTTGTCTATTCTGGTACCATTTATCTGTGTATGCTCTGATTTTTTTACTGGTTACTTGTAGTCACTACTAACTAGTGATCTTTCATTGTTACAGATAATTAATAATTACCATCCTTTGGCTTTGAGGTTCTTCTTGATGCGCACTCACTACAGGGCTGATGTCAATTACTCTGTTCAAGCTCTGGATAACGCCTCTGATCGTGTCTTCTACATTTATCAGGTTTTTATTTTCTATTTTGTTCTTCAGATTTCTTCCAAGAAAATTTTTTTACTTCCATGAGGCCACATTCACCCTGTTGTTGTTCAAGCTTGTGCAGAAATAAGCAATGCACAAACTGGCATCTAGCTATTTGATTGATCTGCAAAAGATTTTATTGGTTAATCCCTCAATTGTTTGCTTAGTTTTTATTGATTAATTTCTGGCTTACTTGACATTTGCAATAATGTAGACTCTTCAAGATTGTGAAGTGGCACTCTCTCCATTCCGCGAGGGAACATACAAAGTTCAGGTTCCAGATGATGTCAAAGAAATGATAAAGAAGTTTCATGCCAGTTTCATGGAATCTATGTCTGACGACCTACACACAACAGCTGTTTTGGATGACCTGATGGAGCCCTTGAAAACCGTCAATGGCACCTTGAAGAAGTTCAAGGTATTGTTTTGTTGGCGCATCTAACCTTTTTATCATAGCTTAGTAAAAACGTTTTTTTTTCTTGGTGCTAACCTCATTGGACAAAACAAGTAAAGTTGTTTTTTATAATTAATATCTGGCCCACCCCTGCAAAACAAGTAACATCATGCGATCCCCTAAGTAACTTAATAATACCACGTATATATATAGTAAAAAGAGAAAAGCTTGGCTTTCCATCTGCATTAACTTCTCTGATACCGGAACACTATTCTGTTATTTATTTATTTTTTTTTTGTTGCATAAACTAGAATGGAAAAGGATAATTCGGCATTTTACTTCTGTAGAAAAGAAGCAAACTGGCACAAAATGAGTTTATTTGTTATTCGTGGGGTATTTTACTGCAACTTGTCTTGCAGAATATTTTGATGAATTTAGTCATTACTGTAATTATAATAATTTGATACAGGGTAAAAAACAACAACAAGCTCTTATAGTAGCTCTACTTGCTCTGGAGAAGGAAGTCAAGGAGGTGCTTGGCATTCTTGGTTTACTTCCTACTTCATCTTTTGCTGAGGTAATAACTCTGGGCAAAAAGATAATTATGTTTATACATGTGATGTTGTGATGGTCTCATGATGTGGTGTTATGTTTGACAACGATAGGTCTTAAAACAACTGAAAGATTCTGCATTAGAGAGGGCGGGGATAACTGAAGAGGATCTAGCCAAGAAAATTGAGGAGAGAACACTTGCTAGGAAGAACAAACAGTATGAAGAGTCTGACAGGATTAGAAAAGAGCTGACAGCTGTTGGTATAGCTTTAATGGATGAACCTGGAGGTACAGTCTGGAGACCTTGCGAACCATCAGACGAATAATTACAATTTTGCAGTGCGTTGTAGCCTAGCAATATTTTTGTTCTAATTTATGTGTGACCTCCTAAGAGGCTTGTATTAATCATTGGAAAGGGGTTTGAGCATTGTGTGCAACATTTTATAGTGGGTTTTTGAAATTATGCCCTTTCACTTTAACTACTTCAAAGATTTTTTACCTGGTTTGTACTGCTAAATTTGATTTAATGAAATGTAACTTATTTTGGCTCAGCAATTAGTATGAATCTTTAGACCTGGATCTTCTTCTCCCCTTTGCCTTCTTCCTTCCTTTTTTATTTTTTTTTCTATTTTAAATTTGATAGTTCCACATGTTAAGCATTGGTTACCTAATAATTTAGAAGACATGAATTTCAAAGGTTTTTCACGCTTTTCAAATTTAACTCAAAACAATTAAGTAATCTATTATTGTACATGAAATTAACTAAGGTATTCTTGTACAAGTGCAGATGTTTAAGGTGTTTGTGACGTGCAAAACTGCCAAGCCAATAAAATGAGATGTGGGTCTAAGCAAGCAACTTACTGCAACTTACAAAAATTATTTCGGTAAACTTTTTCAAATTGAAACAACAAACTTTCTCATCGTTTTTTCTATAATATATAAGTACAGTAGTGCCCCTCGGCACCTGTATAACGTTCTCAAGGCCGCCACAAATTACATGGCCTTGGAAACAGCTCTCGAACTGTACAAACCACATCCACTCACAAATCACAACACATCAAGATCCTACTTTTTTTTTAAAAAAAAAAGAAGCAAAAACAAAAAAGAAAATGAAAAGTGGTAATTTGATGCACTTCTCCAAATTTGCAATTCCCAGTACAATTGAAGACGAGTACCAGTTTGCAATTCAGGAAAGAGCTTACAAATTTTACCAAAAAGAATCAGCAGAAAGTCAAGCTTCTAATCAATCAAAACTAGATGTACGGCTCCAGCGGTCACGCAAATATTCTTCTAAGGAACTGATGTTGCTGTACTCGGTGCTGCTTATGGATTCAACATCATCCACATCTAGTAATGCGAGCCCCAAATGCGAGCTCAAATTTGAGACTGGGTAGGTCTCATCATCTACACAATCTGATTCACTAGTAGAAGCCTCTGCTTGGGGGCTGACGTCTACAATGGACTCCTCTCCTTCTAAAAGACTTAGTATCTATTTCAAGCCAAAGGTAAATATATTTTTAAGATGTACACATGATTGACTATAGTTGGAGAGTGTTTAGTGTGTTATGTGTATATACCTGGCTGATCTGAGGTCGAAGACGGGCTGACCTAATAAGGCAAAGAGAAGCAGCCAGAGCCATTCGTCGAGCCTCAGCCTCGTCGTACTCCCCATCGAGAGCTGGATCCAAAAGCTCATTTATATCACCTTTTTTCAGTATTGGTGTTGCCTGTATAAGAAAAACTAAAGAAGTCAGAAAAAATAATAATACCAGTAAAATTCTAACTACTTGTATAGTTACATAGCAAACAAATACCAGTAAAATTGTCAGGTCATTGAAACCAGACAGATTCCTAATAGTACTTAGCTCTTCAATGAACTTCATAAGCTTACAAAATCTAATATCCTATACTAGATAGCGGACAGATTATTAATAGAACTTTGTTCTCACAATGAGCTCCTTTATTATACAAAAATAAATAATTTACTACTTCTTTCTCCCAGGATTTTAGCCATTACATCAATATAATTTTCATAAACGACAGAGTCTTACCCACATAACCAGGCTTTGTTGGCCCTCGGGATTTTCGCCTGAGATACACTTTCTTCCTGTCAAAAGTTCAAGAAGCACCACTCCAAATGCATACACATCTATCTTTCTACTAACCTTTCCATACATAAAGTACTCTGGTGCAAGGTACCTACAATTTAATCAAACAATATATATATAATCTGAATCAATTATATGACTACTGATATTTACATGCCTGATACAACAGTACTGATACTGGTACTTCATCTTAAGTGTTAAAAGAGTAAGATACTAAGATCTAATAATATGATATATGTACCCAAATGTCCCAACAACATCTCCATGTGTTACCGATGAAGAGGGAGGAGGTGCCCAGACAGCAAGCCCAAAATCAGACAGCTGCAATATGCAAATTAATAGAAATAAGTAATAAACAAGCAAACAGTCAACAAGATGAGAAGCTAGAGTGTACCATGCACGTGCATGGGAAAGAACTTATCAATATGATGTCCTTTTGTCAAATAAGATTCAATGTTTATTTTTATGTGAACTTAATTGTTACTGTTATTTCTTAAATGTTCCTTATTAGAATGGAGCTAACAAACTTTGTAATCTAATATCTCCTAAAAATTCTGACATATATCAACCTAATCTTATCCGAGTGATTGTCCTGTGTATAGTTATTAATGGAGCCTAACAAATGTAAAAAATAATGAATTTAGTTGTTTTTACCTGAGATTCATGCTCATCAGTGAGAAGGATGTTGGATGATTTGATATCTCTATGAATTACCGGTCTATCGCATCCAATGTGGAGATAGTTTATCGTTGATGCAATCTCCCTAGCAATACTAACTCTTTTTTCCCATGGTAAAGATTTGTCAGCCTTCTTAACTATCATTTTTAAACCAAACAAAATTGGGCATTTTATTAGTTTCTCCTTGGCAATGAAATGAATCAGCTTACATTGTAAACTTTGCATATATTTAGTATAAACACTTACAATTTAAATTTTCTTCAAGGCTTCCCTTGGAGATATAACTATAAATGGAGATGAGGCTGTTGGCCTCCACACAAACCCCAATTAGTGGTACAATTCGGTTGTGGTTTAACTTGGTCATGATTTCTACCTCTCGAAGAAAATCTCTTGAAGAATTCTTATTTATTTTAGACAACTTTATGGCCACTTTGTCATCGTTCTGTAGGCATCCTTTGAATACCTTGCTGCTCCCTCCCTTCCCAATTAAATTTTCTGTATTTCAAAGAATACAAAAATGTAAAATTTATTGAATAAGAATTTTTTTTTTTTCAGATTTGAGTGTTAAGAGCCTTAAGATGGCATTATGTAGGGGTCAATTGCAAGTTTGAAGTCACAACAGCATTAACTAGTTCTGGTTGGACTTTCTGATTATAATTTTTTTTATTGGAGTTAATGCACAACCTGAAGAGAATTGATTAGTAGCATCACACAATTCCTTATAGGAGAACATCTTGCAACTGCTAGTTGAGTTGCTGGCATTTAGAACTGCCATCAGCTCCCTACTCAATTCACAATCTGGGCTGTCCAATTCAGGCAACCTTTTTGGCAAATTCATGACCCAGTGAACCACAGACTGCTTTCGCACATCCATAGCATCACGATTCGAGTTGAGATTTGATGCAGTTCGCCTTAGCAGAGGCCATCCTAGTCTCTGTTGCTCCTCCAAATTCTTGATTGAATTTGATGAGTTGACCTCATATAAATCTTTTGACGAATTTAATTCTGTTCTTGATTTGTTTATGCAGCTCAGGCTTCTATCTGGATTTGGAATTATAACTTTAGGATCCATGCCGACACTTGGGTGCAGAACTGTACGAAGAACTGGTTTGGGCTCACCACCTTGTATAACATTAAAAAAAAAATTTGCATAAGTTTCATGAGCAGAAAAATATATCTAACAATTAGGGGGAAAAAAGATGTAAACACATATGGCAGTGCACATATTAGAAAATATCTTCGTTAAAAAAATGCAAAGTTTCTTTTTCTTTTTGACATACCTCAAGATTCGTGTTTCTTCCTTTTAGAACATATTCTGATTATTTTAGGGCTTTATAGTGAAAGAAAAAAAGAAACATTAAATAGGGGTGTCAGCCTCTGGATTTCTTTCTTGAACTTCTTCAGAAAAATACAAAAGAGGAAGCTAATTAAGACCAGATTAAGAACTACCAACAGGGACAGAGAGACTGATATACTTCCATTCTTTGTAGTTGATGAGAAACTAAACTAACTAAAATGCAATTACTCTTGCCTTTTTTTTTTTTTTTTTGAAAACCAGCAGTAGCAGGATTAATCCCGCCACTTTCTTCTGTTTTTCTATTAAAAAAAAGTTTCAAAGTTGCAAAAATAACCCCCCCCCCCCTTCAACACACACACACAGGGGGCACACATCAGCCATCATTCTAAAAAGGGAAAATTAAACATAAACCCCAAACACCACTTCCTCTTACTTTAGAAGAGCCAAACAAATACAGAGTTGTAATAAGATGAGCTTTGAATGAGACAATATACTTTCCTTCAATAAAAAAAGGGTGAAATATATATTTTTGTAGCCAAAATGGAATAAAATTTACTCTTATCTAACCTTCTGGTGGCTTTGTAGCCTCTCTTTGAAAGACCGTCTTCCCGTTTTGAACCGCAAAAACAGATGTGGTTGGAGGAAGGTGCTTAGCACAATACTTTGCTAGAGAAGCTGAGCCTCTGTATTAGAGAAAGATCAATTTTGGATGACCATACATTTAGCCAGTTAGTTACAGATTAGGCAAGAATTAGTTAAAATAATCATTAATTTATTTAACTAACTCAGACCTACCCAAATGAGAAGTTTTTGTTCACACCTACTACCACAGTCATGGCTGCACAGAGCTTTGCCTCATCAACCAATACCTTTTGAATTGATTTCCCTGGCGTCACTCGGCCAACAAGAATTATCTAAATTCAAGCGTGGATTAGAGAAGTTCATACAATTACCTATAGCACTTATAATTTTGAAAAGAGAATAAAATTGAATTACTTGTTTCATGCTGCAGAGAGCCTCATATTCCGCCAAGTAATCATCCAATACTTTGATCAAAGCCAAAGTGTTCATCTTTGTTAGTGCTAGAAGACAAAAAAAAGGATAAGATATAAAGATATTATTACACCAACATACCATCCCTTGAATAAGAAAAAGTCATTATTTCGAATTGCTTGTATACTACTAAATTTCTAAAGAACTTAGTGTACTTAGTACCAGATTTCTTGCAAACATGGACGACCACAATCCGATCGCCTTCTCTGGAGAGTTTGTTTAATGTCCAGTCGAGCAATTTTTTGCCAATTTCATCCATTTGAAGTCCCAGCAATATGCAATTTCCCTCCATTCTCTGGTTAAATTTGCTTCTCTCAATTGCCATGCAATGTTTCTTCATCAATCACTCAACTTCCATGCTCTGTTCTCCTATTAGACCATGCCTCTCCACTTAGTAAGACCATGACCCAGACTAAGACTATAATAAATGGAATAATTAAAGTGCCAAAAAGATCACGTTATTAGGATAAAGAAAGGAAAGAAGATTCCACTCTCTATTTAAATTCTACCAATTTGGTATTGTTGCCACCAAAAGCAGCCAACTTTATCTGAATTCAAGTAGAAACCCAACTAAGAAGCCTACTCTCTCATGCTAGTACAAACACAAGCCCCAAAACAGGCCAAGAAAATTTAACATTAAATACTAATAAAAGACAGTTAAATTAAATCCATGCGAAGAAACCCACCTAAAATATTGTTGGATTGTCTTGAATCAACAAAAACAAATCTTTAATAATTGGCCCGGTGGATGTCATTAGCTCAACTACTCCATCTGGATTGAATTTTCAATCTCTATAACTTAGAATTGTTTAAGTTTTGAAAGGAACAGGGGTCGGTGCACTGTGATGCCTCAGCCTTTGATTAGTTAAGGAGCTCTTTTCTGTTGCTACAGAAAGAGACGCAACGAAGCGACAAGAGAACGAAATGAGATGAACCAAAGAACTTACAAATTTACAATAGAAGAAGAATAAATTATGGTATGAGAAACTGATAAGAGTATAATTGGGGTAAGAGACCAGAGGGAAAGAACAAAGACCATGTTGTAGGGGCAACGGGTCAAAAAAGGAACCATTATTTTGGCGGCCTGTACCCGCTATAGACGGTCAGATGTATCCCGACCGACGGTTTAGTACGGTCCAGAAGTTCGGAATTCGGATCCTTTTGTCGGGTTTCTAGTGGACCCGTTCCGGGTGAAAGTGGAGTGTTCGTCTTCTAATTCGGATTTTATGGGGTTACAGTTCCTAAGGTCCTTTACAAGTGGTAACCTACGGAGATTGGGGGTGTTAATTATTAATGAAAGCTATGACATTTACTATAGTGATGTGATCATGTGAAAGCAATAAGTTATTTAAACAAACATGATTATTTAGTAACTTCACAAAAAATTTATGTCGCCAATTGTAATTGGTTTGTAAAAGCTTATTATAGAAATGTAACAACAAAAATATATTAAAATATTATGGGTTTTCCCGGTGGAATTATAAAATGAAAAATGATTTCATTTTATTCGAGGGACAATTTCGTAAACTATTGATACGGCAAAAAAAAGAAAAAAAAAAGAAAAAAGAAGAGGTTACATTGCCCAGATGCACATGGCACAATAAAATCCCGTAAATGTAGTCCCACAAATTACTTAACTTAACATATTTTGATATTTGAACTTTGTTTTAATTGTTGGATCATTTTTAACAATTACATGGGTATGCATATTTTCAAAAATGTTAACAAAGATAGTCTTATAAAAGAATAATGATTGATCGCTTAAAAAATCTCGGTGATAGATGTTTGTTATAATTCGTTTGTTCTGTCATCATCTCAAGAATCTTTGAGCTTTTAAAGTCATACTAACCAATAAAAACGAAGCAAAATATTGGACGGAATTTTATTTAACTCAACACTATAATTTTCAGGATGCAAATGATTGAGCGACAACATGCGGATAACAATTTTAGATCGGACAACTAACCGAACATTAGAAGTTCTCTACTAATATTAAAAATAAGAATGGACTTTAGTTTTTAAACAAAAAAAATTAACATTAGAATCTCTGAAATTATCAAATAATTTATAATTTTGAAATCAAACGGTTGGAATGTCATCTATAATACACATAAAATTAATAAATTGCATGAAACATTTATTGTTTTTACATGATTAGTAATTTGTAACAGTCTTTGAAGGAATATTAAATGATACACAAATTATATAAAATTTGCTAGACAATCTATATCTATAAGACTATCCCAAAACACCATCATTCGTTCATATTTTTGTTTTTTTTATATGAGAATTGTTGTTAAAATTGTCAAGTTAATTTGTCAGTAATAGATTATGATTTTCAAATTTTGAAAGATACCCAACTATCCGTCCTGAGGAAAAATATACAATCCAACAAACAAGCACTGATAGTTGATATCTGTACATGTCAAAAACTGATGTTCCTTTTTAATTTTTAAATATAATCCCTGCTCAATCTGTTCTCTGCAACGGATTCGACAAAATTCAAATTAGAAATAAATTCAACCCAGATCCGCCGGATCAGATGGCGTCAACACTGACAATGATAAATTCATAAATCTTAACTGGCTGTAGACGGTACACAAATAAATACTCCAACAACGATAACGATTTTTCGACATGAGCATTGGATGGAAAAAAGTGGAAAATCAAGCGAACTATGGAACGAGTCTAACGTGGGCCCCGCTAGAAAGGAAAGACCGAAAGACCAACCTCTGACTCTATTAACCAGAATCAGGCCGCACACGTGTGATCAATCGGAAGGTTCTGATAAGTTATTAAGTTACAATGAACGGTTAGGATTTTTTAGTATTTTATAATTAGAAAATAGCAACATTTAGGAATTTTTAAAGAATTGCAGCAGTTAGGTAGGTTACCAAAAAGTGGACCATAATTGCCACTCATTCCGCCAAAATAAATAAATAAATAAATAAATATAAAATAATTTCCACTGAGGTTGTGCTCCGGTGTATTTATCGGAATTACTTAGTACCATCTCTAAGATTCTATCATCCCATCATCCTCACGCGTATGCTGTAACTAACTCCTCTCTCCTCACGCGTACGCTGTCCCCCGCCCCCTCCTCCTTCCTCCCTCCCACATACGTTGTCCCCGTTCCCCCTTCTCCCTCCCACGTACATTGTCTCATCTCCCCCTTCTCCCTTCCACGTACGTTGTCTTCCCCTCTCCCTCCTCCCTCCCACATACATCGTTTCCCCTGAATCTTTCGTCCTCCTCTTCATACACACTTCATAACTGTTGAAGTTAATATATTTAAATGTTGAAGGTAATATCGTAACTGTTGAAGTTAATATATACAACTGTTATACTAAACTTGTTGCAGAGATGGAATAGAACCAAGGTTTATCTTTCTGATATTAATTTCAACAGTTATGATATTACCTTCAACATTTAAATATATTAACTTCATAACTGCCTAGTGTTCAGTTAGTTGATTGAAGTGTTCAATTAGTTAATTATGTTCTCTTTTATTCTGCACTTTGATATGTTCAGAACTGCCCAGTGTTCAGTTAGTTGATTGAAGTGTTCAGTTAGTTAATTATGTTCTCTATTAGTCTGCACTTTGATATGTTCAGAACTGCCTAGTGTTAAGTTAGTTGATTGAAATGTTCAGTTAGTTGATTATGTTCTCTATTATTCTGCACTTTCATATGTTCAGAACTGCCTAGTGTTCAGTTAGTTGATTATGTTCTCTATTATTCTGCACTTTCATATGTTCGGAACTGCCTAGTGTTCAGTTTATTCCTAAGATATATTCAGTTAGTAACTGTTGAAGTTAATATGTATAACTGTTGAAGTTATATATGTAGTTGTTGAAGTTATATATGTAACTGTTGAAGTAATTTGTTATGTATGTAACTGTTCAAGTTAATATATATAACTGTTGAAGTTAATATGTGTAACTGTTGAAGTTATATATGTAGTTGTTGAAGTTATATATGTAACTGTTGAAGTAATATGTTATATATGTAACTGTTGAAGTTAATATACATAATTGTTGAACTTGGCATATTTAAATGTTGAAGGTAATATTTGAAGTGAGCATATTTAAATTGTTGAAGTTGGCATATATATTAACTTCAACAGTTATATATATTAACTTCAACATTTAAATATGTTAATCTCAACAGTTAGAATCAATATATAGTGTGTGTGTGAGAGGGGAGGGGAAGGGGGAGGGGGAGAGGGAGGGGGGAGTGTACGCGGGAGGGGTGGGAGGGGGACGAGCGTATGCGTCAGGGTGAAAAACAGAGCGATTTCCAAAAATAGAAACGCGTAGAGCCAAAAATAGAAAAAACGCGTGAGAATGATGGAGATGATGAATATCGGGGATGATCCTTATCACTCCCGGTGTATTTATTGATTCTCTGCGATGGGCTGGGGCATAAACTGCAACTGTGCAGTGAGTCACTGACACAGCGCAGCAAACAATTTTCCTTTCCTAAGAGCCCAGTTTTTGTGCTTTCTTGTATTGATAATTTACATGTCGGCACAGCACATTTATCACATTTAGTTTTGAGCCCACCTCAGGGAATCTATACTGTGGGTGTCAATAATAATAAATGCATCAGGAAGACAGGAACCAAGAATATCATGAGCACGTGAAAACTAATTATAAATTTTACAAAATAGTGGGTCCATAGGAAAATATACAGTTATACACTACTTATCTAGATAAAATTTAGTTTTATGCATGACTTAACAAAAACGTGAATGTTGTTTACATTCTTCGAATGTGCTCATTTTTTCATTTTCTTTCTTTCTTTCAGTAATTGCCCGATTCATGAGCATTTTGCATTGTCATTGTTTGAAAACATATCGTTAAATTGTTAAAAAAAATAATTGACAAGTAACTTCTCTCCTTATTAAAATACCTTGCAAATCATAAAACGGATGGGGTATTATTATTATTTTTTTTATAAGAGTTGATGTTTTTCTCTTTTATTATTTGCATTTAGTTACCTCTTGTTATCCTTCATCAAATTGAGTGAAAAAATCCGAGTAAACCTTGAAAAATCATGTCTTTTGGCGGTTCCCTTTTATTTATTCCCCTAGGAGGCTAGGAGATTCTTTGGCTGGTTTCATGGAAAGAACCGATCGACCGTCCTTCATAAATTTGACAACACCGGGGGTAAATATTTGAAAATTGGAAACATGTCTTTGTTGGATATCCAGTGAAAAGGTAAAAGGGCCGGACCGGATTTCGAAGAACCGGATTTGACGGATTTAGTAGAAGTGCCGAGTCGGATCGGACTAAGACAAAAGATCGAGATGGAACTGGTTAGACGGATTTATTTTTTGAAACATGAGACCGGCCCTTCTAAGTCCTTGGTCTTTTTAATCCTTGTAAAATAATGCCAACATTTAATTTTTTTATTAATTTTTTAATCTCCATCGTCCAATCATAATCAGATAGTCATTACGATTGAAAGACTAGGTTAGATCCGGTCCTTCAACATTCGTTTTTGAAAAAAAATTAGACCCGGTCCTTTCAAAATCCGGCTCTTATAGATTCTTGCCTGTAAAAGTCCTTTGAAGAATCGATCTGATCCTAATTTTAAGACGGCCCTCCAAAGAGCGGGCTAAGGGCCAAGGATTTTTGGAAGGGCTAAAACGTCTGCTATATATGAACAACAGAAACATCAATCACTCTCTCGTTTTTCTGTTTGTGGTCATCGGTGAAACAACAAAAAAGGGAACTTCACTGTCCCTGCATTTACAAGAAATAACTACCACATTTTTTATATTAAAAAGGAAAGACAACAAAACATCTCACTGCATTCTAAAATTGAAGTCTATGGCTGACATCATTTGAGCATTTATAGGGAACTTTGTGCTCTCTCCGATGTCGAAAAAAAAAAAATCAAAACAAATCGAATGAATGATAAGTCATCAATATTCGTGTTATATTAAGATTTGTGTCATTGAAAACCTCTCTGAAAAAATTAATAATAATGGCTCCGTTTGGATACCGTGTGGAAAAAAGAAAGAAAGGAAAAAATTTATTATAAACAATCCAAACTCTTCACAAAGTTACACACTTCCTAATACTTCTTTCCACTTCTTCCCTTTTTTCTTTTTTCCCACACCTCATCCAAACGGAGCCAATAATAACTACGGTTGGGAAACTTGGTTTTGCAAGGATGCATAATCTCTCTAGTCAAATTGTTTTTAGTTCTCCAGGTTTCTCTGTTTCGGTTCAGATTAGTAATTAAGGAGGATTCAAGTATTTTGATTTTGTGTACTACTTATTATGCCTTAATTTTTTGAACTCAAATAATTCAAAAATTTTCAAATTCAAATATCAATAAAATCATTAGATATGTTATGTAATATTTTTCTACACACAAAAACAAAAAAATTTCGACATTTCGGCTTCATTTTGATAAGCACAAAGACCTTTTAACAATTACATTACACAGATGTAGATAAATTTTTATATCATTTTTTACTATTAATTCTCATCAAAGCAACGTCGAAATTTGTTTTCCTTTCGTGCATCTAGAGGAAGGAACACAGATCATATCTAGAAGGAAACTGCAGTTTTGTCATCCCTGCCATCGCTAAATATAAAGTGAACATATACAGCAAATAAAGTGAACACATAGATGATCTAAGTGAACACATACAAACAAATAAGTTCAATGAAAATAAGTTGAATATGCATGTAAACTTCTGAACAAGCGATGACAACACTTATTTGTTTGTAAGTGTTAACTTAGATCATCTATATGTTCACATTATTTGTTGTATATGTTCATTTTGTATTTAGCGATGGCTGTGATGGTATATTTGCCGATGACACTTATAATTCATGTATCTAGAATCTAGTGGTTTATTTGTAATTTAACTTATAAAAATTTTGTATGAAAAAAATTAAAACATGAAGGCATAATGGAACGCAAAAAATAAAGAGGTAGACTAAAATCAGCCACGACTGATGAATAGACTCATCAGTCGCGATTATATCTCAACTTTTAAGATTCTAATGGCTAATCCGAACCTTAACACGAACTGGAGACCAAATTTTTTTAAGTTGCTTATTTCACTGGAGTTTGTTACTTGTGAAAATCATTCTCTTTTCTAAAACCCAAATATCCTCCGAGAAGCAAGCCGCACAATATAAAGGAAATTGATTAGTGCCATCAGTATTTTTGCCATCCCTATCATCGCTAAATATAAAGTGAACATATACAGGAAACAAAGTGAATATATAGACGATCTAAGTGACACATACAAACAAATAAGTTCAATGAAAATAAGTTGAATATGTATGTAAACTTCTGAACAAGTGATGACAACACTTATTTGTTTGTAAGTGTTCACTTAGATCATCTATATGTTCACTTTATTTACTGTATATGTTCACTTTGTATTTAACGATGGCTGGGATACTATATTTGCCGATGACACTTATAATTTCTGCAATATAAAAGCGCCGAGAGGAATTTAACACGAACTAATTCAATTAAACTATTGTGTTTTTTTTTTGGACTCCCCATTAGATGTGGATGATCGATGGGTACTAATGTAAGTTTTAATGATATTCATAAGAAACATTTTTGGTTATTAGAGAGATTTTTTGGACTCACCGGTTAGAAGAATATTCGACGATTAATGCCAACTAATTTCATTCAAAATTTAATTAATTAAAATTCGATCTGTCAAATACAGTTAACGTTGTTCAATTTTGAGGAATCCAAGTCAAATTGTACAAGAGTGCCATCCAAAATAACAGCTCTATTTCTTTTCATTTGGAAGAGAAAAAAAAAAACTCCAAATAGAGAAATTATAAAGCCTTTAATGTTCTCAAAATAATTCATTTTTTATTCATAAATTAAATTATCAAAAGCAAATTTTCAAATGAAAATTATCTACAATCCTTAAAAAAAATAACAAAAGATCAGTTCATTTGGGATTTTGGGATAATTATTTCTGCCTTGCTGAGAAGAGCAACTAAGCAAGTTTGGTAGTTTTGTTATCATTAATATCTGATTTTGAACTTTGTATCGAATTGAATGAAACATAAAAATAAAAATTGCAAGTTCCAGAGGAAACATTTTAGGGACAAGGAGCCGAAAGGGCGAAATATTAAAACTGATGAACTAAGAACAAAATATTTAAAAACAGCTGCAGATTTCAAATTTTGATTTTTTTTTTTTTTGAACGGAAGAAAGAAAAGGGTGGAATATGTTGTTCTTTTATCTGAGTCGATTAGCTCGGGCATAAATTAACTTCTTCTGAATCAGTTAATTGGATATTTGGCAGATAATTTGCATATCTTCTGTATATTTTTGGTGCAGCAAAATACCAAAGAAAATGTATATCAATTTTAAACTCAGATTGATTCGCAAATTCTTTTAAACCACTGAAGGACCAATAAAGTTAGATATTATCATATATATTTGCTCTGGGACTAAATTAATGAGCAAGCCAATGTCTAGAAGGATAGAATTAAAAATATATATTACTGTGTTCTTTCTTGTTCTGATATCATCAATTGATCACACTCATCTTTCAGGGTTAGGTAGCATTAGCTTTAAGTACAAAACAATTACAACTATAGCTATCTAATAAAGAACGAAGCACAGTAGTATCATTAATTACTTAATTAGCAAACGACTTGTTTGTGAATTAGTCAAAAAATACATAAATGAGCCTTCTATCTTTTACATATTTTGAGGTCAGGTTTGTTTGTTTGTTTGATCACTTTATAAGTTTATATATAGACTCTTGAGTTGGAACTTTGATCTGCTTGTTTCTGGGTCTAATGTAGAGCATTAGTTAGTATTTTACCATCAAAGAGCAACATCAATTATTGGTACGGAGATTAAACGTGTCACTCAACACGTACTAGAGGGTCAGTAATAGATCTTCTTCATCATTAAAGGGTCATTAATAGACCTCCTTCCATCCGAGCAACTAATGTTGATGTGATACAATCACTTCAATATTATTTTTTAAAATATAGAAGTAAAAATTTATGTATATCTTTCTAAAGCTTAATTTAAATTTATAAATTTTAAACCCTTAAATTATAAATATCATATATATTGTTTACAAAATTAAATCGCATATTTTTTCTTCTAAAACATCAAAATCATTTATATTTCTCTCTTAAACATTTAGATTTTCATTCTAAAACAAGCAAAGCCTTATATTCAATTTTCAAAATCATCTAAATTTTTATATCAATCCTCTAAAGTAGAAATTACCAAATCTATCATTTTAAACCGAAAGCTCTCAAATTATCTTTTTTTCAAAAATGTAAAAAGTCAAAACAAGACATCAGCAGTTCCTCATAAAGTTTGTAGAAAACTCTCAAATCATCTCTCTGGCATTGCGTTTTTTTTTTTTTTTATACAGTAGTACTAGAGACAGGAAAGAAATGCGAAGATAGAAAAGTAAACAAGTCAGATTGGTCTCGAAAAGTAAGTTACTATCGATGTTTTTTTACAAATAATAAAATATTCATAATTAATAATGTTTTACATGCATAATATTTATACACAAGATATAAGATAATTTATTGCGCATCATGATGCAATAGACCCTTTGTGCAACACGGACACTATGTCATCAGTATTTTTATAAATTGACAAATCTAATTTAATCAATCAAATTGAAATCTCATAAAAACCAATATTTACACACACACACAAACACACATATAGAGTTTTGCTATGGTGAGTAGCAACTCACCAAATGGTCCGTGAGTCGCGCTCAAAATTTCGAAATTTAATTTCAAATGACCAATCCAAACCTTCTAATATAATCCCCCTATTGAAATCTCCATGCAGGCCAAATTTCATATTTTTTCGAAATTTTTAAGTATTTTTTTTTAATTTTAGAAAATCATTAATCTAATTAGTTTTGGACCGTTCAAAAATAACATTTTTTAAAATCCGAAATAAATACTTAAAATTTTAAAAAAATATAAAATTTGGTCTGCATAGAGATTTCAATAGGGAGATCGTATTAGACGGTTTGGATCGGTCATTTTAAACTAAATTTCATAATTTTGAGCGCGACTCACGGACCATTCGGTGAGTTGCAACTCACCATAGCAAAACTCTATATATATATATATATATATATATATATATATATATATATATATATATATATAGAGAAAACCTATTGTGCATACTAATGTATTGGGGCTTCAATGCATACTAATTCAGATTGTTGGATCTGCTTCAAGATCCGTGCAGATTAGGACGCTAGATTAAAAAATTAAGATGTGCCTTCTCTTTATTTTGCTCCGCTGCCTTCTCTATTGACTAAATCGTCCCTTCTCTGAACAAATCTCTCTCTCTCTCTCTCTCTCTCTCACGAGAAAATGAAAACCTAGATCTCTCACCTCTTTCTCTCTTACGATTGCAACTCCTCTTCGTCTCCGACAAAAGAAAACGTCTCTCCGACTCCCAGTCAATCGTGCCTCTTGCTCTCCCAGTCAGTATCGCCTCTCTCCCAATCGGTCACATTTCCCGTGGAAGCAAGTTCAATTTGTGAGTGAGTTTAATTTTTTTCTGGAATATTGAGAGTTAATTTGTGAGTGAGTTGAAAAATTTTGCATTGTCGCCAAAAGATGTGCTTCCAACTGTCTATCTTTGCACCAACAGAATAGCACCAGATCATGAGAATATGGTTTGTTATTCTCATCTTATAGAAACTGTCGCTTGTGATTTTATAAGTTTCTCTCGTCAAATCACTTCAATTGATAAATTAATTGGGAGGAAAAAATAGCACCACATCATGAGAATATGGTCTTAATTGGGATATGATTCAGCACTTCAATTGTTAAATTAAGTAAAATTTGAAGCACGTTGAGCCTCAATTGTGCAATTGAAACTGGAACATTTGTTGCTATTGGTATCTTAAGATTTCTAATTGCTGCAATTAATTGGTTCAATTGTGCATACTAACTGTCGGCATAAGTTGCATTAGTTGATATGTTTCTATTTTCTGTTTCTAACCAACCTTCATCTCTTGTAGATTCTAGCTCCGTGGAAAGCTAGTCAAATGTGAGTAATGACTTTCCACTTTGTCATTGTAACGAGCTTGCCGTTTTTAAAACCTCATGGACGACTTATAATGGCTTTCCATCTCTTGTAGATTTTAGTGTTCTTCTTGTTGTTTGATTAGAATGAAGTTGCAATTTGGTAGAAGATATTGATTAGAATGAATGTTTGTATTTTCTGTATGCTCTAATTAATGGTTGCAATTTGGTAGAAAATAGTTGTTTCTGTACTGTGAATGCTAAATTAATGGATGCAATTTAGTGTTATTTTCGTTCTTCTGTTTCTGTACATGAATGGATACAATTTTTCAGCTTGCTATGTACCCATTGATATGTACCATGTTTACTTGATATGTTTCTGTTTTGTTGATATGTACCATCCCAAATGAAAATAGCTTATTGATATGTACCTATTGACATGTACAGAGGTATATGATATGTACCTGTTTTAGATATTCATCACAAATAAAGTACAAAAGTTATGTACCTTTGCTAAATGAAGTACCATGCCAATTTGGTTGATTGTCTGGATTGAAATTTTATTGCTACATGAAAAAACTTCTTAAAAAAGAACAATTATTTCAATTGGAATTATACATGTTCTCTTACAACAGTATTATGCATCTGATTTTATCGAGACTTAACTTCACAATTTGCAGAAAGCTATAAAATAACAAACATCCGAAGTACAATGTGCTAATAAATAGTCAGTCATTTGCCAAAACATCCGAAGTACAATATTGCTGAAACAAAATACAATAGTCAGTCATTTGCTAAATCAACATTGTCAATTTGTACCATTTGCTAATTAAATCACCCCAAAGCCCCAAAAATTTCCTAATTACTTGTCATCTTTACAAAATCCCCCCCCCCCCCCAAAAAAAATTCCAGAATCACAAAATATAATAGTAAGTCACTCTTCTCCACTGAAATCTTCTTCTCCACTATCATTTTCTTCTCCATTGATTCCTCCATTATCATTTTCTTCTCCATTGAAATCTGCTGCTACCTGCTCATTCTCATTCTCATTCATGCTGAAAATTAAAAATTAAGAAGGAAAACCTTTATTAGTAAGCATATTAAACAGTACATATCAGCTATAATAGTAGTAAATAGATGGAATTGACTCCAAAATCTATGTGTGGTTATCCTTCCAATCTTTTAGCACCAAAATGTCACATTCTTTTCGAAATATATGCCACTATACAAAAGCTATATAAAAAATATTGTATACAACAAACTCCTACATACACGCAAAGGTACATGCAAAGCTACTGTCCGTGTCTTTGTATTATAAAATGTCTTAATCTTACAAAAATATATATGCTGTATATATAGACAACACAACATACTCAGTTTTTTTTATTAATGAATAGTTAATCAGTGATTATGCTAAACTCCCAAAGTAATTGTATCAGTAACTATGCTATGCACTGTACAACCCTGAAATTTTTAGCAGTAAAGTCCTATATGCGTAATATTATCAAATACATACATACATACAATAAAGTTTTCACTTCTTTTGCTCTGGCAATTACACATAGAAACAATTCAAAATTAAGTTCCAACACCACCGACCACCCTCCATCCAAACATAGCATGAGAGAATGAGAGAATTACCTGGAAGCTTGAAATTGCTAGGAGTGTAAGTGGGAAGCCAAACCATTCACTGGGAGATAAGATTCGGCAAGAAAGTAAGTGAGAATCCAAATTGAACCTGAATTAAACCCCAGTTTCAAAAAGCTATACGCATTAGAAAAAAGGGGATAGAATTAAACGGTTATTAGAGAAGAAAGAAAGCTATTGAGGTCAATGGTTCAAAAACCCCAATATCGGATCTTGTATTTCTTCTGTTCCTGATTGGCTGGAGCTAAGCGAACAAGTGGCGAAAAACAATAAAATCTGACATAGAGAAGAGAAAGAGAGGAAGATCCAAACCTCGGAGAAATGAGGCAAGTGGAATCCACAGTCGACCATGGAAATCAGAGGAGATATAGCTTTGCTTCAGTGGAGAATGTGGCAGAGCTAGAAGAGATGAAGAGAGAGCGGCGAGTGAGCAAGGAGCGAAATAAGGGGAGAGAGAAGAGAGAATCTAGGGTTTTGTTTGTCGTGAGTAAAAGAGAAGGGTTTAGTCGGCACGGGAGTGGAGCAGAATAAGGTGAAGAGACAGGTTAATTTTTCAATCCAGCGACTTTGATCCGCACCAATCTCGAAGCAGATCCAACGATCTGAATTAGTATGCATTGAAGCACCAATACATTAGTATGCACAATAGGTTTTCTCTATATATATATATATATATTTCAAAATTTCTAACTATTTTTAATTTTTTTATACTTGCTATTTTTGGAAATTAGTTTGTATAAAAAATGAAAAGTATTAAAAAATTTGTAAAAATAGTAAAAAAAAATGTAAACTTTGATATGGTATGAGATTTCAATATGAGTAAAGATCCGGTGCCACAAGTTTAGAGTGCCACCAAATGTCATAATTTTTACTTTTTCATTAATATTTTAAATTTTAAATAATAAATTTCTAATTTAAAATGTTGATCTTCTTCATTTTAAGGAGCCATGCATTTTCATATAAGTTTTATAAAATTTTGAGTTGATTTGATACTTGATCAAGAGGTCAACCATGAACGTATTATAATTAATCTGTCATAGTTAACCATATTCATTCATTTTTATATCTCTTGATCGAGCATCAAATAAACTTAAAATTTTATAAAACTTATATGAAAATGCATCATTTGTTAAAACGAAGAAGATCAACGTTTTAGATTCAACATTTATATTTTAAAATTTTAAATATTAATGAAAAAGTAAAGTTGTGTCATTTGGTAACACCCTAAACTTGTGGCACCGGAACCCCCCCTCTTTCAATATATAGATTGGATTGATCAAACTAGATTTGTCAATTTATAAAAATACTGACGAAAATGACCATGATGCACAAAAGGATATGTGCATCATAATGCACAATAAACTTTCCCAGATGTAATTTTTCATATAAAATTTAGACTTTAATTATATACGAGTACAATTGTTATGACTATTACAAAAAATCGTAGCCACACCAGAAATAGTTCAACTATTCTGCTAGTGAAACTAAAGTGTTTTTAGTATAAAAAAGAAAGGAATAATAAGGACTGCAGTTGTTCACGCGCATTTGTTGGACGGTTCAACGGATAGGTTGGAGAGTGAAATATAGATTTTTTTTTTGAGATAATTAGTTTTATGCCACTATAATTTTTGTCAATTAGGAAAATGCCACTCTTAAATTGTTAATTAAATTTTTGCCATCATAGAATTGTTAAAATTAGTTTTATACCACTATTTTTCTAAAAACATACTAAATTACAAAAATGCCATTACCAAAATTGTCATTCTTTATTTTTAATGACTAAACTATCCCTCATTTAAAAAAACCCTAAAATAAAAAAATGACGGCGCTCAGGATGTTGAAATGTATAAAATATTGGCACGGTTTTTATGTTCATTGTATTGAATAGCTACTCATATAATACGACAAAGTATGTTATAGAATGCTGAAATTTATTATTTTTTCTCCTCCACAATATCACTTAATTTTAAATATTCACCAAAAAGAAAAATTATTTTTCCTTGATCATTAATATTTAAAAGGGTAAAATTATCATATCAATTTCTGATGGCATAAAATTAATTTCTATTATTATACGGTGGCATAAAAATAATTTGTCGTTTAGTGATGGCATATTTCTAATTTCAAATATTTGCAGTGGCATAAATCTAAATCACCCTTTTTTTTTGGGGGGGGGGGGGGGTGCAAATCAAGCCCGTAGGCATGAAGGAGAGATTTTGAAGGTACATCATCCGTTTGAGACGAAGATTACAAAGTTGTTAGCAATGACAACATGTTTCCATGATCATACAGATAAACTTGATATCCCGTCTCAAAACAGTTTGATCTTAGTTGCTAGGATATGATCAATCCAATGGTCCAAATACCCACCATCAAAGTTTGTCAATTGATAATCATTTAAGATTAAATGAATTATTCTCTGCACCCCCCTCTTAGTTATACACATAACTACCATCTCTATTTTTGTCATCCCTGCCATCGCAAAATATAAAGTGAACATATACAACAAACGAGATAAACATGTAGACGATCTAAGTGAACACTTACAAACAAATAAGTGTTTTCATCACTTGTTCAGAATTTTACATGCATATTCAACTTATATTCATTGAACTTATTTGTTTGTATGTGTTCACTTTGATTCTATATGTGTTCACCCTTATCTATCTTATGTGTTCACTTTGTGTTCACCGATGGTAAGGATGATAAAAACTGCAGATGACAGTAATCAATTTCCGTTATACACATGTACTGCATGGACAGTTTGTCATAATTCACTAACACAAGTGGACCGATAAACAATGGTGCTAAAAGAAATAAACAAAACAAAATCTATTGCGTTAAGCCAACGAAATCCAAAATGGGATAATTGACGTATGCATGGATAAACAGGGTTACATGTTAACATAATAATCGACCAATCATTGATTACATGATACGTTAGTTGAGATCTCAACACAGGACTGTTACAGGTCAACAAATCAAAACTACTGTCAAGTATAAACATGAGTCTAAATCATTTCAGTTGGCTGATCATTGCCTTCAAAATTTTAACCGTCCATTTGCATTGAGATGTTGGATTGCACAGATCTCAAAACTAATGGATGACTTTGATTTATGAAAATGTACAGGAGTTGGAGTTGCCGAAGAGCTGTCTCCATATGAATTCCCTCATTAAAAGCAAATTTATTCTCTTGTATATGGCACTTGAGAGAAGTTTGGGCAAGGCGAGGGAAACATAGAAAAAATTTCATGATTTTTTGAGGTTTGGAAGGGCAGGTGATGATTTTAAAAAGAAAAAAAAGGATCTAATGATGTGATAATGGGCTCTTTTTATATGTGATCAAATTATCATCATCCGATTAAAGAAACATAAATCATGTAATATACACCCAATGGATCACAGATTGACTTGAAGCAACCTATAAAAGAACATACATAAAATATGAACTTGTAAGGCTTCATAAAATATTTTGTACAATTGTTCTCGCTATCAAAGGCCTATTTGAGCAGCTCATAACGAGTCAAGCCCACAATAAACTCTCTACAGAAAAGGGGGGGGGGGGGGGGGGGATCCTTTAAATAGGGTCGAGTCAGATCCGGCCCGACTGGACTAACTTCAGAGTGAGCGAGAACTCTGATCGAAGAAAGAAACTGAAGAAAAATATTTCATATCAACGAAGAAAAAAAAAAGATTTGTTTAATTTACAAATCAAATTTATTGATCACAAGGAAAGAAAAAAATAACAACAATTGAGTTTGAAAGATCCATTGGGTTATTAGATCTAGTGATTTGGTTCTATTCCGTCAATCAAGTGGTTCTTGGTACGAATCACAGAGAAAGTCATTATTTTCAAATTTTTTACAACAAAATCGTTAGATTCAAACCAACCTTCAAAGAGGGGCGGGTATAGGCTTGACCTACTCCATGACCGATCCATGATTAAAGATTTTAATTTAAATTATGGTAAAATAGAGTGTTAATCAAGTGTTTTGAAATATTAGACCTACTCCATGTTGAAGATTTAAATTACTATAGTTTTATTAATTTTAAGTTGGCCTATTCCATTTCTCAATTCTAGTTCCGCCCCGATCATCAACACTCTTTTTCGCTCTGATCGAACAACTATGCTCTCTCAACGAGAAATTCTATCAATATATTTTCGTTTTGTAGAAGGTTTTGCAAATATATGGAATTTCTCATACGATTCATTTTGTTGGTTTTGATGGGGTTGTAAACTCGTGGTGGATACACAACGGATCACATACTCTATGATTGCATCCGCTGGTACCCGATTTCATTGATATTAAAAATTCAAAATAATAATCAATAATTTAATTATTGAAAAGTAAGTCTTGTTTGAATGGTCATCGAATGGTACTTGCTCCTCTCAAAGACTTACAAACAGTTTGCCTCCACTGGAAAATTCTTATCTCCTATCGTTTAGATTTGGAAGCTAAAGTTCCACCAAAGATTCGGTTCTTTTGTTTAATTAAACGGAAGTTCTTTTTTTTTTTTTTTGAAAAAAGCTATCCAAAAGAAATAGCCTGCATACTTTACTGATGCAAATGAGTTTACAAAAAAGCAACAAAAATCAAAATCACCAGAGGTGATTTTGCCAAAAAAAGAAAATAAAGAAAAAAGAAAAAAGGAAAGAAAAAGGAACAGTATTAAAATATGTTACAACCAAACACTGCAAAGTTTCTTTAAGCTAAAGGAAACCCCAGTAAGCGAGACCCCTCTTAGTTCCCCAAAAGATCTTCATCATCCAACTGGTTGTCTCCTCCAGTACCAGTTCCTCTTGTTCCGGTATCATTTCCCTGACGCCCTTGAGTTATAGGAGCATCTCTTGGTTCGGTGTTAGACCCGCTTGCCCCATTGATATTCCTCCTGATGTGATGCTCCAACCCTGAAGTGGTACCTGTCCAGAGATGCATAAGGTGAAGTGCTGCTAGAATGAGTGAACTTGTACTTTGACCATTAGCGTCACTAAAAGTTCGTTTATTTCTCTCATTCCAAATCGTCCAAATCCAAGCAGCAATTAAATTTTTGAAAAACTTTTTTTGGATCGAGTTAAGAGCATTTGTTGAACTATCAAGATTGTCTAAGCTAGAAATATCTAAGGTATGACCTAAAGGGCAAAACTGTGTTACCAAGTTCTAGAAAGGTTTCACATGATGACAATGGATAAAAAGATGATCCACTGTCTCAATATGGTCACAAAAATTACAAGTATTAGTCCCTTGCCAGCCTTTCTCTTGTAGGTTATCTCTGGTTAGAATTCTATTCCTAATGGCTAACCAGTTGAAAAGTTTAACCTTCAGGGGTATTTTTAGATTCCAAATAGAATCCTTCAAATTGGTAATAATACCCCGTTGTTTAGAAAGGTATACATTGACTTAACAGTAAAGGTTCTAGATTAAACGGAAGTTCTATTCTATTGGTTTAGAATTTAGTTAAAATAATTATTTATTTAATAGATTTTGTTGGACTTTTAGCAAAGCAAATAATATTTTAAGCCCCGTATTTTTACCGTCATGTTTTTTTTCCAATTAATTATATTAAATTATAATTTTAAAGAAATATATTTTTATTGAGATTGACAAAAAGCTCATATAAAAAATTGGTCCGCTGCAAATATTTGTGAATGAGCTCGGTTTGGTTTGGTTGCTAACGGGCCAACGGGTTTGAGATAAACCGACCTCTTCAATCTAGCAACAGCCGTCCCTATCACAAACTCACAGTTCACAGATGACGCCACCCTTTTGACTAATGTTCTGTGCTTTACCCTAATCACTTGACTTTACCACGTCATTAGTCTTGCCTGTTCCCCATTCTCTAATTATGCAACGAGGCTGTACCATTAATCCTTATTAGCTTTACTCGGAAGGTCCAGGAAGCTCTATTTTTCAATAAACTGGAGACGAATTATACCTTCTTCTGTGGAAGGAAGGAAATCCAATCCCCACTCCATTCTGATTCGTGCTAAAAATTGCGAGGAGATTTTTTTTCGATTATATTATATTCACTCTTTTTTTTTTCCTCCATCTCTCAATTCTCAAGTTTTACAGTCGCACGCTGAACCACCTCATCTCGCCTCTCGACTTTCCCTTTGCCTCGTCGTCGACACTTGGCAAGTACTCTCTCCCTCTCTAGATCATTCTTGCTCTTTCTCCCTAGACTCAGCTGTCGTTTTTTCTCTCTTTAGACTCCGATTTGGATACGAAAACTGCCATCTTGTTCTTTTTCCAATTTTGTCTAATCTAAAAGTTAAAGTCCTAGCAAATTTTCCTCATAGTTGTGACTGTCGTCCCACCTCATGTTGTTTTTTTTTTATAAGTTTGAATATATGTTATCCCGATACTTCATATTGCAGGAGTACTGGTACTGGATACGGAGTACACCACGTGGCGTATCTAAAATTTTTACTTTCAAGTTTCAACACCTAATAGGCTAATATCCAATGGATCTTCTCATGTTGTTGAATTCTTCGTCCACCTCATGTAACTAATTTTACTAAAAAAAGTTAAGGTTTAGTAATGTAACAAAAATATCTTAATTTCTTTTCCCAAATGGTGCACCATAAAATTTGAAAAATAAATTAGTAAAAAGACCACGGTGTCCTTAAATAATTGAAGCAACGATATATTTTGAAGATTAAAAGTGGTAATTTTTATGAGATGACAAATATAATGTTTCATAATATAATATTATAGTTCATTCGAAAAAAGTTAGCAGGATGGAAAAAGAACTTGCTTTCTATCAGAGGAAGGATAGTGTTACTAAATTCTGTGATTTCAGCGCTTCCTTTATATCTAATGTCCTATCATATGTTCCCTAAATGGGTAGTGAACTAGATTGATAAAATTGAGGAAGGACTTTTTATTGGGCAAGTTGGGGACTGATGAGAGGAAAAAATATAACTTAGTGGGATGGGATAAAATTTGTAGATCCAAATCTGAAGGGGGGTGAGGCATTCTTAACTTGACTTCAATGAATAGAGCTTTATTGGGGAAATAGCTTTGGAAATTTGATAGTACTGATTATAAAGGAATGTGGAAAGATTTAATACATGTTAAGTACAAAAATAGAGTCAGCTCTTGTTTTTCTCCTTTCTGGAAGAATGTTGATTCAATACAGTCTTTTATGCGTTTGGGTTACTCTAAACAAGTAGGTAATGGAGAGAAGAAAAACTTCTGGTGGGATAATTGGTCTGGGAAGGGTATTTTGGCTAGAGAGTTCAATGAACTTTTTGGAAAAATAAAAAACCCTAGGTTACTGCAGCCCAAGTGTGGAGGGGTGGAAATGTCAATTTAGTATGGAACCGGACACGATTACTTGGCACTGGCATAATTCTGAAAATTATACCGTTATGTCCATGTATAACTTTCTAGTGTCAGGTGGGGTTAGGTTTAGTAAACAAGATTCAGTTTGGCCTTTAAAAATACCTTTAAAGGTTAAAATCTTTCTCTGGTTGGTTTTAGATAACAAAATCTTAACAATGGATAATTTGTAACATAAGGGTTGGCAGGAGAATAATTCATGTTGTTTTTGTGATCAATCAGAAAGTGTTGATCATCTCTTTTTGCATTGTCCAGCTGTGTTTAGATTTTGGACTACTTTCAATAGATTTAATGGTAAAGGTTTGTTTATTACTGCAAATACAGAGGTTTGGAGGTGCAGTAGTAACACTAGTACAAAACAACAAGGGTATTTTAAAGTACTCTTTGCTGATTTTTTGTGGGTAGTTTGGGGAACGAGAAATAAGTGTATTTTTCAACGAAATAATACTACCATCTTTAACTCCTCTTGCTATATTTATGCGTTAAGTCTTTTCTTTCTTTGGTCAGACACCAAGACAGGACTGGAGGAGCATATGCACCAGAACAGAGCTGAACCAACAATAACTGTGGCTGAACCAGAGGATGAAGATCTTCTAGTTTAAAAAAAAAAATTTGATCTTTTTTGGTTGGTTCAGTAACTCTGGTGGATTATTTTGTTGTCGATGCTTTTTGGTAATTTACTTTAGCTCAAGTAGGATTGATGTTTTCTTTTTCTTACTGTTGCGTTTTGGTCACTAGCTGTGTGACCTTTTGTATGGACTTCTTTGGCATGCTATAATAGGATGCTGGCTTCCTGTGTTGGGGTGCTTTTATAAAAAAAAAGACATGAAATGACATGATTTTAGAATACTAATCGCCGTACTCGTGTTGAAGATTTTTAAACATTTCATACCGCCGTATCGGCTTCAATGTTGGACTTGGAAACGGTGGGTTGCTTCTTAGAACTCCAAGAAACAAAATTGGAATTTATGTAAATACAAAATGCAAAGGTGGATCGCCTATCGTCAGGACAGCCGACCCCAGCTATCCAAAGTATAACCACACTCTAAGTATTAAAAAATTCGCCTGAAAAATCGCAGTACTAAAAAATTCGGCTGAAAAATCGCATGAGAAGTCGCTCTTTTCTTGCGGCTGAAACATGAGGTGTCATACTAGATTATAACATAGATAATCCTCGGAATATCAGCAATGACATGTGGGACCGCTCTTCTTTCTCTCTCTCACTGGCTCCTAGTCCTAGGGATTTCTTCGCTGCCGCACCCTCTTCCAGAAATATCATCGGCGCGCGCCTCTCTCTTCCGAGTTCCGACACATCATCGACACACCCTCCCCTCTCCCTCCTTCTCCTCCAACCCCACTCCATTCGTGCAAAAACTGCAAGAGGATTTTCTCCGATTATATTATATTATATTCACTCCCTCCCGTTTTACTAATGGCTGCGACCATCGTCCCGGCTCATGCCGCCTTCTTTGGCGCAAAGGTCCGACTCTCTCTCACTACCAGAGTGTTTCTCTTGTCCCATTTCTTTTTTTTTTTTTTTTCCTTTTTTCACATTTAGATTTTTGGTTAATGAATGTTTGTAAGTTGTTAGTACTTAGTAGGAGAGCTGGTATTAATTTAGTTCTTTCATTTTTTATAGAAGGAGATTGGTGCGAGAGCTTCATTTTCACCATCAATTAGTGCTCATAGATGTCGAAAGCATGCCCTGAACAAGGTTCTTGCTGTAATGGCACCGACTCAACCGTCCCGTGCTCCTTCCACCACTGGTTCAGTTCGGTTCCTTTTTTTTTTCTCATTTTTTTTCATTGTGACTTGTTTTCATATATTATTAAGTTTATATTTGCTTTTGGCAGTTGATTTGAACTGAAGTTAAAATGGATTGACAAATATAAAATGAACAATTCTCAGGATAGAATGGATAACACTGTCTTTCAAATTGCACCAATGATGTAATTATGTACAAACATGCATTAATTACTTTGACAATGACACTCCTTGTAATAATATCAGTTGGGTCTTTAAGCTATACACTGTTTATGTTGCAAGACTTGACTGTGAAAAGGTTAATTAGGTATCCCATGGAAAGTTAATTTAGGTTTTATCCACTTAAGTCATTCATTTTACAACTTCATAGTTTCTTTTTCTCAAAGTTTTGTGTAACTGAATTTGGTTCATGTTAACTCGTTTCCTGTTTATGCTATGTTGATAGGTGAAACATGGGATGACGATGACAGAGAAGATCTTGGCAAAGTCATCTGATAGATCAAAATTGGAACCTGGAGAAAACATTTGGGTCAACATAGATGTATTAATGACCCACGATGTCTGTGGACCTGGTACCATTGGCATTTTCAAGAAAGAGTTCGGCAAAGATGCAAAGGTAACTCCTTGTCTCAGTGGTTTCTAGACCAGTTGGTTCATGATGGTTATATTGCTGGTATTTAGTCCTGCACAAGTTGAAAAAAAGGAAAATAGGAACCAAACAGGTTTGTACCAAATTACTTAAGTAGGCTGGTTAGTTTATGCTTTTTCATGTTAGCTCCACATCTGTGTTTTGTTAACATTGACATGACTTTACATAATAAAACTGCAAATTATTTTGCCAGGTCTGGGACAGAGAAAAGATAGTAATAATACCGGATCACTACATATTCACATCTGATGAGCGTGCCAACCGAAATGTTGATATTATACGTGATTTTGCCTTGGAACAAAACATCAAGTATTTCTATGATATCAAGGATTTAAGTAATTTTAAGGTACCAAGTTGCATCTGGAGCTCTTCACTTCCCTCCTACACATCAAGTTTATGTTTGGCCTTTGCTGATCTCCTTGAAAAATAATGGAGTTGTAGGTTAATCCAGATTACAAAGGTGTCTGTCATGTTGCACTAGCTCAAGAAGGCCATTGCCGTCCTGGAGAGGTGTACATTTAATGATTTATTTGAAATTAAATGTCATTGTGAATTAACAATTTGCTTCAAGTATCTATTTGAGAGTTACCATCGAAAAGTTTATGTAGGTTCTACTTGGCACTGATTCACACACGTGTAATGCTGGTGCATTTGGACAATTTGCAACTGGAATTGGAAATACTGATGCAGGCTTTGTTATGGGCACTGGAAAGCTTCTACTAAAGGTTTTAGGACACTTAACTTTACTTTTTCTGTATAAAATTCAATTTTAATTAACAGATTTTGTGAATTTGATTATTTCTTATTTAGGTACCGCCCACAATGCGGTTTGTTCTGGATGGAGAAATGCCTCACTATTTACTTGCAAAGGATTTGATCTTGCAAGTAAGATTTTTATTTTTTCTGAAGTAAACTTTTAAAATGTAAAAGCTTCTGAATATATCTTAATTTATACAATTTAATTTCATAGTGTAATTATTGATGATATGTTCTTTTAAAATGAAATTGTTTGACACTTTTCATTGTGCGATTCAAGTATAATTGGTAATGCTTCAATGTCTCAATAAAGTCTGACTTGTTAGAAATTCAAGTTGTTGGATAAGCTACACATGCACCAGATGTCATTCTTTTTTGTGTGCATTCATTGAAGACACTGATCTTGCTTAAATTGTTAATTTCCAAATTTAAACTGTGTTTGTCAAGATACCTATTGTCAATTGGTTCTAACCTTTTATTAAATTGTGCAGATCATTGGTGAAATTACTGTGGCTGGTGCAACTTACAAATCAATGGAGTTTGTTGGTTCGACTGTTGAACGTTTAAATGTATAATTTGCTTATTTTATAATTGTATATTACAAGATTAGAAACCTTTCTGGAAGTTACATTGATTAGAATAAGTGTGGAAGTTATTCTGAAATTTATTTTTTCTTTGAAGATGGAAGAGAGAATGACGTTGTGCAATATGGTTGTTGAAGCGGGCGGCAAGAACGGTGTTGTACCACCTGACGAGACTACATTCAAGTACCTTGAGGTATGAGGACTTGCTAAGCAAATATGATATTTATGGATGAACCATGGATAAACATTTATTTGCAGATGTAATAATCTGAGATCATACTTCCAGATATATTGGCATTTTATGCTCACTTTTGGACTTGTATTCAATCTATACACAAAATTTTGACCGATCTTGTTGATGGTGCAGGGTAAGACATCTCTTAATTATGAACCTGTCTACAGTGATGAATCTGCAAAGTAAGTTTACATCACATGGTACTGCTGGTAAATGCTTGTAGGGTTCTCTTTTTTTTTTTTTTTTGTTTCTCTGCTAACCACCTGTATCCATTATCAACTTAGATTTATCAGCGAGTACAGATTTGATGTATCCAAGTTGGAACCTGTTGTTGCCAAGGTATTCTTTCTACTTTATCACATGTTGGTAGTACAACTATATTGTGTTGCAGTGGATGATATATTTGCTTTTAATGTTATACCTTAGCCACATTCCCCTGACAATCGTGCTCTAGCAAGAGAGTGCAAGGATGTAAAAATAGATCGTGTGTATATTGGCTCATGCACTGGGGGAAAGACTGAGGACTTCATGGCTGCTGCTAAAGTTTTCCTGGCTTCTGTGAGTGGCTTTTGAGCTAATTTTTTACTGTTTGTACATTATTAGATAATATTATGCGAGTAGCAAGAGAGTACATGTTTTACTGCGCACAAACTGTTGCACAGTAATTGGCTAGGTATTTGGCATAATACATATGATTGATTTGTTTCATCATATTCTTTTGAAATTGTTTTTTCCCCCTCTCCATATCTGACTTTGGTTTGTTATATTATTAAATTATGAGGTCCATCTTTCATATTTGTCAATAGTGGTTTTCATATATTCTGATATGAGATGTTGTCTTTTAATGGGGAATGCTGCAAATTTTGTACACAAACCCATAGTTATTTGTTTGTGGATCCTGATTTGATTTTCATTCAAATTAAAACAGGGAAAGAAGGTCAAGGTCCCTACTTTCCTTGTTCCTGCAACACAGAAGGTAATCTACCTTCAATTTTAAATAAAACTATCAGTTAGCCCCAGTTGTGGGGCCTGTTTGGGTGGGCCTCGTGATACTTATGCTCGCATGAATGAACCTATGGTATGTTCTGACCGAATTTATTATTATTATTTTTATCTTTTGATGGAGTGCACAAAGTTGTTATAAAATATGAAAGAATTCTAAAATCTGTGTCAAATTGTAAACTTGCGTATACATGGACAATTCAATGGTCCCCTAGAAGTCAAGGTCCTGGGTATATATTTTTTGTCTAATGTGTACATGACTTTTTATGCTTCTGATTATGGGGATGGCATGGGTTTTGCATGTAAATCCTTAAGAGTCAATTGAGAAAAAAGAGGGTTCTGAATAAAGTTTTTTTTTTTAATTCTATTGTTTCTGACTTCTTTTGTTGGTGCTCGAATTCAGGTATGTGTTTCTACAACAAACCGAAACTTCCCAGGAAGAATGGGGCATAAAGAAGGACAGATCTATCTCGCATCACCTTACACAGCTGCTGCCTCCGCCTTAACGGGTTATGTTCCCCGACCCACGAGAGTTCCTGTGAAAGGAAAATGGAGCTATTCTTTATCATATTTTATATTTTGTATTGTATCATTAGAAGATGTTGATTATTAGTTGATGTAGTTAAAAATAAAATTTGAGCTATAGAGGGCATAAATAATCCTGTTTGTTTTTGTTTTGATGGATGTGTTGAGCTTGTTGAGTGTTGACCTTGTTGCTTCGATTCGGTGAAGATTATAATTGGGGTATTATTTTTTTAATCTTATATAGTTATATTTGATGGTTTTATGGCCCATTGGGCTCATAGGCCCTAAAACCGTGCCTAAGGTAGCCATACAGTATACAATGGCTTCCTCTGCCATCTCTCATCACTCCGCTATCTTCAGTGCAAATGTTACTTCTTTATTTTTACTCATCAGTTGGTTTTGAGAACTCGATAATGCCATTTTGTCTTCGTAAATGATCTAAATTCTCTATTTTTTTAATTTAATATTGTGCAGAAGGCAGTTGTTCTGAAATCCTCCTGTAATCCTTCAAGTTACATCTACAAATGTAGAAAAAGTGTTCTTTGCAAGACTCTTGCTGTCATGGCGCCAGCTCGGCTGTCTTGCGCCCCTTCAACCACTGGTTCAGTTAAGTTTTGTTCTTTTTTTTTCATCTTTTTGGGCAGAAATTTTTTGTATTCTTTATGGAGAGAAAAGTAAATGTAACTCCCTTTGTTTACTCGGAAAGTTGCTCAGACAACCCCTCAGTTTGTTTCTGCACAAATGAGACAATTGGGGTTGCAACATGTTTTGATTTAAAAATAATAACAGAAATCAGGGGAGAAATTGTATTTGATACATTTATTGGTGATGTATGTGACATTCCTCCCTGTTCAATTTTCAAAATCAAAATAAAACAATTGTTACTGTTGCTTTAGGAGAAGCATGCGATGACAATGACAGAGAAGATATTGGCCAAGGCATCTGATAGGGCAAAATTGGAACCAGGGGAGAATATTTGGGTCAATGTGGATGTCTTGATGACCCATGATGTGTGTGGGCCAGGCACCTTCGATATTTTCAAGAGAGAGTTTGGCGAAAATGCAAAAGTAAATAACCAATAATGTTATATAAACTATTTCACTCATCAAGTTCTATTGATAGAGTATTGCCTCAGAGCTTTAAAAGCTCTTTTGGAATGTTGCAAAACATACATGATATTTAACATTATTTGCTGAAAACGTCAGTAATCTGTGGGGAAGCTAGAGTTATGAGTTAGTGTGTATCAAGTTTTTAGTTTTTTGCACATGTTTGAGATGCTTAGCAATTTTTATTTTTTTTTGAGGGTAGGGTGGCGATTGCCAGTCCTACGGAAATTTTATTAATAAGAAAATAAAATACAAAAAACCAAAGTTTGATAAATTACATCACGGTAGAGAAAAAAAGTAAAAGATCTAATAAATCTACAATACTATACATGAACTTCCCACAATGCCACATCCTGAACAATTCTCCTAGCAACCTGAACAACCGTCTGATTCTTGCCTTCAAAGATACGACTTTTTCGCTTTCCAAATATTCCACATTGTGGCTGCCCAAGTTGAATCCTTCCAATAGGAATCTTTCCTTTGATGTTGTAACCAGAATTTGGGGACATCATCCATTGAAATTGATGGAGGAGCAACTGTTCTTACTCTTTGCCAAACAGAGGTCAAGAAAGAGCACTTAGCTTAGCAATTTTTATTGAAAATTACATAAAAAATAATGGAGTATCATGCTTTCAGTGGGGTCTGGTTCATTGACTCCACTCATCTCCATCTCCCTCGGCCACCATTGATTTAGAATATTTGCATTTGGAACGGTTTTAAAATTTGCTAGTACGTCGAAGGAATCCTAGCCATTTATGCCAAAGCATAAATAGAACTAGAACCACACGAAACTACATGATGTATCTGTCATTTTCATTTTACCAATAATGAGGTGGGTTACATGAGTTTATATAAGCAAATGAAGGACAAATTATTCAAACTTAATTTTTAGTAAATTCATGTATTTTTTAGAATGGGAGTATTTTTTAGTAATTTGTCAACTTTAACAAACTCTTGTCCGTATTTTTTAGTAATTTGTCAACAAAGAGTCATGTTTTTATTCTCTCTCGCTCTCTCTCTCACTCACTCAGTAATAACTTGTTGATTCCCCCTCCATACCCCAGCAGTTCCTAGTGACAATTCAGAATGTAAAGTTACCTTTCAGCAAAGAATGTAAGCTTTGGGCTGAATATGGGAGACATATATACCATTGAAACCAAAGAGAGAATATGCTGATGATCCCAACTTCTTGCTCTACACCAAAATGGTAGTCGAGAGACATCTCTTGGAGACGTGTTAACAAACACTCATTTGCACTGCATTGCATACTGTCATCAACCTATGCGATATGGCACTGATAGCAGTGCTATATGGTACCAGTGCAGATGCTATATTGTTATCTGTCCCCATTTGTAATCTCAAGTTAAACCAAAATATCCAACATTACTAATGCTCTGGTGGAATGGAACATCGTCTTCTTCTCATTTACCTATTTTTGGATACTTACATATACAGCATTCATAAATTCACAAGATATGAAAATGCTGTTCATTTAGAACAACTAAAATTAAGAAGAGAGCAATATATATAACAATAAATTCAGTAACTGTTCATCTTTCTATAAGCTTATACGATACATTTATTTGCGGATGTTGTTGAGCCAAAGATGAGCAAAGAGTATCAAAATCCTCATCAATAATTAGTCTACTTTGGCTAGCATATTTGCGAATAATCAAGTTAATCTTGAATAATTTGCTTCGTCCTTTCAGACACTCTACCAATTCTTCTATCAATGGCTTCACTGTGTTATAATGCCGCGATACTTCTATTGCAATTGTATCTATGTACATGCTTTTGAAAAGCGCACCTTTAATTGTGGTGCGCGACAAAGCATTGCTATAATAAAATCCAAGAATGCAAGTCCATGCTTGTGGCTTGTAGAAAATAATATACTATAGCTAATGGAAAATGAATTACCTTATGGTTATAAGATTCATCATGGCAAATCGTAAGCTTCTGTAAATAAGGCGAGCTCTCTAGCATTCGAGCTATCATGTTCGAGAGGCAGCTGGCACATCCATAGATGTAAAGCTCTGCTAGGTTTAAGAAGGTGGGGCAATTTTGTAATTCTTCTTTCAAGAGATCCTGCATTTCAGAAGGCAAAAAAAAAAGAAAAAAAAGAAACACATAATCAGCAGGAAAATATTAAGGCACAAAATTAGTTCAAGTATGCATATTCCATTACTCCTTTTTTATTAGTTCACGTATTGGCTATCCTTTTTTATTAATATATAAAGTTTAAATACCCGAGAAAGCTTAAATTATAGGCAATTGGGGAAATATTATCAACAATACGGTTCTTTATTTTGGTTTCCCGCGAAGAGCAGATTTTTTACGATAATTTTATTGAATACTTTTCATTATATTTAAGTGTGGAAATTTCAAATTTCTAGACCAGAACTTTCGGTCTGACATCACCTTAGAGAGAAAGAGGGAGGGAGAGAGAGAGTACTCTAATTGCGGCTTCAAATGCATATAATTCAAGTTTGCGGGCATTTGTAAGTGCTCTGAGGAGATTAAAGTTGTCATTGTCGAAAGAAACAATATCGCCATCTTCATATTCCTCTGCAAAAACGTAAGTTACTCACTGGGGGCAAATCAAAGGGAAACCAATCACTATCCTGCTGGATACAGGTGCATAAGTCAGGGACGGTATGCTTTCAATGCCCATAACTCGCAACGTACTCATGCTTCCTACATACATGAATGATTCCAAGCTCGGCAAACTAAGTTCCTCCGCCGCACTTAACATGGTACAACAACTAACATTTAGCTTTCTCAGCTTCTGGAAAGGAATGCCACTAAGATCAATGCCGTTGCAGTCTGATAGACTTAGAGATTCTAGAGCAGGGCATTGCAGTAGTACCAACTTCAGAAACTGATGATCCACAAACGTCAAATCCAGACTCCTGAGTCTCGGGAGACTCACGCTCGCCGGATAAATGATAGGAGCTGGGTCTACCATATCCACGTGCAATTCTTCTAGAGATGTGCAAGTGTAGATGCTCTGAGGCAGATTGCTCCATAGATTTATATCGAAATGGATCACTCTGGCTTTGTGATGAATAGCATAGGTAACCCATTCCCCCCCACGCTCATCATCATCATCATCATCATAAAACTCGCTAAAGTTTTGTATATCAAATGTGTGAACATCAATGTTGTCACGTTCTTGCAGCATTCTAGAAATAAATTTACGGTATTTGGGAACGTGTTCCAACCAGGGTAATTTTTGTATGCCCTCGAATTCTGTGAAGTCAAAATGCAGGTGTTGCAAAGATGCCCAGAGGTGCCTCCATCTCTTTGACAAAACGCAGGTGCGCACGGCTGCTTTTGCCTTCATAAAGGACATAATATGGTGAAGCACGGAATCCGGAAGCTTGCTAATCCAGTCTGTGCTCGCCATGCTCAATTTCTCTTTCTTGTTCAGTTCTCAAATCAAGCAACAATCAAAGAACTAGAAGACCACAATTTTCCTAGATTTTGATGGAAAAGGAGAAACAAAACAAAGATTAGGAGGAGTTTTCCTGTGACAATTAGTAAGCAGCTTTATAATTAAGAAAAAATATCTCCTAATTATGCAAAGTCTAAAGGCAAACAAATTAAGAGAAATAAATAATCAAGAGGGATGTGCCTTGTTTGGATCCGTAATATGAATAGACAGAAAGATATCGGCCGAGGTTTCGAGAATATGGATGAAGGGGCAATGGTAAAGATCTTAACCGAGTGTGTATCAAGTGAAGGTGATGGACCTGGCAGCAATGCTAGGTTCAAGGAAGAGACGAGTAGGTTTGTAAAGCCCGTGATATCCACGCAATGATGAAATTTTTTGGAAAAAGATTTCAAAGGCAGCTTGTAGCTCTGGAAGGTAAAGACATACACATAAAATGAAATACAATACGTTATATAGCAGATATCCTTTCAACAAGAGAGAAATCTCGGTTATTCAACCAGAAAATCGAAATTTCTAAATATAGGTGCACAATATGGAAACAAAGAACGACTAAATTAAGAAAATATATAATTAAGCAGCAGAAAAGCAGAGAAAGGAAAAAGGAGGAGTATCATTCGGCTTGGAAAACTTTAAATTAAATATATACAATATGCGGTGCATCGGGAGAAAATTAAGGTAAAATCTATTCAAGGAATTTTTTTTTTCTATTTATATAATTTTAAGTATATGAAGGCCATATCATTTTTTTTCGAAATTGTGAAGACCATATCTGCATATCATCAAGGCTGCACCACCTAACCTTAGGGCTGTCAATGGGTACGGTACGGTAAAAGGTATTTTCATACCCGTACCCGTTAAGAATTAACGGTAAGGGTAGGGTAACGGTACATAACGGGTAATAATAATATTATTAATTTAATAAAAATATATAATGTCATAAATAAATAATATCAAATAAATATATAGATAAAGTAAAATATTTAGATAATATTTTAGATATAATAAAAATTATGAAATTTATTCTCATATCAATTGAATTCAAAAAATCTATATAATTAATTATAAATTATAATATAATATAGAATGAAAAATCATCATCATAAATAAGTTTGGATGAAGATCGAAATTAATAACATATCTTTCGAAATATGCTAAAAACTTGATTATATATACATATATGTTTGTAAAATATTACCCGTTAGATAATGGGTACGAAATAACTCTTACCCGTACCCGTATCAGATAAGTTAACGAAAATTTTTCTTTACCCGTACCCATACCTGTTAGTCTAACGAAAATAAAACCTTACCCGTACCCGCCTTATCGAATACGATACGGGTAGGGTAAACGGGTTTCATTGACAGCCCTACCTAACCTTTCTTGCTTACTCCATTCCTATTAATCAGAAAAATTATCCTTATAGCTATATGCAGTTTTTGTCATTCTTGTCATCGCTAAACACAAAGTGAACACATAAAATAGACAAGGTGTACATATATAATGGTCAAAGCGAACACATACAACAAATATGTCCAATAAAAATAAATTGAATATGCATGTAAAATTCTAAGCAAGTGATAACAACACTTATTTGTTTGTAAGTGTTCACTTAGATCGTCTATATGTTTATCTTGTTTGTTTTATATGTCCACTTTATATTTAGCGATGGTAGGGATGACTTTTTTTTTTTTTTTGAATCTTAACGCCCGTAGGCTTGCATTACCAAACAGTAAAGTTATATCAAACATACAGGTATAATCCCCATAAAGCTAGATCGGCATAACATCATTAAAAACAAAAATATATATAAATCCTGAATTTTAAATAACATTCCCGTATACTACAAACCAAAAACCGGGATGTTTTAGAAAGGCAGAGTAAGCAGATTTCATGCAGCAGGACTCCAAGAAAAAGCAACTGGCAGCAAATACGTGTTCCCTTCTCCATCAATTGTGGTACCCACTTTCAGTCTCCTTGCTTGGTTTGCCAAAGAATGCGCGTGGTGAACATGCTCTCTTCTCGCATATCTCAGTGTGATTTGTTGATGTTGTCGCATGAAAGCTATGCATTGCTGCACAATCGAAGAGGCATGCCAAGAAGGGGTATTCTGCACATCAAAAGTGTTAATAATTCGAACTAGAATTTTTGAATCGGTAAAAATATGTACATAGTTTGACAAAATTTGAAGAGAATCTATATAATTGAGGGCATTTAAAAGGGCTAAGGCTTCTGCAGTGAACGCATCAGGTGTATTGCTGAAAAATGATATTGCCGAAAGGAAATTTCCACCAGAGTCATAAATCACACAGGCCGTCCCACTGTTATTTCTTTGATCCCATGATCCATCAAGAACAACCAGAGAAGCACCAGGCGGTAAAACATAATGTGTTATAAATTCTGCCCTCCTGATATTTGTCACACTGCCCTTATCTGTATTCTTTGGTAAAGTTTGAGAATTGACCAGAATGTTTGCAACATTGAGAGGCATAGCTTTAAAGATGAAATCACACCTGGCTTTCCATATATGCCACATTATATTTAGGAACAAAGCCAAATTTTCAAGACTAAGGGTTTGCATGACATCTGTAATGAGTTGATACATATCCATGTTTGTGTTCTGAAAGGTAAAACCCAAAGGAGATGCAAACCAGATAGCTCTAGAGGAAGGACAAGTGAAAAGAAGGTGTATTATGTCCTCATCTTGCTGGCCACATCTTGTGCAAACTGGGGGCAAAGATGGAAAAATAACATTTAATTTTGCTGCTGTGAATAAAGCATTATGAAGAACCCTCCAAAGAAAAGTGACAACTCTTGGTGGCACACCTTTTATCTTCCAAATTTTTTCCCACAAGTTGTCCCCTCTTGTGATCTGTTGATCCTCCTCTTGATTTTCTTCATTCTGACCCTGGAGAAGCATTTTTTTGTAGGATTCTTGTAACTACCAGATTTATGAGGTAACCATAAAAGCCTATCTTGTTCATTCCCATAGATTCTAACATTCTGTATTATGAAATGCATTGTATCATTGCCAAATACTTCTTCAATTCTACCTGGGTCCCATGCAGGAGCTCCATCTCTCATCAAGTCAGCAACTTTCTTGGTAGCAGCCCCTGATCGTAGTGACTGCATATTTTGCCACCCCATAAACCATGGTGATCCCACAGCTTTAATTTGTTTTCCATCTCCGACTCTCCAAAACACATCATCCTTCAAACTATCTCTTATCTTCAGTATACTTTGCCAGAAATTACTTACACCTCTCATATTTGAAGCATTCCAGAATCCAATTCTGGAATAATATTTCGCTTTCACTATTTTGACCCACAATTTGTTTTTTTCTGAAGCTAATTCCCATCCCATTCTCATTAAAAGTGCTTTGTTAAAAGTCTCCAAATCTCTTATTCCCAGACCCCCTTTTTTCTATTGGTTGGCATACTTTCCTCCAAGAGATTGGTGAGAGATATCTTTCCCTGTCATGTTTTCCCCAAAGAAATTTCCTCATGAGTTTCTGCACTTCCTCATAAGTCCTTTTTTGCAGCATTGTAGTCATCATATAATATATCGGAAGTGCATACAGAACAGATTTCAACAAAACAATTCTTCCTGCAAGAGAGAGAGTATTTCTTTTCCATCCCGCCAGCCTCTTATTCATTTTGTCCATAATATCTCTATGAGCTAGTTGGTGTGGCATTTTTCGATAAGATAAGTGAACACCAAGATATTTTTCCTCCACTTCTGCCTGATCTACTTGCAATTGGCTCATAATTTGATTTTTAATATCTTCACCACAAACCTTGCTAAACCATATTTTTGACTTTGATGGATTTATAACTAGTCCTGACATTTCCCCAAATGCCTTCATGACTTGTTTTATACATTGCACCTCATCTGAATTAGCATGACCTAATATGATTAAATCATCTGCAAAGAGGATGTTTGAAATATAAGGAGCAGTATTGGCTAGTTTAACCCCCTTGTAGATTCCTTGATGGTATATTTTCTGAAACATTTTTGTTAAGACATCCATTGCCAGTATAAACAAGAACGGGGATAGTGGACACCCCTGTCTTACTCCCCTGTGAGGTGTTATAAAACCATCTTTTTGGCCATTTATTAAGAGGGATATGGTTCCTTGTTTAAGGCAATTCATTATCAATTTTATTAATCTCTGAGGAATGCCAATCATCTTCAAGGTTATTTCAATGAAATTCCAGCGAATTTTATCAAAAGCTTTTGTAATATCAGCTTTCATCATAAAAGCTTTTGTCATGAAAGAATTTTTTGAGAAAGAATGCATCACCTCTCTCACCAGAATTATATTATCCATTGTCCCCCTTCCTGTGAGGAAAGCAGATTGAGTCTCTCCAATTATTTGGGAAATAAATGGCTTTAGCCTTTCAGAAACTATCTTCATTAACAATCTATAAAGAGTGTTTCCCAAAGTAATTGGTCTAAATTCTTTTGGCGTTTGGGGATCATTTGTTTTAGGGATAAGAACCACCACTGACTTTAGCAGATCCTTTGAAACTTCAGCAGTTTGAAAAATATTTTGAATCATTTTAGTGACATCCCCCTTTAAAAATTTCCAATTTATCTGAAGAAATCTTGATGCTATCCCATCTGGGCCTGGTGCTTTATCAGGGCCCATTTGAAATAAAATTTCAGTAATTTCGGTAGGGATGACAAAACTGAAGATGATAGCTATCATTCCTGATTTTACTGTATTCAAAAATCAATTTAAATTTTTCGGGCAAAATTGCCCCCGTCCTGACCTTTTCTTTGACGTTTCAATTCTCCTTTACTTTTCTGTGCTTCCTTCAATTATGTCGTGTATATAGTTCTTGCCGCCGTTTTTCCTCTATATTCCAAGAAAAAAAAAGACAGTGAACAAAACTTCAATTCTCCTTCTCTGGACGCCTAACTTTTTCATAATCATAGGTACATCCAAGACTACTTTTAATTTGATGTGTACATTTAAAAAATGAGGTCTATTGACAACTTATCACTATCATATCAACCAGAACTAAAATATAATTAGCTTTCAAAAAAAAAAAAAAAGAACTAAAATATAATCCAGTAACTTAGTATTGTTACATGAAATTTGCAAGAATAGAAGAAAGACAAACATGCAAAACTTGTTTCATTAGGCTTTTTTTTAATACATCCCCGTTGGGTGTTTCATTAGGTTTTTTTATTGATGACCTGATAGATAAATTAAGGAAGGAAATATGCCAAGAGAATCTAGAGCATATGAAAAGCTTATTCAACCTGGTTCTAATAAGGCAAGGATGTATACTCATAAATCAATCTAAATTAAAGGCGCATAGCATGCTAAGTAAGAGAAGGATCAAGTGCTTTTTTCTACTCTGTACAGCTTTATCCTAATCACCTCCTCAATGGGCCTTGCCTGCGGGCTTGAAGTGTAGCCCATGCCTGACCTGCCATTCCTATATATAGTACCTGCCTGCCTGGACCCAACAAAACAGGCATGAGGACTCATGCCCGGCCCACCCATGGGCCTTGTCTCATGGCCCATACCTGCCTGTTTAGGCCTGTTCACGCCCAAATGCTCATATTCCCATTTTTAGCATTGTTGTGTAAATTAAAACACAACCATACAATTTGAATACCAATTAGCATAAATATATAACAGCCACTTCACAACCATACAACATTCTTGATCAATTTATAAAAAGTACCAAACTTTGAGAAAACGTCACTGGACATCTCACATCCCAAGTCAATAAACAAAAAACTTTTTTTGTAGCAATCGAGACCTCAATTTCTTCTTCATGTGAGTCCCGATACGAGAAAAAAATGTGGAACCGAGAAAGAAACTTAGAAATCGAGAAAAGTTATAAATTCCAAACCTATTTCTTCTTCGTAGCTTGTACTAGTCTCAATTCGGGACCTCCATTTCTTCTCTCGACTACGAGTCACTAGCAAAGAGTAGAGATTGAGAAGTGAGAGGCAGCGAGGGCAACTGTGAGTCTGTACCTAATTGAATTTTTTTAATAAATCTAATAGGTCCAAGTCCAACCCCTTATACTACAGTCTACAGAGAATATATGAAAGGCCCAACAGATAAGCCCAACAGGCCTCCTGCGGGCTGGAATCTCAAGCCCAAGCCTGGCCTTGCCTGTCAGTAGGCCTGGCCTGTTTCAGCCTGCTTCAGTTTCAGGCCAGGCGGGCATGACTCCGGGCCAGGCGGGTATGAGCAGGATTTCGGGCCAGTGGGCTAAACTGCCATCCCTACCTCTAGTGGTCATAGATTTTAAATTCAAATTTTAATTGTACATCATATTATTTAGATACCTGATCCGAAGCATAAGTACGTTTTCTATTTTAAATTGAATATTTTGATAATAAATGACTATTTCACAAACGAACACTTGCGTTGGTACTTGGTAGAAATAACAATATATGCTTTCGATGAATGAAATTCTTGCAAGATCATGTTAGAATTAAATATACCTTAGTTAAAGAAACTGTAATTTCAAAACTATTTTTGTAAACCAAAAATGATGTACATGGTTTGAATTGAACGGAAATGCCAAACAGAGAAAAAAAGAGTAAAGAAAATCCACCGTCTTATTAGGTTGTTTGCCACTGCCCACCAGGAACTACTTTGGACACGTACAAATTCGCTGGGAGTTATGAGTTTTCGGACAAGTATACCCCTTGCAAAATAAAGCAAGAAGTTATGAGTTTTAACGTTTCCTCCTTCATACAATTAAATCACATAAAGTTTCTATAATTGCATTATCTCTTATCTTAAACAATAATAAAAAATTCTTAGTTTAATATATAAAAATTATTAAAGGATCACAATTTAAGAGCCAATTTATAGGCCCTTAAACGATGGTGAATTCACATAAAACTATAGGTGCATCACAATACTTACAAATCACATAATATTTTCATAATCATTGCACACTGAATTAATACATTTGTCATTTTGTTTTCTTGCAACAGATATTCTAAAATACAAATATTTTTTAATATATAGATGGATCCAAGCAAAGCAATGTAGGCCATCTAAAATTTTTAGTGTTCACAAAAATAAAAATTTAAGATAGATAAATTAAAGTGCCTAAGATTACGATAGTATACATAAGGAAAATTAGAATTAATATTATGGGCATGAGTTATGAAAGTTTCCAAATAGAATTGGGACAACATACACTATAAGAAATATGGTCTTTATATAGATTTTTATAGCTATATTTTTTTATTTATGTTGGATTATATTGTTAGATTTACTTGATGCACTAAATCTAGCAATTTTTTTTAGTAAGACCCAATCTATTAATAGCTCCTTAAAAATCTAGCAATTTATTTTTGATAGATTTTTTCAAATCTTGTAATATCTAATGTAGCAACAATAAATTGTTAGAACTTTCCAAATTACTACATTAGATATTACAAGATTAGAAAAGTAAATTCTAGATTTTTAAGGAGATATTAATTGAAAATTGAGTCTCGCTAAAAAAATTCAAGATTTAGTGCATCAAGTAAAAATATAGCAATAGAAAAGTAAATCATACAATAGAGCAATGTCCAAAATAAATAAAAAAAGTCTAGCAATAAAAATCTATGTAAAGACTATCTTTCTTATAGTGACAATGGCAAATATGTCATTTAAAAATATTTAAGGTGCTTAAACTATCCAAATTGATAACTTAAAATAAGAATAAAATAAAATAAATAAGAGAAATGCTAGTGTCACGGATGGGTCCGTCTAATATGATCGTTTTCACGTTTTTAAATTTCAAATGATCGATCCGAAACGTTTAATATGTTCTCCATATTGAAAACTTACAAGAAACCAATTTTTATATTTTTTTACTATTTTTTGGTATTTTTTGAAAATTCATGATATAAACATTATAGATTGTCCAATAACAACGGTTTTTTTAAAATACCAAAAAATAGTAAAAATTTTCGAAAAAATGTAAAAATTAGCTTCTAATAAGTTTTCAATATGGAGAATATATTGAACAGTTCGAATCAGTTATTTGAAATTTAAAAACATGAAAATGATCGTATTGGACAGACCTCATCCGTCTAATATATTAGACTCTAGCATTTGACAAAAAATAATGCTAAAATTATAGTACTAAGGCTCTTCGAGGAATCAAAAGTGATAACTGTTAAAATTGCATCATAATATTTTGAAAGTGCAAATAATTTTTTTTTTTAGAAAAAATCGATGTTCAGAATTGGATCTTCAAAAGACCAGCTAAGAAAATTTCCTATTATTGTTAAGAGATAATACAATTAAAGAAACTTTATGTGATTTAATTGCATGGATGAGGAGACGTTAAAACTTATAACTTCTTGCTTTATTTTGCAAGGGGTATATTTATCCGAAAATATTGTGCGGAATGCTCCCAGAGGATTTGTACGTGTCCAAAGCAGGCCCCCTGCCCACCGTGACCATCTTCTTGTTTCGGAGATTCACTAAAATATCCGAAATTAATTAATATAAAAATTTATACTCAAAAAATTTTAATATACAGAATTATTATTATTTTTTTTTAATAAGAAGAAAGTTCCAACGCGTTTCAGAAGCGAGTTTAGCAATTCACCTTCGTACGCGTTTATGAAACGCGCTCAAGAGCTTGGAACGCGTTTTATAAACGCGTACGAAGGGCGATAAATTCAGCCCTGCAGTTACGCCTTTTGAGGCGAGTCAGGCCTTCGTACGCGTTTATGAAACGCGTTCGGAGCCCGGAAGCGCGTTTCATAAACGCGTACGAAGGTCATCTCCTTCAAATTCGAGAAATAGCCGTTTCTCGAATATTTTCGTTCGCATTTTCACCAGAGACAGAGAGAACCAGAGAAAGAGAGAAAGAGAGAAGGAGAGAAGAGGAGAAGGAGAGAAGAGGAGAAAGAAAGAGAAAGAGAGAAGCCAGCGGCAGCGGCAGCGAGGGAAAGAGAAGAGGAGAAGGCAGCGGCAACGGCAGCGGCGAACTTGCGACAGCGAGGTTTTTTTCAAAATTATTTTGTATTTTGTATTTGAAATAGTGATAATTGTTGATAATTAAGAATTTAGGGGTTTAGGGTTTAGGGTTTAGGGTTTAGTGATAATTGATGAAATTGTTGATAATTGATGCATGATGATAATTGTGAAATTGTGAAATTGTGAAAATTGTGGAAATTGTGCATGCCACCACATCATGTGGAAATTGCGGAAATTGAAATTGTGGAATTATGGAATTGTCCATATGTATGATTGATGATAATTAGTTAAATTTTATGTTGGATTTATTTTCTAGAAATGATGTATATTAAATTACTTATGAATATCGATGTAAATTTTAGTTTGTAATTATTGTGAAAATTATGTATAAATGGAATTAGTTAGTAAATTGTTGAAATAAAAAGAAATTTATATAGAAAAATTATGGTGCAAATTAACATAGTTTCAAATAACTGAAATTGTATATTGAAAATTATGTATAAATTTATTGGCGTAAATTATGGTGCATGAAAAATTTTAACATATTATGATAAAATTATTTGATTATTGATCAGTAATTATTGTGAAAATGTCAATTACATAGAAAAATAATTTTTGTTTTGTTCGTTTTGATTATTGAAAAAATATTAAATTCATTGTTGTTTTAAATTGTTGTTCTTATATTATTTGAATCAGATGAGTTCAGCAGAAGATGAGGCTGGTCCTTCTGGTGCTTCACCACCTCCCACCGAAGCACCCCCCACCGAAGCAGCCTCCACCCAGCCTCGGCCAAAAAGACGTAGGCGTCGCGCAGCCCGTCCGAGCGCGCAAAATGTCATTCCACCTGTGCAACCGGCCAACGCAGAAAACCAACAGGTTTTGTTTGTTACGGATAACGAGCATCTCGTTGGTTTGTCTTTTGAGGAGGTAATAGATTGTTTTATGTTAATTTATATTTTTTTGATTTAATAATTTAGATTTCTTAATAGACTTATAAATTGTATTAAATGTTTATTATAATTTGTAGTAAAAAATTAATCGAAAATGCTTATTATAAATTATATTATAAATTGTATTTATTGTAAATGCTTATAATATTTTTATGTTCAATGTAATAAATTGTATTTATTTTAAATGCTTGTAAATGCTTAAAAATTGTATTAAAAATTGCAGCGTGAAAAACATTTGGAGTTGAGATCGCATAAGCGAACAATTCAGGTGGACGATCGGATTGAGGGAAGGCTGATCAAACTGGGGCTCAGTCACATTACGAAGGTGAAGCATGTCAACATCGACATGCCATTACTGAAGGCAATGGTCGAGTTTTGACGTCCGGAGACGCATACCTTTCATTTTCCCGTTGGAGAGATGACCGTTACTCTACAGGTAATTTATTTAAACTTGATATTAATTTTTTTTAATATAATTTTCCTATTAATTTTCACAATTAATTCTAACATATAATTTTCGTATTAATTTTCACAATTAATTCTAACATTAATTTAAACTTTATAATTTTCGTAATATTAACATGACACAAATTGCAATATTTACATGTGAAAATTAATTCTAACATATAATTTTCGTAATATTAACATTTTCACAATTAATTCTAACATATAATTTTCGTATTAATTTTCACAATTAATTCTAACATTAATTTAAACTTTATATTTAAAATTCAAATTTGAATATTAATTTTCGTAATATTAACATGACACAAATTGCAATATTTACATGACATGAATTTAACGTATTTTGTAATTGTTACCAGGATGTTGCCTTCTTATATGGTTTGCGCTCGACGGGCATTCCAGTTAGATCGAATACGAGAGGGCCCTGGAAGGAAAAGATTCGTGCAAATCTTTATCCTCATGAAGATTTGGGAGAGTGGCACCGAGAAAGGAGTAGCAGGGAGTAAGTGAAAAAAATAAGAATGCAATATTGATTTTGCATATTCAATATATGCATTGCTTACTTGTATTGATTATTTTAAATTTGTACAATGCAGGGGCAATGTTGTTGTGGGCAACAACATCAAGTTGAAATGGTTGCGGCAAAATTGCGGGATGGCGCCACAGGCAGATGCTCCTGGTGAGGAGTTAGACCGATACACGCGTGCAGTGGCTCTAGAGCTATTTGGGACGTTGATGTTTCCCGATATTTCTCAGAATTCCGTCCCAGCATACTTTTTAGAGCTCGTATCGGTATAATTTTCTTAACTTAAATAATATTTTTATTTGTTTACGAAAATAGTAGAATTCAATGTTACAAATTCAATATTTTCATAATGAAGCTGACACATAATATTTTTTATTTTTATAATTTCGTTAACAGTCTAATTTTTAAGCAAAGATACTTTTGTTAAAACATATTACCAATGACAAAAAAAGAAAAAAAAATGTTGAAATGTTGAAATTATTATTCAATGTTGCAATTTAATTTTGTTATTTTCAATGTTGAAATTATTTTTTTTTTCAATGCGTTGTTTAATTTAAATGCAGGGCAATTTGAATGAAGTTCCGGACTTCAATTGGGAAGGTGCCACGCTTGCTTGTCTATATCGTGCTCTGGACCGTGCCTCCATGCGTTTCAAGGTTGTGACGGGACCTTGGATGCTACTATTGTTTTGGACATGGTCATACCTCCCTGTTTGTCGCCCAGAGGTTGCTCCTATCGGTGGATTAGGACAGCCTAACCTAGATTCATGTGTGCCGTTTGGCAGGTAATAATTTATAATAATTTTTCAATAATTTTATGCAAATTACAACACATCAATCCTAACCTTCAAAATTTTCAGGAAATGGGGCGAAGCTCGGTCTTTCTCACGGAGCCAGCACCGCGGGGCAGTGGAGAACGCACGGGACTACCTAGCCGTGTTGAACGTTGAAGACGTCAACTGGTTTCCGTACGTACTCGACAGGGCTGTCATGCCACGGGTAGCACAGGAGGGTTCCATAGCGGAGCATGTTCGGTTGCCGCTGATTTTTTACCACATTGTTGCCTACTACTACCCCGACCGTTGTAGGCATCAGTTTGGACTGTACCAGTTTACTCCTCCTCCACTACCTGTGGTACGTTTGCTATATTTTTCCGATTTATCATACGATCAACTTCAATTTAATTAGAGTAAAGAACTAACGTGTTTATTTTAACAGAGTTGGGACGTGACACATAACCTGCTAGGTTTCCAGCACGGTACCTATCGAGATCGCCCAGATTTTGCTACCATTTTTGCGAGTGCACATGCTGAGTGGACTGACGAGGCATTACAGGCACGCCAGCTGGAGACTCGATCCTGGAGTGCTACTGATACGCTGCGGTACTTCCGATGGTTTTGGCGATACGGTGCCTCCGAGAGACCCACGCCACGAGAGGATGCCGAGGCACGTCTCCAGCGCACTCAGCAGCTGCCTCTTGCTCAGAGGCAGTACACAAACATGGGGTCCAGACTTCGCAATACGGTACATCTTAATTTTTTAAATATGGAATGTATGATTGGTAAATGGAATTGTGCAATATGTCATTATTCTCGTAAATTGCAGGGCAACTCTGCGCTGAAGAATGCACTTCATGCATTGGGACTGGTTGTGAAGAAGGGGTGCAGAAGGGTGGGAAAGGCAATTCTCGCCAACTGTCGTTCGCAGTTGCATGATGCTTCCATCCCTCTGAGGTAATTTTAAATAATTTAATTTTTTGATTGCGTTTTTTGCATTTTAAATTCAATAATTTATAAATTACAGGTTGGAGGATTTGTTGGAGCAGCGAGGACTTCCAACAAATATTGAGGACATACCAGATTCTGGGGACGAGTCTTCTTCTGCACGTCCGACTGTACCCACAGACCTTCAGGCGGAGGATCTGATGCATGCGGTTAGTATTCGTTCATATGCAAGTTTCAATTTTAGATACTAATTTATTTATATTGACATTGTTTTTTTTTAATATTATAGGATGGTCGACTGAATACCGGGCGATTAGATGATATTTTAGGACCACGCACGTTCTTTCCTACTCAGTTTCCAGCCTCAGGTCCTACTCCATCCATGCATAGTGCATCAGCATCGACCTCGCAGTTTGCCGGCATTTCTCAGGATCCCACTGGCATTTTCCAGCCTCAGGATCCTCCACCGTACTCCTTTGCACCATTTGGTATGCCTTCCTCTTTTCCTGCATTTACTGTTCCTCCATTTACTGTTCCGTCAGTGCCTACGCCTTCTTCTATTCCATCATTTGGCACTCCGTTGGGTAGTATGGGAGGGACAGACTCGTTCAGCACATTACTGCGGACGGCCGGAGATGAGGAGGGTGATTATGTCCCTATAGCGACTCCTCAGGAGGCTGGGCAGCCTGTTGAGTTTGGGCCCATACAGCAGGAGGACCGCCAGGAGGAGGACGATGGGGATACGGACTCCACTGACTCGGGAGATGTTACTGCCCCGGGCATACGAGATAGGCGTGTGGTGAGGGTGATTGACAGATTTTCACCTTCAGGACCTAGGAGGAGGCGGCGACGTTAGTTATGATGATGGACTGATTTTATTGCTGATGATGACAGTTCTTTTTTGTTTATGGACTGATGATGGACGGATCGTTTATTTTTCGTTTATGGACTTGTGATTGACTTGTGTATTACTGATGTTGATTGACTATTTTTCGTTTATGACTTGTGATTGACTTGTGTATTTATTGGATTGTTTATTATGACTTGTGATGATTGACTTGTGTATTATTATGACTTGGAATTTCGGAGTGCAAAGCACTACTTGAAACATAAACGTTTATGTATTGAAACGCCAATAAATGAAATACTCCAAACAACAACTTTTATCCATTGAACGTCAACACATTAAAACCACAACTTATAGTGCAAAGCACTACAAAAAATAAAGGAAAATAAAAAACAACCATAAAAATAAAACATTGCATTAACAATTCCAACTAAAGTACATTAACAACCATAATAATAAAACACATAAATATTACAATCATATAAATATTTAGAGATTTTGACTATCTACATGTTGTAGAATTTCATATATTTAGAGATTTTGACTATCTACATGTTGTAGAATTTCATCCCACCATGGTTGCTCATCTTCATCATTCGGTTGTTGTTGATTACTCGCACCAATGTTGTCAGCGAACTGAGCGACTTCGTTCCAAAGAGCAGCATCATCTTCTTGTTGATTACTCGGAACACTGTTGTCAACGAATTGAGCGGCTTCGTTCCAAAAAGCCGCTTCGGTTTCTTCTTTTTCTATCTCTGCCATTCGGCTTGCCGCAATTTGTCGAAGTTCATCCCTCTTATTCATTTCTCTCAATTTTTGCTCTGATTTTTTGAGCCTTTTTTTCCTTGCCTCTTCTTCCCTAATTTTTTGTTTACGATCCATTTCTTCATTTCTTTCTTTAATAATCCTCTGCGTCTCTATGTCCCGAGCTCTTTGTTCATTCTCGTCGTGACGTTTGTGCTCATGGTAGTGGTCACGCAATATGTTTTCTTTGTAATTGAAAATTTGAGCGCACCTTGTACAGGTCACTGTGTGGTCTCCATTAAAGTTGTATATTTTCTCGTAAACGGTCCAGTGAGTTGGTTCACACGAGAGGTAGGGTTTCGGTTGTTGTTGGGGGATGGGTTGAGGTTCTGTGTAATATTTTTTGTACCAGTCATATCGCCTTTCTCGGTTCAGATTCTTTTCGTGTTCCCGCCATCGCCGCTCCTGGTACTCCTTCTGTTCCCTTTTCCGGCCCACCATTAATGTGCCATTGGTAGTGTATTTTTAACTCGAGCACGTCTCCCTCTTCAGTCGTGTCTTCATGGATGTTGTATTTCAAAGTGCGATAACAAGAGCGACAAATTGCCTCGTATTCTCCGTTTTCTGGTTGATTTCTATTGGCAGGGTAATGGTAGAAAGTTGGCCAATACTCAATGCGGGTTGCTCTTCGATAGTTTGGAACATCATTATTTGAGTTAGAGCTATTTCCTTTGTCCATTGTACTGAAGGTTTTAACAAGAAGGAGGTAGTGGGTGTTTGTGCATTCTAATTCAACAATGGCTGCTTTTATAAATAATTTCAGTAGTTCAAAGATGACATTGTAAAATCAAATCTTGTCATGTCTTTTGCAGTCTTTATCAGAGCATGCTTGTACTTTTTTTTCTAAAAATTAAATAATACACCTTCGAACGCGTTTATAAAAAGCGCTCCAGGGCTTTCAACGCGTTTTATAAACGCGTACGAAGCTCTGACAAACGACAGGAAAGTGGACAGCATCTCTCCTTCGTACGCGTTTATAAAACGCGTTGAAAGCCCTGGAGCGCGTTTTATAAACGCGTACGGAGGGGAATTCGAATACTCGCTTCTGAAACGCGTTGGAACTTTCTTCTTATTAAAAAAAATAATAATAATTCTGTATATTAAAATTTTTTGTGTATAAATTTTTATATTAATTAATTTCTGCTAAAATATCATATCTTGTTCATTTTGATAGGCAATCGATTATTAACATAAAGGAAATATTTCTGTTGCGATAAGCATGAAGCATATCACAAAAAAAAATAATAATAATAGAGGTAAATTTGTCTAACATTTAAGAAACTTGGATGCTGGTGGGTTAGTAACAAATCATGCCATCCCTATTATTTTTCCATATTTTCTTATTAAACTAGTATAATACTATATTTTGCTCCATAACTTTTTTTATCTCATATATTACTCATATAATACTAGTATAATACTTTTTTTATCTCATATATTATTAAACTAGTATAATACCTTGTTGGTGGTTACCTGAAAGGAGCGGGATTATATTTTTCATCTCCGACCAAGTATGTTAACTAAAATAATTAAAATTTTAGGAGGGGAGAAATAATGGAAAAGAACACTATAATAATAGTGTTGTTATAGACCCTAAAAAAAAAATAATAGTGTTGTTATAATAATGGAAATTATCTTGGGGTTTTTTTTTACTTTTATTTTAGAGATAATTGGTTTTATGCCACTGTGAATTTTGTTAATTAGGGAAATGACATTCTTAAATTTCTAATTAGATTTATGCCATATTAAATTTGTTAAAATTAGTTTTATACCACTATTTCTTCAAAAATATAGTAAATTCAAAAAATGCCATTACCAAACTTGTCATTAAATTTTTTAATGACAATATTGCCCCTTAACAAACCCTAACAAATATACGGCGCTCAGGACCTTCCCTCCATGAGTTCAGTCACGGTGGTCTTCATTTGACTTGAGTATTTTCAGCCATGGCGTGGGATATGAAATCGGAGAAATAGAATTTGACCAAAAAAATTAAGTGCAAAATATCATGTACTCTAGTGTTAAAATTAGAAACATCCCTTTTCAAACTGGTGTCGTTTTTTGAGCTATCTAAACTTTTTTTTTTTTGTCTTTTTAACGGAAGAGCCACTTGGCTCGGCACAAATCACCATTACAAATTTTTTTCTTTTTTGTCTTTTGGGTGTGATTTACGGATACTTGACTTTTGAAACTACACCAAGATTATATATTGTTGGCAATATTTATCAATTTAAAATGCTATACGAAGAATTACTAATATTGAAACCCATGAACTTTTTTTCCTCCACATAATATTCCCACTATTTTAATGCACAAATAGCATAGAATAATTTTATTATTTTGCAGTGGCATAAAACTAATTTTGATTTGTAATGGCATAAAATCAATTATATCTTTTGCGATGGTATATCTCTAATTTTGTTTTTTTTATAGTGGCATATTTAAAAGGGCATAATTGTCATATCTATTGTTTGGTGACATAAAACTAATTTATATTGTTTTGTAGTGGCATAAAAATAATTTGTCATTTAGTGATGGCATATCTCTAATTTCAAATATTAGCAGTGGCATAAATCTAAATCATAGGACCCTACTCTTTCAGTTAGAGCTCCTTTCACTATGCTTCCGTTTGGATGCGTTGAGAAGAAGTAGGAAGAAGGGAAGAAAAAAAATTATAAACAATTCAAACTCTTCACAAAGTTACACACTTCTCAATACTTCTTCCCACTTCTTCCCTTCTTTCCTTCTTCCCACACCTATCCAAACGGAGCCTATGTGTTTATTCAATTTGGAATTGCCAAGGCCTGTCATCACGGTACACACAGGCTTGGTAGTTGGTGCCAATCGGTTTGAAAGGCATTTGCTTGTATCCGAAAAGAGCTTTGTTGCATCTCAGAATGGTGAATAAGGAATTTAAGGCGTCAATTGGTTACATGGGTACTTTGTTTGATAAGGCTACCAAAGTCTGATATGTCATGGAAATGTCGGAATCCAATTTGGTTATATACAAACTCACGTCACACTACTCATCCTTGTAAATGCATAGATGAAAAATGAAAAATAAAATAAATAAATAAATAAACAACAGGATAATCATGTTTCAAGGATCAAGTAAAGGGCCAATTGCCAAATTAGTTTTACTCTTTCTGTTTTCAAACACCTATTATACTTCTTTATTTACAAATAGGCCTAAATGTAACCAGGCAAAATTCTTTATTTTAAACGATTTCATAATTATCATATTACAACATCGCTATCTACATGTCAAGCAACCATAAGCTATACATATTCATTGATCTCATATTTTTGTTCAAGGAAGTACATAAAGATCAGTAACTGTGTTTCAGTTCTGGTAATGTCCTTAGCACTTGCGTCAGTACATAAACAGCTACATATTTCATTATTTCACAAAGGTCAACCCGATATCTTTAAAGTCATACAGAAGTTTGTGTAACTTAGCACTTCTACAAAATCTCATATCCATATATTACAACTTTACAAGTAACACAAGCAGCTCATCCATTCCTACCTGGTACCAGTCCTTACCCAATGTTTTTTAGTTCATATACCAGTGGGACAATGCATCAGTGGGCTGTCAAATGGTTATTTGTGAGGTCACAACCGCATCGCCAGACTTGAGAAATCAACATTTCTTCTGACTGTTGAAGAATTTCAGAAATATGTGTTAATATCAATTCTACCTCACTTTCAGTCATAAATTAAACCAACCTCAGTCTGCAATAGATAAAAAGAAGCTGCAAGCAAGAGCAAAAAGTTCCAGTGTATTTACTGCAATAAATGCTGATATTAAGTATATCAGCAATATATGCAATTACTTTTACATGTGGGTTGAAGTTCACATCAGCATTACATGCAACTGATCCAGGACAAATATGAATAAATAAAGACGGAAAGAATATGGAAAAGAATAAACACTTACCCCTTTCATCTAAAATGAGGGGCAAAATAGAATTTCCTCCAGTATCCTCATTAACTCGCACAGTTTTGGTAATCACATTGATGATAAATTCTATTTGTTGTATTCCTGCAAATTCAAACAAGATTCCAACTGAGTTAAATTTCAGGTGTTAAATATCAGTTCAAAAAAGAAAGTCTGGACTAGTCAATGAAGCTAACTACTTGATCCAGCCTATTAAATTATCAAGATATAATTACTAAAAAGTCAATTAATCCAATCAACCCCAATCACTTCTGCCTTTTCCATGCAAATAAACCACAGTTTGGCCCAATGTGGTAATAAAGATATGGTAAGCTTTAAAAAAAGAACCTCCTGTAGCTTTCCACTATAAAACATGCATAAATACTTGCTACTCAGAACTACAACATTATAAAACTTTTTCTAATATTTGTTCTCCTAAATGTTACAAGTTTCCTCTCCTCCTTTGATACAGGCTTGAGACTGTCTATGTTACACCAACATAGGCGGAGTTAAAAACTTGGAAAAATGTCAGTAAACCATTTACTGACATTTTTCCTTTATTCTACTTTTTCTCATCTGTGTCAATGAGAAGTATCAAGAAAAAAAAATAATAGATAGAATAGAAATTGAGAGAGAAAGAAGGGAGATATACCATATCAAAATCATGCTAAAACTTGCCACAAGAATCGGAGGTTCAAAAGCAGAGAGATACAAGTTTCCCTTTTTGACTCTTTCACCTCCATATTGACAAACTTTGACTTCTCACCCGATGTCCTTTTTCTTCATATTGATTTACTACTTTTTCCGTCTTCAAGTTCAGTCCTTATACTTCATATTGATTTACTACTTTTTTCATCTTCAAGTTCAGTCCTTATACTTCATATTGATTTACAAACTTTGACTTCTCACCCGATGTCCTTTTCCTTCATATTGATTTACTACTTTTTCCGTCTTCAAGTTCAGTCCTTATACTTCATATTGATTTACTACTTTTTTCGTCTTCAAGTTCAGTCCTTATACTTCATATTGATTTACAAACTTTGACTTCTCACCCGATGTCCTTTTTCTTCATATTGATTTACTACTTTTTTCGTCTTCAAGTTCAGTCCTTATACTTCATATTGATTTACTACTTTTTCGCCTTCAGTGTGTCCTTATTTTTCTTCCTATATATTGAGTTAGTTCTTCTCCTTCGATGTTCTTATTTCCCTCCCTAAGCATTTTTCTCCTGAAGTCTCTTCAACTTCAGATGTGACCTTTTATTTCCTTCTCAAGTTTTTTTCTTCCAATTATTGAGTTATTTCCTCTCCTTGGATGTCTTCTCTTTGTTTCCTCCTGAGGCATCCTCATTTTGAAGAACCTTGACTCTTTCTTCTATATATATGGATTTATTACTTTTTCAACTTTATATGTCCATTTCATTTTCCACTCTTGTCCTCAAGTCTTATCCACAAATTTACTTTGATGTTGGTCCTATATAAAGATTCAGTTTAGTAATGTTATAATTATATGCTAACAATTCACTTCAAATGCATGTGCTTATGATCTTTTAAAGGAAGTAAATTTTTAGCTTAGACATACAAAAACTGCTACTGAATCAGACATACGCTATTTTAGCCCTCGACCATGCCATTAAGGCTCAAGTTAACCTAATTTGAACCCCATTCACTCTTCTCAGCAAGATTTGGAAATTAAAAGGAAATTAGATTCTCTAAATTCACCAATATTGATTTCCAAAAAGAATAACTAAGAGGCAATCAAAACCAGGTTGAGAAACTACACAATATATTGATTATATAGTAAGAAGTCAACACATACACCATACTAACATATATAAAAATAAAACTAGGGAGAAATCCAGACCTTGATTTCAGTAGTTAATTGTGTTGTTTCTCTTCACCATTCTTCACCCATCCTTTCTTCTTTTCCTTTTTTTTTCCATTTTTTTTTCTTCATCTTTTTTTCCCTCCTTTTTTTCCTCCTTTTTTTTATCTTCTTCTTTTTTTTCATCAACGTATTATGTCTTTCTTATCCTGCACAACAAAGGAAAAAGTACAATGACATTAGTATTGATATTGATTTAGTAATACTAACAACAACAATCCTAGTACTAATAGTAATAGCGATTTATTTATAAATCAAAACTGGATATTTTTTTTTTAAGGTAAGAAGACCAAAAGTCTTCCTACAATTTCATTGAACCATTAAAAATAGTTACAAGTAAAGAAAAGAAAAAGAGAGCAACAACAAAACTTTACACCTCGCCTATATACAAACAACAACCTATCAATTTCGGATTATCTATAAGAAGGTGGAATCAGCAATTAGCAATCCAGGCTGAGGCGTCCTGCATTGTCTTTCGAATTATATCGTTGTACCTTCGAAAATTAGTCGACAACGTGTCTAGTTGAACACAGCTAGGCCCAATACGACAAAATCATTTATAATACATACATTAATTAACCCTCGGCCATGTCATTAAAATTCAGTTAACCATATTCCAATTTCACTAATATGGGTTTCCCAAAAAAAAAAAGGGTTAACAGCCCAACAAATTCGGACCAAGAAATAGGAAATATACTGATCAGAGATGCATGAATGATAGAAAAAACTCAAAGATGAAGAAATAGAAGAAAGTTGGCAGAAGGTTTTACCTTGCTTTCAATAGAAACAGCAATTCTTGATTGATTCTTTCTTTAATTTACTCTCGTGCGAGGGATGGATTCGTGGGAAAGAGGGATTCAGAAAGGGTTCTTGATTCGAAATGAGAAACGATTGAGAGAGAGTAGAGAACTCTTTTCGAAATGAGAGAATTGAGAGGAAAAGGAATGGGAAAATTGAGGGAGAGAGAAGGAAGACGATCTCTCTTCTCTTCAGAGGTTTTGAAATTTGGAGAAGTAGCGAAGGAAGAGCCTTATTAGAGCAAAGGATGTCCAAAGAAGGTAATGGGGTTGGGTTAATGAATGCTAGACTTGGTTTACACGAAATATCAAATCCGTCGGTTAAGAATGTATCAACTTGGCCGACAATATTACTATACATGGAAATAAGAGAACTGAAGGGTACACCAGGTCTATATTCAACGATGACGCGGCATGCTTTACATGGAAATATTAGTGGGGTCCATTCTCAGTGATACGAGATATTTTCTATGATGATTATTAAACCGACTTTGACCGAGGTCGGAATAAATTTTAACAAAACATTCCATCGCTTAAGATTGAAGTTTCTTAAACAATTCAAAGTTCATATGGTCAAAAAACAATTCAATTACCACTATTTATAACATTCCATATATCTTTATATTTACCCTGTGGCAACGAAACCTATAATTAATTAGGATCATTAAATCTGAATACTTGAATTGATGGGTGCTATTTGATTGTACTCGTTTAATCTGAACATTTGAAATTAAAAGTTAAAATTCATTTCAGATCCGGAAATTAACAGATGGAGAGACTTATTTAATGGTAGTAGACCCAGCCACCCAGCTCAAATTCCCAATATATCGCAAGACTATAGAAAGGTGCGTTTATTATCAACATGCTGCTACATTAAAAATTGGAAAAATTAGACATATACCCTCTAATCTTAGCCAATTGGAAATATCCCCTTTTAATTTTTGAATTTAGATATATCCCCCTCTAATCATGCTTAGCACAGATATTTACCCTTTTCTTTTACTGCAGCGATTTTTTCATTTTGAAAACTCATTTTATAAATTCTGGACAAAAGTGCCCCTACCTTCTAACGATTGAGCTTCCCTCTTCTGACGATTGAGCTTCCCTCTATTTTCTCTGCGTAAAATGTAAAAATGAGAAATAAATATGGTATTCCTTCTCCTTCCTATTATCTTCCTTTTTAATCTTTCGTAAAAGGGAAATAAATTTTTTTCTTGAAAATTGCTAGAGAAAGCTTCTAACCTATCCCTAGACCAGGTGCCCAAGAAACAATACAATCCGACTCTGCTGTTGCGCGACACAGCGTGTAGCGCACTACGAGCCGTCTGATCTTGATCGGACGGTTCACTTTTTACGGGCCTATCAATCTAGGTTACATGCACGGGGCTCCCTTGTCCATTGGATCTTAATCAGACGGCCAGCGTACCGCGCGACACGCTGTGTCGCGCGGCAGCGGATCTGAATTTGAAACAATATCTTCTAAGTTTTGATCTCATCGGCTGATGCTAGGTACTATTAGATTAAAATTGGAATGATAGAACAATATTACAAGAAGAAACAACTGGCGTTATGCTGATGTAGTGGGAGCCTTATGTGAAAGAACTAAAGAATTTTTTTATGCTTTTTGTTTCGGTGCATTGCAATATTTTTGTTTAGTTGAAGAGAGATAATTTGTCGAACTTTAACAGATTGTGTATGTTTTGTTCATCCATTAACTTCTAAATATTTTTAGATTAATTGATGGCAATTACATCCCATGTGTCAATGGATTGTATATTGGTATCATTTGTTTTAGTTTCAACAAATTGATAATCATGTTTACCAGTATCTCATGCAAATAAAAAGTTGTAGAGAGCGCCCTTGAGTCCAAACTCCAAAGCATAATCGTCACTTGTAAATTTGGATTAGTAACATTAAGTGTTTTAATATACTGGCACGTTACTTAAATATGTCCATGAAATGAAAAGAAAAATGTGTTGGCTTTTACAATAGATTAAGAAGGGAGATAATAAGCAGGAGAAAGAATACTATATTTATTTCTCATTTTACATTTTACACAGAGAGAGGGAAACTCAAGAGTCAAGAGCTGAGGGCACTTTTGTCCAAAATTTATAAAATGAGTTTTCAAAATGAAAAAATCGCTACGGTAAATGAAAAGGGTAAATAACTATGCTAAGCATGATTAGAGGGGGATATTTCTAAATTCAAAAATTAGAGGGGGATATTTCCAATTGGCTAAGATTAGAGGGGTATATGTCTAATTTTCCCTTAAAAATTTAACAATTATTTGCAAAATTTCGAATAGTCAAAAACCTGTAAAGACACAGTACGAGTTAAATTTTGATTTAAAAGGAGAAACTTAACCAATCATTGTTTATAATTTAAATTTTAAATAATGACGCAATATAACAATAAAAAAATTTATCTATAGAAATATATAACAAAATAAAATCAAGATATATCATTAAATAAAGAAAATCAATAACTTTAAAAGTATCTTAAACAATTTAGAATTTGACCCAAATTTATTCACCAAACCCATTCATTTTTACTTTTTTATTTGATGTGTTTTCATAATAGCCTTAGAGTTCTCCAATTTAATTATTTATCCAACTGCACTGCAATAAATACATCCCTTGGTTAAACCCAACTACAATTTGTGCTATTACTACGCCAACTATGTACTGCTGGATATAATCTTTAACAAATATATAATCTGGAAAGTGAATTTAACTTTCCGTAGCTGATGTCAGTTGCACACCCATGCAAAAACTAATATTATTTAGTATTTATGCAACCTTAGTAACCTTAACTGTAAGGCTGTAAATAAAATTAAATTTTTTAAATAATTTCAAAGATTTATCAACCAAGTCTTACTTTAATTAAAATAGCAGATATTGAACATGCACGAGTTGTGTGGATGACAGGATGAATTAAACTTTAAACACGACTACATTCATCTCTCTTACGTACTTACAATACATGTACAATCTTTAATTTGTAAAATATATATATACATATGATTGGGATCTGTAAAGCTATTCAATCTTATACATTAATCTAATTTACATACATTGTTTATTCTAGTTCATAAATAGAAAAGGCTTAAAAATACTCAAAAGGTTCAGTTACACCCACTACACGCATATTTTCATAGTAGCACTAATGCAACTGCTACACATTCCCTACTGTCAACCTCTCCATCTGAGAGCATTTATTAAAATTCTCTCTACATATAACTCATGAGTAGCAGTTCCCTCTTCCACAGCAAAACAAATTCTAATTCTAAGCCTACTCTCTCTCTCTCTCTCTCTCTCTCTCTCTCTCTCTCTCTCTCTCTCTCTCTCTCTCTCTCTCTCTCTAAAACAACAAGATGGAAACCTCGTTCCAAACCATCATCATAAGCTTACTTCTCATCATCACAATCCACATCACCTCAACCCATGCACAGCTACCACTGACCACTGCCGGCATGACAACTGGACCCATTGTGGGTGGCCAAACCCAAGTAGGCACTGGTTCGGGCACTGCTACAGCAGCAGGTGACTCAATCCTCGAGTTATACATGCATGACATACTTGGAGGAACAAGCCCGACAGCCAGGCCCATTACTGGACTTCTTGGCAATATCTACAGTGGCCAAGTCCCCTTTGCTCGACCAATTGGATTCACTACACCCAGAAATGGCGTCGCAATTCCGAATTCCAATGGCGCAGTCCCGACATACAATGGAAATACTGGCATCCCATTGGACACTGGCTTGGCAGGGCCTGGTTACGTACAAGCTGCCAATGGGCCCACACCTTCTAACCAAATCCTAACTCAGCTGGGCCCCGATGGCCTTAGCCTTGGTTTCGGCACAATCACAGTTATTGATGATATTTTGACCGGCGGGCCCAATGCTGGAGACCAGCGGATTGGCAAGGCTCAAGGTGTCTATGTTGCAAGTTCTGCCGACGGGACAACACAGATAATGGCATTCACAGCTATGATGGAGGACGGAGAGTACGGCGATACATTGAACTTCTTCGGTGTGTATAGCATCGGTACTACAATGTCACATCTGTCGGTGACAGGTGGGACCGGGAAGTTCAAGGGAGCTTGTGGGTTTGCGGAGGTGCGACCACTTATTCCCTCGGGTCAGCATGTCACTGATGGAGCTGAAACATTACTAAGGATCAGCGTTCATCTCACTTATTAAATGGTTAATCGCATGCCTCAGGTTGAAATTCATGATTGAATGGTTGATGGATTTGGAAATTTGCTGTGGAGCCTGTGTTTGTGTTTTCCTTTCGTTTTTATCTTCATCACAGTCTACAAGAGTTTATTATGTGCATCCATGTAGAATATGCAGTACCCTTCATTTGGTTTAAAACCAATGTATTTGTATATGAAACTTATATAAATTATTTTGTGCAAGACAGTACGGGCACTCTGCACTCTCCTATAGATATACAGATCACAAAAAATGATTGAGGCATGTTATGAACTTGACAATGTTTTCTTTTTTTTTTCACTTCTCTGACTATAATAATCAGATATTCAAAGTAATTAAGGAGATAAATACTGACAACCAAAAATATTTCACTATCACAATTCACAACAGAAAAAATAATTATTTGAATTTAAGAAAACAAAACGACAATACCATTAGTATGTTTTTTTCTTGTTATGGATTCGATTTGATGCAAATCTTTACAGAAAAGATAGTAAATAACACATAAAAAATCAGAAAGAAAAAAAATCTCAGAGAGAGAGAGCAATTGAGGAAAAGAAAACAAGAGTAGCAACATTTATAGCAGTAAGATTGTTAAACAGAAAATTGAGGGGCAAAAACGAATAAGAATATCAGCAACGTTTATGGGAAAGAAACTGAGAGAGTAGTTGAATGTAAAAGTCTGGTATCACAAATAAAATTGAACTAATAATGTTGGGTAATTTAGATATATGCCACTGAAAAAAATTTGAAATTAGAGAAATGCCATCACTAAATGACAAATTATTTTTATGACATTACAAAACATTAAAAATTGGTTTTATGCCATCGGACAATTGAGATGACCATTTAACCCTTTTAAATATACCACTATAAAATTTGAAAATTTGAGATATGCCATTGTGAATGAAATAACGAGTTTTATGCCATTACAAATCAACTGGACTAAGATGAACATGCCTTGATTTATTATACCTAATTATTTTAAATTAATTTTTTAAAATAAACAAGAATATAAGTGGAGCGAGCATATCAATGCATCTAGAAAATATAATGGACATTATAGTGTTTTGTTGTATTTTTTCACACAACCAGTAAAGGACTAAAGGTAGTTATGTAATAAAGAGGAAAATACATACAGACAAAAAAAAAAATCATGATTACTCTAAATAGTACTATCGGTATAACAAATAATGAAAATTTTCTTTCTTGAGTGAGTTCATTTATTTTCCCTCCAGTGCCGTATTTTTATTTTAGATTAGGGTTTATTTTCAAAAGGACAATTTGGTCATTAATAAAAATTATGACAGGTTAATGATGACATTTTTAGAATTTATTTTATTTTTAGAAAAAAAAATAGTGGCAAAAAACTAATTTTAATAATTCTATAGTGGCATAAATATAATTAGCAATCTAAGAGTGCCATTTTCCAAATTGACAAAATTTTTAGTGGCATAAAACTAATTTTTCCAATAATGTTTATAGGAATGAAATGTAAAGTCTGGTTTAAGAAATTAATTTGGACTGGGCTATGGCCTATGGACGGTTTTAGAAAGGCGGAAGCTCTCTCTTGTTTACCACATGCCTGGAATACAAGATAACCTGAGCTGAAGGCTGAAACCTTCAGCTTCAATATCTACGAGTTCGCTCTTGTGTGATCTTCTATGACAGGAAATAGTCGGATATTCAAATCTGGATGCGTCCTCCACACCTCCAGTTGGTCGGATTTACGTCAGAAGGTTGGCAAGGCATATACTACACAGAAATATATATATATATATATATATATATATATATATATATATATATATATATATATATATATATAGAGTTTTGCTATGGTGAGATGCATCACACAGGCCCTCTAGTATGACGCGATCCAAGCCGTCCGATCTGTTCCAATATTCGTGCGGATCTCAGAGATGATGAGTCGCTGGGTGAGTTAAACTTTTCCGTTCCGTCTGTTTTTTCTCTCCGTCTCCTTCGTTCTCTCTTCATCTCCTCTCTCTCTCTCTCTCTCTCTCTCTCTCTCTCTCTCAAATCAAAACAAACTATCTCAAATCGAAACAGATTGAGAGACGAGTGCCTCCAGTGCCTCCTCAAACTTAGCAAGTCTGAGAGACTGAGAGTGGATCGGAGTAGAAATCGCCTTTCCCTCCTGACAGAGCCTCTCTCCGTCTCTTTGAAATCGGCTCATGAAACCCTAGAATAAATCTGACAAGCTCCTTAAACCAGGTTTTCTTTCTCTCAAACTGTTAGCAATTTCCTTGATTTTTCTCGAGTTGCCTTCAATCTGAACAATTCGTTGAACCGGGTGATTTAGCAACTTACTGGAGCAATTGTTTGTCTAATAGAGCAACTTACTAGGTGATTTTGATAGGTTCATATTTTTTGCGTAAATGTTAATCTTTGTTTTTATTGTCTAATAGAGCTTAAATCTTTGCTTAAATTGTTCATTTGCTTAACTGTCTAAAGGATTATCACAAAATCACCCAGTAGCATTGTACACATCATACTTGACTCAATTGATAACGCTAGTTTCAGGGAATGGCAAGAGAAATGGTAATTAAGCAGAAAAGCATGTTCCATCAGTAGGACAAGTACAGACTTGACTTTACTTGATTGAGTCTCATACTTTTTGTTTGTGCCAAGGAAGCAAAATGCAAATCGAGCATTTATTTATGGGTTAAGTTTTATGACTTGAGTTCTACCAGTCTCTCTTTCCTCTTTCAAGTATTGAATTAAAACTATGTCTTCCAACTTTTAAGTATGGCTTAAATAAAAAGGGAATTGAATTGTTGAAACACCTTCTGTTTACTGATAGGCATTGACAAACAGTGGGTCAATAATTATGTCAACTTCAGGGTCAACAACATTTATCTCAACTTCTGGGTCAACAAACGCTGTCGAGGACGACGAGCAAGATTTAAACCAGCAGCTGACGCCGGGGTGAAGAAAAGGTGCCGATGTAAAGTATGTTTGAAAATAACGGGTCACAATGCAAGAACATGCCCATTGGTAATTTCTGTATTTTCAGCTGATTTCTATTGTTTCTTTTATTTTTAGGCTAGAAATTAACATTGGAGAAAGATATACTAATTTCTATTGTTTCTATTTTGTTTAATTAGGCCCTTGGAGACAAACCAGATCGCGTTGGAGACAAATAGCATGTTGCTTGAGACTTTCTGTTGTTTCTATGTTAGTTAAATAGCATGTTGCTTGAGACTTTCTGTACCATGTTGCTTGAGACTTTCTGTACCATTTTACTTTCTGTACTATGTTATTGGATATGCTTGAGACTTTCTGTACTTTTGAATTGTGATGCTATGTTATTGGATATGCTTGAAACTTTCTGTACCATGTTGCTTTCATGTACTATGTTATTGGATATGCTTGAGACTTTCTGTACCATCATGTGTTTCAAAAAGAAGCAGGAATAGTCAGGAAACAAACTGTCCTGCGATTTCATTTATTTTCTGTGCTAAATTTTCTGTTCCATTTATCTCAAAACTGGAGCTAAATAAGCACTTCGGCAACTATTTATTTTCTGTTCCATTTTTCTGTTCCATTTATTTTCTGTTTGACACTTCGGCAACCTAGTGCTCAAAGTCGAAACAATACTCAATTATGGAGAGCAATATTGGGTTCAGGTATCATACAACACATGATCTGTAACATGCTCAAAGTCGAAACAATACTCAACCTTCATGATCTGACTGACTAACGTGAAAACCATCAGAGAAGAGAAATATATTATACAACACATGAAATTAAAAACTAACATGCTACTTCAAATAAGAATCCATTACATTACAGTCTAAAATAAATTCATTCATTACAATCTATTAGAAACTAAAGCAAATAAGCCTACTAGATTAAAAACTAACATGCTACTTCAAATAAGCCTACTAGATTCATTCATTACAATCTATTAGAAACTAACATGCTACTTGAACAAGTACAAAACTAAAGCAATAAAAAAACTATTATAACAATGAGCCTTCTTTCCTTTAACTCCCGAGCCTTGTTCTCACGTTCAAAATTATTCAAGCGATTGAGAAGTCCATTGATTACTTCCTTTGCACGTTCTTCGACGGGTGGATCATACAAAAAAGTATCCACAACTTCTTGACATCTACAAGAATTAACAATTCTTAAATCATTCAATTTAAAAAACTATTACATTCTTATGAAAATCGTGCAAGAAATACCTCATAATTTCTGCATCCCAGAAACCTTCAGCAGGGATTATACTTTGTCCACGATGTTTTCAAAACCGCCAACTCATTGCAATGACAAGTTGAAAAATACAACCACCAGAGAAAGATTATTAATCAGCAAACCAATGCCTTCATTACTTAAATTAGTCCCTTTATCAGAATACTTAAACCAATGCCTTCGTTAGCAAACTAGTCCCTTTTTCAGAATACTTAAACCAATGCCTTGATCCCGATAAGGAATTGCTAACAATTTAAGTTTGAGAGAAAATTTGCTAACAATCAGAATACTTAAACCAATCCCTTTTTCAGAATACTTAAACTAGTCCCTTTTTCAAAAATATGGTTCAGATCGAAGGCAACTCGAGAAAAATCAAGGAATTGCTAACAATTTGAGTTTGAGAGAAAGAAAACCTGGTTTAAGGAGCTGATTTCAAGAAAATCTGAAGTCACCAGACGTCGGACTCGAGCTTCTAAGATTTCTTCTAGGGTTTCAGGAGCCGATTTCAAAGAGAGGGAGAGAGGCTCTATCAGGAGGCGATTTCAAAGAGAGGAGAGTGGCGATTTCAAAGAGAGGGAGAGATGCGATTTCTTACTAGGGTTTGAGGAGGCGCTGCAGGGTCTCGTCTCAGATCTGTTTTGTTTCGATTTGAGAGAGAGAAAGAGAGGAAATGGAGAGAGAGCGAAGGAGACGGAGAGAAAAAACAGACGGGACAGAAAAGTTTAACTCACCCAGCGACTCATCATCTATGAGATCCGCACGAATATTGAAACAAATCGGACGACTTGGATCGCGTCACACCAGAAGGCCTGTGTGATGCATCTCACCATAGCAAAACTCTATATATATATATATATATATATATATTCAAACGCTTTAGATAGGCTGAGGCTGCCAAGAAAAATGACAACAGAATTGTTAAAAAAATAATAATAAAACTTATTCGTAGTCATATTAGTTATACTTTAAATAAGTTATGATTAAATTTAATACAACTTGAAAACTGTTGAATTTAATACAATTTAACGTGTTAAATCCGTACAATTTGATAAATTTAATTGTAAGTCAAATGTTGATTAAATTGAACCGTTAATTTTTTAAAACAAAATGGAAAACTAATTAGTTTCAAATTACACTAAATTTAATTGACAAAACCATTTAAACTTAAATGATAACTATTACTTTTATTTTTTTTTTGACAATGGTTTGATAAATAAAGATTATCAAATAGATTTGTTGTTTAAAATATAATCCAAAGTTATTTATGACGAGAAAGGTAAACTGTACCAAAATTAGATTCTGGAGTATAGCGGAAGCGATTAATCCTCAGGTAATGAACCATATTTCTGATTCAGGTGCCAAAAAAAAAAATTTCTGATTCACATTTGCTTTTTCGGTGTATATCAAATTAATCTAATTACCTGTACACTCCAACACAAGATTTGTGTGTAATAGTTCCCGGTTACTACAAGTCAGATAAACACACTAAATGAGAAATAACTTTTTCAATGCATGCCATCTGAGAAGAAATCTCATTTCCTAATTCGGCCAAATCATTTTGGTCAAGAGCACCACGCATGACCTTCAAACCCCTCTGCAGTAACTCTACACCTTCACTAAAGCCTTCTGGAATCTTCCTTTTCTTTGTCTCAGGAGCCTCTTCACATATTTCCATAGGTACGACAGCACTAGTAGATGTTTTGACCATCTTTTGTAGAGATTCCCCTTCTTTTATAAGAAACCCAAATTCTTCCCCAGAATAACCAGCTGCATTTAGTGCAACTTCCTTTTCAAGTGATGCTTTTAATTCAGACATGAACCGGTTTGCGTCAGTGACTGTACCAGTCTCAACATCATAAGAAAGAGCGGGATCATCTGGTACAAATTGCCAGAGCTGAGTGCAAGTGGTATGAGCTGCAAAATGCCCAAATGCAGCTACTGCTTGATGTGCAACTGCCCAGTGCCTTTCTCTTAACATGGTATGACTCAGGTTCCATAATGCAGTACACACAGAATTTTCATCTCCTTCAGGTATCTCCATGTGACAGAGACCAGCAATGAAACGGCCCAATGATGGCAAGAAAGTGGTATTGGAATTGGATTTTGGTGTGAAAAGAGAATTTAAATCTTTAAATAACCCACTCATTTCAGGATAGCCATATAGTTGCTTTGTTTTTGAGATTATATCTACCGAGGAGCTGATCAGCTTGGCAAGAGAATCCATGATTCTATTATCGGGTGCGCTCTTGTAGTTCTGAATCAGAGTAGACGTGAACTTAAAGAGCAAGGAGCTTGTTTTCTCATCAAATATTTCTTGATCCTTCAAATCACTACAGCAGAAAAAGAAAAAAGCAGATAAAATAAGCAGAAAAGCTAATATAAAGTAAATATTCAAGTCATGACAGGCAGTAGAAATGATATTTCAATACAAGTGAAATTGCACACAAGATTCCCTATTTTGCAAAGAAATTGTAGACCCAGTTTTCATTTGTTGGAGACAGAATAGTTAGAAACTCTAATTCAAGTTAGTTGCATTATATTCACAATATGCATCTTCAATACCAAACGATTATATAAGAAAGAGGACTATGGGAGTGGGATTTTCAGCAATTTCATTATAACTAGGGATTACTGCAAACTAGTGTACAGTGTACTTACCAAAAAACTAACGCAGAAGCCAGAGCATGCACAGGAAACCCAATCAAACGAGCATCAGAGCCTCCTTTTTCTCTACAGTAAGCCTCCATAAATTCACTGATAGCTGTGAAAAGTCTCTCAATAGCAATCTTCTGAACATTGTCAGAGAGTGAACCAAAAGGGAACCCTTCCCTCAACAATGCCAAGTAGATGCCAGATTTCTCATCATTTGATACCAAAGTAAAAATTCGATCAACAATGCCAGAGCTAGCACATGACAAAAGACTATTGAATGAGCACGCAGTTCTTGGTCTTAAACCATGTGGTGCAACTATTCTTACAAGCGAGAGGGTGTTTTCTATGATTTGATATGCTACGGCAGTTTCAGCATGGCGAATGACAAAGGATAAAAGTTCAGTTGCTATTGCTACACAAAGAAAGTGTGTGTGGAAAAGGTTTTCCAGCAAAATAGTTTCTGCTTCCAACCATGCAACTACACTTGAAGAAGTAATAACAAATATCAGAAAAGCTTTCAGGGTTTGTACAACAAATGTATGCATCGGTTGCCATGTAATTTCAGGAGTTGGATTTGAATTTCCCAATATTGGTATTTCCGAACCAAGAACAAAAGGGTATATTTTTTCATGAATCAGGACAGTAAATAGATTTCCAAGGTATTTACATAGCTCTAGAGTTGTGCTTTCTCCTAGGGAAGGAGCAACTCGAAGAATGTTCAAGAACAGAAGAACCCCACCAGGTAAGGAAGCATCACAGCCTGTGCTGAATGCTGAAGCCAACATATCTGACTCTTCTGTTGTAAGAAAACCAACCTGTCGTTTGGTTTGCAACAAGCACTCAAAAACTTCACACTTGGCACTTGGATCCATAGCAACTGAGCTTATAACAGCTTGGAGTAGGAGAAAGGACGTGGGTTCCACAAATTCGGCAAGTGCTTCCCTCACTGCTCTCAGCTGACTTTCTATGTTAAAGCAAAACCCTAGATTTGAGACAGCCAATGCACAAGAAACTATTTCACGTTGCACCACCAGGGCCTCTAATGGGTATGCAGAACAAATTCTCACAGCATTAATCAGGAAAAACTTTATTGGCAAAAATGCCCTTTTGGCCTCTGCAATACTAGGACTCGCTTTTGATGGGACCAAAAACCAACTTTCAGCGGCTGATTTTAACATCTCAAGTGCCAGAGAAATTAGGGTTGTGATAATATCACCCACTTTAAGCTTTTCATCTAAAGCCCCTTTATTAGTTTGCAATAAGGTGACTGCACCTTTCCATGATAGATTGAGCATGGTGACGTAGGTCCCACCACCAGAGGCTGCGAACACCCCAATTTCATATAGAGTTTGGATGGCATAGTTTACAATTTTTGAAGTAAGAGAAGTGAAGCTTAGGTCTCTTTTTTCATTGATTTTCTCTTCATTTGTGGTGGTACCTTCTTTGGAAGCGTCAGAGTAACTTAAGCATAATGTTCTTGTTCCTTCGAGGATTTGTTGTGCAACCTTGAGCACTTCTGACGAGACATTACAAATTTTCTGCTTCATAAATAATAATCAGAATTTTACAGTGGTATAGGACCTAATTGTAACCAAAAATCTAATAATATATCAATTCTGTGCAGTACTTCTGCAATAAAGTTATATACAACAGCTGGGGACAGGCTACCATGCCAAATACTAGAGATTCATTAAAAGGTTTTTCAATCAGCTTTGAAGTTCATACAAACAGCAATGAGACATTTGTGCATTTGGAATATACCGGTATGTAACTAGAGGAGAAAAGAAATACCTTATTGCCCATTACTGAAGCCTTGGTCAGGTTTAACAGCTCAGAAATGAGGGTTCCAGTAATAAGCATCATATTTGCATCTTCTTTTGCAACACGAGAACTCGTAAGTACAGAGATGAGATTGGAACCGAATAACAAACCATCTAAAAGTATCTGCATTTAATTTTAGATCAATAACCAGAAGTGAAAGAAAATACCATAAACAATTGAAAACTTCTCATTTCCCATAGATTAGCCTGAATTAGGCATAGACATATCTAAACAAAGGAAAAGATAACGAGACAATTGTTTACATTATAAGTCAAAGGGGAACTAGCATTATTCATCCCCACCACCCCAATCTAGTGTGTGGACATCAGCCGCCTGAATTTAAAATTACTGGAAAACAATGACCTTATTACAGGAGTTTAATGTAATCGCTAACACACAAAGCACAAAGCCCCCTGAACTGCTATTATATCGATGGGGTGATCAATCAATTGCCACCACCACAAAATGCAGCATTCATATAACACTATTAATTTATGTAACAGTAGATTCTAAAATTAAAATACATTTAGGCATAGAATCCTGCAAATTTGTAACTATTTCTACTTCACTTAAAATAAAACCTGTTCGAAAATAGTTGAGTGATTTGTATCATGTAGTTCATCAGTAGCTCCACTTTTCTCTTTTAAATGCTTTTCGCACCAGGAACTTGCCTAGTAAATGATATATAGCAACAAGTAAACAAAAAATCAGAAAGCTAGAAATATAATAAAACCTTAATGCAGAACCTACACTCGATAAAAATTAAGCCATTACCAAATATAAAACTTAATCAACTTCACCAAAAAGTTTCTATTCACAGTTCACATAAAAATTTGAACTAACTTGGACATGATAACACTAAATAAATCTTATATCCAGTTTTATATCTTATTTCCATAAAGAAATATAAAATAATAAACTGTCCAGCTCTTCATAGGAACATGCTTTAAAGGAAGTGTAAATTATAAAAGGAAAGGAAAAAAATACCTTTGAACCAAGGACAAGAAATTGGCTTAGATACGTGGCAGAATCCACTTCCATACATTTCATGGCAATTTGAAGAATCATCTTGTGTAGCATACAGTGTGATGCACCAGCACAAGTTGAATCTTCCCAAAATGCCCAAGTACTTGTTAAGGTAACTTAAGATATGAAACTAAAAAATCAAAACAGAAGCAAAGGCGCCATGCCAACCAGACTAATGGTTTGATGCAGTGTTTTCAAAGCCAGTGGAGGCAGAAAAACAATACAGTGCTAATAACAAAACACACTCTACCAAAATAGATACAAAGGATACAACAAGATAATTAGCCAAAATCTCAACATCAGATGCTTCTAAGCTAATGGAGTCTTCAAGTTGGCTAATGAGGGAAATTCTCGTCTCCAAAACCTGTAGAAAATAATAAAAACATATCTCAACTAGAGATTCCCATTATTGACTTAAAAAACTAACTAATCATAAAGCTATATTCCTACTTCAAAGCAGTGAATTGCAACTGAACATAGCTGAAACAAATTATCTTACAGCAATTAAGGTCTAAAATTTGGTAGTACAGCATCAAAAAACAAAAAACAAAAAAAAATAACATTGAAATTGATAGATCGAGGTAAGAAAGAAGATCGGATCTAACATCAGATGATTTAATCGCTTCCAGTAGGGACCGTAGCTCATTTGCTCTCGCCTCCACCTCCATTATCTCTCTCTCTCTCTCTCTCTCTCTCTCTCTCTCAGTGGCGATCCAGCGAGCGCTTCCTTCACCAATCTCCCGCCTTCCCGCTCCAAAAAACGAAAGAAATCGCGCCTGTTTTGGGTTTTGTCGAGTACGTAGTTTAACGGGCCTAACTTCGGCCCATTAACTATCCACAATTATAATTATGAACCCAATTTGATAATTTTTCCTTCCTTCCTTTTCGAATAACGCACGTTTCCTCTCTCTCTCTCTCTCTCTCTCGAGATCTCCCGTTGCTCAGTATCCTCGTTTTTCTTTGGGAGTTGGGATCATAGACATCTCTCCGTTCTCTCATTCGCGCTCTCTGAAACAACCTCTTTCTCGTTCAAGCCCTCTCCTGGAGACGCGGGTGGAACTCTAGATCAATCTCTTCATTTTAGGTATCTTCTGCTTCTCCCAATCTACATACATAGATTTTAATTCAAATTTTGGAGTATCAGCTCAATTTGCGTAAATTGCTTGAATTTTCCTTGTTCGAGGAAAGATTCAGGTCTCTATTTTTTGTTGGTCCCCTTCTTTTACTCTGGAATTGTACTTGAATTGATTAATTTTGGTGATTTTACATTGGAAACTGGTAAAACCTTAGGTCTAAGATTGTCACTTCCTACAATGTTGCAAATTGGTTTACAAAGGAATCAACATTAACTTTAGATTGTTTCTACTGATTTTTTTAGGCTCTTTTGATTTAAGTTTTGAGTTTCGATTGAACATACTGATGTAGAATTATGTCATTTTTTATCCTGATTAGGGGCAATTATGGGGATAAGCAAGACAGAAGTGAACCTACGAAGGCTACTTACTGCTGCCCCTAAGCAAGAAAATCAAACCAAACTTATTCATGTAAGGTTTATTAGTCCTCTTAATTGAAGTTCTAGGTTTTTTTTTTCTTTTTAGTTAATCTAGGTGGAGTAAACTTGCCAAAAAATTGCATGCCAGATTGGCTTGTTAGTGTGTGCAGCTACCTGTTATGTTTGGTGCTAATTTAAGCTCTATTTTGAACAATCCAAGTATATTCTGGTGCCAAATCAAAGAAATTATAGTAAGATGGAAGGTAGGAAAGAGGGGAGGGTCAGAATTGAGCAGCATTGCACTTCTAGTATTCTTTTTACATCCTTCTCTTCCTTTCTGTTTCTGAAATAGATTGAGCAGAGCCCGCTATAAATGTGTCAGCATGTTTAACATGTTGATGGGGCATCTCATCTTTAACAAAGTTTGTTCATTACAGGTGTATTTATATTTTGTATTTGTTTTATTACCCTTTTGCTGATATAATGGTTTTGTTTTGGTTTTGACTTGGTAGTACATCACTACTTTAAGGGAACTTCTAGAGCAACTAGGCACAGAGCTATCTTCAGAAGGAATCTCAAGGTATTCTTGTGTGCACTAATTGTAGAAATATTTTTCCCCTTTTCTCATATAAGGTAATTGAGGATTAGTATGCCAGCCAGCTTTGGCATCTTGTCTCCTGGTTTTTTTCTTTAAATGCCTTGCCTGACCCATTCTAGTATACGACTCCAATTAATCAGATTGTACTCCTTATTGACACAAAGTTTGGAGCTAACTTTTGTTACCTGTTATTGTATATTTTATAAATTTATCATGTACTAGGGTGCCAAAAGCAAAGCTGAACGAGTACTCGCAGGAGATCGAAGCACTTGCATCAAAACTAGCTTCAATACAAGTAAAATCTCCCTTTTCTGTTTTATATATTTCTAACTTGGTTCCTGTCCAATTAAATCAAGCAGAATTAGCCTTCTCTGTGTGTAAATATAACTTCTAAAATTTAATTGGATAAAATTTCATTGCTAAAATCATACTAACCAAATGGGACAACTATTTAGTGTTTGCAATTTTGTAAAATCCATGTCCTCGTTTGCCAGGCTGTTCCAATAGAAGATGTGAAAGAAAGTGAAGTTACAAATGTGGAAAAAGAAAAAGTTGAAATGGTGTCTGCAACAAGAGAGCAAGTTTTGGATAGTAAGGTGACCTCACCCTCAGGGCTGAGGAGAAGAACGACCATGTAAGTCTAGCTAGTTATCATTGTTCCAGTACTCAAATTTCTAATTTGCAAGTAGTACTCTTTTGTTTTGGTCTTTTTAATTGTGAACATTTTATGTTATATAGAAATCAAGAGTTAGGTGAAAATGGTCATGAATCAAAAGATAAAGGAACTGGAGCTCCTATTAGATTAGATGCAGAGGCTCAGGCTCACATAGAAAAACATAGGTATGTACACTGCTATCTGGTGGTACGATATCATTTCAGTACAAACCACTGGACTCTTTCATCCTAGCATAAACTTAACAAGTAATAAAAAGTGGCTTCATAAAATACACTGAACAGTTTACTTCATTTGCAAAATTGCAACTGATGATTTAGCAATCAATATTTTACATTGTTGTCATTATTTTCTTATAACTGCCAACTCTCAAGACCAACAGTTTACTTCATTTGCAAAATTGCAACTAATGATTTAGCAATCAATATTTTACATTGTTGTCATTATTTTCTTATAACTGCCAACTCTCAAGACCAACAGTAGTTGATTAAAGAAATGATTTACCTCCAATTTCTTGTTACTTTTCCTTTTTGACATTTTGACAACGAGTTTAAATAAACATGGAACCATAAACATGTAACTCAACTTGCGTTTAAAAAAGTTCATTGAGTTTGGGGTAAAATCATGATTATATTGCAAGCATGAGATATATGGGATGTGTGGAAATGTATGAAATATTAAACAATGCTTTGGATTGCTCAATATAAATGTTCAAGGGTGGACAATACATCAGCTGTCACTTATTGATGGCAAGTTAACACTTTGTGAGGTCTGGATTCATAATTCAGGCAATTGGGTTTGTTTCTATTGGCACATTAGACAACCTGGAAATTTTTGGTTTGTTCACTTGTTGTTTCTGAAAGTAATTTGGAAAATACTGTGTAAAATTGCACAGAAAGCTACAAGAGGACCTGACAGATGAAATGGTAGGATTAGCACGGCAGCTCAAAGAGAGCAGTCTTGTCATGAGCCAATCTTTGCAAGACACGGGAAAGGTTCTCTCTCTCTCCCCAAATTAGCAGAAATTAGATATCCATCTGAGTTGTTTTATAATTACTCCATTTTAGTCAGAAGAGTTACTGCATTAGGATTATATCGCTGTCAATATAATAAATTTAGGGAATGTTTTTGACTAATTAATTGGGCAGCAATTGTTATATACTTCCTTACCTATTGCACTTAAATACACTTTCTAATGAAGTGTTTAGGCCATGTTTGGTCCTACAGTTTTACTAAACCATGAATCATTTTACCATGGGAAATCTCATTTACAATCATGGGAAATTATGATGTACGAATTCTCCAAAAACCAAAGTATAAGAAGAGTAAAAAGGTGTTGCCAGAGAAGCCATGGTTTTACGTGTGGGGGGGTGGGGGGTTGGAAGTCATATGGTGGGATGACCAACATCATTTTTCACTAAAAAAAAATGCATTGTCATTCTTTGCGAAAGAGATGGGAAGTTAAAGGCCAAGCTACCTTATCATCTAAAAAGGGAGGGAGATCCACTGAGCATCTCTTAATTACAGAACAAATAGATGCTGTTTCACCTTCAGTATCTGGTGTGCAAATTGTATGAAATTCTACAATGTTTGAGTGAAGAACTGAGCGATGTCTCGAAGCTAGCCAAACCTGAGAAAATCTAGTTGCACTGGTTTTTCAAAAAGCTATACTTTTTATTTGTTTGCTTGGTTTTCTGTCATCTGAGGCCTTCCAAGGTTTTGCAAATTGGGCAGCAAACAGCTTGAGTCAAGCAAAGCCATAGTCCTATAAATGTACTTAAGCTCTAAAATTGAACATTCCCTTCCTGATTCCTGTGGTTTGTATAAGCCCTTTAAAATTTGAAAAATAGTGAACTGTTGAACATACCTTTAAGGGTTTAGCAAAGTTACACCTGTTTTTACCTTTCATGAACTGATAACACTATTTGGTTCTGTCAAACGTGCAGATTCTTGATTCGACTGAGAGAGCTGTAGAACATAGTCTGGCAAGCACTGGTCGTGCAAATGTGAGGGCAAGTGAGGTTTATTCTCAGACAACAAAGACAACATGTTTTACATGGCTTCTCATGTTTTTCATGACGTGCATATTTGTCATGGTGGTTCTACTCATCCGTGTCACTTAAAGCTAAGATTGATTTCATCGAGGAGAGTGTGTGTTTGTGTCTATATATTTTCAGGATTAGTATGGAACTACATGTGCAGCCTGTTTTGTTCTTTGGCGTGAAAGAACTCTTGGCATTGGGTTGTGAGATGAGTAATATATGGGAGGTTTAAGGAATTGTTACTGTTAACAATTTTCTTTGAAAACATTATCTATGTACATTTTTTTCTGCTTTTATTATCAACGCACTTGTATCATACCGCGTTTGTATATACGTTACAATTATAGAATCAGTCATCTTTTTCTCATTTGATTCTACTTTTTTTAAACAACTATATAGCACAATACATTTAATGATGCACATAGTAAATACGGAAGTAGTTTAGTGATAAAAACCTCTTGCAATGGTCGTCTGTGAGACTACCGCCCATATTGATGTAAGCCTTGAAAGAGGGCTGTGTTTCTTTTTTCCGTTTTAGTTAATTTATCCAAACAACGGAAGCAAAAAAAATTGACCGTAAGTAAACATAAGTTGTGTAAATACAATTTGTTAAAAATTACACGTGCACGTGTATAGAATTTTGTCTATCAATCTATATTTCAGTACTTCACAGCGTAAACTCTGGATCTAAGCCACTTAGAGGCTTTGCTGTAGAAACTAGAATGAAAGGACTACATTTTTATACTTTAAATTTGGGATAAATCAAACGATAAAAGTTATAAAAATGTCCTTCTTGTTCCACTCACCTCCTTTTCCATTGGAACTTTTCAATTGTGGAGCAGGTTAATTACCTGGACAACAGGTTATGGTCGGTTCTATTTCATCATTCCTTAATTATCCTTCACTTTCTTATAAAGTGCACCCTTAAGGCCTTAACTCTATCTCCCATAGAACTTTTTAGAAAACAAAATTTTCTTGTCTTATTATCAATAGAGACGTTTACAAATATAAAGATTAAAAAAAAAAAAAACTCTGCCGGCGTTTATATGCGAAAATACAAAGAAAAAGAAATCAATTTTAACCCGAACTTGACATGATGGTACCGGACGGGCCAAAGAAAACAACGGGAACCTACCTCAAGATGTCCATGTCGGTTACGTTCTCAACCGTTAACCGTTGTTATATTTAAATTGTCAAGATATTTAAACATCGTTGAAGCAAAATTATTCTTCAAACCAAAATAAGATGGCTCAAAGGGGTGTTCAACGACACTATACTACTGTCTAAGTACCGAACTACCGATCAACGATTAATTATATACTAGCGACATAAATCAAATCACATAATTCTACGCAAATATATAGAGCTCTCTCTTGTTCTTTTCAAAACAAATCTTAAAACCAACGGGAGTGTCTCCATCTGATCGTGACATCAACATCTAATGTTCAAATAGCTTATACATTTATTTGCATATGGTATACTTTTGAAATATAATGTTACAATAGATCCGTAATTAAGGCATGTGCCAGTTGATTTTGTCGTCTCCATCTGCTGTCATAAGAATTAACTACACCCGCTAATAATTTCATATTATATTTTAATATAAATTAATGTTGACATGTATCGCTCTGTCCTCATTCTTTTGAAGGTAAAATATGAGTTGTATATATCCTTAACATTCGCAGACTATTAATCTTTCTTTATCAGAACATGAGCAGTTTACTAAAGATAATTCGTCTTCTGACAAGCAAATTTATATGAATCGCGTACATGTTCTCATCTCTAAGCCATATTTTTCTTTCTTAAAAATATGACTTAGTTTTTGGATTCGGATATAACAGAAGATAAGGAATGTATTTTATCACACACGCACACACATGCTTGAATAATTTAATAAACTAATTCTCAGATCAACGTGTTGAGCACTATTACAATCGTGTTGTATGATTGTATCTCTCTAAAGTCTAATGAATATATTAGTTGTCATTGCTTCAGCGCTTGCACAGTCCCTATTATAGTCGCGTAATGCTTATGTTTGCAATTATATATGCTCTCCTTGGCTGTATCGCATTTTTGAGAATTTGGTATCGCAATGAACACGCGCGTACTTATGGATTAGTTGTGTTTCTTAAATTCAATCCAAATCAGTTTGAAATGAGCATAAAATAATAATTATTAAATGAATATTATTGGATATACATGAAGTACGCCAATCAAATTTCATGCATTTTAAGTGTCGTGAAGTGTCAAAAAATTTAGATCACCACGAATAATAATAAATCTCTTTTTTTATAGACAATATATTTGTACGCACCATATATAATTATAGATCATATGTATAATGTGAATTCAAAATCTTATTATATATATAGAGAGAGAAAAAAAAACATATGGTGCATACTAATGTACGAAAGTTTCGGTGCATACTGATTCAAACTCTTGAATCTGTTTCAAAATGACCGATCCAAACTGTCTAATATGATCTCCTTATTATAATCTCCTTACCAACCAAATTTTACATTTTTCGAAATTTTTAAGCATTTTTTTTCAAATTTTAAAAAATCGCTAATCTAATTTTTTCTGAACTGTTCAAAAATAGCAGTTTTTAAAAATAGGGAAGTACTCCAATTTTTTTTTATGAATTTCATCCTCTTTAGACCCACTAGATTAAACAAATTAAAGAAGAAATTTGCCGATTCCATCAGACCCTGTAATCAAGGAAAATGTTCTTGAAAGCCTAAAAATCTAAAAACAACTACCCCAAAGTGACTTTGACACTCTCGACTCACAATATTTAATTGTAAAAGAATAAAGGAATCTTATTATCTTAAGATCTGACAGTGTGACACTCGCCTTATAGAGAAAAACTGATATTCCTAATTCCTCTCAAATTAAACGGATAGCGTGAAAAGAGTCTTAGGCAGACATTGGCCTTTTGATTTAGATTATGCCTTTCAGATAGTAACAAATTGGATTCAGACCGTCTAATCTATTTTTTAGACGGTTTAGATCTATTCAAGGATATTTGATACTGATGCTACAACTGGAGAAGAAATTGAGCATAATTTCATCCAAAGCGGTCCCAACAAAAATTACTAGATTACTCCTTTTTAAGCTCCGTTTGGATGAGGTGTGAGAATAAAAAAATAAATTTATTATAAACAATCTAAACTATTCACAAAGTTACACACTTTCCAATACTTCTTTCTATTTTTTTCTTATTCTTCTTATTCCGATACCATTCAAACGGAGCTTTAGAAGTTTGCACTCCTTGCTGCTTCTGTTTTTGACTTTTTGCTTTACAACCCAGAGCTCAAAAATGTTGTCTGTCACTGACTCACTATTCATATGTGTAAGTGTAACTCACTTTTTGCGGTAGTTAGATTTGTTTGGACTCGTGTAGGAAGTTATTTGTGTCAGATTTCTACATTATATACTCTCTTTTGAAAATACGCCAGTAGGCAAAACATTCAATTGATCTCATTAGTTACAGGGATAACAGACGTTGGAAAAGTAAAATCAATACAATTAACCCCATTCATCCTAGCATATTTAGCCAAAGTATCCGCTAGTTGATTCCTATCCCTGCTTATATTAATACAACATAGCTGTTTTTCATTTTGCATCGCATCAAGGAGCTCCAGGGCTTCAGTGTAGACTCTCCATTCTATACTCTCCACGCTGACTTCACCTGCAATGAGCTTACTAAGCTCCTGGTTGTCAGTAAGAAAACAACAATCGGACAGCCCCATTGCCTTCACAGCGTACACAGCAGCTTTGAGAGATTTGAGTTCAGCATGAAAAGGAGATGTGGCTTGTGTAGACAATAACTGGTACTGAACCAGCAAATGCTCCTTAGTAAATTAAGATGACATAGGATATTCCTGTACCTCCCAACCCCTTATGTAACCAGGATCCATCTACATAGCAGATATACTGTGACTCCATAGATGGGGTTTCCTTCCTCGGTACGCCTCTATGCACCCAAAGAGCATTATCAATTACTGTCATCAAACCGTTAGCACTATATAGCACTTGCTGTGCAATGAATTTGTTTCCCTCAAATACTTGCTTACACCTTAATTTCCAGATATACCAGGCCAAAGAAGCAAAGTAAGGAAACTGTCGTGGCGACATGGATTGCATGACAAAGCCAACAAGGTCAGCAACTTTTTCTGGCAAATCTTGAGTTCTGAGGCCTAGATTAGAGGTCAACCATACCTGTTGGGCAACTGGACATTTAAATAGAGTGTGTACCACATCCTCCTTATGGAAACCACAAATAGCACAACCTTTCTTTGCCATTTGAAGCCTGGAACACAGAACATGATCTACTGGGATTGCCTCTCTTACTGCTTTCCACAAGAACAATCTAGCCCTAGGAAGAATACCATGAGTGTACCAGATTGCTTTATACTCTCTTTTGTGGGATATAATGGAACTTTTTTTTTTATATAAAATAAGCCCGTAGGCTGGATATAATGAATTTACCTTACAGGCTTTAATGATAAAAAACAATTGTTTTGCAAATTTATGTGTACACCGTGTAAGTTATATTTAAGGTTGGTGCATAATGGAAATTCTAATATGTTATGCCAAGGTAGCTAGGCAGGAAGTAATATACAGGTGATGAAATGTTGCATTGATGTAACACAACGGACATGACAAATTTAGGTTTGGAAGTATAGTACAGCAATAAATGCACATATGCTGTCATTATTATAACTTTATGATGGGTGGCACGACGACGTACATTGCTTAATAAATTTAACTTTAAATATAACTTGTGCCATCATGACAATTTTATACTTTAATAAATTACGAAAATTAATACTAAATGTAGTATACCAAGATAAATAAAAAATTCCCAAAAATTAATTAAAAATTTTAGTCCGAGTATACAGGGTATACAGTGAATCGTCTTACAGTATCTTTATATTTAAAATTTGGCTGAAAATTTTCAAGATGTATTATCGCCGATAGTGAGAAACAGAAATGGTTTCAATTTAATAATTGTAGTCAACGTGGGCTTATTTTATTCCAGCAGTTAGCTAGCATCCTTTAGTTGGTAATACTAAAATATGACAACCGTGATAAAATAAGTTTTAAATTCAAATAAAAAAATCAGACTACGGTGCTAAGTAAATTATAAATTGAAATCCAGTATTTCAGCATTAACGAGGAAGGTAGATTGACAGATAAGTTAGTAGCCATGACAACTAAACTTTAAATTAAATTGGAGACGTGATTTTAATATTTTCTTTTATGCAAGTCTATTTTGATACAATTTCAAAGTCATCCATTAATTGATTTAAAATAAAAGAAAACGAACTGCAACGTTTTAATTAAATTGCTTGATTGATAACTAATTTTTTCAATTATAGCGAAATTGATACGCTACAAATCCAAGGGATGAGTATACCTATTTTGAATATAATTGTTTCTAGATTCTAGAGTACCCTCTCCGGGCTACACCTACGACACTTCTACTAGAAAGATAAAGAAAATGATAAATTAATAAAATGATAACGATTCAGATTTATCACAGCTGCCAATTCCAAGATTTTTTTTTTTTTTTTTGAAAATACCAATTCCAAGATCGGCGGTTTATACTATGTACAACAACATCCATTTTTTAAATCTAGCTTCACTCCAAGTTCTACCTACCATGACGCCATGTGTCTATTTCTTACATAATTCATGAGAATCATAAACCTGAAAATGCTACACTAGTGTCATTTTCCAAACCTACTTTTCATTAAATCAAGCACAGAGAGGTTTAGAAAATAGAAACTTCCAAATCAACCATCACACCAATTGCATGCATTGCATGGGACTAGGGCTGTATACGAGCCGAGTTCGAGCGAGTTGAGCATAACTCGAACTCGAACTCGTTACAACTCGAGTCAACTCGTGACTCGTTCGGGAGGCAGTTCCGAGCTAACCGAGCCAACTCGAACTCGCCATTTTGTAACTCGAGTCAACTCGTGACTCGGTATTCAACTCGTGAATATAGTGAATAGATGCAATAATTATTTATGAGTATTACAATAATATAAAAAAATAAATTTTATTATCAATTTTATTCTTTTCCATTGATTTGAAGCAAAATATGTCTTGAAACTCAAGATTAATACTCATAGATCATGGTGATTATCTCCAAAAAATTAAAATTTATTACGTCACGAGTCAGCTCATGAGTCAACGAGCCGAGTTGAGCCTAACTCAAACTCGACTCATTTATTAAACCGAGTTGGTTCAACTCGAGTTATGCCAACTCGAGTTCTTTTAGCTCGAGTTATAATCGAGCTTTTAACGAGTCGAGTTCGAGTAACTCACGAGTTACGAGCTTTTTGCTCACCCCTACATGGGACTATGAAAAAGAGCTCTTGCCTTGCCTCTCCACAAGTGGGATCAGATCATGAGATGAGATGAGGTCTCGGCCCCTAATTTCGGATCCTTCCAAGTGGGGTCCAGGTGTAAGTGGGACCATCGTTTGTAAACAACTAAACAAAGCACCCATCCTTCTGTGCTGTTTCCTCTGACGTCAGCAAGTGGTGACCGACATGTCACCGCGTCGCTCTCCATGTTGAGATCTGGTTAACCGGCTACCGACGGACACGTCGGTGGGAATTTTGGCTGGACCTGGTTCTTCTTAGAACTGTTGCACCGAGCCGAATAAGATTCTTACAATTGACCTTACTGCCTGCTGTGCTGTACTGTCAAGTACTCAAGTACATTTTGTTGCACATTTTTATTTTCACTGTATGGCCTCCTGATGATTAAGTCCAAATTGAAAAATTTGGAGTATTTCATCATGGGGAAATTAATTGCTCAAAGCCTCAAATTTGTTACCTCATTTGTAGGTTTTAATTTGTTACCTTTTTATTGTGAAAAAAATCAATTGACTAGATAATTCTAATTTTATAAATTAAAATCTAAAAAAAAGTAACATGTCGTACATTTGATCAAATTTTTTGGTACGACTAGCTCGGTCCGATTCTGTCGTTAAATTATAAGACCTATGACCTATGTAACCAGAGACGTGCCTGCAATCAATTTATTTATTATACTGTCATCTACAATTTTAGTTCGTAATTTGTATTATGGATTTTAAAAGATTAACATATAATCAATCAATCTATTGTTGGGGGGGGGGGGGGGGGGCGTACTTATATTTTTTCTTAAAATGCATGAGTAAAATAAATATATAAATTCAAATACCTTGATGAAAGAAATTAAAGGATTCCTCGAACAATTGTTAAAACTTATTATAGGTTTTATTTATACCGCATGATATGACCAATTGAATTTCAATTTAACTTTCAAAAAAAAAATCCGCTTAATAGGGCCGTTTGGATCGTTTAGGAATTTGGAGAAGTTGCAATTCCTAAAAATAAATTTATTGGGAAGTGTGTAATTTTGTGAAAGAGTTTGGATTGTTTATAATAAATTTATGGTAGGAAGATGAAATTCCACAAATTCCTTGGGGAATCCAAACAACCCCATTATAATATTTTAACCAAGCTCGATCTATTTTAAAAAGAAAAAAAAAACGTTTGATATTATTAGAAAAAAATTCAATCAATGATGAGGTGAGCCTCGGATGTAAAATTTTGGATCAAATGTTGACGTGCAAATCAGTTTGTTGTTCTTGGAGGAAAACTTAATTAAAATTTTTTTTTGGGTGTAAAAAAACTATAGTAATGATTAATGAATAATGATATGGTCGATGTGGAAGTGGAACCACTTTCATTCCAGATTTGCTTTTGACAACAGCAATTTTGCTACATACAACACAATTATTTTCAAAATGACTAAAGTGCCCCTTAACATGAATTAAGATTTTATCATATTGTTTTCTTTTAAAAGTTGAAATCATGAGGATAGTTTGGTCATTTAGACAAAAATCATGTTGCAAGCAGCAAAATTCCGATTGCCAATAGCAATTCCCACCCCGTGGATGTTATGTGTAAATTCTTTACAATTAAGTACGAACTCGAGCGGAAATTCTGTGCAATATTTTCAAGATGTGTAAACCACTAATTAACCGCTGAATAAATTTAAAATTCTACGAGATAACATTATGGATAAAGATGCAAGGGATCCGTGTTTAAAAATTGTTTGCAAGCTAAGACGACATTGTTCCCGAGTCTTGCAACGGTCAATGAGACTCAAACAAGATAACAAACTCATATCATGCGCCTCTCGTATTAACTAGGTGGGTTGTCATAAGAAATTTGCAATAAAATAATTCGATTAAAATCTATACGTGCAAATTACAAAATCTATTTGGAGAATTATTAACAGAAATTATAAGTGCCAATCGGCAAATATACCATCCCAGCCATTGCTAAATACAAAGTGAACATATACAGCAAATAAGGTGAACATATAGACGATCTAAGTGAACACTTACAATAAGTGTTGTTATCACTTGTTCAGAAGTTTACATGCATATTCAACTTATTTTCATTGAACTTATTTGTCTGTATGTGTTCACTTAGATCGTCTATATGTTCACTTTGTTTGCTGTATATGTTCACTTTATATTTAGCGATGACAGAGATGGCAAAACTGCAGATAGCAATAATCAATTTCCAATTACTAAATTAGCATGTTGATTTTAACAAATGATTTTTATCTATATATATGACATCTCCATTTATACATAGCGCTATCCATATCTTACGTCATTTAAATACCCCAATATGTACTTACAGAAAAATGAAATAATTAAAAAAATAATTGTGAAGTAGATTCATAAGCTATATTCATACATGTTTAAAGTATTTCAATTAAAATCATCGACGATCTTATATTCTATTTTGTTATTGTAAGCTAACACATGGTCAATTACGCTACGCTATGTATGAATATTTAGTATTTAAAAATACATATTGTACTCAGATTTGCAAATATTTTGTGAAAAACTCTTTTTCAATCCCTCCCGAAGATTTAGGTGGATTATAAGGCTTTACGATTTTTACAGATAATTTACAATTTTTTTTCATGAATCATTGAATTGCACGTTCTATCAATAATATGTGAATTATTCTCGTATTATTTGCAAGAATATGCACCTTACCTTTTTTTTTCCTCCCTAAACAAGGTCAGCTATTGAGATAGATGTAGTATCAAGAAGGAAATTTTTGCGTAAATCTAGTTGCAGTACGTCCGATGACACTCGAGAAAAAACATTATTCATATAACAAATTAAAACATCATAGTATTTTTTTTTTATTATCCAAGTTGAAGTGCATCGAATAAAGAAATTATTACCGACTTAGAAGTTATATAATTTTTAATAGTTGAATTTAAATTTTTTTACACAGGATCATTAATTTTGACAGTGAATTAAATTCGCTACATGCATGCTATGTCTTAAACAAATAAAAATTTAATTTCTAATTTTTATTTTTGGGAACATTGATTTTTAGTCTGTATAACAATTTTGATAATATCATCATCATTTAATTATATGCTTGAATCATCATTCATTTAAATATTACTAAAAATATCCATTCAAATATTACTAAATCATCCGTTTTAGTATATGCTAAATATAGAACAAAATATACGCCAAAATTACCCATTTGAGCATCCCTAGAAATAAACAGAATCCAGCTAAATCTGATCCATTGGATTAACAAAAAAAAAACCACACAAACAGTAAAAACCTAGTCAACAACATCCCCCGTATGCAGCTCTCCAAAAAAAAACATCCACCGTAAGCGCAGTCCACGGACAATTATGCTTTAATTCAAAAATAAAATATAATGGGACAATTATGCCGTGCATTCTAACATGCGCCTCTCGTCCATAAGGTCTCTCCAGAACATCTGATCTCTAGTCAATTATATAGCAAGCTAAATGGACCCGAATAGAACTCTTTTGTACCAACCATTACATGTTTTAATACAGAAATGTTGTCGCAAAAAAACACGTATCCCTTCTTTTCCTCCATAGATTGCTCTTCGCGAAAAAAAACAGCGAGCTTCCCATTTATTACGATTACACAATGCACTATTTCCTGTAAGTCCCATTTCTCGTTTCCTCTCCTCTCCTCTTCCCTTTCCTTCTCCTTCTCTCTTTTTTACTATTTTCTCCTTCCATAAATCTCTCCCTATTTTTGTACATTCCAAAACCCCAGAGATCGACTAGGTTCTGAGTTTTCGCTCCCGAGTCGCTCGATTTGATGCATTGATTAGCTTTCTGTAAGTTTCGCTCGTGGTTAATGTCTCATTTTCTGGTGGAATTTTAGATCTGGGTTTTGCAAATCTCGAAATTTACAACTGTTTGTTGTATTCTGAGATTGTTTCTAGTTGACGCGCTTGTTTTAGATTGCCAATTTTGATGATTGAATGCGAATCTGTGTTTCGTCTCTGTGAAATTTGCTGAAAATTAGAGCTCAGCATTGTCTGGTGGTCTTGTAATTGAAGCTAGTGTTGAATATATTCTCTCTATATAAAAGTTTGGTTGAATCCACTCAGAAAAAGAAAGGTGGTTGAGGGCTCTATTCTAGATTCCGGGTTTAGGGTTTCATGGCTATTTCATTTTGTTCCAAATTCTACATATAGCCATTTTTTTCACTTTATCCCTCAATCTATCTTCTTTCTGAAAGATGATGCCAATAAGGAGGCGCTCGGCCACGGCTAGTTATCAAGAGGAACTGGAGAAATCCAATGGAAAGCCGCCTCAGCCGCGGATATGTTGCCTCATCTCTCTCTCAGCAATGTTTTGGGTTTTGATTTTAACTTTTCACTTCTCTGCCTTCTCCAGTCCACCCATTATTGGACCAGATCAACCTTCAGGTAAACACCAATTTGTGCTTGAAGAATCATCCATGCAAAATATCCCCAAATTTGACAATCAAAATATTCAGAAACCGCAGGAGGAACCTGAAAATCCCTTGCTACAGGTGCATTCTATACCTCCACAAGACAAAGTACCACAACCGAAACCAGTTAACAATCTGCAAGAACCTGATAGTTCAGAAAACCAGGTAAACCATCAGAATACTTCAGGTACTGAAACTGAACCCCAACCATCCCAGTCAACTGACCAAACACCTCCTGTTACCCAAGATACACCAAAAAAAGCACCAAAAAATTTTGCATTGGAAAAGGTACTGAGAATGGCGGAGAACCAGTCAGACCCATGTGGTGGCCGGTACATATATGTGCATAATTTGCCATCCCGGTTCAATGATGATATGCTTCGAGAGTGCAAAAGGCTGAGTCTTTGGACCAACATGTGCAAGTTCATGAGCAATGACGGCCTAGGTCCACCTCTTGACAACTCAGGGGGGGTTTTCTCTGACACCGGCTGGTACGCCACAAACCAATTTGCAGTAGATGTGATATTTAGCAACCGAATGAAGCAATATGACTGCCTAACCAATGATTCCTCAATAGCCGCAGCTATATTTGTACCGTTCTACGCTGGCTTTGACATTGCACGGTATTTGTGGGGGTATAACATTTCCATGAGGGATGCAGCCTCACTGGATTTGGTCAATTGGTTGGAGAAGAGACCTGAATGGAAAGTAATGGGGGGCAAAGACCATTTCCTTGTAGCGGGTCGAATTACATGGGATTTCAGGCGTTTAACAGAGAATGAGATGGATTGGGGTAATAAGCTCCTGTTTTTACCTGCGGCTCGTAACATGTCAATGCTAGTGGTAGAATCGAGCCCCTGGAATGCAAATGATTTTGGTATACCCTACCCAACTTATTTTCACCCAAGAGTTGATGCGGACGTCTTCATATGGCAAGAGCGAATGAGAAAACTGGACCGACAATGGTTGTTTTCCTTTGCAGGTGCACCCCGACCTGATAATCCAAAATCCATTAGAGGGCAGATTATTGATCAGTGTAGAAAATCTAGCGTGTGCAAATTATTGGAGTGTGATTTTGGGGAGAGCAAATGCCATTCGCCGAGTAGTATCATGAAAATGTTTCAAAGCTCCCTTTTTTGTTTGCAACCGCAAGGGGATTCCTACACAAGGAGGTCAGCTTTTGACTCAATGCTTGCTGGGTGCATACCTGTTTTCTTCCACCCAGGATCTGCATATGTTCAGTACACATGGCACCTCCCAAAGAACTACACCAGGTATTCTGTGTTTCTTCCTGAAAATGATGTACGAAATGGAAATGCTAGCATAGAAGAGAGGCTGAGGCAATATTCACCTCTCATGGTGAAGCAAATGAGAGAGGAGGTGATTAATCTGATCCCGAATTTGATTTACGCGGACCCGAGATCCAAATTGGAGACTCTGAAAGATGCATTTGATGTGGCAGTTGATGCGGTAATCAACAGGGTTGCTAAAATTAGGAGAGATATGGTAGAGGGAAGAGAAGATAAGGATTTCATAGAGGAAAACAGTTGGAAGTATGCCTTGTTGGATGAAGGTGAGGGAACTGTCGGGTCCCATGAGTGGGACCCATTTTTCTCAAAACCAAAAGACGGCATTCCGGATACTGGCAATAGTGCATCTGCTGAAGCTGCCAAAAATTCTTGGAAAAGCGAGCAGAGGAGTCAGAAATTTTGAGTTTTTTGGGCATACCATGGTATGCCACTAGAATTTGGAGTTTGGAGAAGAGAAATGGAGGTGTTTAATGTGGGTTATGTCATTTGATATATGAAAATTTCCTTTTTCTTTTTATTTTTTGGGAAATAGAATAGCAACATTATTTGTTTAGAAGAGTCTGCGTAATAATTCTTTGAAATTTGTAACATGGTCTATAGAGAATATTACTGTTGCTCACTTGTTGATAATATCGTTTATGATCTTACCTATTTGTATATGGTTTGACTTGAGCAAACTGGAGATGAGGTCAATGTGAAATAAGAGCCTCATTGAACTTCACTGATACATTTTGTTTCTTTGATCTTTGTTCTTGATATTCATCATAAGAAACTGCATACTTGAGTCTAAAGTTCGCTTAGCCATTTGTTATCAGTAAAGTAACATAACAGTCAAAGGTAATAAAGATCTCACTTTGTCGTCCCATACACATGATTGTAGCACGTTTAGTAATGATCTGATCAGTAATCAAATACCTTGCTTTTGTGACCAAGTCCTCTTTTGGAGGGAATGGGACCCAAAATTCTGTGATTAGTTAAAGTCTAATACAAAATAGTACAATAAAACATCTCCATAGTTGGAAGCATTACCATAGTGGCTAATGCTTTATAGTGGGGTAGCACTAGCAATAATTGGTGCTTGTATTGTTCCATACCAAATGACCACTTTTGACCTAATTCCCGTAGAAAAGACAACTCTTAATTGTTACTATGAATTTGTCTTTCCAGCTCTTTCTTGGAGGAAAAAAAGAAAAAAGAAAAAGAAAAGCGCCTTTGAGTAGCAGCTGGTATATTGAATGTCAACCAAATGAATCTGTATGTTTAATCATCTTCAAAATTATATTTGCCTTCACGGTGTATCGTAAACTATGCCGTGCAATTTTGTTTCTTACACGAATTAAAAAATAAAAATAAAGATCAATTTCAAAAGCCAGCATGTGCACCTGCGTACGAGCCAATAGTCTTAATACTGTTTAAAATTGTTTTGTCTGTGGGTGCGTTTGGATAGGTGTGGGAAGAAGAGAAGAAGGGAAGAAGTATTGGGAAGTGTGTAATTTTATGAAAAGTTTGGATTGTTTATAATTTTTTTTCTTCTTCTTCCTTCTTCTTCTTCTTTCTTCCAACAATCCAAACGCACCCTGTATTCAGTAAATCCAGTCTGATTCGGCCATTGAAACCCAACAATTAACCAACGAAATGAAATCCAGTCCCGCGCGGGACCGTGCAGCGCAAGAATCACAGCCGTCTGATTTAATCTCAATGGCAAAGGGAGCCCCGTGCATGTAACTAGATTGATAGGCTCGAACCGTTCAGATCAGATCGGATGGTTCGTAGGCCGCGCTGGACAGTCCCGCGCGGGAGCGGATGGGGATTGTTAACCAACTACCAATCCCACATCTGTACTTACTCAATTCGGCTGCATATCATGTGGGAACCAAAGTCCAAAGGTGAAACAATTAATTTTTATAATAACAAGTACCAACACTGGATCAATAGGCACAGTCGCACAGAAGGGAATGACCCAATTTGAAGCAAACAGAGCATGGTTGTTGGAAATGAGATCTGCTGCTGCGCGACACCGCGTGTCGCGCGGTATGCCGTCTGATTAAGATCCAATGGACAAGGGAGCCCCGTGCATGTAACCTAGATTGATAGGCCCGTAAAAAGTGAACCATTCGATCAAGATCAGACGGCTCGTAGTGCGCTACACGCTGTGTCGCGCAACAACAGAGTCGGATTGTGGTTGTTGCATTGGGTCTTTGGGGAAGGGAATAACCGAATAACCCAGTTTGGAAGCAAGCAAAGCATGGCTAGCCTACTAGCACATCGAGGAATTGCCGAATTGGAACAGTTGGGGTGATCAATGGATCGTGCATGCATGCCCCTATGGAGTGTGTCTGAAACCTGCTCAATAGGAGTGGTGAACTATTCCACTTTTTTCCAAAAAAAAAAAAAAATTATATAGAGTTTGCCTTTATTTGTTTAACAAGGGTCAAAGTCTTTCAAATTTGTTTTTGAAAGTAAAATAGCGGTAAGATATGTTGTCAACTGAGTTTCAAACTCTCGACTCCGACTTAAATATGTCATCCTTGGGTACCCAGCGAAGACCTGGTTTTGCATTTATTTATTTATTTTTATTATTTTTTTTTGAGAAAAGGTTTTGTAATCATTAATTCTTGTGCCGTCTTCATACTCGGACCTTTTTGAATTGTATGATTTAAGCTACCATAACCACAAGGGGAAAAATTTCTGGAACTTGGAAGGTGTGTGAAATAAATTACTACGCTTCTTCATATTTTATTAACATATGTTTGTGTGATCATTGATCAATCATAATAATCAATAAATAAATAACTACTGTAAGACGTGCGTAAAGTTTAAGCACAAGAGTTTAATTTAGGCGGGTAATGTTTCAGGTCTTTGTTCATTAAACAACGTCCCCAATAAACAAAGGCGACACTTCATCAATTCTTACTCATATATGAAGCTAAAAAAAATCTTTAATAAAAATTAAAAGTGCGTTGTTATCTAATTTTCGCATGGAACGAAATACAGACCGCTCATTCATAATGTTTATGATTGATTAGAAATCAAGTCCGGTTGAAATTTTTAATATACCACTGAATATCTTTTAAAATTATTGATGCAAGATCAAGACAGATGCTTATACTAGAAAAAGTTTTTTTTTTTAATCGAACAATTTGGATTTTAATGATAGAGTAAGAGATAGAAACAGAAAACAAAAAGATCCGAACAAATTCTTTCTCACCATTCATTCTAAAAAGGTGCCTTTCGCTTTCACTATTTTATCTCTTTAACCGTTAATTAATATATCAAAAACAAAAAAAAATCATCAAAAACCCAAATCGAACCATTCTTCTCTCATTTGAGCTCTGGTAGGCAATAATCCTTACTAGTAGCAAATTAGTAATATAAGGATACAAATTAAATCATAGGCTGCCCCTTCTAATATCTCCTCCTCAATACTAATTGGACTAGGAACTAGAATTGAGAATTTTGGAAAAGAACTGGATCTGCGCAAATTGGATAATGGACAAAAGTCTTAAAGTGATCATTATTTTTTTTTATATGTAATAAATATTCAACTTATGAGCCCAACCCAAGTCTATTAAATAACAAGGCCTGCTCAAAATCCATTACCATTTACCAAACCAAGCTATTAGTGAACTTTTTGCCTAGATAAGGCCGTATGAGAAAACTCAAATATAGACCGTTTATCACAACATTCAATTGCAATTTGCATCTTTTGTCCGTCTTCTTGCTTTCAATTTATATAGCTCAAGTATTCTTGTTACTAGACTAAATTCTAAATTAAATTTAATTATAGATCTCTTCTAGTAAAGAAATTATAGAGAAATTATGCGAGTCCTTTTTTTTTCAGTAAAAGAGTTTTTTTTCCCTATGGTATACTACTATTTGGATCATATCAAAAAGTCGACAAAATTTTGATTATAGAGCACCAAAGAAACTTAGTGAAAAAAGTTGACATCTTTATTACTTTGCCTTTTTCATTTAAAAAGCATGATATATCAATTACCACCCATTTCTTATTACTTAAGAACGAGTGTTTACATCCGTAGAAAACAAAATTATAACCTGAAGAAACAACCCTCTCGCTTAATCAAAGCCCCATTTTGCTTTCTTTACTGCTATATCTCCTGATCAACTAAACACCATTTAACAACACCCCATTTATATGTCATAGCCTCTTCATACTACTAAGATCTTTACAAAATTTATTGTACAACTGCCCTCTGAACAGCCCGTACCAGAATCCACAGTGTATGGTATTTTTAAACCTCATATTTGCATAGAGTGTGCCTATTTTGTTTTGCTACAGAAGAATTCAAAGATCCAAACAGCTGTTGCGCCGCACCCTGTGATACACAAGCCGTTATGAGAATTTCAGTTGCTCTCTTTCCTGATTTGCTCCTCTCTGATTGCTGCAATTCTCTTGATCTCTTTCCTTGTACAAATCTTGTATATTTAGTATACTTCTACTGCTGCATGCATAAATAGGAATGTAAAATTGAGATCTGTATCAATTACATAAGAAATAAATAATTACTCCTTTAGTCATCTAAAAATTGCCTGCTTCTATCACCAAGCTCTCTCTCCCCAAAGTTATATACAGGACTAATGCACTGAATGCATCCTCTGAGATGTACTCCTCTCGGCCATATCAATCAGATAAGTATGAACTGGTACCTTCAGCATGCAATTTTTCTTCCACTGCCTTAACAAATTGTCATCAATTAAGATACATCGACTGTCTATTTTTGCTGAAGCAATATCTGTCTGGACATATTTTGCCTTTTGGCCCTTTCCTGATCAGAGATTTATAATTTCGTAACCCGGGGAGTTGGGGGGTTGTCAAAAGTGTATAAGGGACCACTGTCAGTTGACACTTTCATTTTTAATTGACAGTAACATTAATCCTCTCACAATTGAACATTTACAAAGAAAAAAAATAAGAGATAAAGGGAGTTAGCTCATAGTCAGTGTCCAGTCCAAAGGTCGGATTTCTCATATGAGAAGTTCATCCTATACTGTACTTCTCCTGGCCATTTCAGGCCAACGGTACCTTGAGGCCCATATAAATGAATTGAAGTTGATTTTAAATATGCCTATGGAGCATAACAGAAAATATGTAAGCTATATAGATTACAGAATATTTACCTATCTTTATTGTCATTACCTTTCAGTAAATTAACATCTACAGTAAGAAAGAATTATAATACTTTAATACCAATATGAACTCGTGCCCTCCCCCCCTAAATACACATCCAAGTAAATGAAAGAGGAAAAAAACAAAGAAATGCAAAAGAAACTACATACAAAGTTATTAACCATTAAAAAGGGTAAAGGAAAAAAAAAAAAAAAGATGACAGCCATTGCAACATCATCCCGTCTTTTTACACTATAGGTACCCCACATCAGGAGAGGTTGTGAACACAGGCTTCTCCTTAGCTGCTGCAGCCACAGCAGCGCTCTTTCTTCGAGGCTTGGCCTCAGCAAGCATGGTGATAACATCACGCATCGATGGGCGGTCTTTGGGTGATTTAGCAGTGCAAAGAACTGCAATTCTGAGGACAAGGAGCATCTCCTCTTTGACGTGCTCACACCGGCCACCGGCAGCCGGATCAAGCAATTCCTCAACACCTCTGTTGGAACGGAGCCTTTCACGTACCCAGCCGACTATGTCTTGACTCTCACCAAACTCAGGCTCAATTGGTCGCTTGCCTGTTAGGAGCTCCATCAGGACCACACCGAAGCTGTATATGTCGCTTTTTTGATCCACTTTCAATGAATATCCATATTCTATAATGTTCAGAAAACATATAAATTAAAGTTAGATCTTTAATCAAGTCAAGAACATATCAGATATAGTTAATGCCTCAATTTTTCCTGAAAGAAAAATTTGGAACCAAGTAATATAATCATGAAGCAAACCTGGAGCAATGTAGCCATAAGACCCAGCAACCATTGAAACTGTCTCATTCTTGTGTATCATCAACCTCGCCAACCCAAAATCGGCAATCCTCGCCTCAAGATTTGAGTCCAGGAGAACATTGCTCGACTTGACATCACGGTGAATAACTGGAGGCCGACAGTCATGATGCAGGTAAGCTAGGCCTGCTGCAATTCCAACTGCTACATTGTACCGCGATGCCCAATCAATCAACAATTTTCCCTTCATTCTCCCATGAAGTGCTTCCCAGAGGCTTCCATTGGGCATATATTCATAAAGTATCATCGTGTCACTCTCGTTGCTCAGATAACCTAGCATTCGCACAACATTTCGGTGACGGAGCCGACCAAGTAAGCTCACCTTTTATTGAAACATAAAACAAAATGTTAGGTTGATTTAACATATTTAATATCCAAAAAGCAGCAGTCGACCAAGGTTTCAGCTGTACCAGACTGTCATGTACATTTACCAGAAATATAGTCATACCCTTTTGGTATTATTTAAATGTAATTTAGTTTAATGGTCTCATTTTGTCCTATTCCAATTCTTCTTTACTTTCTTATCCTTCTTCATTTTAGTGGAGGTTCAGATAGATTGAAGCTTGAAAGGGGTCAAAAACATTCATAGGAACAAAACTAATGTAAGTGTTTACTGCATGTAGAAATTCTTTCATTTAAGAACGGTACATTACAAGGCAACAAGGGATGATTTTATTGATTATTTTTCTTCCACTAATTAAAACATTCAATTTAAATTTAAAAATTAACATTACCTCTCTGGCAAGCTCTCCACCTTCCAAACCAGCGGCACCACCGGCTTCTGGGCAACCAGCGCGCCACAACTTCTTCACAGCAACCACAGCATGATGCTTCGGCATCTCGGCCTTGTACACAATGCCAGTCCCACCCATACCAATCACATTCCCTTCCTTGACACAGGCAAGCACATCTACACTTGCAAAAGTCAACCTCTGAAAAGCAGTTAGCCGCCACGGCCACTCACCTCCCTCCTCAAACCCATCATCACAACAAGTGCCCCTTTCACGCCACCTAATATAAAGCTTTCTCCCAAGTAAAAAGGTCAGAAAAGCCCCGAGTGCAACAGATAAACCGATGGCCAACCCTGCTGCCACATGTCTCATGTGGGCCCGTCTGAACCCTGAAGGAGATTCCAGCATACCAGTAGAACCAGAGCATGGTGGAAGAACGCCGCCACAGAGGCCAGGATTTCCCGCGAGGTCATCCGGGTTTATAGTGCGTAGAAGCCCTGTTGATGGTACTGGACCTGAGAGGTTGTTGTATGCTAAATTCAGCATTTCTAAGGCCGGCGAGCTACCAAAGTTGCTTGGTATGGAACCTGTTAGGAAATTGTTTGAAAGGTCTAGAATCGACAGGGTAGGCATCATGGCAATTGATGCCGGTATGGGACCAGTGAAATGGTTGTTTCTTAAGCTAAGAGAAACTAGCCTTGTACAAGACGCTAGACTTGAGGGAATAGTACCTTCCAACCTGTTGTTTGATAAATCCAATGCTGACAGAGAGAGGCAATCTTGTAGCTCACCAGGGACACCTCCAGTTAACTCATTATCAGCAGCCATGAAGCTTTGGAGACTGGGAATCGATAAGATACTTGAGGGAAGTGTTGATTGCAGTTGGTTGTGTGAGAGGTCAATGAATGAAAGAGAGGTCGATAAAGAGATGTCATCAGGTATCTCACCAGTTAACTCATTTCCAGCCAGTTCGAGTCGCTGTAGCTTTGGTAATTTGCCAAAACCACCAGGCACTGTACCATTCAGCTGGTTGTTGTGCATTCTTATGCGTACTAGTGGCATGCAAGTGGTTAGGCCAACTGGTATGGGCCCAGTAAATGCATTACTAAATAGAATTAGTTTTGTAAGGTTACCTCCTTCGCATAGTCCGGCTGGGATTTCTCCTGACAGAGCATTGGTTGAAACATCTAGCCATTGCAGAGGAGAGTTCTTGCCGAGACTGGCTGGTAATGGGCCTGTTAGCGAGTTGTTCCATAATTCTAGTACCTGAAGCTGTGTTAAATCACCAATACCATTCGGCACTGTCCCCTTGAGCCTGTTGCACATCAGGTTCAATAGCTGGAGATTGCTCAGTAATGCTATCTCTGGTGGTATAACACCAGTTATCATGTTGTCTGATAAATCAAGCATTACCAGTGAGGAAAGATTACCAATTTCCTTTGGTATCTCACCTCCCAAACTATTCTTATACAAATAAATAGTGTTTAGCATCTTTAATTTTCCTATCTCAGGAGGAATTGGGCCATTGAGATTTCCAATCGCCATGTCGAGGTACTGGAGTTTGGTCAAGTTGCCTATATTTGCCGGTATGGGCCCCTCAAACTCATTATATCCTATTATGAGTTGCTCCAAAGAAGACAGCTCAAAAAGTTCCTTCGGCAGTGTACCTGTCAAGTTGTTTCCCGACAGACCCAAAAACTTGAGCTTTTGCAAGCCCCGGTACGACGCCGGGATAGAACCAGTGAAAAAACCACCACGAAAATCGAGAATTTCCAGTGCATTTGCGCTGCCAATGTCAGTCGGCAATGGGCCCTCGAAATTATTCCCTGATGCATTGAGGTATGTCAACTGAAGAAATGATCCAAACCCGACTGGAAACCGGCCATCAAAATTGTTGTCGCTTACATCTAGGAAATTTAGTGAGGTAAGGCTGGTAAGAGTGGCAGGGAGAGTGTCGGAGAAGGCATTGGAACAAATATTAAGAGATGAAAGGTTGGATAGTAGAAGAATATCGTCTGATATTGTTCCACTTAGGTTATAGTTAGATAAATTGAGGCCGATGACTGTGCCTTTAGTGTCACACTCCACACCGGTCCAGTTGCAATGCGGCATCCCTGGATTAGATATCCAGTTCTGTAGTGCACCGAGTGGATCAATGAGGGATGATTTGATGGCGAGTAATGCTGCGGTCTCATCTGGGGGTGTTGCTGCATTGGTCGGTAATGCGTGGCGGTGCAATGTGTATAGGGAAAGAAGATACAAGAAGAAGATTGGCATTTTGGTGTCCATTTTTGTGTTTTGTGGTACTTCTTCTTGGTGTTCTTTTCCTCCTCCTGTATAGGTGCTTGTGTTAGATTTCTGAGTGCATTGTTTTTTCTCAAGCCAGATAGGAAGGCGAAGGAGGGAAAGTTATTTAAGTGGATGGATTAATGATTGGCATTTGATGTAATTGAGTTGTAATGTTTTTGGATGGACCTGGTAGAAGGTATCTAATGCGAACCTGAAGTCAATATGTGGTGTTATTATTTGGTAGATGAAATTAAACATGGACCTAATCATGATTCACGAATATTGAAAAAATAGAGCAATGTTTCACACATTTTTCTTTTCTTCCTTTTTAAGTAAAAGTTGTATCATTGTATAAAGTGTGGTATTTTTCCTATGCAATTTAGTTTAAAAAAAAATACTCCAGAAAGTGACAACAAAAATGGCGATAAATTCTAAAATATTGTTATTTACTCTCCCGATGGTATGGTAGCAGCATAAAAATTGGAGTAAAACTGGACTAATTGTCCTTGGCCAGCTGGTCCTTCCCATGAGTTTAACTGGAATACCAAATTAATTAATGCACTGTTTTAATTTTAAAATTAACGAACTGAGAACATACCCAATAGTAGGGTCCCCACATTTTCCTTTAATTTTTTTTTTTTAAATTGGGGTGTCCTATTCCATTTATGCTTATTCCTATACCAACCACGAGCTAATATATAGTGTCTAAGCCATGTTCAATCAATAATCCAGTGGTTAGAGATGAGGGGAGAGATAAATATAAAATGTTTGATTAAGAGAATATTCAGGTTTAATAGCTCGTGGGGTCTTGGGATTGGAACCAGCTAGTTTTAGAGATGTAATACCTGGAGCTTCTACCTGCACAAATAAGCTGGAATTGAGAGAAGGTTTTGGATTTTTTGAAAGACTACTCCGACAGGAAACATGGGCAGAGGAATGTGCAAAACTTTGATAATATTTTTAAGCGCGCGGTTACCATTATGGGTTTTTATTTTAGAGGCAAATTCGGTGCAAAAAGGACTTGAATTTGGAACTCTGACACAGATTGGCACTGGGAAGGCAATTCAAATTTATATAAACCAAAATCCAAATTGATGGTTCTGACCAACATTTGGTATAGCGAGTTAATGATATGAACATTTCATTATGTATTTTTCTAGTGCTTATTGCATGCCTTCTGTATTTCTTTTTCTGTATATAATCCGAGACTCGCTACACATCTGTTATGTCCACACCTGCCATAAAGGATCTGATGCATTTGTTCCTTTTAAAGACAGTTTAAACACCCTATATAGACCCTAATTGTCCCTAATGTTAGCTATGGTACTAAACAATTCTATAATAGGTGTTACGGATTGGTGAATGAAGTGTCAACTTACAAGATGCCTCATCAGTCATTATGAATCTATAGGAAGTTATTATTCCATGGTTGTAATTTACCAGTAATTTGATGATTTAGCTGTCCAACTAGGTATGTGATCATTAACTTTAACTAAACTTCTTCAGATTAGGATTGGTTAATCTATTTAGTGCACAAAGCATGCGGTATTAAAAACTAATTTTCTTTGCTGAAAGAGTGAAAGTAGTATACTTGTTAAGTTGGTAGTGGTGTTTAAAGTATCCACCATTAGAGCGCACATATATATATAGTTGGCATAACTGACCTATTCACGTGTATTTAACCGCTTATTGATCGAGAGTTAGCGGCATATATGCTTAGTTAAAATTTAAAAACAAGTGCTTTTCATATGGTGATAAGTTCATTATTACAAAACTGGAGACTATATATTATTTTAATCAAGTATCTCTTTCCCTTTTTTTTTCTCGATCATACACGTTCACATTGTACTTTGGTGTTCTTATTTTCAGAAGTTAAAAATTTGCAATTTATATTTTTCATATGATCATTATATTGGTACTATATTTGCCATAGTATTTGAGACACATCCAAAATTTTCATAATTCCGGCTATGCTAACGAAAGTGTTAAAGAAAGACGAACATTCCAAAACATCCCGCAGAAAATGAGAGAGGTACGTGTATTGTAAATTTGTAATCAAATTACAACAAATATGTACACAGCCATAAAAGTGTTAACATTAAATACTCAACATATGTCACTTGTGCTATGAGAAGTCAGGCCCACTCAAAGAAGTCTGATTTTGCGTTGTGAGATCTGACGCTCCTTATACCTCCTTATATTTTGGCGCACAACTTTTCGATCAGTTGAAAAGGCACTGCATCTGTGCATGCCCTCCCCTGAACTAGAAAGGTTGGCAGTTTAATTACATGATTTTTCTTTCTTTGTTTTTTTAACAAAAGTTGGCTGAAAAAAAAATAAAGAAATCAATTTCTTTTATCTTGTTTGATTTTGCTTTTATTTATCTATTTTAGCTTTTTTTACCTTTTGATAATACTACATCAGAATAATTTTCGAAATAATAGAGAAGACGAGCAATTATGCTTTTCAGCAAGTTGGTTTGCCATATGACTATATAACATTTATTTTATAATTCAATCTTTAATTATTGACGATGTTACTTCACAATTTAGAAAATTGATACTCAGGGATACGCATATATTTCTTATCGATGACTTCAGACAAAATGAAGCTATGTTTTAGAATTTGCGTAGACAGTGGCTATTTTTTATGGCATAAATTGCAGGGGTTCAACAAGTCGTACAAGTAAAAAATGCATAGATCAAATCAATAGCACAAAATAAGCGAGTAAAAAGCAAATACAGTCAAATCATACTAATTAATTACCGGGTTATAACCAATTACATTAAAAAAATTCAAACTTTTCATCGGAAGCGAAAATTTTCTTCTAGTACCTCTGACTCTCCGAGGCACACTGAATGCCACATAAATGATCAAAGAAGGATCATCACAGATGATCAGGCTGACTTCTTTGCTTCCAACTTTTTAACAGGATTCTTTCTGTGCATGTTTTACTCTAATCATTGCTGAAAGGTTTCCCTCAAACGGATAACTAGTTTAAAGCAAAACAAATTCATGCCATTACATCACGACCTTTACTTAAATATCAAAATGAAAATGCTCCCAGAGGCATGCATGATCGTTTTAAAGATCACTCAACCGAATCCACTACCTTCTTATTTCTTTTTGTTTTAAAATTTCTTTGCCTTAAGTTAAAGGCGCTACTTTACAGGAATAAAAATGTTTTAGTATCCTTCGTCGTCAACAAAAACTACCTAAAATTCGTCATGTCAATCTAAATTTTGTGGTTTTTTTAATCTCAAATTAAAGATCATCAAAATGTCCTTGTTAGTGTTTATTACTCGGGGAAAGCAGTTCCAACTAGATTCGCTTTCTACAATGTTAACAAAAGTGATTGATAAGTCATTCTTTTTATTTTACTATTTGTAAAATAAATTTAGGTTATTGAAAACGTCCTCATTTAATTGAATGTCACATTAACATATAATTAATCATCATCTTCATTGTATCATAAACCTTCTATTAATGAGTAAAATAAATCTCCATATAGATACGGTTATTTAAAACACCTTGCTTTTTAATTAATATACATAACTGAATGGTACATTGCAGATCAATAAGTATTAATCAATAAAAAAGTACAAAACTAACAAGCCTTTGTTCCCAAAGAGAAAGTCAGCCCAACCAAATTCAACTGCTGCTCAATTCTCTTCCATTTGTACGATTTTTCAGAAATTGTTCTTTCTGCTTGTTGGCGAGTTGGGACAGCAAATGGTTTGTGCATGATCCAAAACATCATTTGCTTTATCATTACTCTTCCTACTAGAATCTTCCCATGTTGTCAGAGACACAATTTGCTAAATTATTTTCTCCGGGATGGTTTTATTATGGCTCTATCTTTACGTCAATCCCTGTTGTATGGTATAGAGTTTTAACACACAAATTATATGCTAGTGTGCTTGTTTTAATTTGTTAAAATTTTGTCTCTACACTCTTATTATACTCTCTTATGTTAAACTTTGGCAACCTTTTTTTTGGGTACCAAGTAATGTTTTTTTTAGAGTTTGCATATTTCATTTTCATTATATGCTGAACTGAAATTTTATCTATTTTAAACCCCTGTTGTAAAGAAATTTAACAATTTTAGCTATATTTGTATTGTGAAATGCATATAAAAACTAAAATATTAAACCATATATGGCTCTATAAATATGGCAAACAGTATTATTTAACAAGTGCATTTCGAAGCAATCACATTTTAAAACATTATTTGATAGCTAAACTTCCCTAGTTTCTTAAATAAACAACAATGTTTCAATAATGTTACACAGTGGATACATAAGCGAGGTCGTAGAAGATCAACACCGAAAGAGTAGCAGATTAACCACTCCGGATGCAATAAAATGCAAAAGGAAGGAGAGATGAAGAGAACCTCGTGAAGTGCAATGAAATGCAATGCAATGATAGAGATGCTACAACTCAAAACCCTCTTAAACTCACATGAACACATGGTCACTTGGACTTTTCTTGTACTTATCAAAGAATTATTTTATCATGGTAATATCTCGACAGAAGATGGCGGCCATGTGAAGTACCTAGCTCTGTATTAAATTTTAATTCCCTGCCTAATTTTCCATTTCTTTGGGTGGCTGGAGTTTGTTGGTTATATGGGCCATTATTGAGCATTAGCACACACTTTCTATGGCTCCGTGTTTTATTATAATATAATCTCGTTTTTTATGCTTGCTAATTATTCTTCGACCGTTTAAGTAATTGCCTATAAGTTCTTAACAACGGCTAGTACCATTACCGTCCCAATTTTTACATATAATAACACACAATTTAAAAGAAAATGAAATTTGGAAGTATATATCACTACAGGAAACTGCAGCAATTGCATGAGCATTTTTCAGTTGCATCGGTATTGCAAAATCAGTTGCATCGGCATATATAATTGCATTGGGACCGCCAATGCAAATGATTTTTACCCTGTTGCATGCACAAGACTCATGCAAGTGAATACCAGTTACATCGGCTTAGACTGATGAAAATGTATGTAAATTTCACTTAAGTGAGTCGGTTCTCTATCATTTTGTTGCATAGGTGAAACCGATGTAATTGAATATGAATTGCATGGGTGATGTCAATGCAACTGATATTTTCAGTTGCATAGACATGACTAATTCAATTGAATATGAATTGCATGGGTGATGCCAATGCAACTGATATTTTCAATTGCATAGGCATGACCAATGCAATTGAATATGAATTGCATGGGTGATGCCAATGCAACTGATATTTTCAATTGCATAGGCATGACCAATGCAATTGAATATGAATTGTATGGGTGATGTCAATTGAATATGAATTTGTTAAGTAAAGCAATACGAGTATTAGATTTTAGTGATTCATATATGTTTTTGTCCATTTTTTATGATTAAACAAGTTTTGTGGTAATGTCCTTAATAAGATTTATGTACTTGATTACTGAAAATTAGAATTAACTAAATATTTAATTAAAAACGTATGATAAGAAAAAGTAGCATGAAGAAATTTTAATTGATAATTTTATGAATAACTTTTAATTGATAGTTTTATAAACTGGCATGGTGTAAAAACAATTATAATTTATTTCTATCCATGAATATTAACATATATAAAAATCAATAGAGAAATAATTCTAAAGATTAACGTTTTTAACACAAAAATATTAATCAAAATTTACTCAAGGAATATTCGAAACTTTTGATTAGTTTAATTTATAATTATGCATTTTTCTTTAAGTAAGTAAGTTAATTATCTTATTCTTAACTTGGAGAAAGAATAGAACAATTTGAGAGACTGATAGGCGAACCCACCTGCCAGTCTTCTCTGTTCCTTTTGCCTTGTGATTTTTTCTTCCTTGCAAACTCCAGGCCATCCCTTCTTTTCCTCCTTGCGTTATTCTCTTCAGAGCAGATCCTTACTCCAACTCCTAGTTAGAAACTTTCTAACTTCTGCTCTCTCTTATTGGGTCCGTATCCTCTACCAACTTTTTTAGGTTGGTAGAGTGGCAACATTAGATTCGAGCCGTTAGATCTAATCTCGACGGTTAAAATTTTTTCGGGCCTATCAATCTAGTTACATGCACGGGACTCCCTTAGCCGTTGAGATTAGATCTAACGGTTCAGATCATAAATCGGCACTCTACCAACCTTTTAAGGTTGGCAGAGGATGTGATTCCTCTCTTATTCCCTTCAGAGCAGATCCTTCTCTCTTACTTTTTTAGAATATCTCCGTACAGTACATGATTAATTTGTGCAAAAAAAAAAAAGCTAATTGAACACAAGACGTCCTGTGCAAAAGTTAATTAATTTGCAAAGAATGTAAGATAACTTTGTACTTAAATAATTGTGCAAAGAAAGTAAGCCGGTACAGTAGTTTGCGCTGTACCGGCTCTATGTTGACCAAAATAATTGTGCAAAGAAAATAATTATGCACGTCCTTGTTTTCTCAATACCAATCCATATCTCAAACTTCAAGTTCTTTATTAAATTCTATATTGACTGATCCCTGAACTATGCTCTTTGTAAAAAATCACAGAACTTTAGACTAGACTGGTATACTTAAGTATTATCAAAAAATATATTTAAGGCACCAAATTATCTCTCCCGCCAAACTCTTTCCCATTCCCCACCGTAACTTTTAGACTTTTAAGGAATGAAATAAATATATTTTGTTCCAACGAAGAGACACCATTGCACGCTAGCATTGATGCGCCAATAAATATAACCCTATCATAAATTCTCTTATTAAACACAATTTCCAAAAAATATCGAGTTGCAAAATGAAAAGTTTAAATTTCATGGTTTATATGGACAAATTGTATCACCATAGGCCTATCAACATCATAGCAGGGTATATATCAATTGAGGAGGGTTCCAGTGCCCACATTTTGGATGCCCCCAAATGCCCCAAAACACATTTTTTAACTACTTTTACAAAATATAAAATTCAAACTTCGAATCCAAACCGTTGATCTTATTCAATATAACGAGCGATGCATTTTCGTATAAGTTTTATAATTTTTGAAGTTTATTTGATACTTGATCAAGAGATTGAAAATTGAACGAATGTAGTTAAATATGATAGATTAATTCTAATATGTTCATATTTTAGCCTCTTGATCAAGTATCAAATAAACTTCAAAAATTATAAAATTTATATGAAAATGCATCGCTCGTTATATCGAATAAGATCAACGGTTTGGATTCGAAGTTTGAATTTTATATTTTGTAAAAGTAGTAAAAAAGTGTGTTTTGGGACATTTGGGGGCATCCAAAATGTGGGCACCGGAACTCTCCTCATATCAATTTTAACTTACTGTCAAAATTTTAATATATATCAATTTTGAAATCTTTTTACAAATACTAGTAATAGAGATTTTCAAACAAGGTTAATAGATTACCATTTCATTACATATCAATTTACATATCATTGGTAATAAAAATATATTCTTTCAATGAATAGAAACCAAATTACTTGAGCAATTTTTATCAAATTAATTAGTGTTACTTAAATTTTGAAGATATTACAAAAATGATGTTATGCGATACAAAGACGAATTCATCAAATTAATAATTTATGTCATAATAAAAGTACCTTAGCAATTTTTTATCATATTAATTAGTGTTACATTAAATTTTCAAGATATTTAAAAAATATCAGTAAATAACATCAATAAAATGCTATGGCTTATATTAATTCAAGTTCCGTTTGTGACCCTATGTCAAACAATACAAGTTACATGACAAATAACAATGCACATATATTTGGACACAAAAAAAATAAAGTTATGCGATACAAAGACGAATTCATCAAATTAATAATTTAAGTTATAATAAAAGTACCTTAACAATTTTAATCAAATTAATTATTTGTAATTAATAATGTTGAAGATTTTAATCAAATATAAAAATCTGACTAATTTATCATGAAGTTATTAGATTACAATTTGTATTTCCTAAGAGTAATTAATAGTTTTCAAGTAAGGTTAATAGATTACCATTTCATTACATATCAATTTAAATTTTATTGGTAATTTAAATATATAATCTTTGAATTAATAGTATAATTTCAAATTTGTATTTTAATATTAGCACTTAGGAATCATATATTTTCATTTTCATTACCTACGAGTTCGTTCTAAAAAATTTATGCTTCAAATAAACGATCCAAGCTGCTCAATCTCATCTTCATATTGAAATATTTTAGAAACCAAATTACTTGAGCAATTTTTATAAAATGAATTACTGTTACTTTAAATTTTGAAGATATTATAAAAGTATCATTAAATAACATCAATAAATTGCTATGGCTTATATTAATTTAAGTTTTGATTGTGACCCTATATCAAACAATACAAGTTACATGACAAATAACAATGCACATATATTTGGACACAAAAAAATAATGTTATGGGATACAAAGACGAATTCATCAAATTAATAATTTATGTTATAATAAAAGTACCATAACAATTCTAATCAAAATAATTATTTGTAGTTTTGTACATAATAATGTTGAAGATTTTAATCAAATATAAATATCTGACAGATTTATCATGAATTTATTAGATTACCAATTTGTATTTCCTAAGAATAATTAATAGTTTTCAAGGAGGGTTAATAGATTACTATTTCACTACATATCAATTTACATGTCATTGGTAATGTAAATATATAATCTTTGAATGAATAATATAACTTCAAATTTGTATTTTAATATTAGCACTTAGGAATCATATATTTTCATTACCTACGAGTTTGTTCTAAAAAAAATTATACTTCAAATAAACGATCCAAGCCTCTCAATCTCATCTTCATATTGAAATATTTTAGAAACCAAATTACTTGAGATATTTTTATCAAATTAATTACTGTTACTTTAAATTTTGAAGATAATATAAAAATATCAGTAAATAACATCAATAAATTGCTATGACTTATATTAATTTAAGTTTTGATTGTGACCCTATATCAAACAATACAAGTTACATGACAAATAACAATGCACATATATTTGGACAAAATAAAAATAATGTTATGAGATACAAAGACGAATTCATCAAATTAATAATTTATGTTATAATAAAAGCACCTTAACAATTTTAAACAAATTAATTATTTGTACTTAATAATGTTGAAGATTTCAATCAAATATAAATATCTGAAGGATTTATCATGAAGTTATTAGATTACCAATGTGTATTTTCTAGGAATAATTAATAGTTTTCAAGCAAGGTTAATAGATTACCATTTAATTCCATATCAATTTACATGTCATCGGTAATGTATATATATATAATCTTTGAATGAATAGAATGACTTCAAATTTGTATTTAAATATTAGCACTTAGGAATGATATATTTCATTACCTGCGAGTTTGTTCTCAAAATTTATACTTCAAATAACCAATTCAAGCCGCTCTATCTCATCTTCATATTGAAATATTTTAGAAACCAAATTACTTGAGCAATTTATATCAAATTAATTAGTGTTACTTTTAAATATCAAATAAAAGGTACTAATGTATTAAACTTTAATTATTATGATAAATTGAAATAAATTGTACATACTTAAGTTGGTGGTTGTCTTATTTCAATGAATAGAATAACTTCAAATTTGTATTTTATTATTAGCACTTAGGAATTATATATTTTGATTACCTACAAATTCTTTCTCAGTATTCATGCTTCAAATATCCGATCCAAACCACTCAATCTCAACTTCATATTGAAATCTTTTAAGAAACTAATTTTTATATTTTTTTCAACGATTTTTACATTGTTTTAAAAATTTTAGAAATTTGTTCATCTAATTAGTTTTGAGCCCACCAATAATAATTATATATTTATATTTAAAAATTCAATAAAAAATAGTAAAAAAAAGTACTTGAAAATTTTTATCAAATTAATTTTTTGAACGGCTCTCTATAACCAGGGGCAGATCCAAAAAAAAATTTAAACCCAGACACTATTATAATATAATAAAATTTTAAAATAAAAAAATATTAAATTTAATAAACAAAGTCATTCTAAACATATATAATTGAAATATTACAAAATACATCATCATTTTCATAAACCTAGTCATTTTTTATGATCTTTACTACTTTATCAATCACCAAAAAAATACAAAAAAAAAAACACATTATTTTTTGACATGTCCAATATTTTCTAAATCCTAGCCCAGAAACTATGATTTTTAAAACCTAAGTACCTATCAAATCCTACTATCCGGGTCCTTAATTTTTCAAAAAAGAACCCAGGTAAGTGCTTGGGTTACATAATATTTAGATCCGCCACTGTCTATATCTAGACTTTTTTAAACATATATTCATAATTATTATGCTACCAAATAAAATTAAGCGCCAAACCTAAACAATTTTCCCTCCTAAATATTCTAGACTGATTGATCATTTGATCGTAATTGTGTAAAATTCAAATAAATTACAGTCAATATCAATTGCAATATGTAGAACTATCTTTTTTCCCTTCCATACAATTTAAACAACAGATCCATGCAAATTCATTAATATGCATTTAAGTTTCCATCTGTCTAATTAATCACTTGCGCCTCCTATATCTCCGCCATAAGAAAAAAACCCTCCTCTCTCATAATTCTAAAAAAAACAAGAATTCTTTTATCTCATTGCTTCTCTCTCTCACCGCTCCTGCTAAGAAAAGGTAATTCCTTCTTTTAACCTTTCCGAATAAGAGCTAAACCTGCAATCCAAAATCCATTTATACGATTTTTCTTTTTATCCAAAACCTGCAATTAGAGAGGAGCAATCTCTGGCGATTTTTCTTTTTCCTTTCTGATCAGTTAAAACTTTTTATTTTTTTCTTTTTTAGCCTCTCAACTATAATTTATATAGTTTAAAAGTGCATCCATTATTTGAAATATTTCTAGTTCAGAAAGAGAGTTTAATTTATTTATACTCTTTGATTAAACATTGATTTTGTTGATTTGTTAGAATGGCAGCCAAGAGACGCAACAAAAAACGGACTGCTGCCAAAAATCGTCGAAGTCCGACTATAGTCGATGAGGCTATGGTTGAGGAAGCTAAAGTTGGCGAGGATGTGGCCATGGAAGCTAGAGTTGAGGAGGCTATTGCCAAGGAGCCTCAAGTCGAGGATGTGGCCGAGGAACATAGAGCCGAGGAGGCTATCTTTGAGGATGCCTTATGTGATGCCGGTTCAGAATCCGACCGACCTAGGTCAAAGCCATTCACTGACGAGCGAAGACAGGAGCAACCTGTGGTGAGAAAGCGCAAATACAGGGGTACGCAACGCTTAGGTAAAAATGTTCCACGAAAAAAACGTCCAAAACTTTTTGTGTTAGGTGACAGGGCTTTCAAGTCAGTTCCTTTCGACAAAAAGGTCGCGAACACAATAACTCAGATTGTGTTTAGTAATGTGGGAGGGCCTTATACGCTATACTCACAATTTAAACCCGGCGAAAAGAAGTTCTTGCGTGCATTCTTGGTAACAAGTTTTATATATTATGAATTTTCATTTTTGTTGAATTTATATTCCAACTATTTTTGTCAGACTAAACCATGCAAGAATGTTCCTATATATTGTCTTTTTTTTTTTGACATATGCCCGTAGGCCCACACACCCACCCTATTCCTCCACTCATCAGTGGGGATCGAACTGTGATCTCTCCCGTGGGAGACCTGGTGCCATACCAGCTGCACTACAGCAGCTTCGGCGTTCCTATATATTGTCTACAGTCAAATGTCAGGTCAGAATATATATCGGCTTTGTTGCTTGATTTGAGGAAAAATGGATAATGAGGGTCATGCTTACTTTTATTACTTAGTATTAATGAGGGTCAGAATATATATCGTTATTATTGTTATAACTTGGTATTGCAACATGTTATCACTAGTAATGAGGGTCATATTTACTGTCACTTAATTAGCTTAATTGGTATCTATTTTGGGACGATTCTAGTTTATGTGATTGTCTTAGTAGTACAAGTCTTAAGTGAGAAAGGGCTTATTGTTTTTTAATATTTCTAAAATTAGGACATAAGATTGTAAGACGGTTATGATAACAAAAGTAAATTTATAAAAATAAAAATATTTATAGATGCATGAGACATGGACCAGATGCATGAATTTTTATTGCTTGTTTATTCTTAGGATCACTACAATGTTTCATTTTCTTTTCTTGTAGCATAAGTATAGATGGGGCAAGAAGAAAGAGTCTGTAAATTGCTCAAAAGTTTTTCACCGCATCGCAATTATGCATTATTCAAACACTCTCACTAAGCTAAGGAATAAGTTGGCAAAGAAACTAATGGCGTGTGCTCATTTACTGATACGGTACCAGGTCTTAGATGCATTCGGTGTAAGCAGAACTTATAACTTAATTTAATTTAACCAAGTCACCTTCAACCTCTTGTTTTAATTTGTTTTAATTTAATGTAACTTCCTTAGACATAGGATGTGTACTTTTACAATGTACATTTTTCTAAATAAATAAATAATTATTTATTGACTAGTCACATTTTTATTTGACTTCCTCTCTGTTTCTATTTCAGCCTATTAAGTCACGTTCAACATCTTTTGGAAGAAATGGCAGGGGTGTGTTTTATGATGAAGGGAAAGATGAAGATGAAGATTATGATGAAGCTGGAGATGGAGATGAAGAAGAAGAAAAAGAAGAAGAAGACGATATCAACAATGTGCCGAATGTTATAACAATTGCTGGAACTATTTTTGATAGGAACAAGTTTGATGCAGATGACTATGATGAGTCCCCTTTGAATTCTGATATTAGTGATGATGAGGATGAAGAAGAAGAAGAAGAAGATGATATCAACAATGTGCCGGATGTTATAACCATTGTTGGAAATATTTTTGATAGGAATGAGTTTGATGCAGATGACTATGATGAGTCCCCTTTTAATTCTGATATTAGTGATGATGAGTAGCTTAGATGGGTGGTTCTTTAGCATTTTTGTTTGGTGGTACAATTGTTGGTTCTTGTGACATTTGGTATAATGTTTAGGTTGGATGATATTTATTTTAGATTGTATTTTATGTATCCATTTTGTGTGGTAATTTTAATGCAATTATTTTTAGTTAATTTTATTTAATGTGATATTTGTTAACGATTAATATGAATGAAGATAATATTCAATTCTTTTTATTGATAAAATCATGCAATTATATTTGTCAAATCTATTACAAATCACACAAGTCAATTGCATCGGTTAATCTCATGCAAAATAAGTCAATTATAAGAGATGAATGGATGCAAACAAAGTTAGTTGCATCCGCTAAGTTCATACAAAATAGTCAATTACATCGGCAGTACGAATGCAAAATAAGCAAGTTGCATCGACAAAACCCATGCCAAATAAGTCAGTTTGATCGTACGAATGGATGCAAAAGAAGTCAGTTGCATCCGTTAAGTCCATGCCAATTAAGTTATTTGCAATGCAAGAACGAATGCAAAAAAAGTTAATTGCATTGGTAAGTCCATGCAAAAGAAGTCAATTTCATCGGTAGATCGAATGCAAAAGATGCCAGATGCATGGACTAATTTGATGCTAAAGAAGTCAATTGCTTCAACAAAATGAATGCAAAAGAAGTCAATTGCATCAACAACATGAATGCAAAAGAAGTCAATTGCATCAGCCCAACTCATGTTAAACATTTTAAGTGCATCAACCAAGCGGATGCAATGGATGCCAGTTGCATCATCTAATCCCATGCAAGAGAAGTCAATTGTCTCGGCAAAATGGATGCAAAAGCAGTCAAGTGCATCAGTCCAACCCATGCTAAATAACTCAATTGCATCCGACAAACCCCATGCAAAACACATAAGTTGCATCTGTTTTGCCCATGCAACCTTGCATCCGTTTAGCTAATGCAACTAAATACGCCCATGCAACTATAAATGCCAATGCAATTGAGCATTTGCATCAAAGCCAGTTGCATCGGCCTAGTTGCATCGGTATAGCTGATGCAGAACGCATGCTGCATCAGCACTACGGATGCAAAGAGCCCATGCAATTGCTGCAGTTTCCTGTAGTGTATTAACAAAACTGTTACATGCGATCACATCTTTTTCCCCTAATATTAAATAATTAATAATACACTGGAGTTTTGTTAATCCAAATGCATAAAGAAATAATAATTGACCCTTACTAGTGTCTAGTGTCTAGTCGTGTTGAAATTTGTTGACACAATATATAATAGTGTTTTTCTTACTGAAAACAGATAAAAGCCTGGTTTTATTGCAGCTTAAAAATTTTTGGGACCTATCAACAATACAAACATAACCATTTTGATAAGCCATATATCGCCTAAATGTTACATCCTACGTGTAGAATTAATACGTACGTGCAATATGTATATCAAGAACAAAAACTGACTGAATTTGATGTAAATATTTTTGGCCATCTAACATTTATAACCTTCAAAAGAACGAATTAAAATTTGTAGCTATTTGTATATAACTATTTATCGTGGAATGTCAATTTGTAAATAAATTACTTGAAATTTGGGGGAAAAAATATAACTAATTTATTAAAAACCGTCTAAATAATTTTCTAATTTGATTAATTCAAAAAATTCTTAGTATTAATCAAGTAATTCATTGTCAATGAGTTTCAATTCACATAAACATCAAATTGAGATGTCTTAGGCATAATTGCTTGGCTTGTACTGAAATCACTGAACAAATTGAACTTCCAAGGGAAGTTTTCGTCTTTTTAAACAGATAATTTTTGTGGAGTTTTTTTTTTTTTAATAAAACACGATTTAAACTTGAAGCCCTAAAATTTGCTAATTCTCGGAAACGGGTTCCGATGGACTTTCTTTTACAACTAAAGATTATTATAGGCCTGAAGGAAACCCATTTTGGTAAGCAAGCTTAACTAAGCAAGCCTAACTGCCTAAGTTGCTATATTTTGGGCCTATGATATATTGGCAGTTTGGCACTCATGTACTTCTAATTTTTGCTGGATTTCGGCTTCCCTAGCGGCCCGCTTCTAGGTTATCTGAAAAACTAATTTTGTCTGACTTGACAAGATATACGAGGGGTGAAAACGGCAACCGTTTTAACCGTTATTTTGTTTCATTTCGTCCAAAATGAAACGAAATAGTTAAAGATTTTGATTGCGTTTTAAAAAACGAAACGATTTCGTCCATGTGTATTTTCGTGATTTCGATCAAAACGGTTAACGGAATTGATAGTCAGTTTCATGTCCAAAACGAAACGATTAACGAAACACCTCAGTTTTTTTAGACGTTATGCAGCCCTAATTATATCAATTAGCGAGTATTGTGATTTCAATTGAATTGTATATATTTGGGAACTGAATCTTAGAGATGAGTTGAAAAACATAAACATATAAGTAAATAAATTAATACTGGTAACAACTAATTACAAATTGTTGTCCTTATCAAATCTGCCTAACCAGCGACACAAGAAATTTTAATTATAGTAGGTTGTATTTTGGGTTGATTTGCGTAGGGGGCAGAACAGCTGTACCCATTAACACCCATTGAAGTCGTTGAAGGCCGGAATTATGCATACGCGGCATAGATTATTATATTTAGTTCAACAAATCGGAATAGCAATCTGATAAATTATAAGCAGACAAAATCAAGATGACGGATATATGTAATTTATATTTACAAAATTATGATGTTACATGGAAAGAAATTATGGTGTTACCAAATTTTAGTGGTTATAAATTTGAGAAAATTAATTCGATTTTAATAAATGAGAGAAACATGGGAAAGTAAGTCCAAGGATGTACAGAACTTTGGAGCTGTTTGGATTCCCAAGGAATTTAGGGAATTTCATCTTCCTACCATAAATTTATTATAAACAATTCAAATTTTTCACAAAATTATACACTTCTCAATAAATTTATTCCTAAAAACTGCAACTTTCCCAAATTCCTAAGCGATCCAAACCACCTAATAAAATTTAACCCTTTTTGACGCGGTGCAAAATATACGCGTCATTCTGTTAAAAGTCCATAATGAATTTATCCCTTTTTCAATAAAGCGTACGGAACTTGAATTCCTATTACGGACGTTTCCCAAATTTCCTTAAACCCTTTATATTTTGTTGCTTTACCCCTAATAAAAAACTAAATTTAACTTACTTTTATCCTTTAGAAGGATCCACCGTTTTGTATCATTAAATTAGTTAATTGCTTCGCTAGATAGTTTAATATGAAATTGCTTCACTAAAATTGCTTTGCTAATTGCTCTAACTTTACAAGGTGAAAAAAAAAAACAGAAATTACAAGTTTCATCTCGAAAAAAATAACCGTTGAGATTAAATTGAACGACTCAGATCAAAAGACATCCATTGGACTTTTTTTTTTTTTAACGACAAGAGGATCCGGATCCTACTATCTACACCATCATCAAATCAGATTTTAAAAATCAATAGTTTATATTTTGTCAATCTAACTGTTTATATGATTTCATAAGTAGTAGAGATTAATAGTTCATATTTATTTGTCTAATTGTTTACGTGATTTTATAAATATAGTAGAGATTAAAAAAAATAGTTGTGCTAATTAATTTGTGGACGGTTATTTATCATTATATTACGAAACTTTACAGGGTTATAAACCCAATTATCCCAACCCTAAAAGCTAAAACCTCCTCTCTTCTTGAGCGTCTCCTCCCCGCCTCACGGTGAAAAACTGCAACGGAGAGCCATAATCGAATGAAACAGTAAAACACCCAAATTAGAAATACAAAGAGGTAAAAAAAAAAAACACGATTAAGCAAAACAACAGAAATTCGTAGATAATTTAATAAAAGAAACCTCTCAACACTTCGTCTCTCTTGCTATCCATATCCATGGGAGAAGCTTTTGAACAACCACCTGCTCCAACGACGCCCGAGGCGGCTGCAACGACGACGACGATGGGCTTGGAGGCGTGTCTCGACAAAGACTTCCTTCTCTTCTTCGGTGAAGAAACCTTCTCGGTTCGTAGTTTCGTACCACCTCTGAAATTTGAAAAATGAGAAAAATTTTCTCCAAATTTTTATCTGGGTTCTGTTCAATTCAAACCCTAAGCATGGTTCGTTTTGTATCGGTGTTCTAGGTTTTGGGTGGGGATGCAAAACAAGGTAAAAAGGAGGATGAAGAGGAAGCACTGGAGTGGTTGGAAGACAAAGACGCGTTTCCTCAGTTTGATACTTCTCTGACATTCGATACTTGTTCGCTTGAAGCATTGGGGATTGATTTTGGGCAAAAACTGGAGACTGAGATTGTTCAGGTTCCGACGAAGAGGCGGAGCCTGGTGCCACGGCGCCCAAGGCAAGTTTTCTTGAACTTCCAATTTTTACGGCCCGGTGAATGCAAAAAGGATAAACAACCATCTGTTCGGAGGCAGTGTACACATTGCCTAGTGGAACAAACGCCACAGTGGCGGCAGGGGCCTGAAGGGCCGGGCACCCTTTGCAATGCGTGCGGTGTGAGATATAAGAGTGGGAGGTTGTATGATGAATATCGACCCGCTAATAGCCCGACATTTTCTCCTGGGTTGCACTCGAATTTCCACCGAAAGGTTTTGGAGATGCGTGGAGGGAAGCAAGATGATGGAGTGATTTGGGGTACGAAAGGGGGACGCCGATCAAGGCTCGGTGGCAGTGAATGGTGTGGAGGTGTGCATGCTGGTGGTGGTTTCGGTACATAATTTTTTGTTTTTTAAGACGCCTTTCTTTTTACTGGTGTTAATTGAGTTTTAGTTTTTAGAATTTAGAGTACTGATGTTAGTAAACCAGTTTGTGTGATTTAATTGCTTATGATTAGTTAGATAAAAAATAATGAGCAAGAGAAAGGTTTCAATACTTATTTTTTTTCTCAACACAGCAAGATGTTGGGGTTTCCTATCCTTGTTCAAGGTTTCAATAATTACAACTTAGAGAAGGAACAAAATAATTTACTGATATCTGATATATCCTATCTCTTTGTGTTCAAAGTTAGAGCAAAATATTCTTGACTGAACTTACTGACAAGTAGGCATGTGCAGCACTTCTAGTTGTATCTGTTTTTTTTTTTTTTTTTGAAATTGGGCCCGTAGGCAAAAAAAAAAAAAGTTGTATCTGTTGCTGGTAAGATGAGCAGTTATTTTTTGGCAAAATGAAAATGCAAATTAGGGAATACAATTTGGGAAACCCGTTTTGTTTTGAAAGTTGGAAGATCAAAGTTCTTCATTGAGAGTTGCTTTTTGAGTTTGTAGACAATAATTTGTGATTTTCGGTCTACTGTCGTGTTGTATTTGAGATCATAGACATTATGTGAACAAAAGAGGCTCGCAGTCCTTGATTGTGATCTGTCTAGTTTAAACTTTCCATATTTGGCATTCATCTTCATTGCTTTCTATTTTTATATTGGTAAATAAAAAATAAATCCTCAAGGTGAGAGTTGCAGTACTTAAAAACTCGAGTCATATGCATTATTCTCCCTCCACGGGAAAAGTTAGAAATAGGAGAGTTTTGTGTAATTGAATTGAGTTGCAAACTTGCAATGATAATTTATTCTGTTTTGTGGTTGCTTTTGTTTCCACCTTTTGGGGCAAACAAATGGTTGTTTCTGTGATAATGCATGTATTATTCTCAAGTCACATGCATTATTCTCCTATGTCTTTAAGTTCTTTTCTGAATGAAGATTGTTAAAATTGCTACCCTTGTTAAAATTGCTACCCCTGTTCAGGTGTCCCAAAAAGTTTTTTTAAGAAATAGTGAAATACAGAAGTGTTCCAAAAAGTTGTCTCTCTCTCCGAAACTCAGATGCATATCTAAATCACAGGTTGAGGCTCACAGTTAAATGTTAATAGGCATAGGAGTTAGGACTTAGGAGGATTCCGTTCCCAAAAATAGAATAAGAAGTTTCCTTGTAGGAAAAGAGGTGGAATCTGAAAATTCTGCTTTTTACTCATGCTCTGAAAAAATAGTTTATCAGGAAACTATGGAGTATGTGAACAGGTACCTAGTAGTAGAGATTGGGATAGCTTTTTTTATTTTTGAACTAAATTGTTTCTTATATAGGGGATACCTAATTGTTTCTCCGATTGATGGGGGAAAAAAGAAACAATTTGCGAGAAAAAAGTTCAGAGGCCTCTTGTGAAACATGATTGAAAACAAAATTGAATTCCACGTGTGTGCTGTGCAAGCAAAATCAGAGTACAAGGATAATAGAAGAGATCACTACCGCTAGCTATTCTCTGTTTTGAGTATCATTAACTACGTAACTGGTACCATGACGAGGTACCGAAAGATAACTACAGCACAAAGGAAAAAAACAATCAAAGGAACATCACATAGTAAAGTAGATTGCTCAATGTAATTATAAACAGAGCACCTTGTTAAGATCAGGAATGCACAATAAAAAACACGATAGCAGCAAGAAATAAATACAAAGACACAAAGCAGCACAAAATTTATGGTGGAAATCAAAATCACCCAGCATTTTGCAGACCTAAACAAACCTGAACATAGACATAGTGGGTCAAAACTCCAAAGAAGAGGCCCGGCTAGAAAAATTTTTTTGCTATAAACGGCCCAATTGGTAACGGATAACCTGATAACCACAGACGCCAGCCCATAACCTGATAACCACAGAACCAACCAAGGAGGCCTACCAAGTCTATGTTAAACTAAAAGCCTAACTACCCAATATTTAGGGTGCAGGGTGCTCCAATTTCCGGAGCTGATAACTGCAATCAAACAGATAAACAATCATGCAATCAAACTCCATTTTAGACAAATGCACTGCACGCCTTTTACCGAAAATGGTAACCACTCTCACCCATCCTCTCACCTTCTCTCACCCCCTCATCTACGCGCTGCCTCCCGCTCATTCATGTGCCCTCCTGGCTCCGCCCATTTTCCCCACGCGCACCTGGCTCCGCCTCTTCTCCCCGCGCGTCCCCTTGTCTCCGCCCCTTTCCCTCCACGAGTCCCCTATCTCCGTCACGTCTCCCTCATGCGTCCCTTCTCACCCACACGCCTCACCTCTCTCCATCTTTTCTGCCCCTCATCTTTTTCCTCCATCTCCTCCTCTGTGACTCACTTCTCCTACACCCACGTGCCTAACCTCTGTACATCTTCACACTAATAAAAAATACTCCCTTATAGTTATTTAGTTACACCCAAACAATAGCAGAATCAGATATAAATGTTATTTACTCTTTTATATGTATTAGATACGCCTTATAATCCATTTTTACTCCTTTATAGTTATTTAGCTACTCCCAACTAATAGCAAGATCAGGTATGAATGTTATTTACTCTCTTGTTGTTGATAAATATTTTCTCTTATTATTTTAGTTACTCCTACGTACTCGTTATTTACTCCCAACATAATGTTTAATTACTCCCTAATAAAATTACATAAACAATTATTACTTACTCCCTTATTCTTGATAAATACCCCGTCTTATTATGTTTGTTACTCTCATGTACTTGTTATTTACTCCCCTCATAGTGTTTAATTACTCCCTAATAAAATTGCACAAAGAGTTATTACTTACTCCATGTATTAGTTATTTACTCCCTTATAGTTATTTATTTACTCCCAAACCATAGCAGAATCTGATCATATACTTTCTTCTTCTCTAAATCGTAATGACGGAGAGAGAGAGACGGGCGGATCTATGTAGTACCAAACCCAGGCAAGTGCCTGGGATTATTTTTCTGAAAATTAACATCTAATTAGTGATGATTGGACAGTGCCCAGGCTTCAATTTGTGTGGTGCCTAGGCTTGATTGATTTTGTGCTCGGTTGAGTCTTTAAATTTGGTCTATATTCTGTTATACTGAGTATGATGTTTGGATAGTGTCCGGGTTCAAAAATTTTCTGGATCCGTCCTTGGAGAGAGAGACGAGAGAGGAAGGAAGGAGAACGAAAAATTGAATGGAAGGAGAGAATGAGAATGAGAAATTGAATCAAAAGAGAGAGGAGAATGACGGATGAGATACGCTAAAAACATGAAGACGAGAGGGGAGGAGGGACGGATCGCGCAAGGAGAAGGGGTAAGGTGCACGTGAGGAGAAGGGATAAATCACGCAAGGAGACCGAGGGGGTAAGGTCCGCATGAGGATGAGAGTCACGACTCGTGTGTGAGGGTGAGGGAGTCACGCGTCTGATTGCTTGATTGCGTGTGACTCTAATTGTCGTAAGTAATTTCCAATTTTGTCAGTGTGCTAGGTTTGTCAACATGTGGAAAAAAAAAAACGTGATGCACTGATGTTGTTCTCTTTTCAAAAACGAAATAGAATATGGTATCAATTTTTTTCTTATAATGAAAAATAGAAAACAGGACGAAAACTGCACAAAAAAACTGTTTTGTTTACCAAAACGAAATAAGGATTTTGTTCCAAAACTGAAACGGAACGGAATTGTTCCGTGTCCTTTCGCACGTTTGCCACGCCTACAGTGTGCCACTTGCTATAAACATATATCAAATCCTGCGCTCTGCATGTCTGCATCACACTTCAACACAAGCACTAGATAATCGTACCTATTTTTGATTGGAAGAAAGATGAGAAGTCAGGGTTGGTTAGAACTTTAGGAGTTAAAGGGTGCCCACTGAGTCACTGTAATGTCCGACTGTTTGCAATTGTTTTGTTATAAATAATTAGTCTATAATGTCTGACTGTTTGTTAAAGATAAAACCCTTTTGTTGAGATAAAACCCTTTTGTTGAAAATGTGGTAACCTTTTTCTTTTCTGTGAGTTCATATTATATTTGTGTGCGCGTGTTTTATAAATTTGATTACTTTGTCACTTTAGTTTTACATAATAACATTTAGTAGGTCTTATTCATTTAAGAAAAACTTTACTCCAATACACCATCATCATTATATAAACATATGTTAAAAAAAATAAATTTTCGTTTGATTATGTAACATGACTTTACTACATCGGTTTTATACTTTTTGTTCAGTAATCTAATTAGTATTCAAGTTTTTATTTCTTGTTGTCTATTAGTCTGTAACAACTTTTTTTTTTTTGTAATACATGCAGAAGATCCTCTATTTTCTCCGTCAAATTTGTGATTGAATCTTCAAACATATATATAGAAACAGATACTTCCTCTACAAAATAATTTATAATATTTCTGATAGCAAACCTCCAATTCAATTATGGGAATTACCTTGCTCACAGCTCACTCCTCTCTTTACACTTTACAGATTCACTCTCCGAATGACCAAAATACCTTCATTTTTCCGGCACAGGAAGAAGAAAAAGGTGAAGGGATGTGAGGATATGTTGGTCATTTGAAAAGTGAATCTCTAAAAACTTAAAAAAGGGAGTGAGCAAAGCAATTTCCTTGGAATCATATTTGTTTGATTAAAATGGGGACCATCCAATTCCAAAACTTGAAATTTGCTTTGCTTTAATTCCACTCTTCCACTTCTCCCTTCTTTCTCCGACCAAACCTCACCAACCCAAATACAGAAAAAAAAAAAAGCTCTCTTGATCTCACTAATGGCGACATCTTCTTTTCCTTCTCTTTCTCTTTCGCGCTTCCATTCGTAAGATCTCTCCCATTTCTCTGCAATCGCCATGCACCAACCTTCGACATTACTCTTCCCTCAAACCTTCCTCTCCAAGGAACCTCGACCTCTCTATTGTCTCCTCCTAACCGCTTTTCTCTTCCTCCTCTGCCTCCTCTCTCTCCCTTTCTCTCCTTCCCCAACCCCTCGACCTCTCCCTTCCCTTTCCCTCCGTTCCGGCACCTCTCCGCCGGTTCCCTCCTTCGCGTACCTTCTCACTGGCTCAGCCGGCGACTCCGATCGCCTCCTTCGCCTTCTCCTCGCAACCTACCACCCGAACAACCTCTACCTCCTCCACCTCGACCGATCGGCGCCGAAATCGCAGAGAGTGAAGCTCGCGCGTGCAGTTCGAGCCTTACCAGTGGTTCAATCGTCGAGAAATGTGCATGTGGTTGGTGACGCCGGGTTCTCTAACCAGAGAGGAGCTTCGACTTTGGCTGTGACCTTGCATGGTGCGGCCGTGTTGTTGCGGCTCGGGACGGGTTGGGATTGGTTTGTCACTCTAGATGCATCAGATTATCCTCTTGTTACTCAAGATGGTATGTGTAGCTTTTATTGTATCAGATTCTGGTACTGTATTGTCAGTACAGTAAGGTATGATACTGTTTAGATAAAAGGAATGAGTAACAACTTAACTGGTGGAGTTTGGAATTCTTTGCAGATTTACTACATGTTTTCTCATTCCTGCCGAGGGATCTCAACTTCATTCAGCACACGAGTTATATTGGATGGAAAGAGTACGTCCAATCCAATTGAAATTCTTTTCATTTTTGCTTTGTTCATAAACTGTACAGAATACTGGTACTTGCTTATGCCAACTAATATTGGACAGATGATCCGTTAGGCCACAATTTTTCTCTTATCCTGTAATTATTTTATGCCTTGTTGCGTAGATATGGTAAACAGATGCTTCTCTGAATATGATGGTTTAACAGAGCTTGGTTTACTTAGGATTTTCGTTACAGAGTTAGGAATTAGGATCCATTAACAATCTTGCAACAATTTTTCGAATCAAGTTCAACTTTTTTAAAAATATAAAATTTAAGTTTATAGACATGTTGTTAGCCATATATATTGTGCATCAAATTTCAAGTATGTTGACTGTCATTTGATATTGGATCAAAGGTTGTAAATATGGACCGTTGCAATTTCAAATCGTTGGATGAACAGTTAAACTTACATCAATTTTAATCATTTTTCATGTGTATAATGTGCATATGGTGTAGATCACACTCCAAGTGTCAGATCTAAAATTTAAAGGCCATTTTTATTTGTGTCACACTAATTCATTGTCAATGGATCCCCACCCTTAATTATAGTAGTCCAGTACCAGTATGTGGAAATATTTCACTTCTTCTGGAAGAATCACAAACTATGACTGAAAACACAACACCTGCATTCGAAAGTATTATCTGAATGCATGTGTCAGGTGTTGAACCACCAAAACACCAAAAAATGAACATGGGCTTCTAAATTTCTTGTGTTCAGATTTCAAGCATAGTTTTGCGATGGTTTAAAAAAACAGGAATACTTTTGCTATTCGTTGCAAAATCCAGGTTAGAAAAATGTTAGTATATATGACTGGCTGCCTGGGGTAAAGCAACCTTGCTGATTATCATACCTTAGAATTTCTGACTTTTGTAATGAATTTTCCACCTTTTGTTTTCTTAGGTCTAGAAGGATAAGGCCTGTAGTTGTTGATCCCAGCCTTTATCTCTTGACGAGAACAGATATCTTTTATGCCACGCAAAAACGTGACCTACCGAATGCATATAGGTTATTCACAGGCAAGTCATATAAATTAATTTCAAAGGAGCTCATTACACAAGTGATTTGTAGATGACCTATTTTCCATTGTGGTCTCTGAAGTACACAAAACTGAGAATTTCTTATCTGTTTCTCAGACTCTGATTTCAATCATTTTGGTCTAATTAACACATTGAGTAAAATAATGACGAACACCTATCATAAATATTGAGCTGGTTTGAGCCTTCTTTTTACTGACAGACACCCTACTAAATCACCTATTTTACATCAGCAATTGCTACCACTTCCTTTTGAGTAAAAAAAAGTCTGGTCCCAAAATGGTATAAAAGGAATTGTTTAGAGACCAAATGATAATTCTTCCAATACTTTTATGAGAGAGAAAAAGATGGGTAAAGCTCTAGGGATCACTTAAGTAAATTCTAGACCATTATAATATTTAACTAGCATGCTAAATATTGGTAATTGCAGGTTCATCATCGGTCATCCTAAGTCGCAAGTTCATCGAATACTGCATCCTTGGCACTGAAAATCTCCCACGAACTCTTTTAATGTACTATGCAAACATGCCAGCACCGCACTTGAATTATTTCCAAACCGTCCTTTGCAACTCTCCTGAATTTAACTCAACTGTTGTTAACGACCACCTTCACTACTTAAAATATGTCTCTTCCACACAAAAGGAACCCTTTTATCTCACAGTTGATGACATGTCAAATTTAACCCACAGCAGTGCAGCTTTCGGTGCAAAGTTTGGGAAAGGTGACCCAATTCTTGACCGTATTGACGAGGAGATACTTGGCCGTGGGCACAAGAGGATGGTACCAGGTGGTTGGTGTTTGGGAGAGGGTCGGGGTGACCCTTGTACTGTTTGGGGTGGTTCAGATGTCATTAGACCTGGCCTGAGAGCAATGAAACTTGCTGAGTATGTTGCTGGCTTGTTATCGGGTGAGAGGTTTCATGGTACTCAGTGTATATGGGATTAATTTCGTGTACAAATAGTTTTGTTAGGGAAACTATTTTATGATAGACAATTAGCATAGTTCTCTCTTTTGCTCTGGGCTTGTTGTTTGTTTCTTACTAGGGCATGTGGATAGGGTAGTTGATTTTTAGTTTTTTACCAGCATCAGACCCAGTAATATGGAGCACTAGTCTATTTTGAAACTTCAAATTACTGTAAGTGGTGAAATTGGGTAACTAAAATGATTGAAAATAGACAAATAATAAAAGACCCATCAGTTGTTCACATTGATTTGATGAGACTTGAGGGAGTTTGAATTTGGTGCTGAAGAAAAAATGAATTGGCTATTTAATTAGTTCTGCGCAGTAGCGTCGTTTCCTTTCTTTTTCACTTTGGGTTATGATTAGTTGCAGTAGTCAAAATGATCTGGGAGTGTCGATAACACTGATGGACCTTATTCATGAGGTCGTTTAACCATGTCATCAAACGCCTTGAAGAAAATCTTAATTCGCAACTGCTAGTTTAGGCCTGTTGGCGCTGATAGACCTTATTCATGTTAATCATTTAACCATGTCATCAAAAGCCTTGTTGAAAATCTTAGCTTGCCACTGCTGGTTTAGGCCTGTTTGCAGTGGCATCATCTTCCTTAGAATATCTGGGATTCGATCCCACTAACTTGACCAATCTTTACAATACTACATGAAAAAGTAACTTTTACAAAATTTTAGTTACGAGATAGATAAATTTGTTAGACTATAAGTTGATATTTAACAAGTCAATACTAGGTGTTTAGGTCAGTCAATCATAGTACCGTTGTGTAGACAAGAATTCCCTAATGTATACATTGAGCATTTCAATCAACTTACTAAAAATGTAATAAACCTACAATGATTTCCACTTTTATACTCTTCGTAATTGATAATACTATAGAGGTTGTGATGGTAATAAAGTAGGCATGTCAGTTCTGGAGAGATGCTACTCCTAAAATACTTTATCAAGTCATGAGTACCGGGCGCACGGCATGCATGTATTTGACGGGTAAAGAAAACCTGGATGGATACCTAAAGAGGGGCTCCAATGTTGTTTTAGGAACTAGCGTAGTCTGTTGTTGCGACACTCTCATATTCTATATTTTAGAAAAATTAATTAAGTCTAGTCAATTATATATTGATAAAAAAAAGAGAAGACATAAATCACTTCGATCAAAAAAAAAAGACGCATGTGGTTTAGTATCTCAGTTGTAAGAGCACTAGCCTCCAAGAGGTCAAGGGTTCAAGTTCCGCATACATCTTTAATAATAATTTAAAAAAAAAATTGGATGGCAAAGAACTCCATCTTTCTTCAAAAACAAAAGAAAGAAGACACATAAATGTTAAGGGAGATCATCAGTAGGGTATGATAATAAAATAAATATTTTATTTTAATGCTCGTATAAAAGAATTGATTTTAAAATCAAATGTTCATTATAACACATATCAGATATTACAGTATATTGAAAAAGATAGTGTTGTAAAACTGGTTTTATTATCAATATTCGTATAATAAATTTATTATTATTATTTATTTATATATAAATTAAAGGCTAACTAATAAATCTGTGATACCAATATGCTAATAAAAATTAACAGTAACAAAAGCACTTACCCCCTAATAAAATTTGGAAAAGATCGCTGGAATGAAAATTTGACAAAATGCTCAAACAATTTTTATCAACAAATTGATTCTTAATTATGGTTAATACAATATAATTCTGACACAATTATGAAAAATATGATATTAGTATGATATCATAAAAAGATATGTCAATATTGTATTTGTTAATGCATATAAGAAAATTCAACGTATGTTTATTAATTTTGAATAAATATATGTTATGAAATAATTCCGGATAGCATAATATTTATTCCAAAAAAAATCTGACTGGAAATTCAGAGTATGAAAATTTAGATTAGTTTTGAGTAAATATATGTTATAAAATTACTTGGGATAGCAAAATATTTATTCCGTCAAAATTCGGACTGAACCGTAAATTTTCTGGATAATAGGGACCATAAACAAAATATATTAAAGTAAAAAGGCAAAGAATGGCAGCATTTGGGGAGGCGGCGAGGCGCACATGGGCTAAATCCTTGCTTTTTCCCTGTAGGTTGATCAAGCGAGTCATACATAGTGAAACTTAACCCGTTACACAAAAAATATCAGACTCTGGTATAACAAACCTCAAGAACAATGTGGAGGACCGGAGGTTTATCCGTATTTGTGCCTCCCATCTACAAATCCAGCCGCACAAATCCAAATCAGCAGCTTATATCAAGGCGTAGTAGGTTCAAATATCGAATTAATTTTATCCTCGTGATGAGCATGGTAAAAGGTTTGGAATTCCAAGAATTTCAGCCTGACCAGGTCTAAACATTTTTTTTTTTTTGAAAAAGATAACTTCGCGAGGTGTGGCTTGCTTTATATGAAAGCCGAAAATCCAAGTTAGTACAAAACTACAAATTAAAGTACAAATTAAAATAAGCACAACAAGGAACCATAAAAACCACTCCAGAGTCCAGATTCAAGCGTACCATCTAGTAAATTCACATCCTCAGTCATCCGTCTGCAGACATCCGTCAACCATATAGAACCTCTCGTGTGGGAAGAAGAAAAGAAGAAAAAAAATTTATTATAAACAATTCAAACTCTTCACAAAATTACACACTTTCTAAGTTCTAACACAAAGTTACACACTTATTTCCTTCTTTTCTTCTTCCCACACCTCATCCAAACGGAGCCGAAGAATAGCTTCACTTTAGAATCTTTAAAATTCCAAATATCTTCAATTTTCACCACTATTCACCCATGATTAAGAAAATTATACATAGAATTAACACTATAAGTTGGTGGAAAACGCGCGCATTTTCAATCGTTCTAGACATTCAAATGCCAAAACCCGATAAGTAGAATTAGCACCTCTCCAGAAATGAGAAAAACCAGAATAACCTTTATACTTAACCTTAATTAAGTCCTTCCAAGTACCGTGATAATTCTTAAAGAAAAATTTTCACGTGGGAACTGGGAACTGGGTCCCATGAAACGTTGACGTGGCCTGTACCCGGCCACATGTCATTGATCGATGCATTTGGATTTGATTTTTTTTTTCCGGATCATAATTTTTTTTCCCTTCAAGATTCTCTTTTAGGATTCACAAAAACCAGACCAATTGCCTTCTATATATAAAAAATATATATATCTTGTTTCACATGTCAAACTTTTTCTCGTTTTAAATTGATTGGATAATCTAAAAGTCTAACATAATTTAGGCATATATGAAACGCTTATTCAGATTTGTGTACTTAAAATAAAAAAAAGTATAAGTTCGTAGATTTTGAAAAATAAAAAGTTTTCTTGTGACTGTGCATGTGCAATGTTGGTCAAATAGTGTAGCCAGATTAATATAGTCTGACATCAAATTAAAGATACCCATAGAAGTTTGATCAAAATATAATTACGCCACAAAATCTCAATGAGCCACTCGTGTACACACCAGATTGACCTGAGGAAGCATCGAGTTGTAGTCAGAACAACGGACAACAGTGATTACTTCTTGGACAAACAATTATTTTACTGGGGAAGTACTTAACTCTTTCTTCGTCTGACTAAGCTCATATAAATTTAGCTTTAGAAAGTCTGGATTCCCTGTCCAACAGACCAGTCAGGAGTTTCTTTGTCAAATGCTCTAGCCAATGCCATCATACCAATCAGTAATCATTATAACAGGAGATATCCTCAAGAAAAGGAATTTATAGATACTTATCATCCTGCTTCAGACAAGCTATTGAAATTGTTTCATTTTTAGAATTTAATTTTTCTTTAATGAAATTCTTATTTATTTAAGCGAAATTTGGAAAAATTTTCTAACGATAGTGAGCAAACTCCTATCAATGATAGATGGTACGGTACAACCTACAAGTTCAGGAAACATTCTGAGATAGTCGTAATGAAACTCAAAATGTGAAAATAGATCTTGAAAACGACTGTTCAAGATATTAATCCAGTGTAATGCTCCACCTTCAAATTTCTAGGTTGCGCTTATAGCGCTTTTTTAATACAAGCCGATTTTCCTTGTTCTAAATTATTGGCGGGACCAAAAGACGAATGCTTACTAACAATAACACTGCTTTGCATTTGATTTTAGAATTTGGCTCCGTTTGGATGCGTTGAGAATAAGGTAGGAAGAAGGAATAAGGGAAGAAATTTATTGGGAAGGGGTAAATTTATTGGGAAGTGTATAATTTTTGTGAAGAGTTTGGATGGTTAGAAATAAATTTATTGGCAAAAAATGGTTATTCCTTATTCCTTATTCCGGAAAGAAGCCATCCAAACGGAGCCAAAGATACATAGCTTAGATATAGTCGAGTATGCAACTAGGACCAGCTAACCGCAACTCGCTCATCATGCTGAGAAGTTTTTTTTATATAAATTCTCAATATATATCCTATTTTTATTTTTTAACATTGTTTACATTTGTGTTGTTTTGATAGACAATATTTGAAAAATCAAAACTGAGAATGATCTGCATCTTCTTATATCAAATTATCTGATGCCAATCAAAGTAGAATTAACCGTTACATTTAATGATTTTATTTACTTGATTTAGAAATTTTACTGTTGAGGATTTAACAATAAAAGTAACATGAAGACGTTTGAACCTCATTGAACTGTTGAGGATTTAACAACAAAAGCATCATGAAGACGTTTGAACCTTATTGAACTGAACGATAGTACGAGGCTTACTGCGACTTCATATTGCCCTCGATCCTAGAACTTAGACACCACAGTTCGCTAGTAATATTGAGCGTTATAAAAAAAAATAATAATAAAAATAAAAACACAACACAGAGAGAGGGGATGTGACACTCGAAACAGACAATATTTCCCTAATATGATACAAGTTAAGAGTGGCAATAACCATACTATAATGTTGCAGCTCCAACCAACAAAACAAAATGAAAGACGAAGAAGTTGACAATTCCCAAAATGAGCTGCTTCTAACAGTCAGACCCACTGCCATATAAGAATATAAGCAACTAAACTATGGCAAGAATCAAAACAAGGAGAACTTCAGAGCACATACTAAAACCCATCACCACACACCTCTGTAACTTGGCCATCTGTATTAAATAATTAAAAGTTTGTTACTGGTACATCAGTCAGGAGTTCACTTAAGAGCAAACAAAATTTAATTTGACCGGAGTAACCTGCCCAACTAACTGGTCCAGTTATTTTGGAAAACGAAAGGCTTGAAAAACACAAAACAAATGGAACTGAGTCATACTGAGATCTAAAATCCAACTACTCGGTGAACTGAATCAGATCTAAGTCAAATAAAACTTTAGCTCCATCCCAACCAAACCCAAACCTAGTACACATGAACTGCTCCATAAACAGGAAAAAAAAACATTTAGCCAACCCAAAAAGCCTGACCCAGAACAAGAACGGATTAATGACAAGTATTATTCACTGAATGTTTCTCACCTCGAAGTTCTATAGCCAAGTTGGCTTGATGATCAGCATCAGAATTGAACTCCTAAAATATTTCCAAATCCAAAAAAATGATCAGAGAGAAAGAGTGAGATTAGAAAGTGCAGAAAGAATTGCAAAGCCATCAATCAAAATTAATCAATGAAATAATGAAAAAAATAGGTGTTTTACCCGTCTCACATGCTGGATATTGAAATAATTAAACCTCTTTTTTACTTCATTAACTTCCTTGCACAGTTTGATCATATCTTGGTGCTTCACTTTCCATTTTCCTTGTACCTATTCCAGTGCACAAATGATTAAATACATAATTTTTAAAGCTGTAGCCGTTCATGACATTAACAAGCCCAAAGTAGGTAAAGTTGTTTCTAGTCATTACTTGTTTGCATAAATAGCAGCGAATGATGTTTTACCCACAATCAGGAAGCTCTTTCATGAGTAAATGCCACTTTTTGTGTTATTATATCTTGGCTAAGCCTAAGATCAGTGTGAACAAAACATTGATATGTAGTACAAAGAGAAACTCGCCAAAGAGTGCTCGATTTAAATAAAAAAAGGTCCTCAGTGATCATAGAATTTCTAGATAAGGCCCATTTTAGTTTGCCCAACTTGTGTTGTTAACACAATGACCTTACAGAAACTAAAGGCATGGTTTCTGATTTCTAATATATATAGATCACAACCAAATTTCTCCATTCTTCTTAATATTTCTAGGCATTGATTTTTCCTAAGCATCATTCTTAGTTACTTCTAAGAGTTGATTTCATTTATTAGTGCATAACAATGTCTTAAATGCTACTAATAAAAATTACCTGCCTAGATTGCACAATGCAAAACGAAAGAAAAAAGGTATGTGAATTTGCAATCTACTTTCAAAGAAATTTGCAAATAAATAAATATCCTATATTCTGGATAACAACTTCCGCAGTTCTAATTAAACTACATATTTGTTTTTTTTTTTTTTGACAAAGTAAGAATAAGTATTAGATCAGCTATACTCTTTATTAAATTGTTACTCCAAATACTGGAAGAGATGTGATCTTTACTACGACAAATTGTTATCACATTCTTATTAATTCCTTGCACAAATTGAACAAAAATATTGTTAATAGTCTAACTATTGGTGAGTACATTCTTTTTTTTTTCAGTTTCTCTGACAGCATAGAGGCTTTTTTTGTAATTATTCCAAAATGTAGGGACCTGCCTAGTGTAGGCTCGAATTGCAACTTTCTCTCAAAATATAAAAAAGAACACAAAGTACCAAGGATAAAAATAGGAACCTGCATAACAACCAACATAGAGTCACCTTGCACATCAACTCTCTTGAATCCTTTCATAAGAGCGTGCCTCAACCCCAGGAGAAGTGCTTTGTACTCAGCAACATTATTTGTCACCACACCTAAACCCTCACTAAGCCGACATATCTTAAAAAGAAAAGAAAAGAATGTCAGATGAAAAAGACCTATATATACAACTTTAAATGCTCAACTAATCCTAAACAGATACTTCACTGAGGTACCCATAACACCAGGCTATGAAGAATGCCAATTATGACAATGCATAAATAATGTTAGCAAAAAGTAATATTTATTTGTACCAATCTTCCATCTTCAGTCTTAAGCAAAGCACCTGCACCGGCTTTCCCTGGATTCCCTTTTGAGGCACCATCAAAATGAAGAATACACAATGCCTACAATTTTTATATAAAAAAGAAGCAAATCAGAACAGATCAAAACTAACTAAGCAAATATGGTTAAAAGAGAAATATTTTATTTATATTGTTAGGTTTTAAAGCTGGTGTCTCATCAATTGGCTCCAGTAGCCGAAACTGATAATACCCAAAAGAAAAAGAAGAAGAAGAAGAGAACAAATTACCAACTGAAAAAATGCAGAAATTATAACTAGTTACTAGTGGAAACATAGAAAGCTTTTTAACAATTTCAGATATTTTAAAGGACCTGGTTGGGCCAAATAATTGGTTTGTCAATATGGTACTCATTGCGATTGCAAAGTTTCTTGTTTTGCCCGCTTGATCCAGAATCAAGAGCATGCTGCTAGGAACATAAGCATGCAAATTTAATGAGAGACCAAAAAAAATTTAAAAGGACACAAGATGCATTGAGGAAAAAAAAGGACTTATTTAGCAAGGACGACTGAAAAAAAAAATGATATTGAATAAGCATCATCCACCGCTTCATACCATGTTGCTAGAAGGACTTTGAGAATCAGGAACAGGGCCTTTCCTTTTAAGATCAGTATGGGGGTCAGAGCTGGAACCAACTCCATCCTATGAAAAAAGTTCAACAGATTGTCAGCTAAACAAATTAAACATATATATATATACTAAGGAAGAAAGACGATCATCAATAATTAAATTGTCACTTTTCTGTTCACCTGGAAAGGTCAAGGAACAAGGGAATCAAACAAATCCTTGTTTAAATCAGAAGCATCAATGGTGTACAAGGGATTTTTTAGCCCATGCGACATGAGGTATTCTTCATATTTTTTTGACCATGCAAGCCCCTTATAGACACTAACAGCAGCATCACATACCTGCTTAACAGAACATCTTCTAACTAAGTTTGACAAATAACTCGGTTAGTCTATAACCCTCAAAGCTTCACACACTTTAGTTCAATCAAAGCCCTTCTGTCCATAAACTGTTTCAGCTGCTAACTTGTACTGTAAACAACAATGATGTTGATGGTGGGACCCACAACTAGGATTACATAACCAGATTTCAAACTTATATAAAAGCATAAAAAGGATGATTTCATCGCGAATAGTAGAAAAAATAATTAGCGAAGTTTGTACCGACAAGCCACTTTGAGCTTGACATTCACTGAGACTTTTGTAAACAGCTACAGTGTTTCCTTTGCGGAGAACATAATACTCACTCCCCTCTTCCATTCAATCCTGCACTACACAATAAGCACAAAATTAGAAAACAAACTTGGCACCTCTAGGCACACTAAATCCTGGTATTAACTGAAAAGAACCACACAAGACGAAAGCGATTGCAGGGTTTACAAATACGACGCAAACAAGGTCAAATACCAGAAACTAAAGAAGAATGCTCTACCTCAGCTAGACCAACAACGAAATCTTAGCAATTTTTCCAGTCGAGGAGCTCCGATTTCGCCTCCAAACCCTTGATTGTACGACGAAAAGACGATGGTACAAGCCTCGAATGGCGCGAGAGGGTTTTACGCTATTATGATTATAACTGTGTGAAGTCAAGTGTGCGGTGTGCGGCGTGTGCCTGTGCGACAAACAATCTCCGAAAGCGCATCACTTGTTGGGCCGTTACAACTTGATTATTGATTGGGCTTAATACTTTAACGGGCCGAAATGTTTCCATCCGAAAAGAACAAAAATAAAATAAAGAGGGATAACCGGATAATTAATGGATATACATTCTAGAACAGTTTACAATCTTATCAAACTCTGACTTTGATTCTTTGAATGTTAGATACTTTTCACATAAACGGAAGTGAAAGTGGCGGAAAGGATGGTAAATAATCTTTTAATACCCGTTTACTAGTGTGAAAATGAAAAAGACTCTGTAACTGGTGATGAGGCAATTAAACGGGTCAAAACGGCGCCGTACAGCTGGAGTAATAAGAGAGGATGTATGACTGTATCCTCTCTGGTACAGCCATTGATATAGCTGTGCAGTGCAAGGTAAGAAACATTCATTTCTGATTTTCTGATTAATGGGTTTGAGATTTTTCTGCGCTTACAGCAATACCCAGTCATGCCAATGCCCAATCGCCTCGTCTCTTGATAGTTGCTTAATACCAGTTTTCAAGATATATAATTAGTTAAAATATTGTCCATTTGAAATGTGCACATAATGCCAATTATTCAAAATATGTGGTGGAGAATGTCAATATAATAATACAAGGAAGATGTGCACGAGAACATAAATTTATTTTTTGGGATTTGAGAAGACAACTGTTGAAGATAGTTATATAATATTATTGTTTCAATTCAAATCAAATTTAAAAATGTCTTCGCTTTATATTATAGAAACCGTCTAATTGGAATGTACGTGGCCCAAAATATTTTTGTTGCGTATGCGTGTACTTCACCATGAGTTGAGTAATATAAATGACAAAAGGAACTGATTATTGATCATCTTAAAACAAACTGACAACGATAGTCATAAATTTCCGAATGTTTTTTATTTAATAAATCGTATCAAAACTTAATGAAACTAATATATTAAATTTAGTATTTAAAAGGTCAAAATATGAAGTCACTAGACAAACTGAATTTTTAGTCGAAATAAAAAAAACAAAAATTAAAGAAGAAGAAGGAGAAGAAAAAGAGGTAATTTAAAATGTCCCTTTAAGAACCGTTTTGAAAATTGGACGCTAGAGGAAGCATGTTTTGAAGCTTAATCTTTCAATATGAAAGCTTTGCAAGTCGGTACTTCTAAAAGTCTAACAACTAAGCAACTTAGGCTCCGTTTGGATCGTATGGGAATAGGAGGAATAGTTTCTTCCTAGACGTAAATTTATTATAAACAATCTAAACTCTTTACAAAATTACACATTTTCCAATACTTTCCGCCTAGAAATAAACTATTCCTCTTATTCCTAAGCAATCCAAACAGAGCCTTAGAAAATTTTATATATTTTTTTCTTTTCTCATTTGTGTTTACACTAAGACTAATAGCTCAATGATAGAAGCAATAGAATAGCCTCAAAAGATATCAAAGCTTTAAGACATGTATGCGTTAATTTTTGAAAAAAAGTATAATTGGCATGGACCTCCCTCTTTGTACGAAATAAAAGAAAAAAAATTGAGACTGGAATTTCATGTTCTAGTCTTATGTGAAACTTATTACCTTTTTTTTTAGATTTAATTAAAAATTTACATTTTTTAAATAGAAAATCATCTCCCCATATTTAAAATATTTTTCAAATGATATTTGATCAAACATTTTATTTAAAATTTAATGTTGATATGAGGCTGAAAGGCATATTAGTGATTTTACAATGTTTACATATAGAAAAATAGTTAAGATAAATTTTCAGAAAGATTTTTCAACTTATATGATTTACAAAGGGAGTGGCTAGCGTCAAACATATAGGACACGTACACTTGTCCAACGCGATAAAATTTTAATTTTTAAAATTGGAATGACCGATCCAAACTGTTCAAATTGTTCTATGTTATAAAATTTTCATGGAGACCAAATTTATATTTTTTCAATTTTTTTTACTATTTTTTAAAAAAATTTCAATATGCTCAATCTAAAAAGTTCTTAACCCTCCAATTTTGAAAATTCGAAAAAATAGTTAGAAAATATGAAAAAATAAAAAAATTAATTTTCAAGGATATTTTAATATAGAGATCATATTGAGCTATTTGGATCGACCGTTTGAAATTTTAATACTCGATGTTTGGATCGTGTTTGACGTCCTATATATTTGATTCTAGTATTACTCTTTTACAAATGTAAGTGCTTGCTAGACAATCTGAAATTTTTTCGCGTACCATGTAATTTTAAATAGATAACAGAAATAATTTTGACTTTTAAAAGTTTGACAAGATTTTGTCGAATTGTGTAGGCATATGCATTCAAACTGTGAAAAAAGCACTAAAAAGTCTTCCAAGTCCAAACACAGAGAAGAAAACCGAAGGCATGTGTTCAAAACCATGCAGTTGCTCCACCCTTAAGGAATTTTTTTTATTTTAACTACCCATATTTACATTTATTCAGCAAAAAGAATTATGCTCTTTGACAGCCACATTATTATTCATTTAAAAAGACAGCGCCACAAAAGAAAAAAAAAAGACAATCTGTAGCTACAAAGCGTTTCTAAGAAAACTAAAAAAACCACAAAATTTAAATACACAGGAAAAGAAAGTGTAAACATGACATACCCGCCACAGGAGAAAACAATCAAACTCTCTACAATTGTCCAGACCTGATCTGACCAGACCTGTTCTGTGCCTCCTGGCGCAGCACCAGTCTATTTACTACCTCATCACTGCCGTGCTGTGCCTTCTGTCTGTCCGGTGCAAACTGCAAACGAACCTCATCTTCAAAAAAAAAACTGCAAACGAACCCTCTTCTCTTCTCTTCTCCCAAACAAACCAAACCAGCCTGATTCCAGCCTTCCGCCTAACAAATCCTGGCGTGCGCTCCGAAAGAAAGAAAGAAACAAAAGCCGCCTTTAAAACGCAAACGCCAAACGGCGAATTTATTTCATTTGATTTGATTTCAAACATTTCAACTCCTCCTCCCCATCCCTAGGCGCATTCCGTTTATTTCGCCTCTCTCTCTCTCCCCACGTGCGCCTAGCCCCTTGTTTTGTTTCCCTTCCTCCTATTCCTGCAATTTTAATTGCCTTCTATTATTCTCCCGAGCTCCATGCGCCAATAATTTAAACTAAAAGGGTCGTGGCGATGGAAGAGAAGGTTCTAGAAGCCGGAGGCGATCATGATCCGCCACCCTCCGCCTCCACCTCCTCTTCCTCCTCATCCGCCTCCCACGAAGAAGAACCCTCCAATGACAATGACGTGGCAAGGAGTGCAGCCCTGGAATCGACTGACGTGGCGGGATCGGTTGATTCGACTGGGGTTGCGGGATCGGTTGATTCGGGGACGCTGAGCAAACAGCCGAGGGGACCTGAGTCGCCTATGATGGCCCGAATTGCGAGCATCAAGCAGCAAGCGAGGCATATGAGGAGCGAAAGCTTCCAGAAGTGGAGGAGGCAGATGCAACGCTGGCGGTGGGGCCCGGCTGGTGGGGGTGGTGCTGGGAGCAATGGCAACCGGGAGCAGGTGTCTCGCGCCACAGTTAATTTTGAGGCGATGGCAAACCAAAAGCGCATGTGGTATCAGATGTACTCCAAATCACGGGTATTAATAACTGCAAATCTATAAATTAGCATAATTTTACTGATAATTGTAGTTAAATACTCTGAAGGACCCATGTTTATTATGTTAATTTGATCTCTCGCATCTATTGATTGATTGGCTGCTAGGTTGCAAAGTAATTTTCTCCGGTTTTATTATTTTCTGTAATTTTGACTCTCTTTTTTTTAACCTTTTTGAGCGGGCTTAAGCATGATTATTGCTAATGCAGACTCACAGACAACTGAAGGAGTCTACATCATTATTTGAGCACTTCTTTGTTGTTGGTCTCCATTCTTTTGCAAATTTTGAGGCCATTGAAGATGCTTTTGCAAAACAAAAAGCTTGGGAGAGTGGAGTGGTGAAATCTGATGTACTTGACCTAAGAAATATTCAATTCAATGGATCAATACCTACTCTCGAACCTCAGGTTTGTTTAACTAACATCTAACTGCAACTTTTTGTGAATCTGCACTGTGGATTGCACTTTCATTCAACTCATGCAACTATCTGTAGATACGAAGTCCTTCCAATTGGAATTAGCAACCTTAGTTAAAGAACGCCCAACGAAAAGACTGTTTGTCCCCAGAGCATTTTTGCTTCTTGTTGCTTGACAAGCAGTTTTTCTGCATGTCAAACTTGTTTCTGTTAAGTGCATACTTCAGTGTCAAACCATCATAAATTTTGTTAAGCATGGACCTGCTAGAAATTTGAATTTGTGTTGGCTTGACACTAGTGGCATTTTCTGGATTCATGTTTTTCACTCTGGTCGGTGGGTGACCTGCGTGTCAAAATGCCCTGTATTGTTAGTGCCCCTGAAAAACTATAAAGTAAAAATGAAAACGTTGGAAACCATAAGCGCAGCTGTGGTGGTGGTTTTTGCTTGGTAATCATTCTGTCCAGATCTCACTTAACCTAACCTTTACTTATTCTATGGAGTGAGGACCAGCACTGAATTTCTGTTCCTGTTCCTCTCAGTCAGCCATACAAGAACATGCAACCTAGGACCTTGCTTCTTTATTATTTCTTTTCTTCGTATGCCCCTCAACAAAAGCTGTTTAAATATGTTGTATTGCAGATTCTTTTCAAGTATCCTCCAGGGAAGAATGTAGGAATGCGGGAGAATGATATACCTTCCTTCTGTTTCCCTGAAGGTGTAAAGGTCAGTCTTTTACGGAGGATGCTTTAATTTGTCTGATAATATGTCAATTTTATCTGAATTGAGAATAGGTATCCATTACTAAATTATAGAAATGTCTGTTCAAGATATTCTGGGTTGATTATCCAAAATTTGTTATTGAAAATTTTTCTCTCTGAAATTTGCTCATTGTTGTTTGTTCAGGCTCGGTTAGTGGAGAGAACTCCATCCATGAGTGACCTAAATGAAATTGTATTTGGCCAGGTATCACTTTCTTTTCCTTTGAGGCAGTCTTATTGCTATTTTTTTTTCCTTTTGTTCACTTTAGTTGAACTTGGATTTGCATAAACCTAATTTCAGCATTTGATTTATACCTAAATTACATATAGGAGCACCTGTCACGAGATGATCTATGCTTTATTTTTCAAATGAAGGTATGTGAACACTACTAGAAGCAATTTCTATTATAGATAACCTTACCCTACTATCTAGCATAAAGTTCATTGAGGCTTTTTTGTGACTTAAGGTTTCAGACAATGCAACGATGTATGGTGTCTGCCTACATGTGCAAGAAATAGTACAGAGGGTACCGGGTATATTAGGCTCAGTCTCACCTCCAACTCGTAACTCACACAAGCTGAGTCGTTTCTTGGTATCAGCACCACGTTGTTACTGCCTTCTAACAAGGCTACCTTTTTTTGAGCTTCACTTTGAGATGCTTAACAGGTTTACTTCTCTTCTCAAAATGTGCACTATTTTCATACACCACATTTGTGATCTAATGTGTATATTTGTGTATAGCATTATTGCCCAGGAGCGGCTAGACAGGATAACTCAATTCGTCAGTGAAGTAAACATTGCTGATGCTGTTCCCCATTCAATCAAAGACTCTAATCACAGTGAAAACTTGAATTCGCCTCAGAGACTATCATATAGTGAGATGATGGAGTATGCCATACCCGTTGACAGCGTTTCGGGTCTTATTTATTCTCCCAATCGTTTGTCAGGCAAAGACACCTCACCATTTGTAGCTAAAGTTTTGGAGCCACAATCTCCAGAGAGCTTTTCAACCAGTGAAGCTTCAGAAGCAAGTAATGTGAAGGAATTGGATAAGGAGACAAGACCACAATATGACGATTATGCATCAGAGACATCAGAGTCTCGCACTGATAGCTTTGAGAGAATTTCTGGAGCATTTGAGAACTCCCATACATCACCTGAAGTCACCTCAGCATACAATTCAACACGTATTAAGAGTATGGAGCGGGTTGAAAGTCTAGAGTCTCTGCATAGGTACTGTTCTGTAATGTAATTGTGTTGCCGGCTTGCCGCTGTTGTTATATTTAAGAGGTTTTGTACTTCAATGTGATTTAATTAATCTGATACCTGACAGTTTATCCAGAGGTACTGGATCGGATGACGATGAAGATGATTTAATCAGTGATGAGAAAATAATGGGATGGGCCAAGGTATGTTATACAAAATGTACAAGTCATTTAAAAGGTTCAATTGAAGCTTAGCCTGTAAGATGCCATCTAAACTAATATTAGATTTTTTTTTTTCCCTTTCTCTTGACAGGCAAACAATAACGAATCATTACAGATTGTTTGTGGTTACCATTCTCTCCCAGTACCTCCACGTGGAGGAGAGATCGTTTTTCACCCTCTTGAGCATTTACAACCAATAAAGTACTGCCGGCCTGAATTGTCGCAGTTGGGCTTAGACAATGTCCAGCATTCCTTGCTTGACAAAAATGAGGTAACTAAGTTGTGTATGGAGATTAACGTTTTATTACCCTTCAAATTCCTTGTTATGACTTATGAGTCCTTTTTTTTATTGAGAAGGTTTATTCACGCCTGGCAGCTGCTGAAGAAGCTTTTGCACTATCAATATGGACCACGGCAACTGTATGCCGAGTCTTATCATTAGAAACTGTAATGGATCCTTAACCAATTTGATTGAATATTTTATGTTTTATGTGCTATTTTTTATTGCCTTAGTTTCTTTTATTTTTCCTGGTTCTAAATATCTTTCATTAAAGAATCTTCTGTAATTTATCTTCCAGGTGTTATCTCTTTTTGCTGGAGCATTGCTGGAGAAACAGTTGGTTGTAATGTGTCCAAATTTGGTATGTTGAACTATTTGAAGAACAGATTCCTTTTGGTTTAGGATATTATAATTTAATTAATTTATGTCAAGTGCAGGGTGTTTTGACGGCCGTTGTATTATCGGTTATACCAATGATCCGACCGTTTGAGTGGCAGAGCTTACTCCTTCCAGTGAGTGTATTCCTGATATCCTTCATAATTTTAACACATAATACTTTGATTTAATAACAAAGGATTGTGAAATTCATATTTCCTTGTTATAAATGTTATTGACTCGCTCTTCCATTTTATATAATGTTTTTTGTTCTCTCTTTTTGTGGCCACTGTAATTATGAAAATTATATAAAAAAAATGATGAAGATGCTGCCAAAGTCTTCATGTTCTTGATATTGACAGCACCAACTGACAATTTGCATGTACTTCTTATATGTTTAGGTTTTGCCAAATAAAATGCTTGATCTCCTTGATGCTCCTGTACCTTATATTGTGAGTTTTAGACAAAAAATGTTATCTACGTTCTTCTTATATTTTTGTTTGAATCACTTTTTGTGCTTATTCATCAGCAATACTTAAAAACCAACTATTTGATAGGTTGGGGTACAGCAGAAGTCATCTGACCTTAAGGTGAAAACTGCCAATGTTATACGGATTGATGTCCTCAAGAATCAGGTAAGCAGATAAAATTTTCTGTCTTTGTAGAAAATATTAAATAGGGTCTACCAATTCAGGTTATTTAATTATCATTTTTATTATTATTTTAGGTTAAGGCATGCTCATTTCCTCAATTGCCGCGCTATAAAGAACTCGTTGCTGAGTTAAGTCCAATTTATGCCAGACTGGCATGCGAAAACACTGTAGCCCAAAGGCATCCCGTTTATAGATGCAATGAAATGCAGGTACTAAATTATGGATATTTTTGTGGTCTTTTAAACTAAAAATTCTAGAAATCCAACTTGAGCAATATTTTCATGTAAAATGCATTTTGCTAAATAACTATTGTGAATGCTATACAGGCAGAAGCTGCTGAGCAGTTTTTAGGTGTCATGAGGCATTACTTGGAGTCACTTTGTTCAGAAATGCGGTCGCATACCATTACCAATGTACAGTCTACTAATGACAGGGTTAGTTAAATAGTATATTTTTAGTTATAATTGATTATATAGTTTTGTTGACTTAAAATGCCTGATTTCTGTTATTTTGCCTATTCGTTGGTTTAACTTGCTGTTTATCAGGTGTCACTTCTGCTCAAGGACAGTTTTGTTGATTCGTTCCCTGTCAAGGATCGATCATTCATCAAGGTACATTCTTATTTTACATTTTCAGTTCTCGATACTTTTCTAATATTACCCCTAGTTCCTAACTCAGTTCAATTTGATGCTGTTCCCAGTTATTTATAGACACGCAGCTATTTTCTGTACTATCAGACTCCCGGCTTGCCTTGTATGAAGCTGAACAGGCATGAAAAAAGTGGCAAGACACAAAGAAAAGATAGAAAGATGTAGTACCTGTGATCTGGCTAATAGTTGTGTTGTCCGAAAACATAAACTTACATGAAGCGCCACTGGAGTTGAGATAGTGCATGCCATGATGAAGCACCAGCTAAGAGTTTTGATAATAAGATGGAAGATCTCTCCAATGTGTGTGGCGAGGTGCATCCCGACCTTTTAAAATGGGATGTCACGCTTTTCAAAGGATTACCTGTGTGACTTGGTTGTTTTGTATGAGCTTTACATTGGGTTTGAGTTTTCCTTTCTTGAAGTCCATAATGTGATAGAGAGTATACAGGGATGTGGTTAGGAAGAACAATAAAAGGAAGTTGTAAATTATTTGTGTTTGAAATGCAAAGATCAATTATCGAAAGGACAAATTGTCATCTTATGAACTATCTTTAAAACCATGTCTATTGTGAGTATGCAATTAGTACCAACTCCTAGGACGAGGATGCAAAACCCACCATCTCTTTTGCTTTTATTTTCCCCCTCCCTGTAAGGCTGTAACTGTAAGTACAGCTGTCAGCAATGTGTTATGAAAGTGACATCTTTCTATTTTCTAAATCATGGAATATGATAAGAAACTATATTCAATGAGATCAATATTTCTAAATCATAGAATACATCGATACATTTGTCATCTGATAAGAAACTTAATTATAATTTAACTTGTACTAAATAAAATAATTCCGACAACTATATTTAATTTCTAAATCATGGAATATGCCTAAAATTATTTCTTCTTAAATGACGCTCTGTTGGTTCAAATTCAAATTGGCAGGAGCTTCATTCCGAATCCAAGACTTGACTCTATAGTCTACTATATCCCCAATGTAGTCAAAGACTCCAAACCCCAAAAGTCGATTCATCACAGAATCATCAAACTTCACCCGGGTGGCCAGGTCAATCAAGATCGAACTATCAAAGAAGATCTAAAATGCCTCTCTTCCTCCTCTCTCTCTTACTCATCACTCCTCCCCTCTGGAGTCGTAGATCCGTATCCTCTGGAGAGCGCGTTCAGATCTTCAGACTGCAGAGCTCTCAGTGTGGGCCGTCCGATCTAAATGGACGGACAGATGGAAATTTTGATGTTTTCTTGTTTCAGTAATTATGCTTGACTTCTCAGATTAAATCAGACGGCTCGCATCAGAAAACGTCCACGGGATACGAGTCCATGTCAAAACGAAAACCTGCAATTTTTAATTACAAGATAGGGCTCCTTCCATCTCATATTCTCATTCGTAGAAGAACTTCAAACCAAGCTCAGGCCAAAGCGTTCATACCAAAACCCTTAAGCTGATGCCTGATGAATTCCCTTTCCTCATGTCCTCTTTGCAATTTCTATCCCAATTTTAGACCCAAACCCAGCATTCGACGAGATGTGCGACCACCAATCTGCACCGGAGAAGAGGCAAATTTGAAATGGACAAATCTGAAGCGGAACCTGACACCAGAGGAAAGGATAGCCATTTCTCGGCTCCCTAAAACAATGGCTGACAGATGCAAGGCACTAATGAAGAAACTAATATGCTTCTCTAGCCCGGACGAAAACCTTCATCTTTTATTAGCTGCTTGGGTTAAAACCTTGAAACCATCAAGAGCTGATTGGTTAGCTGTTTTGAAAGAAATGAAGAGAATAGAACACCCTCTCTACATTGAGGTCAGTTCTTTTCTATTTAGTTATTTGTGTGGTCTAGTTTTGTGAATTTATGCTTTTCATCTTATACCTGGCACTAATTTCCAATTTCCAGCATAATTTCAAATATGTCTGTAATTCTGTATAATATTGTAAATTACTAAACTTCCCCAAAAATTTTGACATCAACTCGACTTGTTTAATAGCTGGTGCACAAATTGGAAACCAATATCTCAAAATTCTTTGGCTTGATTTCATTTCAAGATGGCTCCTAGTGCTAGGGGCAGAACTGTCATATATTGAAAGAGTATAATCTATGAACTGGCTAGTCTGTCAATTGGGGTCTGCAATGTTGCAATATCAGCTACAAGGAAAGATTTTTAGATACCATGTTAATTTGCAAAAAAATACACGAGGTAAAATTAATTTTTGACTGGCTGATGCAGTTCTTATTTTCTGATAGGTATATGAATATGCATTATTGGAAGATACTTTTGAAGCCAATGTACGTGACTTTACCAAATTGATCCACACATTTGGAAAACAAAACGATTTACATAGAGCTGAGGGAACTCTAGATAACATGAAAAGGAGAGGCTTCCCATTGGACCTGGTAACCCTAACTACTCTAATTGACATGTACAGCAAGGCTGGTGACCTCAAACATGCAAAAGAAATATTTGATGAAATTAAGTTACTTGGTATAGATTATGATAAAAGAGCATTTGGTTCAATGGTAATGGCATACATACGTGCTGATATGTTGGAAGAAGCGGAAAGTTTAATTAAAGAATCAGAGGCTCGAGAGATATATACTGGCACTGAAGTTTACAAAGCATTGCTAAGAGCTTACTCCAATAAAGGTGATTCTAAGGGTGCACAGAGAGTGTTTGATTCTATACAATTTGCCAGGGTTGTACCTGATTCTAGGATCTGTGCTCTTCTAGTGAATGCTTATTGTTTAGCGGGGCAAACTACTGAGGCTCGGTGTGTAATAGAGAACATGAGGAAAGCTGGTCTGAGGCCTTGTGAGAGATGCATCACTTTAGTAATAGATGCTTATGAGAAGGATAATAGGCTTGACAAGGCATTGGATTTTCTTGCAGAGATGGAGACTGATGGAATTGCCATTTCTGAAGATACATTAGGAGTTCTGCAAGGATGGTTTGATAAAATTGGCGTGAAAGAAGAAATGGATGAGATTCTGAAAGAAGTCTCCCTGTTAAAGGGTTGAGATGATTGTAAAAGAAATGGTAATTAATGGTATCTGATATCTGATTCCTAACTCATTCAATTCGATGTTGTTCCCAGTTATTTATAGACACACAGCTGTTTTCTGTACTATCAGACTCCTGGTTTGCCTTGCATGAAGCTGAACAGGCATGAAAAAAGTGGCAAGACACAGAGAAGAGATAGAAAAGAAATAGTACCTGTGATCTGGCTAATAGTTGTGTTGTCCGAAAACATGAACTTACATGAAGCGCCACTGAAGTTAAGATCGTGCATACTATGATGAAGCACCAGCTAAGAGTTCTGATAATAAGATGGAATGGAAATCTCTCCAATGTGTTATGTGTAGCGAGGTGCATTCCGACCTTTTTAAATGGGATGTCACGCTTTTCAAAGTATTACTTGTGTGACTTGGGTTGTTTTGTTTTGTATGAGCTTTACATTGGGTTTGAGTTTTACTTTCTTGAACTCCATAATGTGATAGAGAGTATACAGGGATGTAGCTGGGAAGCACAATAAAAGGAAGTTGTAAATTGTACCTATTTGAGTGTTTGAAATGCAAAGATCAACTATCAAAATCTGTCTACCTTATCACTACGTTATACTGCATCTATCTTGTGAACTATTTCAAAACCATGTCTATTACAAGGATGCGACTACAATTACTACCAACTCCTAGGACCACGATGCAAAACCACACTCTCCTTTGCTTTTTTCTTTTTTCCACTTTCCTATTAAGACAGTTGTCAGGAGAAAAAATGGGTTATGAAATTATGAAAGGGACATCTTTCTATTTTCCGAAATACATTTGTCATCTGATAAGTAGCTTAATTTCTAATCTATCTATTACTAAATAAAATAATTTCGGCAACAGCAATATTCTATGGAATATGCCTAAAATCAGATCGTCTGAACTTATGCCCTTTTTATTTAGGAAACACTTATGTTATAGGAAAAATGCATGCTCTGTTGACTGTTGTCTGTTGGTAAAACTAAAGGAGCTTAATCCCAAGACCCACGGAACCTGAAGTCAAAACCAAGTCATCACAGAGACACACAGGCATCAGATCTTCTCCCAAGTCCCAAAGACCAACTTCCAACTCAATGCCTGTCTTCCTCCTTTACCTCCTGTCTCTCTTACTCCTCTTCCCTCCTCTCCTCTCCGCCTTAACCCCATCTCCTCAACCCAGCCACCTTCTCCGTCCCTCCTCCCACTCACACTCCCTCTCCTCCTCTTCCCCTCAACAATACCTCGACCCCACATTCCCTTCCCTTCTCCTCCCTTCCACTCCTCCTACCTTCTCCCTTCCCCTTTTCTCCCACTCCTTCGCCTACACCTACAACCTCCCTCCCTTCACCTCCTCTTACTCCCCTCCTTCCTCCCCCTGGTCCCGTGCCGTTCTCCACCTCTCCGTCTCCTGCGCTGGCGACCAATACGACCGCATTGCCGCTGTCTGGCTCGATCGTGTTGAGCTCCTACGTACCAGCACCGCCGAGCCGACTGAGGCTGGTGTGTTCTGGTCTGTGCGAAAAGAGGTTACGCGGTATAAGTCTCTATTGAATAATCCACCAAATGGCACCGTTTCAGTGATGCTTGAGAATATTGTAGATGATACTTTCACTGGTGTGTACCATGTCAATGTTTCCCTTGATTTTTATTTATCTGAGGAGGATGAGAGCCTGGAAAGTAAGAAACCGGCTGATATGATCATTCCTATTGCTGAAGAGAAGGCTGATACTGGGTTCTGGTTCCGGATCCAAAATGGATCTCATATGCGATTTACTCAGTTTGGCATTCCGTCGAACACCTTCAGGGCAGTTCTCGAAATCTTTGTTTCTTTTCATGGGAATGATGAGTTTTGGTACACAAACCCTCCTGATTCATACATTAAGAAGAATAATCTTACCACTTGTAGAGGTAATGCTGCTTTCCGTCAGGTCTTTGTGACTGTTGATGGTTACTATGCGGGATCAATCGTGCCATTCCCAGTGGTATTCACTGGTGGAATAAACCCCTTGTGGTGGGCTCCAGTTGTTGCACTTGGGGCTTTTAATTTGCCAACGTATACCTTAGAATTAACTCCATTCCTTGGTATTTTGTTAGATAGAAAGTCGCATGAGATAGGTGTAGGTGTAACTGATGGCATTTCATTTTGGTTGATAGATGCCAATTTACATATCTGGCTGGACCCCAATTCAGATATAACTAGTGCTAAGGTTGTGAATCAAGTCAAGGAAACCTCCATTTCTCGTGACTACTCATCTCAATCACTAAATGGCACGTTTGAGATTAAAGCAGGACGAACATCATATTTTTCTGGCTGGGTAAATTCATCATTTGGAAACCTCACAACTTACGTTAGTAATGAAATTGAGTTCAATAGCTTAGTCAAATTCACAAATAATGGGAACAACAAGTATGTATTGATGAACACAAATCAAAATAGATTAGTGAAAATATCATCGGGAGAGCAAGGAGATGGCATAATTTCTCAGGAGACTTACGAGAGCAAGTACCCGATTCAGGTTATAACAAAAACTGTACCAGGGGAGAATGATACCTACACATTAATAACAAGCCTCTCACATTCATTGTATGAAAAACAGCATTGTGAGTCTGGTAATGAAGTTCATGCAAGCTATCTAATCGATAAGCAGGAGGCAGATGGGTGGATGCTGGCACAGGATCACTCAGTGCTTTCTGGTTCTGCCAGTACATGGCAAAGGTATGAATATGGCGATGAGGATTCAGTGTATAGCCGAGTTGTACAGGTTAAGGATGGGGTGATCCTGAGTGATAATGTAACCGAGGGTTCTGCCTTGAGGCATTTTTCCTGGTGATTTTATTTCCTTGGTAGAGTTTTCTGGCGAGTTTTTTCTTTTAAATCTGTAATTTGTTGAGCCTGAGACTCGTCCAGAAACATGAACTTTAGTTTACGTGTATATTAGTACTATACTTTGATCTCTGTAAAAATAAGTTGAATCTCCTTACAGCAACAAGTCTGGCTATTGTCCATACTCCAGATTCTACGATGAGTTATGATGACAGTAGCACCCATCATTTGGGGTAATCTTGTTAAACTGTTACAATATAGTTCTGACATTATGTTTTTTGGGAATAGAAACCTCGTTTTATCAGAAGCCTCTTCGATACAATGGCCTTGATGGTTTCGTAAGTTGCTTTTATATTAAATTGAAAAGGACAAATTCTGATTTATCTTGTCTTATTTAATTTGCACACTGCCGTGTATTTAAACGTCCTTGGCTCAATCAATTCTACATGTATTTGAAAGAAGCCAACTTTTCTCTGTATATATATATTTTTTTCCCTTTTAGTCTTAAGAAGTAATATTGATGTTAGACTGTTAGTCGTTTATGCCTCATGGTTGCTTTTTTATTCGAGCCTCTCCATTTATATTACTCTGAAAATAGAATGAATCCGTCCGTGTAGGCAATTTGAAACAATCAACCATTATAAGAACGTTTCAATGACCTTTGCCCTTAGCAAACAAACAGTACGCAACTTCAAGCTCTAAAGACGAGCCAGTTGTTCCCTTTTTTTTTCCCTTTTTCTTTTTTTGGTATTTGCTAATCCTAGTACACACTTTTTTTTAGCAACATCTGTTAAACTAAACAACTCAAAAAGATTAGCATAGGAAATAGAAATGTCGAATATGTGACAAACAAAGAACAATATATTTAGCTCTAAATGAAATGCCATCAAAATATAAAATGGCACTAGAAAGCTAACAAGGCCCCATTTGGGACAACAGGCTGCAATTTCAAAACCATACTAGGCCTTATCTATTATACCAAATAACTACAGTAAAATGAAATTAACAATGAAAAATCATTCAGCTCATATATGAAATCAATATACAAGATAGCAACTAGAGGATGACCTACTTTCTTTTCTTTTATATAAAAAGTAAAGATGACTAAAAAAAGGGAGCCTGCATTTGGCTCATCGTGTCCGCCCATCACGGTTGAGAGTCTCCCAGCTAATCTCCTGGCCACAGTCAGTACAAGTGGTGCTACACCCAGCCTTTGTTGCACAACTACGCAACATAAGCAAGTGAGCCAGGTTACTGCACTTCCTTTGGGTAGCCACACGATTTTTCGGATTTGAAGTGTTAGCCAAGCCAGTCTTTGGTTGGTGAGGTTGGCTGTTGCTTAACCTGCTACTCTTGACTTGTGGGGCTGCGTGACTGTTGCTCTCAGGTCCCAACAAACTGTTGCTGTTGTTGTTGGCGGCAACAGTGGCAGCAGAAGTAGAAGAGGTTGTAGTTTGTTTTCTTTCAGTATTATAGTCCTCATAAACTGCTGTGCGGTGCACTTCCTCCCATTCGAGCGATCTTTGGTAATTCAACCAAGCCATTTCTTGCTCTTCTTTTGTCAGCTTCTCTGCTTCATTTTCTTGCAAAAGTGTTTCATGTTCATGATAGTTGACAATCCAGCTGAAACACCCATTTAAAACAACGGGAAATTAGCCAGTATTTTCAAAAAATATAACACCAGACATAAAAACTAACACAAATATATCAACAATCTCGCCTCGTCCTGTGGCAACTACCCTTTTTCTCCCCAACCCGAATTTGACTTGAACCAAGCCCAGCCGAAGTCAGCTTGAGGATAAGTTCCTAAAAACCCTTGTGAGGGCTTTTAGTTTAGTTCAACTAGAAGGGAACTAAAGCCAGCACACATTTTGTTGGGCTTGGCTTGACTTGAGTTTAGCTGGTCAGATATGATATCAGTTAAATAGAGAAAACGAAAAATACCGGATACCAAACCACAGGTAATAAGAGAAAAATGGCTGGTAATAAGGTCATAATGCCCACAAATATTACCATGGCTGATGTCTGTTGAGTAAATTCAGCATGATCCCATCTGAGCTACCAGAGCCATGAGTGGCAACGGATTTATTCTGCTTCAAAGGTCCTGCTTGGCCAGCAATGTCATGACTAGATGAGGCAATCAAATGTTTGCTCTGCTCTAATAGTTCTTCATCTCCAAAGTCAAAGAGATGTAACATTTCCTCCTTAGACATGGTCCTAAATATTTGCTGCTTGTCAACAACCCTTGCAGCTAGCCCTTCCTTTGTTACCTGTTCATGCAATGAATAAAAATTAGATCAAACTATTGGCAAGTACATACCGTTCACTTTAGATAGGTACCTCACCATGTCACTCATTATTCCTTAGGGTTATTCTTATGCAAATAACACTGTAGAATTTTACTTTACTAAATTAGCCAAGTAACTCGGCGAGGCATCTATCTAAAATTCAACAGTGTACATCACTAATTTAATTTTAATATGAACATAAATTGCTCATTTAATATTGAATGCAACCCAATTCAACTTAGAAACTACACATAAATGAATTCATGTTTCCAAAAAGTAGGTAGCCCGTGAATCTGGAATTTGGCATTACAGAAAAGAAGTCCCACAATATTAGGTAGATATGAGTTCATAAGAACTAGGATCCAGGCCTCTTTAGCTGAATAAGATAATGAGCCCTCTGAGTAGTTTGGACAGATATGGCAGGATTTGGTTCAGATATGTATCCCAAATCCTTCAGTTATAACAATAAATTACCAAAAGTTACCCAATTCGTCAGTTACCTTATCACTATCAGATATGTATTGTATGCTTATCCTGTGTCCATCCATACCAAATGCATATCCAACAAAGGCATAGTAGCCCAAATAGCATATTTGTGTAGGAGGTTTGGATGAGGAGAAATGGCTTATTGCAATTATGGAAAATTATGTTCTGGTGAAAAAAAACTTGTGAGGAAATTGGAAGTAGAAGCCAAAAAAGGGGGCTTAATTGGAGAATCCCATTGAAGGTCTCTTCAGGTTTCTGCTTGTTTCTATCTTTCTTTCTTTTTTTCTTTTTCTTTTCTTTTATTTACTTTAATTTATTTCAGTTATCCCAGTTTATTGGTCATTTATTTGGAGGAAGTGGCGAGCTTGCTGGTTGCAGACTTGCAGCAGCTTGGACCCGGCAAGGAGGGAGAACATTTAGAGTAACAGATGACTGGTGCGGGGTGCACGGTATTTGCATGGTATATTACTACGTGGGTATCTAAAGCTTCTGATTTCACAGGGCCTGTTCTTGGATCTACTTAAAGGGTTAATAGGATGCTGGTCATTTTATGGCACCTTTGATTGTATTACATTACCAGTAATGAGCTACATCAGTTCAGTAGCTGATGCCAGGGGTATAATGGGTCTAGATGTTTTCCCAGTAATGTTTTAGCTGTCTATGTATGAGCTATGAGCCTAAGACACTTTCAGATTCTTTTTGAAATTGGTTACGAGCCCAATTACCCAAACAGAAGTAGTTAGGGTTCAGTTTGTCCTTATTTAGTAGAGTATCTCTTTTCATCACATAAATTTAGTTTGCTTCTAGCGAATACCTAAATAGTTTTGGATGACAAGTGGCAAAGATGAAAAAAGTAAAGAGGTTTTCAATGTAAATGTAAAAAAAAAAAAAAAAAAATTGTTGTAAAACAAACGAGACTCCCTTTTCATTATTTTTTATGATCTCTATATAGGTTTTCATTTTGTTACTGTGATATCTTATGCAAGCATCTGGCTTGATTGGATCAAACACCACGCACATGATCATTATATAGTACTTGCTACTTACTAGCACTTGTACAAGTCAGATATGCACATATAGGACAATAATTCCATACCTGTCGTTTGTATATTTTTTCTTCCATGGTACCATGTGCCAACAACCGATAAGCATACACAGGTCTCTTCTGGCCATACCTGAACAGGTACAAAACATATTCAAAGCTATCAAATGTAATGCAAGAAATCAAAACATAAGAGCTGGAAAGAAAAGAAGTGCTTGCCTCCAGACTCGGTAAATAGCCTGCAAGTCATAAGTCGGATTCCATGATCCATCGACCAGAATAACACGATTAGCTGCATGGAGGTTAATTCCTAGAGAGCCAGCACGAGTAGAAATTAACACACATTTAACTCTTCTATTCAAAGGATCATTGAACTTTTCCACAAGGTTCTGCCTCTCTGAAGCAAGTGTAGTTCCATCTATCCTGTCCAGGTTTCATCGCATAGATTATTAATTTCATGGAAAATAATAATAGGCACATGAATACTAGTTAATACTTCATATAAGCAAATAATTAATGTACCTGAACCAATCCTTTCCTTGCTTCCAAAACTTGCCTTCACTTCCTTTTCTGGGTATTCTAGACAGATAGTACTCTATTAGATCTAAAGTCGGTAAACTCTGACTAAATATCAGAGACTTTTCTCCTAAGCCAGAGCTCATGGAAAGAATATCAAGAAGCAACACCATTTTTCCACTAAAATCAGGTTCCTGGAACGTTTTCTCGTCTAAAAGATTCTCCCACCATTTTTCCTAATGAATATGAAAAGCTGTGTTTTTAGTGCTAAGGTAATTCTGACAGGCAGTATAATATAAAACAGCAAAAAAAAAAAAAAAGCTTTAGGAGTTACCAATGAAACAAAGAAGAGAGAAATGAATTGGCTAATGCAAGAAAAATGAATACCTCTGTCTCAGGTAAGTCATTGCTTATCTTCATCTTCTGTTTTTCTGAGTACATAGCAATAGAGTGATTATGCCATTCTTGTATGGATTCAAGAAGTATCAAATTATTTGACCAAATATAAAATTCCAAACTTAAGTTTACAATAATAATACCTCCAGCAAACAAGTACTTTTCAAGGTTGTCGTCACTTGAACTGTCATCATCAAGGAAATTTTCCCCATCCCGTTTAGAACTTTTGTTCTCTTTAGGCATTTTAAGCAGCCCAGGATGGTTCCAAATCTAAGGAAATGTAGTGTCAGTAAAAAGAATAAGAAGTTACTATTAGAAAATATTCCCCAATTGTTTCTCCTTGGAAATTTTGAGCAGCCCAGGATGATTCCAAATATAAGGAAATGCAATGTCAGAAAAAAGAACAAGTTACTATTAGAAAGTTTGTTTCCGTTTAGCACAAATATCATCAAAATTACCTGAGCCAAGGTTGTATAGCCAGCAAAGAAGCAAGCTGCTCTCCTATCAGAGGAACTGCTTCCTGCATACCCATGGACATCTAGAAACTTCCGATAAAGTCTTCTTTGAAGTTGAGAAAGCTTCACTGTGATGACAAAAACAGTTTTTGGGGGCAGATCCTTCTTTACAACATTCATGTCCATTCTCTGAACAAATCCTTTTAGTTGTTCATACAATATATGTGACCTTTGGTTCATGACCTTTACATCATCTGCTGTAGAATTAGCATGCTGTCCATTCTCTATAGGGTTTTGGAACCTGACATATGTTGACAATATGAAACATAGAAGGTAATCAAGCATTGAATGTTGTTTTAGGATGTTAACTCTAACCTGTTACGGAATTCATGACTACTCCCAAGATAGCCCTCCCTCACAAAATCAACCATCTGTGTACCCAACAAAACAACAAAGAAGGTAAACCTGTTAACTAACAGTGTTATATATACACAGATGAAGCGATACAGGAAGTTCCATTACTTACACAATAATACTCCATGAGATTATTTTGCAATGGTGAGCCGGTTAAAGCAATCCGTCTTTTGGTCTTTACTTGTTTTAAAGCTTGTGTAGTTTCAGCCATTCTATTCTTTATCAAGTGGGCCTCATCACAAACTAGAATATCAGCTCCATTCTAGCATAAGAAGAAAAAGAAATTATTGAATGGCATATGCTAAAGCATTTGAAGGAATGCCACCTAAATCATAGACTAGCATTCACAACGCAAAATGAAATTCACCTGGAGGATATCAAATATCTGAATAGCAATATCCCTGTCCCTGACACTCTTCCCTAGAAGCAATTTTCTAAATTGGACATAGCCTATGAGAAAGACTCCACCTTTGGCTCGCCATTTAGACAGTATATACAGCCGTTTCTTCACACTAACAGGAGTGTAACACAAAAAAATTAACAAAAACAGAGAGATGCAACAAATAGGAAACCAGGTAATTGAAAAAAAAAATGCTCATTACTTGGGAATTTGTTCCAACAAGAACACTCGCAGGGGCTTTACTTCTGTTGGCTGCCACTTTGCAAATTCATTCTTCCAGTTATGTAAAACATTGACTGGGGTAACAATAAGTGCCCTGCGAAGACCTAAATCAATGCTCCTCATTACAGTATATAGAAATGCAATAACCTACAAAAAGATTGTATTATTATCATCCTGAAGAAAACCTTTTGTACAATAAATCATTTACTTTAGCAGAATGAACAAATAACAAGCTTGAAGCCAGACCTGAAAAGTTTTCCCAAGCCCCATAGTATGGGCCAAAATGCATCCAAGACCTTTATCTCCAGATTTTACCTTTTTCACAGACTGAATTACGTTCTCCCACATGAATCTTATGCCAGAAAGCTACAAAGCACAGCATCCAATTCAGAAATTTAGATGCCTTTATCACATAAAAATTTCAAAAAAGAACATCACATTTTTCAAGAACTAGAGACAAACAACATTGCAAAATGAAAGTAAGGTAAGAAGGAATACTTGATGGGGTTTTAACTTCACAGAAATACTGTTTGGAATCCTCACTGCGACCTCATCTACCTCTCTCGCTATGTTGATAATGTAGCCTTCTTTCAGATCCTCCATAACCACTGAAGCAGCAGCAGGGGAAGTTGAAGAAATCATACTTGACCATTTGTTGGCAGATTCTTGCATTGATTTCAGATGTTCTTGTCTAGCCTACAAAAATATAATTCGTCTTCCTAAGCTTAAAAGTTTCCACATAAATATAAGAAGGATTATGTTGCAAGTCGCACAGAAGCAAAACCTTCTCTTGGGCCATGCTACTCTTTGTTTCTTCTGCAAGTTCTGCATCATCAATAATTCTTCTAATTCTCTTCTTTCGTCTTCTCTTGCTGGTAGGTAGAACCAAACATGCAGACATCAAGGAAAAAGAGGTCAATTCAATTTTCTTTTTCTACTTTCTTGGCCAATGCGCCTAGTATTTATTGCACATGCGATTAACAAGATTTTGGAATCACATGTGCAAGCTACACCCAGCCATTGGTCATTCCAGTACAGAAAAGGTATGTAGCGTCTGTCATTTTGATAATTTGCTCATCTTGTTATTACAGCAAACATACAGTGAACATAGATTGAATCAATTTTTGCCAGAAGTGAATCTCACGTCCCATTCATTAATTGTTGTAGAAATTGCTACTTGAGATGAATATCTATCCTGATTTTTCAATCAGTTTTCCTCATTTGCCTCAGTTTGAAACAAAGTATAGAATAAATTATGCAAAATAGAATTTTCAAATTAAATTAAGATATTCAATTGCTCACGTAATGTTGGAAATGAAAAAATAACAGAAAAATATTCAACACACCGATTAACAACTCCATTTTCTGCTTCAGAATGATCTGAACCGCTCTCAGATATAGAAGGTTCAGGAGTACTAACAAGGGCCTTCTCATATTGAGATATTGAATTCTCTAATAAACTTGGTAAGCAACAACAGCATTGCCAGGTTGTTGCAGTAGTAGCATCGGACAAGCATTCCTCACCGAGGTTCCTACCAATGCAAGATTTGCAAAATTGCATGGTGCATGATCCACAACTGACAAGCTCTTCACTCTTACAGCACCACTTGCAGTAACCACTCCTATCAGCACCCTGCATACACACTTTTACTTTTAACTCATAACAATTATGCAGGTTTAATACTCTAATTCAATAGGGGGTGGAAATAGATCTCCCCCAGTGGCGGAGCCTATATATTTTGTAATGGAATTCAATAAATTTGTGACATTAACATACAGAAAATTTGTTAACAATATATCAGTTTTCTTCATTTCTTTTTTGTTTAGAACAATATAATTTCATAATAATTCATGCACCCTACTTTTTACAAAGGTTGCTCTTTACATAGATTTTTACTAGGCATTGCCACTTTGAGATTTTAGTGCATAGGAAATATACATTTTCCCAATAATCAGCATGCACGTACTATTGAAGTTCTTTTCTGCATTGCTTCTATTGTGACCTAAGGCCAGATGTTAGTTATCATAATACACTTAATCCGAATTGAAGAGCAGCAAATTTTGTAACATTTTCAATGCATTAGTTTTCCACAATTCCTTGAATAAAATAAAGGAAAATGAAGAATTTAGGCAAGAAGAAAATACAGTCAGTTCACAAAAAGATCGAAAATCTCCGTAGGAAGTACAAGTGCCCATTCATTTTCCCTCAATCTCATAAAGTTTTCTTCAAAATTGCAACAGCAAATTTATAAATTCCATCTTTTACCAAAAGAACTGAAAGCTACTATAATAAATTTTTTCGCTCTTATTGTATAATGTGATTAGAGTCACTTCTTCATTAGAATCAAAACTCTGATCAACAAGAAAAAGCTTCAAAGCTTTCTAATTGTTTTTCTCTAACTGCATTAGAACAAGGATCAGATAAAGACTGAAAAGATATAGAAGTTGAGAATAGGTTTTGGCATGACGTGCTCTTCCTGGAAATGGGTTTTGTCCTTGTTCAATCTCATTCAATGTTTCTTGGAATTTAAAAATGACTAACTTTACCCTATAAAACCTTTATAACAATATGCATATAAATCGAATAGTGTTTAACAGTGGAATTGATACAAGTAATTTAACGTTCTGCTCCAGGATCGAAAATTGGAGGGGAGAGGAAGGGAGGTAAGGTGAAGCTTAACCCTTAACTTGCTCCAGAACTTTAATAGAAACAAAGTAAAGGAATGATTTCATCTTCTTTTCGTTGATTATGTCCCCACAAAATTGAGGTGTAAAAATTTCCATTCCTCTCCAACCTTGCCCTCCCCTTACCTTCCTTTTATGAAGTTCTGGAGCAGAGCCTAAGGAGTGCCAATTTTGAGTTCCCGTAAGAAAATTTATTTTGTAATTGTCTTTTATGTGTTGGCAGCATAATTAGAAAAAGTAATGGGGGGCATTGACCCCCATGCAATCAACCTAAATCAGCCTATGATCTCGCATAATGGGACGGACAAAACCTGACCTGACACGGTAAAAAAAATCCCAAACCAATCCTGTAAACCGAGGATTAATTTCCATGTGCAGATTTTGACTCAGGTCGGTCAAGGAAACACAAATTGCCAGTCTTAAACTCTTAGAAGAGGGTGCCACTCATAAACAAACCTCAAGACGTATCTTCTCTGCAAGGGTGAATTTACATGATGCACAGACGATAACAGCCAGCAGAGGATGCCGGTGAACCTCGGAAGATTTCTTCAATGCCTCAGAACAGACAGTGCAGCTGAAACTTCTAGACTGACTCCTTTCAGTAAAAATAGGAGTATCGAGATCTATCACGTCAATAGCTTTTTTCACTGGAGAATTCAACTTTGAACCCAACACCTTCACTTCATCATCACTGCTATCTGTCATCTCAGCCTTGTGTTTTTTGTTGTCCAATTCAGATTCATCTTCTTCACGAGCTCGCTTGGAGGTACTGTGCTCTTTCAAGCTGTTAGTGGCATCGGCTTCACCATTTTCTAATCGAGTATCATCAGGAGTTGTGTCATAATAGCCATTTGTGGAGTCTGAGATCAGAGTAGGTTGCTGGGCAAAAGCAAAATTTTGTTGTATTAATAACTCAACAAGTTGTACATCTTCTAAGCAGCCATTTCAAATAAAGTAACAAGTACTTACAAGTCGCTTCTTCCTTGTTCTTTCTTGCTTCAAGTGGCGTTGCATTCTCTTTATTCTATTTTCATCATCCTCTTCTCGTACCTTCCAAAAGAAAGGCACCTTGAGTCTTAAGAAATACTTCCGAAATGAGATCCATCTCAAAACAAATGGAAGATTTACCCAAAAAAAAAAAAGTCGTTCACAACTAAATAGAATAAAAGTAAAACTGCAAACCTTTCTGTACTTTCTCTTTTGTTCCTCAGAAAGCTCAAGCTCATTCAGATTTTTAAAATCTGCATCATCAGCCTCAATATCAGCAATCTCTTCAACCTGACCGAAAAATATTACAACAAAAATCAACACAAAAGAAATATCAATTCTGATAAGGTGACAAGCCAACAGGAAACCAAATTTTAGTGCAGTAATGCTGTTCCTTATCATACATTCTTACCTCATCAACACCAGGGAACTTGAGTCCCAAACTAGCAGCTTGTTGTGGCGTACTAGCAAGGTACACAGAGGCCCAGTTGCTACTTCCAAAGCCATTATCTGAACACTTGTTTGATTTGATAAGCTGATTGAATGAATTCCAGCTCGCCTCACAATCATGAGAGGGCTTGTCACTGCTAATAGGCAATTTCCCTGCAAGAAAGCCACTAGCACCTTCTTCTAGAAGCCTGCCATGCTTCCTAGTAAAAAGAAAAGCCCAAAAAAAGAAAGGTAAAGGCAGAAATAAGGTTAGCTAATAGCATAAATAGACTTTCTATAAATAGTAGCATAAATCAACTTTCTATAATAAACAGGAATATAATAATGAAATTTCGCAAACTTAAAAGTCGGCAAACCATTGAAAACCAAAGACCTAGATTAAAATCTTCAAGACTATCCTAATACACTTTCTATGTCACTGCATTTAGACCTCCATACAGTACATCTTTTTTGACATGTTTTGCTAGTGCTCTGATGCTTGTTTCTCCACTTTTTTGGGCCTCTCAAAACATATTATTTTGGATACTGTGAGGAAAGTAAAAGATTTTAGATGGAAGTCTGATTTTGCCCCCTCTACTATCACATTCAGTTCAATCAAGCCTCTCAACTATTTCATATACTTCAATCAGGCCTCTTAACTTTTTTTTTTTTATGTAAACAGCCTTTTCCACATGGTTTTAATTCCACCAAATGCCATTAAATAAGACCTAATAATTAAGAACTTATATTATTTGGAAATGTCAAATTATAATGTTAATTTACTTATAGAATAACTAAACAAAGGACCAAATTCAACAAATTTCAGATGTTTAGCCTAATTAAACCATGCAAAAGTTCAAGAACTAGAATGAACCAATTGCAATAGTTGAAGGGCTTAATTTTCAACCATATAAAATAGTTAAGGGAACATAATACGATTTTTTCACAAACTTTACAACAACACACCCAAAGCATCCACCGACCGAAAGAGAAGCTTATATATGATTTCACTCAATCATCCGAAATTTTGAATAATTGGCAAACCTTCTTACAGGCCGGCAAGATTGGAGAAACTCTTCAGCGGTTTTCACCGATTCGTCGACTTCACCACTAGCTCTAGACCCTACCCAGTGTGCCCTCTTCTTCCACGCTTCAGTCCGGCAACCATCAGGTATCTGACTTTCAATCCATTTATAGAGACTCGGAAGGTCAATCCCAGCCCCATCTAGTTGTTCCTGCAGGTTATTTGCTATTCAGATGGATCTGATGCTTTTTAGATGAACAACATAATCCACAGATTTTTTTTTTAGTCCGACAATCAGAATCTAACCATAAGCATCATACTCTAAATAATAAAAATAAAAGAACTGACTGCTCATACTCAATTCAAGAAATATAATTAAAAAAAAATTACACACCAAAATGCATTTTTACAATTAAAACTACTAATGTTGCATGTCGTTTATGCTGTGAGTTTCAAAATTATTCAGGTGCAACTACTTAAACTCTTTTATTTGAGCAAACAGTGATCTTATATAACAAGAAGTTGAAAACAATACTAACCAGCAAGACAGAACTCCTCGTCTCCAGCTCATCAAGCTCGGCCTCCCATTGCAGTGTAAAGGCTTCCATTTCTTTTGTTACAGCCAGGTCCAACTAAAAAAGGAAGGAAATTAGGACTGTTTTACATACTGATGAATCTAGAACAAAGCTAAAAAAGTAAACAAACCTCGTCTCTGTTGAGGCTTTGAGAGAGCTCAAACCTAACTTCTTTTTCAACCTGTGCAAGTGCCTCTTTCTCAAGTGATTCTTGTGCTTCTGCTGCCTACATGTAAATGGGCCAAAATAAATGATTACTATTTGCTAAACAATATCTTCATGGAAGAGAAAATATGAAAAAAATTTATAAATAAAACCTTGCTCTCAACTTCAATAAATTCAGCAAGAATTTCTTCTACCTCAGCACCAGTTAAAGGCACCTGAAACCAATTCCATCATTATAAAATGGGAATTATATATATGCTGCACATTAATTAAGGGCACAAGGACGCGGCAACACAAACCTCAGCGATAGATTCATCATCTGCATTGTTTGATTGTTCACTACCTGAGTCATCAAGAAACATCTCAAGCGAGTCGCTTCCTTCTTCCTCTTCTTCATGAACTGTTTCTGACTGTACAATGCCATCTTTTGTGCCGTTGATTTCGATTTCCACATCCACACTATCCTTCACTTCCTCTGGTTGAACATTCACTGGATCATCCTTTTTGACATTATAATTTGTTACGAGGCCCCCATGTTGCTCTATTGGAGTGTCAAAATTTTCTATTATGTCGTCAGAAGTATTGTAAGATCCATTTATTGCTGTGTTTCGTTCCTCAGAAAACTGCACTAATGCATCTTCCTTCGGCAACTCATTGTTTTCCATTTTTATTCTAATGTAACACTACATGCAATGAGCTTCCATGGTGATTTCCTTAGTGTGGGTTTAATACCCTCTAAACCTGCAATAGTTCAATAAGCTAAATGTTCAGTTATTGTAGTGGTAATCTACAAAACTATCTAATTTAGACTTAACAATAAAATCCCAACTGATATACAGTAATGAGGCAACACAATAAGGTTGAGATTCAGATAAACTTGATCAATAGCAATATATCAAGCTCAATTATTCAATAACTAATTAGAGTTTAAAAAAATATATTTCAGTTTTGTTCTTGTTCCGCGCAATAATAAGGAGAACAATAATATATTGGTAGTGTGTCGGAGTACCGTACAAAGATCGGTTTCCAGATAACCAATCCAAAAAATGTGAATCAAAGTTGCTCCTTCAAAAAATAGAAGTTAAATTACTCAGTCAAGACTCGAATAACCTAAAATTAAAGTAGAAAAGGTCTTACAAAAATAAAAAGAAATGCGCAATTCAACAATATCAACACATACGATAAACGAGAAATCAGATCTAAAATGGCTTTACTTCAGCAAAAAGCTTCAAAGCTAACAAAATCTAAAAAGAGGTAGCGATCGCATGTGAGTGCCGTGACGAGGGTTTTGCAAAAAAAAAGGAGAGGTGTTTCACCTGAGCAGGAACTCCTTGAAGGAAGCAAAAGTACTTTCTCAGATGTGACCACGGGAGAGAGAGAGATGGCAATTGTGGAGGGACAACAAGAGGGAAAATTCGCGGGATGGAGTGCGAACTCTGTGTCTCTCTCTTCGCTCTCTGTCGGAGCTCTCCCGAATTCGGGTCTAACTAGGTCTCATTTTTGTCTGTTCCAATTCTGTCTTGGTCGCTTTGGAGTGACGAAATGGGAAATCCAACTGTTGTTGTACTGATTCCGCACTTGGTTGAATCAATCGGAGTTTGGTTTGCGACTGGGTTGAGTCCGAATCCAAGTCTCTGCGTTACTGTGTACAGTCTGATACTAGGATTGAGGTCTATATATTGTTGAGAGTTGGAAAGATTTTAGGTGTTAAGTAATGTCGGAAATTTTGGATTCAATGCTCTTTTGCTGTTTAGGGCCGGTGTCATTGAATAATAGGTTAAATTTTATATATAGTTTATGTTGTTGTTTTGACAATGTTGGTCCAACTAATTGGAGTTGATTAAAGTGATATGCCTGAGGAAGAGGGAAGCCATGGTGGAAATCATATAACAAGTTGTCGGTAGCACTGTATTGTTTGGTACTTTGGTTAAATTACTTTCACGCCGAGCAATTAAGGTATAACTAAAAAGGATTTAACAAAATCTCTAATGCTTATAAAAATATCAATGCAAAGATGCAAAAAATAATCCCTTAAATATAATCCGCGTCATTGAGTTTTTATATATTATGTGGTACAAATTTTAACTTTGAATATAGTCTGAGTTTCATTTAAAATGAAAAGAGCAAAGACGCTGGATCAAATTGCAATATTTTTTTTTCCTTTTTCGCCACAATTTAATCAAATAATATTGGTCATGTCCAGAAGGAATTGGATCAATGTGATGTGTTCTTTCTATATTTGAAATATTACAAATGTGACATGATTTCTTCAATCGCGGAATGGTTCAAGTTGTCAAGTTACCATACTAAAAGATAAATAAATAAACATTTGTCCACCCATTGAATGGACGTGGTTGCTAGTATTCAGATAATACTTGAAAAGATATTTAATTCTTTACATATTTAGCAAATAATATTGTAAAAAAAATAGTTATTACGAATTAATATTTAAATAATATTTCAAAAGATTTTAGGTAGATTTAGAAATAATGAATATATATAAAGCTACAGCTTATAAATAAAAGAATCATTGATCCATTGTAATACGCAACTCAGAATAAAATAATACAGGTTCCATTTAAGGTTTGAAAATTTCTCTTTTAATTTATTTATCATTTTTGTGGCTACTCACTTTTCTCTTTTAAGATTTGCCTTACACAGCAAACCTTATCATCCGAACTGCCCATTGCCTAATATATCAAGTATGTATAATTGTATATACTTGAATGACGCTATCCTGTACATTGAAGGTCTCATTTTCGAGAGCTCAGCAAGTTCGAAGTTTTAGCTGAATATATTCTCAATATATCGTTCTCAAGAATTATGACTCCATGACCTCGAGCTTACTGTTTTCCGATTGCGGGTGTCAGACGGATCAGGCATCAAGATTGATCCTATGAAATCTGTACAAACTGATGAGCCAAATCTTTTTTTTTTTCCCCTGCCTAAAAACCCAGCAGCAAAATGTTCTTTCAGATCCGAAAGGCAATTTTTACACAATGCTCATCAAGCAACAGACAAGTTTCATGAAAATTAATTATCAACAATGTTAAAAAAAGGGGAAAAATTTTGTCCTTTTTGAGTCAAAACTTGGTGTTAATCACTGTTTTTGTACAACAAAAGCAAGGTTGGCAAACATCAGAGTACTTTTAGTAGTTGAACCTCAAAAATCAGCGGCTCCTTTGCATGAGAGAGTAGACTCCTCCGAGGACCGAACTGATAAAGATGAAAGTAAATTAAAATGTATACAAGAAATCTGGAAAGCTAGTATATTATAAGTATCAGACAAGGTATGAAGCACAAAAAAAAGATAAGAAATATATTAATCATAAAAAGCTTTTTGCAGAATATACTCTCCGCTTTATATAAAATTAAGACGAGAAGTTGTTAACATTACTAAGAAGTAAAGCATAGTTTTCAAGAGTTACCTCATCTGGTACAGGTTTCAAGTTCTCATTAACATAACCTACTTCAGGGGGAATCAATGCTCTCCTTTTCCCTACAGATAAAAACACGGGCAAGCAATAAATACAAAAAAAATGGCAAAACAAATATCAGCAAGATGTGAAAAAGAGGAACTAAGCTAAGTTTAAGAGTTTCAGATGCAAATTTACTAAAGCAATAAAATGTACCTCCGACCTTCATCCCAACCAAGACATCTTTCAGACCACGTATAATCTGAAATGCACAGGTTAAGGAAATAAATTATAGCTAAAAGTTTGCACACTAATAATCTGAAATGAACAACTTGACCATGAAACCTCATACCATAAACATATTTCAAAAGATTATAGCTACTGAAAAAGAAGCAGCGTGTAAACAAAAATGGCGGCATGCTTGGAGTAACCCAAGTTTGAAAGGTAGTGTCACCAATGGCAAGATGATAATTCTAATCAAATCTAGAAACAAATTATCAAAATCAGAATTAACAAGGGAGCAGTGGGGCAACCTCTCTATCATCCAAAGGAAGTATTACAGGGCTGCTTTCACCACTGAATTGGTCTACTGTGCTGAAAGAAAACACCAACACAACGTATAAGAGCCAAAATTGATTCTCAATGCCGATTTTGTTTTATACTATTAACATATACCTATGCACAAAATAGCCATTTGAACGGCGACACACGTAGTTAAACTCAACCAAGTCGCCCTCATGTGCTTGTGTCCCTTCACCATCCACTATATCTTTAAATTAGAAAGATATTTCTTCTGTAAGCTGACAAATTATTGAAACATTATACAATATGCATTGGATTGATCCATTCAGAATTGGAAAATAAAAAAGCTAGAATAGAAAGCTACCTTGGATCTTGACACCATTCTCAAGTTTATAATATCTGCACAGCACAAACATTTAGTCAAGTATTACAAGAAGGTTGCTAAAAGTAGGACACAAAGAAAGGCTCAAGTTTTGCCCTAGTTAAACTTTTACTCACTTATATGGGAAAGATAAGACTTTTAGGATAAGAGATGCCTAGGTTGAAACAAGATCCATGAGATAAGGAAATTGGTTTTCTTACTGATTTTCATTTGTACAATTTATTATAAAAGTAACCCCCATGCCACAGGAAGTGGGGCAAAAACTATACAAGCATAATAAAGTGATCTAAACTATAATTATAGTCTGATTTTCCTACTGTATAATTTTTTAATAGTATTGATCATTGACCTTAAGATATCAGGATCCTTCATATCTTGCAATGGAGCAGATAAACTAGGAGCAGCATACAATATCATAGCACCAAAAGTAACTGCTTCTGCAAGTAATGTCCTTCTAGACAATGCACAAATTATCCTGACAGAAGATCCATAGCGAAATTCCCTCAAGTGAATCTTTCTCACTTTCCACCTACTCACAATTTCAATAAACACTCTTTAAGTTTCCATTCATGCAATAGAAACTGGTGACACGAAGTCAATTTTAAGAGAAACAAAATGAAACAGACTAACTTTGCAATAGCTAGTACTCAACTGTTCTGATAACTGGTAACAGTACTGGTAACTCTTTAACCAGCAAAGCAGAATTACTCATGTAACATCTATTTATTGATTGCATTTCCAAGTAAAATCCGAAAACAATTTACAAAAGTTAACCAGTTCAATTAGTATATCTTTCTCTGAGAGTCATAGAACGGAACATTTCAATTGAATCGCCATGTGATTGAGACTAGGAGAAGCAAATCCGATTACCTTATTATAGACTGAGAGTAAGAGCTGATTGGAAGGCCGCTTGCGAAGGTTGCCACTTCTCTTAACATTGAGCGGAGCAGAGAAGAAAGGAGAGAGAAGAGAAGGAAAATAGATGGATAATGGTCGCGACTCGCGAATCGTGAGTCGTGACGGACTGACGGTGACGGGTACAGTTTGTTCGTCTCTTTTTGCGTAGCGGGTCACTAGCTGTAGGCCCCGCCTTGTAAATTTAATGAGGTCAGTCTTCGGAGTAATAATATTCGTGTGGTGTATGGAGAATTGGAGATTAACAAATTTGTTTACAGATCGAATCTATTGATGGTTCTAATATAGTGCAGTCTCATTTCAAACTATTGGGGAAATAAATTATTAAAATGAGATAAATATTTAGTTAAACCATAGTAAATATGATGTATAATTTTAGAGCATATAATTATGTTACTATTAGTTATTACTATGTATAAATATTATAAATAATATATTTATTGTATACTAGGATGCGGATGATGTTGCAGCTTGATTCTTTTATTTTAAATTTAAATTTAAATTTTATAGAAAATGAGGATATAAATCGAAGAATATTTGCGTTTCTTTTTATCATTTGTGTTTTCATCATCTTTTTTTTTGTTAAGGGAAGTGATAATATATGTTGCAATTAAAGATATTTTAATTATGCATATCCAAAGCCAATGAAAAGAGACAGATTTATCAAGCAATGATGATATATATTTGCATATACAAATATATTGATCGCTAATAATATATATATATATATATATATAGAGAGAGAGAGAGAGAGAGAGAGAGATTGACTAAAGTATACTCCAACATATAGATAGCCTGTATGCTGGAGTCGTTTCTCACAATCTGAAGTGCATACAGTCGATCCGAAGCTTTCAAATTGTTCTCCATATTGAAATCTCCTAGGAAACTAAAATTTACATTTTTCGAATTTTTATACTATATATTATGCTATTTTAAAAAAACATTGTAAAGGAGTTGTAAAGGAGTATTTCTGATCCTTCAATTTGAAAATAGCATAATATATAGCAAAAAAATTCGAAAAAATGTAAAATTTGGACTTGAAGGATATTTTTACATGGAGAACAACTTGAACGGTTTGGATCGACTGTTTGAATTTTAGATTTTCAGAAACGACTCTAGCATACGGGTTTGATCCGTATGCTGGAGTATACTTTAGCCAATCTCTATATATATATATACTATTTCACCTATTTTTGAATAGACAAAATTAGAGGGGTTTATATCTTATTTTGCCAGAAAATTAAATTCTTCGTTAGAACTATTCAATCAAATTTGAATTAATAAAATGGTGAAATGATAAATGAACATCTCCATTTGTAATTTTGCCTATCCTTTTCCACCAGCGCTATCTCTTTATTTATTTTATTTATTTATTATTTTTTTTTTTTTTTGCAGACAAGAGCAAAAGGAGGCGGAACCACTGGGCGCTACTTTTTCACACGGCTTCCATCCGCATCTCTCACACGCTAAATAATCCTGATAGGACCGAAATACCCTTTGTGTAATTTTGCGTTAAGCGATCTCGTGCGGAAAACATGTTCATTTCGTTTTTTTAATACAATGATGAAAACATTTATTTTTGCAACTATTTTTACCATAACTAAAACTTTAAAATTAATGCTCTTAGCCGCCATCATAGGAATAAAAATAGAATGCTATAATTCTAAAGAAGAGGGTCTAGTGCTACAAAAACCGTAAATACCACAAATTCGTTGTTTAATTAATATTTCAAAATTTGAAATTCAAAATTTAAATCCAAACCGTTAAAATTATTCAATTTAATGACTGATGATTTATCATCTAATTTTTATAATTTTTGTAGTTTCACTTGATACTTAACCAAGATGCAAAAAAATGAATGAATGTTGTTAACAATAATAGATTAATTTTAATATATTCATGTGTTGACATGTCAATCAAGTATCAAACAAATTCTAAAATTTTTAAAAATATATGAAAATACATCGCTTTTAAATTTTTTTTCAAATATTAATGAAAGAGAAAAATTATGATATTTTTGGCATAAAAAAACTTGTGGCACTAGAACCCCTCCATAATTCTATTTTCATCCAAGCAAAAAATAAAAAAGATGTATATCTCAATAGTGAAAATGTGAGGAAATGCTTAATTTTAATTTTTGTGATTAATTACACTTAATTAATCTAATTAAAACACAAGCATCAAAGATCTAGTGCTAAAATCGATCCAACACAAAGAGAAAGGTTGGAAATTATACCTCTCTTGATATAACAATCAAGAGGCTCGATCCTACGACATAGAAATCGATGGCGCGCTCCTCCAACGTCTCCAAATCGCCCGCCTCGAGTCCACTAAGGCATTAACCAAGTTCTCAACAAATTATGCTAGTAATTTGGAGAACAAGACTAATTCCTAAGCTTTCCCTTCTTCTAATCAATTCTCTTAATTAATTCACGTGGAAAGCTTGCTCAACACATGAGCTATGAGGTGGAAAAGAGAAGAGAGAAGAGGGAAAAATTCTGAAATTTTTTCTTCCTCTTTTGTGGATTTCGGCCAAGGACCAAGGGAGAGAGAAAATGCAATGGAGGCTAGGGTTTTCTCCCAATGAGCACCTCTATTTATAGCCTTCATGACCTAGCTCTCTTGCAAAATTGATTGAACAAAATTGCCCCCTTGGTGCCGACTTTTTCATGGGCTCGTGTGGGCTACACCACATGATATAAAGCCCATTAAATCAATTCATTAATTGTCTCTTCTATTAACCTCTAATTGGACATTTAAATAACTATTTAAATAAAGCCCAAATAGCTCAAATAAATAAATGTGTTGATTATAATTAATTATTAACTTATTAATAATTAATATGGAAGTAGTCAATGCATTAAATTATTTCAATATGATCCAATTGACTTAATTAATTATAATGGTCCATAACGGTATATAATTAATTAATCAACTTATCATATTTTGCAATACTCACTGTTGCAAATAAATAAATAATGCACGTATGGTTAAACACCTTATTATGTGTGACCCTTCGAGGATTTATGCTATGTTGGACATGGAATTAAATCGTTATTTAATTCTAATAATAATAAGCGGTATCTAGCAACACGTTATGATTCCCAATTCCCATAAATAATGTACTGCTACAGTAATTCTCTATTTTGATTCTTATGTCACACGATATCATCGTATAATCCAAGATAGGAATGTGTCATTCTTGCAGATTAAACGTTTCTTGATCTAGAGATAATTGTATCAGTTGCTAGCAAACAATCTATCTCCATCAAGGGGTCCAAGTAGATATCGTCACTCAATGAGTGAATTAATGAGGGACATACGGTTTTCTTGATAATTAGCTTTTCCCCGCACAATTCAAGAGAACTTAAATCAAGTCCGTATAGCAGCCCTTATCAGGAATCAGCGATAGCAAGATTTATAGAACCTATACTCATGTGGAAAAGATAATCATCTCAAACTTAGAACCAAAATCATAACGAAATAAATAATGACACGTAACACAATCCATATATTTATTTCGTGGGGTCAAGTCTTGTACTATGTTCTATAACATACACATATGCAATTAAGTTGATTACTCTTAACCTATGATTTATAGAACTTAATCATCACTTAACTTGCATGCTAATCTTATTGATAATTAATGTACCTTGTTAATTATCAAGATTATGGACGTTTTAGATTTATTGTTGTCATTTACTACTAAATGAAAAACAGTGATCTATAATTCAGATCCTCAACCTGAATGAACTGTCAACAAATAAATCAAGGAACAAACGATCAAATATCATCAATGACATAAAACTATAGAAGTAGCCTAATATAATTGGTTTCTATGACACATCTCTAACAAAAAATTTGCACATCATTAGCTAATAAAAATTTTGTCTTTGTATTTATCTATAGTAAATTGTAATAGAGTAAAATTTGAGTTTTTCTAAAAAAAATTAAATTACAAGTAATAAAAATATCATGCAGAATGCAGATACAGGGTTCGTTTTTTGAATTAGCTTCGAGTAAACAATCATAGTTATGTAACTAATATTACAAAAGACAAAATAATTAAATTTCATTTGATTTTATTTTGCTCAAAGCCCTTTCCATTTTATCCATTTAAGTTTGGATGATCCACAAAAATAACTCTTTCAATGTCTCGAGGATGAAGAAAATAGAACGTTTTATGGACAAGATTTCGCACAAGACCACATACCACAAAATCACACAAGGGTGTTTTAGTCCAGATCGAACATTTTAATATTAAATGCATTTTTGTTCCGTGCGTAAAGCAGCCCCTGGACCACTCGCAGTCCTGAGTCGTGACCTATCCCACCAAATTGAAATCCTGCAACGCTCGACACATAGTGTAGCATACCATCTGGCCGTCTGATCAAAATTCAATAGACAAGGAAGCTCCGTGTATATTAATTAGATTAATAAGCTCGTAAAAATTGAACCGTCCGATTAAGATCAGACAACTCGTACGTGAGCTACACCATGTATCGCGCTACAGCAAATTCGGACACCGACCTCTCATATTTCTCTCTCTTAGCCACCTCGTGCAACGTTCCCATCCCTTTCACCTCTCTCACTTGACTAACACCATAAAATTTGTGAAACTCAACTCTGATTATTCCCCACCAGATCCCTCAACATCGGAGCGTTCTCCATCGATTTTGGTCCGGCTCAACTGATTTTAAGAATGTAAAAGGATGTATATTTTTCTCAAGTAGAAGAATACCACGGCTAAAAAATGTCCTAAATTTGTTTTCTTTTTTCCAGAGCAATGAAAACTAAACATTCATAAACTAAATACGAATATATCGACATTAGTTTTAAAATAACAAATGCGTGACCAACATCATAATTATCAAAATAAAAAAGTAATAAAATTTAAAATGTTTCTACAATTTAGTTGGATCACATATTACATATATTGCAATATGGAAATCCATTGATCACTGATCGAGTGCAAATAGAACTGAACAATTAATTTTCCAAACGCTCTGTGAATGATCATATTCTCGAAGTATCAAATTATTTAAGGCATCAAACTCGTACTTAATTGAATGAAAGCATACCTATTATTTTTTTTGGTCAATTTCTATTTATACGCTATCGTTTTTTTAGTGCCAAATAAGTTTGTTGTTGTTAGAGCCAAAGAAGTTATATATTTTTTTATATTTCTTGATTTAAAAGGCTTAAGATGTGTTGTTTTTAAAAAACTAAGTTTATGATTTGATTTATTTGACTTTTTATGTTTTAAAAAATCATTCGTTTTTTCTATCATTGCTTTAAATTATGTTACTTAATAATTTGTGCCTCAAGCTACATATTGAAAATATTGTGTGAGTTCTTCAAAAAAAAAAAAAAAACTTTGTGAGTTCATGCAAAAAGTAAATCATTGTACTACTAAATCATGCAAATTAAATGTATAATGGTGCAAGAGTTGGTCAATAAATATTGATAGAACTTTTAAAATCACTCTTTATGCGTTTGATAATCGAAAAAATTAAACAACATTTGAGATATTGGAGAATAACCAAATTATCATGTTTTGAATTGTGATAGAGAGAAAAAATGTTATAGTGCACCAACATAAAATTTAGAATCCAAGTTAGTTTTATTAAATTAAAGCTTGATTGAATTGTGTCAAGTCAATTTAAGCATTTAACATAGTTTAGAAGTCTTAAGTAACAATGACAACTACAAACAGAAAAAATTATCTAACAAGTATAATAAAAACCTTTGTGGTGCTGAAATGATACTGACAGTACTTGAAAACTATATAAAAAAAGGTAAAAATTTAAATTAATAGAAACTTTTTCTTGTTTTGCCCTTGCTCTAATTGCAGTGAATTACTTCACTGTTTTAATTTCAGAATGTTTATTGAACAAATATAGCATTGAGAAAATAGTCATATACTAACAAAAGTTTCCTAACTAACTTGCATATTGTGTTTCTTAGGTGATACAAATTGAAGCCTTAGAAAGTGCACCTTACATAAAACTCCTCCAACGTATTAAAAGTGAAGAGGTTCATAACATTGGCATTGAGCCAGATAATCCGCATAAATTCTAAATATATTGTCTACACTGAAGTAATGTAAGACTTGTAATTTATTATTCTAATTATTTCAATAATTTCTTGGCCTCACATGCAAAATACACTTACCATTTTATGTCTTTAAAATTTATGTTACTATTTATATCTGTTAAGGCATTCTTTTCTATTCTTAAGTTTCTAGAAATGTCCCTGGATAAGGTTCTAGAAAGTTAGTTCCCTTTGTTCCAAATTGTTGCTAAACTTAACAGTTTCTTTCTTCAATCAAAATATTGTGATTAATGGTGTTTTTTTTGTTTGAAGATTGAGAAGGGTGCTATATATATGGAAAGGAGGAGGTTGAGGATGACCACAGAGAAGCGCGATTATGACTATGAAGTTGGTTGAGATGGTGAGGGGTCTTGGTGGTGATGGCTATGGTGATGATTACAATGGGTGAACATATGAATCGATTTAGCTATTTGGCCTTGGGGCCCAAAATACTATTTGACTGCAACTTTGTACGATTGTGTTTTATATAGGCTCGATTACACTTGTGATTTTTTTTTTCTCCCTTTTCTGTGATCGTTGGATTTCTCATTTTCGGCTCAGACCAATCACCCTGGGGAGTTATCTTTTCCAAAAAAAAATAATAATAAATATTAGACCCGGTCAAATTGTTATTTTTGTAATTCCAAACTTGTAACCATGCTTAACTATAACAACTCATAAAGTTGTAATTACTTTTATATTCCTAAAACAACATTGGAGCCTCCCTCTTATGCATCCAGGTTCACTTTTACCCGTATACATCTTAAAATACATGCATGCCGTGAAGGTCTGGTTCTAGCATTTTCTAGTACTTACAACTATACTATCCCTAGAAATTTATCATACCATCTAGCATCTGTAAAGTACTTAGGGTTAGCATCTCTGCAACATGCCTACTTTACTACCATCCCAACCTCTATATTATTATCAATATAATGAGTATAAAAGTGAAAATCATTTCAGGTTTATTACATTTAGTAAGTTGATTGAAATACTCAATGTATAGTTGTATACACTAGGGAATTCTTGCCTACACTACGGTACTATGATAGACTGACTTAAACATCTAGCATTCAACTTGTTAAATATCAACTTTTATTCTAACAAGTTTATCTATCTTGTAACTAAAAATTTATGAAAGTTAACTTTTTCATGTACTATTATAAAGATTGGTGATGTTAGTGGGTTCAATTCTAGATATTTCCTAGGAAGACGATGCCACCGCCAACGGGCCTAAACCAGTAGGGCTGAAAACGATAACTGTCCAAACCGTCTTGAATTAGTTTCTTGAGTCTCCTCTGGCTATATATACACTTGTATTGTTTTACAAATCAATACAAAGTGATTACTCTCTCTCTCTTACTTACTGTTTTCATTCAATTACACAAAATCGATTATTAGTACAAGACTGTTTTGTTGTTTTGTGTAGTGGAGTTTTTTCGCTATTAGTTCCTTCCAATAAAAAAAAAAGAGATGCTTCTAATGAGGAAGACTACATGAAATAAGTCAGTTTTCTTGCTGATGACTGCTCTCTCTTTGTTTTTTTGTTTATCATCTAATATATATTTTTGTACAGACATACAAAAGACATGAGATGAAGCAAGTCAGAGGCGTGACGAATACACTTGCTTCTCGACTTGACATACGTAGAAATCACGACACTTGCTTCTCAACTCGATGCTTTTCTGCATGAATGAAGACCATGACACTTGCCTCAATGCACTGGATTCCGGAACTTATGTTTGTTGTTTGAGTCTGCACTCTTCTAATTAGATCATGGTGTGTCAGACGGCCTTCCATGTCTTTGCTGCTTATATTACTAATAGTATTATTGGCTTAATTGAATCGTATAAATGTGTTTCAGACTTTTAGTACAAATGATATGCTAAACTTTTGTCTCACAGTACTTGAAATTAACACGAATAATTATGATTGGGTCTTTCGTTTTAATTGACTGTGTTGTTTCTAGGGTTTACCAAATGGGACGGGGCGGTCCAACCCACGGCGGTCCACGGGTTAGGACGGGGCGGGTTAAGGACGGTCCACCGGTTAAGACGGGGCGGGTTAAGACGGTCCATCCTAGAAATCTTGGCCCTAACCCTTCTTAAACCCGCCCCATGTAACCCGCACGGGTTATGACGGTCCGGTTCGGCGGTTTTTCATTAATTTTATTGCTGTTTTTTTTTTCGTTAGTTATTTTTTCATTATGGTATATAAATATATATTATAAACGGCATATATGTTATTTTTTCAATATGTTTTCTGTTTTTTATTTTTCCTTAATTATTTTTATTTTCTTCTTTTGCGTTTTTCCTTTATTTTTACTTATCTTTTTTGTTTTAAAATTTTTTTATTTTCTTATTGTCTCGCACATTTTCAGTCCTACCACGGAAGATCAGATAGTCCTCTATGGGGTGAAGAAATGCGGATCAGATACCCCTTAAGTTCCCTAGAATTCGAACACCACTATCCGTTTTACGAACGAAAGATAGCAATGCGACCCTAGGGACCTCAAGAGTTGATTGTTTGTGTGTAGGTTCTTTCCTTCCAGCAGGCGCAAGCCCCTGCTGTTAATTACCTCCGGTCTGGATCCGAGTTGGAAACCAGACAAGAGCACCTCTAGGTCGGGAATAATCAAGTGATTAGGCATTAAAAGTGATCGGAGTCTGTTTTATTTTATTTAATGAGTGTTTTGATAGGGATTTCAAAATGAAAGCAGTACAAGAGGGCAATTATTAATTAAACAATATAATGAAGACATCTAATGCTAAACATCAAACATAAACAATGTAATTTATGTAACGTATTTGATTCTTTGATCATAGTTTTAAACATTTTCAAGTTGTTTTTACTTGCTGGGTCGGGCTGGGTGCCATTACTTAGATTTTGAGTTTGTCACTAGGAAATTTAGGCATCCTAGATCAGTCCTCAATCGTTTGGGGATTTAGAGATTTTAGGATTTCGTTCAAGTATCGAGTACAGATGCGTTATGCCTTCTCTTGACGGAAACTTCGGTGATAATTCAGAATTGACTTTTCTTTTTCTCAATCTAAATATCAGGAGGGTGTCTTCTTCAAGTCGAAACGCTATGCAATCTTGAAGGGACAAACTTTTGACTTTTAAGACTTTATGTCATTTTTGACTTTGTGTCTCTTGAGTCACGTTTAGACTTTGTGTCATTTCAGACTTTGTGTCAGTTTTGCATTTGGACCTTTAGTTTGCACTTTTGGTTTTGGACTTTTGAGTTCGACTTTTAAGTCAAACTTTTGAACTTGACTTTTTGAGTTTGACTATTGACTCTTAGCTTTTCGAACTTGGTTTCAAGTTTGATTTTGAAATTTTTATTCTTGAATTTGATTTGAACTTTGAATTTTGGTATTTTTAGTCAAGACCTTTGAGTTTTGAATTTTCAACTTTAAGTTGGACTTTTAAGTTGGGACTTTTGAGTTGGAACTTTTGAGTTTTGAGTTTTCACCCTTAAGTTGGACTTTTAACTTTAGACTTTTAGATTTTGGATTTAGAGTTTCAAGTTGGACTTTTGAATTTCAGATTTCAAATTGGCATTTTGAGTAACACTCTTGAGTTTCGACTTTTAAATTTGAACTTTTAAGTTTACGTTTTTGAGCTTACACTTGTGAATTTATATTTTGACTTTTGTTATGACATTTTTGTTGCTTGAATTTTGTTTGTAGACCTTGATGCTTAACTGTACCTGTTGTCCAGAATATAAGATGTTCAAATGTATCTGCCGTCCAGAACACAGAATATTCAATAGATTTTTGTCCAATTTTCTTGAGGAATTTAATTTCTAATTTAACCATGTGAATTTATTATTTACCATTATAGCCATTCTTTTAGACTTTAAATTTAAAATATTTTGTGCTCTTGTACTTTGGCATGGCATGATATATCAAAATATTCCTCATATTTTTCTTGATATTTTGATATTTTATGGGAATTTTTCTGATAATCTGACTATTTTTAATGTATTTTTGAAGTTCTGATTTGCTGCAAATTCTCTGATTGGTCCACGTCATCAGAAAGGTGGAGGTGTCAGCTCCTAGTTGGTCCTGACGTGTCTTGCTTACTTGGCGTGGCGCTGACTATTCCAGCTTGACTTGTGTAGCGGGTTATAATCATGTCAGTGACCCGTCTCAAGATATTTGGCCACAGCGGATCGAGCAGTGCGCGGGCTTGAACTTTGAACCCGTCTTCTCCGACTGGGTTTAGGCACTTTTGCAGAAAAGCCCCTCAACTTCCTCCGGCGAAATTATGGAGCTTCTGACCACCATTTTCGTCGGGATTGGATGAATTGGAATCATGACGGTGAGAAGACTGTTGTGGTGCTATTAGTTTGAGCCATGGAGCATTATACCGCCTTGTAAGACCTGAGAAGCTTCATGCGGTCGTTAATGGCGTTTCACGCCCTTTGGTCACCTTCTTCTGCCAGGGTGAGGTTTATGACATTCTTGGGCATATTTAGAAGACGATTATAAGATCAATTTGTTATTGGGAGGCCTTGAAGGAGATGGATTGGACTGAGGCAACTCGGCTAGAAATTGGTCAGAACTTGGATTCTGTGATGGGGCCCACGCAACCGTTTCCTTGTGCCAGCAACAAGTTGGATAGATTTAGGAGGTCATATATGCCATTTTTATATCTTTGTTTCAGCTTGAAACACCATGATTTGATGTGGGAAGCACTAGGACATAAGGTGCACGTTTGTTAAACTTTGGTTTTACATGTAAGTTATTTTGCAGCAAGAGGGTTTGATTTGATGCTCAATTTAGGTCAATTTAGACTTGTTTCATATGTTTTAGTCAACACAGATCATAAGACCCAGTCATTTGGCATTTGTCTCCATTTGTAATTTTCATTTTTATGCAAATTTGTCACTGTTTTGGTGCGATTTCAGTTTGAGTTGCTCAACATGCAGGGAAGTCACTTGCACTGACCATTAGAGGTGTATTTACAACTATTGACACAATTGATGCATTTGCTTCAAAACAGCTAGCCATGTACTCAATTTTTGGTTCTGTTGAAAGTAAATGAAGAAGACCCTTATTATTTTTATTCAGAAATGACCTTCAAAATTTTTATAATTTGGCCATAAAGCAACCCAAATGCTAACTTAAACAGTTATTGATGCTGGATGAATTGAACTCAAACTATTGATGTTTTGACTTAAGGGATGCAACTTGACACACTTTTTTTTAGAACATGCTGATCATGAAAGAAGTATGACGTACTGATTATGAAGCAAAGAAACATGACAGTAAGACAAATTTTGAAATCTACTGACCTCACCACTACCATCTATTTTAAGTGCAGACCTGTTATACTATTATTTTTTATATTTATGACATTAAAATTTGACTTAAAAAGCAACTCTTTTTGTCAAGAACTTATAATACTCACTGTTTTCTACATGAGACATGGACTTTTTATTCTGAGAATATGAACTTTAACTTCAGACCTACTCCTAGACAGAAGTGAAGAAAAGGACTATTTAAGAGAATTTTGGTATATTTCTTTTGTTTAAAACCTGACATAACCCAAACTCATATTTTGGACAGCATAATATGTTATTGAGTTATTTTTTATTATTTTGTTTTGAACCAAGCTAAGACCGACGTTCTTGACAATCAGGCCATAGCATGCTTTAAGACTTTATTTGCAAGAACCACTAAGTGACACCATGAACCATGGCAACAAGGTGATACCAGGTCGGCGTTCTTGACAACCAAACCCTTAGTGGTACCACCATGCTGCCAGACTTGTAGCTTCTTTGCAGTCACAGCTTCCTTGTAGTTGAAGAACTCCTTTAGCATGGAGTATAGAACAAACATCACACAAGAAATAACCGTATAATAAAAAAGGTAAGTGAAGTTGTTTATTGAGGTGCTTAGTCTGGATACAGCAAAAAACAATTGCAAAGAAGTTTCAAACAAGCCAAGTAAGTTTGCTTTTTTATTTGAAGTATAGGCACTTGAAGAGAGAAAAGGAAATTTTTTTTTTTTTTTGATATGGAGAAAAGGAAATTTTTATTCATCAACAGAAGAACAGTACAATTGTTTTCTTTTCTACCTTTTCTTCAAAATCCCTTTTTTTTTACAAGTCTTTTCCTAAAACGATTTTGGCAGCACCTTAGTGTGTTTCTCCAAAGTGCCGCCCTGATTTCTTCAACTTCTGCTTCTTTTATAAGCGTAGTTTAGGGTTTCCATCTTGACACGTGGCAGCTTCTCAATTTCCTGTACCTTGATTGATGGCTATGATGAAGACTTGGTGAGCCGACCTACTTTTTGCGTCCTTGTCTCACTTCCCCCTTTACTTCTCAATTCACCTTCCAATTGCTAATTGACAAGTGGAACTTGATGCTCACCAGGCATAGGGCAGTGGCATGATGATGTGGGCTTACTACTTATCACTTAGGCCATCTCAGCCGTATGTTTGATTTTGGATGGTTGTGGCCACTGTTATTTCATTCACAACTTCAATCGAGTCTTCTTTTGATTCCTAAACCATCAATTGAATTTACTCACTTTTACTTTTGGTGTCATGGCAACATCTCATTGTCTCAGTTTGGTCTGACAGATGGGCCATAGTGCCAATTGTCAATTGTGTAAGAAAATGTATAGCTGGGGCTGTTGCTTTCACTATTCCAATCTCATGGATGTCCTTGGCGCCAGAGGAGAGAGGGTATGTGTTGGAATTCATCCAATGGTTTAATCCAATTCAAAGGTTAAGGATCAGTTTTAAGAGGAGGCAGCTCATGGAATCCCTCTTCAAGTTGGCAGCATCTCATCATTCAATTACCATCTGACGGTTGTAAAAGAAGTTTTGGGGGCCAAGTTTCTTTCTCTATACGTGGAGATATCTCATGTGGGCAGTACAGAGAGGAGGGGGACCAGTGAGATGTTATTTTCTTTTGCACTTTTACTTCTTCTAAGTCCAACCGAAAGCAACATTGTCTCCAGTGGATTTGGTGGCAATTAACATTTGTTCTTAGTCATCATAGCATCTAAGTACCATGTTTAACATGCCTCATTAATCAATTGGATTTGTTGACCATTGTTATGCAAATTTTGACCAACAGTTGACCATTCATGGCATCAATTGACGTTCTCATCACTTGGGCATAACCTGATTGCAATTGGCCACGTATAATGCACTGTTACACATCCAGGAAGGTGTGTGAACTATGGGCTTGATACTCCACTTATCCAATTTACTTAATTTTGGGTTTTTCTTTCTCACTGGCTTGATCTTCTCTTTTGAAATTGGGTGCCATAGTATTAGGTGTAACAGTAGTGTCGCAGAAAATCCCGTTGTCAGAATCCAAGAATCGGATAGCTGAGTTAGGAGTCGTTTCGGTTGGATAATTTTCTTGGATGTGCGATGTATGTAGACAGTGGTTTAGACTTGAGACTATGGCCTATATATAGGCATGTACTGCATAATTCTGTAATTAATAAAAAAACATTCTTCTCTCTTTCCTGTTATCTCTACCAATAATTACATCTCTTGCATCTCTTGCAAATATTCTATTTTGGTATCAGCGCCACCATGGCCTCCGCCATTCCTGATCCTTCTTCGACACCACCACTGAATACCAATGGTGGTCCCTTCGTTGAGACTGGCCAACCCAGCCATCCTGTCTTCCCCACCCAACCCACCCCAATTACAACCATCAACGTTCCTATATGGGTCGGGAGTGGTACCACCTTGTTCTCCTCATCATGCGCTTTCCAGTGGTATCAAGAATTCCGACAATGGTGGAGGGAATCGTCGGATTGGGTTTTGTCAGAGGTGGAGAAGGGCTTCGTCTCCGATTCCTTTTTCTTTTCTTTCCGTTTAATTGTGGGGCCCATGGATGAGACCCAATGGCAGCTTGCCATTAGTGAGGAAGTGGATTGCCGACAGGTGGGGTCGAGTGCGAGAGAATGGGAGAGGAGCCAGTCGTGGCTCGCCAGCTGTGTGCGAAGAGGTGAACAAATCGGATTTGAGAAGAAAGCTCCTTGGCCATCTGTTTGACCCCAAAATGTGGCGATAAATTCATAGAATAAATGAATAATTTCATGACAAGCAAACATGAACAATTTAGAAAATACAAGGAAAATACTAAATGGATCCCAAAATATATAAAAAAATATAAAAAAATCTAGGAGACCATGATAAAATTTGTCATGCATAGAAAGAACCCAAAGAATTTACAAAGACCCCATTCTATGTAAAGAAGTCCCCAATTTTGTAGAAAATAAATAAAATATTAAAAAAGGTGATTTTAGAAAAATCTAGGTTTCACTGAATTCTACATATTTTTATGAATGTTGAGATAAAATTTTATGAAAAAATTCTAATGGAAAGACCTTCAAATAATTTTTCTAGGATCAACAGCCAATGAGAAATTGATTTTTATGGTGAAACGGAGAAGAGCAGTCCAAAATTAAATGGAGAAAGAGAAATTCAGATTTCCTTTCTTACACACGGATTTAGAGGCAACCATTTCTCATAAGCCGTACACAGCAAGGGATCTGAGCACTATAGGTGTATGATAGCCCAGGTGTACCCAGGAACGATGAAGAAATCACTGAAGCTGATGTCTCTCACTCAATCTTACAAGTGGGACCCATCTGAAGAGTTCTCCTTCTCCAACAGAATAAAAGGGAGAAACGAAGAGAAGAAAATCGAAGGCGTCGCAACAAACTCGTAACTGCCTGGTCAACTCTCTCTCTCGGTCTCGTTTGACCACCTGAAGAAGCACAGCGTGACACAACCACAGCCGTCGGATGGGATGGCGATCCGTGTGCTCGCAAACTGACGGCTGAGATACAACAGAATCGCAAACCACTTGAAGAAGCTACTTGGCCACCTGTGCCTATATATACCCTATTCCTCCAAGAAATCAAGGCTTTTCTCACAATCTCTCGGTCTCTCCTTTGCAGATCAGAACACACACACGCGCACCGTTGAAGAAAGAGAGAAATAGGTAGACATTAGGTCGAGCACTTGTCGTGCATAGGTAGAAAGAGAGAGAGAGAAAGGTGAAATTACAAGTGTAATTGCAAAGAAGAAGTCGTATTGAAGCAAGATAGGTAAAGAAGGAGGTAAATTGTGATTGAGTTGTGTGTCATTACGGGATTTTGAAACAAAATTGCTAGATCGTGCTTTGTTAATGCTTGAGCTTTCTCAATTCTGTCTTTTAAGTAAAGATTAATTAGCATTTGATTGAATCGTCGTCTTTCTATCTTTCTTGAGATCTGAGAATCTAAACTACGGGTTCTATAGCCTTAGATGATCAGTGAGTATAGATTAGTTTAGTTGTAATCTTGATTTCTTTAACGGGTTCTAGTAATTTAGTTATCTCTTTGGTCTTTCTTGATTGAATGTGGAAATCTGAGATCCTATGCCATGGGTTCCATGGTATTAGGTGATCGATTAGTTGGGATGAAGCCGATTTCAGTTTTGTTAATGAAGCTCTTATAATTCAGTTGTCCTCTTTTCCTTTCTTGATCTCTCTGGAATGCTTCCTCTTTCCCCCTAATCTCTGGTCTTTCTTGAGCAAATTTAGGAATTTGAGAGCCTATGCCATGGGGTCCATGGTATTAGGTGATCAATTAGTAAAGAACAAAGTTTAATTTCGGTTTACAAAATGAAGTCCTGGTAATTTAATCGCATTCTTTTCTTTTCTCCTAATCTTTCTTGACGTGCCTCTTCTTTTCCCTAATTTCTGATCCGATCATCCTGCCTACCTCCATTAAAGTCTATGCTAAGGGGTCCTTAGACATAGACTGGAGAAGGCAACCTATCTTGAGGGTTCCTCATGACTAGGTATATTTCACGGTCTAAGCTGAGGGTTCCTCAGTTCTAGGCCATGGTTCTTTGATGAGAGCTTCCATAGCTCGAATTTGAGAACCTTTGTGTGTAATTCTTAGACATTTTAAGCCGAAATGCTGCCAAAATCGAGTCTCGTGTTATTTTCTTTGAATCCTGGGTTATTATGCACAAATTTGACCTTTAGAAAGACTTTGTTATGACCTGATCGTTTCTGGATTGTATGTTAGAGAGATAGTATGATTAAATTGTTAAAAAGAAATGCATAAACATGATAAAGTAGAATACTCGTATTTTCAGGGACCTTAATAAAATATTTCATGTATCCTTGCTGCCTTCTTAAGTAAATAAAAACGAGTTGTGTTAATTTAAGTACAGTATGTGAAGTTTCAAGGGCTTGGTTAGTTTTATGATTCTCAGCTGATATCGATTAATGCAGGACCTATTTGTAAAAAAAAAAGCGATTCATACTTCACTGTTTCGTTTCATTTGATCTTTCTTGTTCTTATAAAAACTAAGAAAGTCAGCACTGTAGCACTCATTTATAAAATTCCATCTTATTAAAATAAAAAGTTTTACACATTTAAGCAATAAGCTGAAAGTCAAAGGGTTCATCGATAAAAATCTCAAGTGTATTGTGTCAAATGCAAGGATTGTGTTAATTTAGAAGTCTCATGCTCAAAGGATATACAGAAGCTGAATTTCCTTCAAAATGAAATGAAGGTATTGCATCCTGTTGTTCAGGTTATAGGAAATATAAACATGCATAATGTGTTTCAGTGATGTTGTAAGTAGCACTTGTTTTATCTATAATTATTCGAGCCTTGCATTTCTCTCTGATCAAGTTTACAAAAGAAAACTACAAAAAGGTAAGTGATGACTAATCGACCATGGTTTCAATTGACAATGATTTTGTGCTCTGTATAAATTACATCGGCATTTGGGTGTCGGAACTTGGAAAGCAATTGCATGCCAATCTCTTTAGGAATAAAGTCATGAATTAAAAGAAATTCAATTTGAAAAATAAAAGATTATGTGGTGGGACTTGTAGAGCCATATTAAGCCGTCCATGGTTTCATGTACATAGCTGCACATAGCACAAAATGAAATGTAAAGTGCCACGCTGTTTGATTCAATTAAAATCAATGTAAATTAGTGAAATTGCTAGTAATTAGCGTACAAGTCGAATGGTGTATAACTTTATTTGCTCAAATCCCCTTACTGGTACCAGTTCACATCTCAACCGAACCACCACTTGGTTTCCCCATCAAATTACAGAGAAGCAAACAAAACCAAGCATACATTTGTCTTCTCCTTTCTGTGGTGGTCCCAAAGAACCCAATATGGACGGCTGAGATGGCTTCGTTCGCCGGAAAACTTAAATTGAAAAATACAGGGATCAAAAAATGAAGGCCACATTTGGACTCCCTTCAACTTCACGAGTCCAACGAGCTCAACGTCACCGACAATGGCGGCCTAGATCGTCGGAGGAGGCTGTCAGATGGACTCGGCCAGAAAATAAAAGAAGAAGAGGACATGAGTGCAAAATTCCCTTCTCCTCAAATTAAGTATGGCGCCAACCAGCTGTTTGCCACATCAGCAGGCTTCGTCAACGCCCAGTCAAACCCAGTCAGCACCACTTCAGTCTTCCATGCCATCGTGGACCAATTAAAAAAATGATAAATAAACAGAAAATTTGAAAATTTATTAAAAATAGTAGGAAACTCAGAAAAATTTAAACAAAATATCCATAAAATTTTAAAAATCCAAATAAACCAAATTCACTTATATTTTGATACAGAAATCTAGAAAATTATTAGTCTTTTCTATTTTTGAAGTATTTTTAATATTAAATAAATTTTATAAAATTCTAGAATGATGTTAAATCAATTTTATAAAATTCCAAAATGATTTCAAAACTCAATTAAACTTTTCTCATGAGTTTTCAAAAAATAAATATTGAAATTTTAAAAGAAATACATTAAATATCAAGTATTTTAAAAAAAATAAACATAATTAAAACTATAAAAAGGAATTTCAAAAGTCTAAAGTTAAAAAATAAAAATAAAAATAAAAGAAAACTGAGAAAATGTTAAAACCCAAAGAGAAACTTAAGAAATTAAAAGTAAAAAATATGAAACCCAGAGTCAAGGCCAAAATCTTTCCATTTCAATAGCGAAAACTCTGCAATACTTCAAGTGTCCTCAATTGGGTCCCGTCAATTAGGTCTGATACACCAATCGAGTTCGGTTTAAACCAAAAGAAATAAACTCCCAAATAAACTCAAAAATCATTTTAAAGAACACGATTTTCCTAGCCTTTTACATATAATTCTTTAGATCCCTTAATCAGAGGTTCTCGTGAGCAATCACGGGGTAATTAACAGTAGGGGCTTGCGCCTACTGGAAAGAAAGGACCCACGAAATCAATAAACCTCTTTAAGAAGCGACTCATGTTTTGGTTCTCTTGTTGTTAAGAGATACTTGAACGGAGATCGAACCTTAAGGGGGTGAATCTAAGGCTATGTTCCCATTTCTCAAGGAAACCCATTCATTCTTCGAGGAATGACGAAAAAGCCGCAACACCATCTTCTCCATTTTTGCTCATAATGGATCTATCCGTTTCAGCGAATTTCCATGATTTTACATTATGTCCATGTTGACCTATGAATTTTTATGGTAAAAAAAAAAAAAAAAAAGAAGTCTCATGAAGAATGTGCTTGATTTGGAGATAAAATTGTACAAGTCATGTCTTAACATTTTATTGATGGGTGCGAAATAAAAAAAGTGCCTTAATGAAAGAGTTGACTTAACGTTGGTGCTAAATGTTAGACCATGTGATGGTGGTATGTGATGCATGAATCCAGAATTAAAAGGAAACAAAGAACTACACCTTCAAAAAAAAAAAGGAAGAATTGGGGATGAGGTCAGAGGCAGTCAAATGACAAATCAAATTACCTTCTTTGGAAAAGGTCAATTATGTCTAAGGCTTGAAATCTTTCTGTACAAAATGTACAAGAGAGAAAATTGAATAAACAAACGGTTGGTGAGCCTGTAAAGGATGCACAATAGACTGTCACCTTGCCTAGCTAGGAAATGCAATCAATATGCCGACCAAATTTCCACCTTTTTTTCGTCAAAACAATCTACTGGACACAAAGAAAGATTAGAGGAGTTGATGGAAACGTGAATTAAATTGCAGATGGGGAAGGGTGTCAATCAAGAATATATAAAGCCAGGAATGTTCTAATAACAGGATGCACAAAATAAGATTGCCAGAAAGAAGTCGGCAGCTAATAATGCAACTTGTGAGAATAAAATCGGAAGAGATTTATTTTTGTATGTTGCAAGAATTAAATCACAAACAACATTCTCTGTACAGGTTAATTGCGCAAAAAAAAAAAAGAGAGCAAAAGGCAAAAATAGAAGTTGTCATTAAATGAAAATACAGGTTAGCTAATTAGGTGCCGTGATATTCTCGGTGACTCCAAATAAGGAAGATACCCCTTATAGCTAATTCTTGTATGATATACGCCAAATAAAATGATAACATAAAAGGGAGGTTCACAGGAATAGAAACACATAGGCAATTGTGGGACCCATTCGCCAGATGAATAACCAAACTTAACCGTGTAATTAAAGCAAATATATGGTTACATGGGTTAATAGCAAAAGAAATTGAAATCAAGCGAAAAAGGGGTGCCAGGTCACCGATCCCCTGCCTATTATTCCTTTTCAAAATCGCCCTTCAAAAAGTTGCAGGCGGTTTTCATTTTTTTAAATGGCGCCATGATCAAAAGGAGAAACAGAGAGGCGCAAATGGCTGCCAAAGGACTTGTTCTCAGAAAAATTAATTGCCCACATTCTCATAACCGTTGAGAAAGACCAATCAGACTTTGCCAACTCAGGCCATAAGATGTCCATATTCAAATCATAACCACTAGGATAAATGGTTATAAAAAGGAGGCATCTGTTGGGACAAAAAAAAAAGGGAAGAGAGCCACGCAAAAAAGAAAGGGAGTGGACAGAGAGAGAAATGGCGAAATTGAAACTTCCTTGTTTTTGTTCTTTTTCTGTGTAAATTCCTATAAACAAAACAGAGAGAGAGAGAGATCTCGTGAAGAGAAGAGGAAAAAGGTTTGTAATAAACGGTTCAGTTGTGAAAAATAAAATATTACCATTTGTCTTTCTGATTCATGTCATTTTTCTCTTTTATTTCTTTTATTTTCTGCATCATCATGTTAAACCATGCATAAAACAAACAATCTTTCTTTTAGTTTCGGCATCATCTTCATCTTAATTGTGCATATTACAAATTATAAACTTTAATTTGCTGTTAGAAGGAAGTATGCACCACCTGCGCAATCCAATCTGAAAACAAAACATCAAAAGGAATTTCTTTTACTGATCCATGTTTTGCAGCAAGTTTCCTTGGCAGGGACTTTTGATCTAGCGCAACCACTTCGATCGAAATTTGTTTATATCACAATCTGTAGCATGCTCAGTTGTGATTTAAACAATGAGAAAACCGCTTTATAGGGGTCTGCAGCATGTCTCAGTCCCTATGGAGATGGTATGAACCTAATTGAATTGGATCTGTAGCATGCTCAGTCCATTCGATTTAGGTTGTTTGAACAACAAAGATCAAAATTCCATGCAAAGACGTCGTTATGCTGCCGAAATTTACTCAGGAAAGTCATGTTTCATTTTAAGTTAAATCTAAAATATGTTCCTGATAATTTTCTGTTACCAGCAAAGTGCATTCTGGACAGTACACAAAACAATTTTTATCTCACAAACAGTTAAACAGAACCAATTGAAATTTTAACTGCAGATGAAACATGATATGATACACATCCTGTAAAAATTTAAGGATTTTTGGATTCACAGATTATTTATAACGAATTTTTGAAATCAGATAGAAATTGAGTTTCAGAAAACTGTGCCAGCAAATCGTGCCAGTAAATGTGTCTGAACGTTCATACCTTGAAACCCTTGAAATAAATCTTTAAAAATTCTACAAAAATTACTGTAACTGACTCAAGATGTACAGTTTCAAATCTGAAAGTTTCAAGTCATAACTGCAAACTGAGAGCAAATGAAAATTCAAAAACTGAACCGATGTCTGTCTGTCTCAGGAAACTGTTTCCAGAAAGTTGGCCTAGATTGCAAATTTCTATAAAAATACCAAATCAAGTCAGAAAAATCCATACTAGATATCCAAATTTCCATCTTGCAGTCTAGTTTCAAATAAAATAAATCTCATGGTAAAATTCGAAATAGAACAAAAACAGTCATTGAAACAGTGACCAAAGGTCATGTTAACTGATAAAACTGTATTTCAGAAAATGACCCTGAAAGATCAAGCCCAAAGCCCAATGAAACAAATTCCGAAAATTCTATAAAAATGATATTAAAAAATCCTCTCTGAGTCTTCTTTCAAATAAATCTAGTTTCATAATTTTTGGTGAAACAGAGAGGCTCTTTTCTAATTTTGAACGGATTAGTGATCTGGTGGGTCCTGTCCAAAATGCACAGCCCAGAAAACTTGCAAATTTTCCAAATGTCAAAATACATTAAAATTCACAGAAAACTCGAAAAATCTCAAATGAAATGTCCAAAAACTCAGAAAATTCTAAAGGTTTCAGTTTCACTGGTCATTTGATGTTAATATCTTCTAAAGATTGGTTAAATCCGATTTTGATCATTTTCATCGTAATGCATCATGTGAAATTCAAATTAAATTGAAATTTCTTTAGAAATTCTAAAAGTCCACAAAACCAAAATGAAATCGTGTGACTTCAATGCTTGAAATTTGTGGTAAAATTCTGATTTGAGTTTAAATTAACTCAAATTGACACAAATACAAACTAAACTGAATCAAATTTCGATTTGAGTTTAAGTTGACTCAAATTGTGTCAAATTCTAAATCAAAACTAACTTGAGTATCAAATACACTCAAGTTATCTAGAACTTAGTTTGAGGCCCCAAATCGTCTCGAACTAACACAATTTGAATCTAAATTGATTCAAATTAACAAAAGTGAAACCAAATTATGATTTGAGTTCAAATTAACTCAAGTTATATCCAAATAAGTGCCAAATAATATCAAAAGCGGTCTAACTGGACCAAAGCCCCAGTTTGATCATAAGTTTCCTTCGTCACCTGAATTAGCGGCCCGCTTTGTATTCAGTGTACGAGTTGCAAGGTTGTTTTGCCTGAGTGACCAGTGCGGTTACACTGTTGACCCTAACTTTGCGAAGTCCTCGTTTCTAAGTCAACAATATGCTCTGTACTTAGAACCTGGTACTTCACAGGATTCGAGAACAAATAACTCAAATCCTAAATTAAATGTCAAAAACGAGAACAAAAATTTCAACTCCAAAATAAAGCGGTATTTGATCGACTAATGGACTGGTCGGTAATTTACCATTATGGTTCAAGTTAGATTTAAAATCTAAAATCTCAACTTACCATAAAAACCTCATAAACAAATGTCACCTACATAATCACCCAACAAGTTGCATTTCACAACTCTTTAGCCTAGACATATAATTCTTCGAATCCCTTAATCAGAGGTTCTCGCGGTTATCCCCGAGGTAATTAACAGCAGGGGCTTGCGCCTGCTGGAAAGAAAGGACTCGCAAAATAATAAACCTTCGCGTGAATATAAATTCATATGAGTTCTTCTCTCTTCATTAAGAAATGACTTATATCGAATTGTGACGCGCGGAGGGTATCTGGATAGATCTTTCCCTTTCCTGCGGATTATCAGTTTATTTTCTTCCGCGGCGATAAAAAGGTCTCTACAGATTCTGGCACGCCCGGTGTGACCTCTTTCTCCTCTCATCTTTGAGATTTGAAGAATATAATGAATAGGCTATAGGAGTTGTGTGATTTCTCTACAAAAATGCTAACAATGATTTGTAGAGTAATATTTTGTAGGTAATGGTGTATGCCAAGGTCGACTATCATGAACATACACTAATACATGAAATGAGGCATTGGTGAAGCTTCAGGGGGCAAGGTATTGGAGCAGCTGGAGCTTTATGTCCTTGGAATAAAAAGAGCGTCTTGCCTTAAGTAGGTCCCATAAGACGTTTCTTCCATATAAAATATCCTACCTCCACAAATACCACAGCCAAAATTCCACATAAAAATGGTCAATTGTTGGAGTGAGCCATAAGTCAACCAACACTGGTATGTTCATCTACCAGCATGAAAGATGAACAAGTTTTGTACTTTGTACTTTAACAAGGTACAGTACCCTTGAGATTGCTTGTGGGGTCACATGATCTTTCATTTGTAGGTACACAGAGCTGCTGGAGCTTTATGTCCCTAGGAGAAAGAAAAAGAGCGTCCTGCCTCAAAAGGCTACATAGGGTGTCTCTTCCATGAAAATTTTTCCTAACTCTATAAAATATCCACAGCCAAAATTCCACATAAAAATGGTTAATTGTTGGAGTGAGCCATAAGTCAACCAACACCGGTATGTTCATCTACCGGCATGAAAGATGAACAAGTTTTATACTTTGTACTTTAACAAGGTATGATCTTGGTCGCTCTTCAGAGCAACCTTTTATTTTGCAGGTATTGGAGCAGCTGGAGCTTTATGTCCCTAGAATAAAAAGAGCGTCTTGCCTTAAATAGGTCCCATAAGGCGTCTCTTCCACATAAAATTTTCCTAACTCCACAAATTCCACAGCCAAATTTCCACATAAAAATGGTCTGTTGTTGGAATGAGCCATAAGTCAACCAACACTGGTACGTTCATCTACCAGCATGAAAGATGAACAAGTTTTATACTTTGTACTTTAACAAGGTATGATCTTGGGTCGCTTTTATGGGCAACCTTTTGCTTTTGCAGGTACAAGAAATCGCTGGAGCTTTATGTCCTTAGGAGAAATGAAAAGAGTACCCTGCTTTAAAAGGCTACATAGGGTGTCTCTTCCACAAAATTTTCCTAACTCCACAAATTCCACAGCCAAATTTCCACCTCAAAATGGTCAATTGTTGGAGTGAGCCATAAGTCAACCAACACTGGTATGTTCATCTACCAGCATGAAAGATGAACAAGTTTTGTACTTTGTACTTTAACAAAGTATAAATAGATGTTTGGATTCATAAAATCAAGTTTAAGGATTCAAACATCTAAACGCAAACCACAAAGAACCAACAACCAAGAGTGAGACAACAGACAACAAGGAAGGGTATGAGTCATAATAAATCGTCTCATATATCAATATGCCGAAACCACAAAGATCTCAAATATCCAAAGACCAATAGCAATAAAGATACCTAATAAAAGAAAATACATAAGTGAAGCTAAAAGACTAAGGAGTAAGCTGGTCCCGGAGAATCCTAAGTCCCTCGTGAATGTGAATAAGAAACTCTCTAGCTTGACCCCTGTGAAATCTCTCCTCGACTGTCATATGCTCATGGTGACGCCGTGTGGTCTCATACTCAATCCAAGCTGCATGAAGAGAAGTCGAAGCCCCCACTATCTGTCGAGATATATCCTCAGCTTGTCGAACCCGTGCTGATAAATCTGAGTCGAGGATACGAAGAGTATCTATAGGAACCCGCTGAGCTCTAAATTCTAGCAAACGTGCACGAAGCTCGGCAATCCTAACATGAACCTCTCTCTCAATGTGCCAAAGTCGAGAAATGTCAGCCTCAAGTGATGCTCGCCTCATGGACTGGGCGGAAAGTGCATCAGAACGACGCACACACTCATCTTTCAGATATTGATGTTTGAGGAAATGCAAGTGATGTCTGCAAGGCACTAAAAGTGACACAGCAAAATCATGAAACCTCTCATCAAACTCATTCCATGGAACCATGTGAAACACACCCCAATCAAAGGGTTGCCAGCCAAAGCAAGTAGAAGCACATACAAGAGCTATCTTATGAAGCATAATAGAGACCTCAGAAATCACAAATCCTGCAACAAATACCATAATGTTGGAACAAAGGAAGAATAATATGAAGAAAAAGGTGTGTGATATGAGACTTACTTGTAGAAGAGTCGACCTCTCGAGGTGGTACAGGATCTTCGTTAGATATCTGGACATTCTTTGTGGGCTCTCTAGGAACTTCCTCAACATCCATCTTCAAGTCTGAAGTGGGGGAGGCCTCGGATGAAACATTGGGGGCATAACATAGAAGAGGCAAAGTCAAAATAGAGGGTGCAGGGTGTGTCTCAGGAGTGGTGAAATCTGAAGCGAATTCCTCAGCCATGGTGTCCTCGGGGATATGATCATGGTCCTCAGGAACAAATACAGGAGAAGGCTCTCGGGTACCTTAATAAAGGACAGATAAACAATTAAGCAATAAAGTATAATTGTTTAAAACACATCAAGTGTAGACTGTAAAAAAAAAAAGAAGTAATACCCGACTCTGAAGCGACCTGAATAGGTGAATGACTCAGAGGAGGAGTAAGGTCCTTAGGAGGAGTAAGATCTCTAGAAAAGTCCTCGGGGGCAATTGGTATAGTGCCATCTGGAGATGTCTCATGAACCTCAACACCTATATCATCATGAATCTCAATATCTGTGTCACTCTCATCCTCAATAACTACAAAATACAATGAAAAAAATAGAGTGGATGACTTGCAATGCCGAAGACAAAGAGAAAGAGATCATGAGAAAGAAAAAGAAAAAGAAGCATACCTGGGGATGGGTTTTGAGAGGGAGTCGGATGTCGAAAAGGATTCTCGGGAAAAACTGAAGTGTCCTCACAAAATGACATCTCTTGATCGTTGATATCATGATAGTGCTCATCATCAATAACTACAAAGTAAAGAGGAAGGTGTTGAAATAAAATAATCTGGAAAATAAACAGCAAAAGATGATGAGAAATAGAAATGAACCTGGAGAAGAAGGGGTATGCACATCACAAAACTGGTTTGACTCCTCAGGATCCAAAGGAAGGATATCGCTATCCACCCCAGCAAAGTCAGGAGGTTGACGAGGGCCAGCTTTAGCAATCACATACTCTCTCTCGTGGGTCTCTTTCGAAGGATATACAAATCTCCTAAGTTCATCCCATTTTCTATCATGATAAAACTTCAACAAATTCCGGTGTGCTCGATAATAGAGGGCACTGAACTCGAGGTATCTCGAAGCATGAGGAATAAGAAACTCAGTCCCAGTGCCTAGTCGGAGGATGAAGCGCCAGCAATCAGAAAAAGACCTCAAGTCAGGAGATAATCCCTTGGTCGGAAGAAGCGTGCCTGTTATGACTTGGCTATATCCAAACTGATGTGCACACCGTTGTGGGTAGTAAGGTTCCAAAATTAACCGATTACCCAACCTTAATGGGAGAAATGCCTCTCGTATACTAATCAAAAACTCGGCATCACGATATCGCTGATAAGAAGCACGCGCCAAACGAGGTGTTGCTCCAGGATGCTCGGGAGGAGTGTCCGTAACTCGCCAATTTGTGTCTCGAGGTGAATCACGAGACAAAACACGAGGAAATATAGGTTGACTAACCCCTCGGCTCCAAACAAATAAATAGTGAGCATCTTTTGCACGCGGGTCAGAAATAGAGACGCCCGCTAACTCCGCCAAGAGAGGTAACTTTTTCCTCAAATCCTTGGGCATAGCAGGTGTATAGTAACCCGGCCAATGCGCATGAATCCAAGCATGGATATAGTGAAGTGGAACAACTACTCCGCTATAGGAAGGATCCCTACAAGTAGCAATCTCCCTCAAAGATCGATAAATATTGGCTAAGGCCGGTATGGCCAGTGAAACTCTATGTCCTCTAGCTAAGTAATTGGCCATCATGAATGTTTCGGGTCTGATCGCACCAACTGGCTCAACTGGAACAACAAAGTAACACAACCACCAAGCTAGAAAGGTAGTCAAGAATGTCTCCCGACTCTCTTTGAGAGTAGATAAATCAGATAACTTGGGGCCTGAACCATCTCCATATATCGAATCTTTTTTACCGGTGCAAAGTGGATCTATAACACTTGCAAACTGAGCGCCTTCACCTTCTATCTTGTCCATGAAGTGAGAAATCCATACATGAAAAGGAATATCCCTACCCCTACCCCGTCGTTTGTTGCTAATGTTGGAATAGATTTCAAATACCCTGCGGAGAGAAGAATGAAACCACCTTGTCCCTTCGGGACGAGAACCAAAAAGAAACTTCTCTCGTGGGGAACACTCCTGATAAGGTAATCCGAATATAGGTAAACCTGATATTTGGCGCATGTCCCACAATGTCATGGTCATCTCTCTATCTTCTACAAAAAGTGTATTGGTAGGATAATTCCAATTACTCATAAAACTACGGAAGATGGATGGAATGTGCGTGTAAGTGAATAAAGAAAGATAGACTGCCTCATAAATGCCAGCCTTTCTCAATAACTTCTCCTCATGAGAAAGAACGTAGCGGATCCACTCCATTTGACCTGCACTCTTATTTAAGCTACCTTGAAAACCAAAGATTCGAGAGCTCCAAGCATGGGCATCATCTGGACCACCATTAAGCATGGAAATACCTAAAAGCCGTAAAGAAGGTGGCTCAGCATGACGGTCCACTGGTAAAAGTGCAGTGACGGTGTTGTCACCCACGCCATGAAGATGATGGTCCGTGCCTCGTTTTGGAAATTCTGTGAAAGTCTTGGTCTCTACTGAAGTCGTTAAATTTGGAGGATCTTGGTTAGGATGAAAGGTAGGGTACTCATAAGAATAAAGATTTGGAGTTAGGTCATGACGGGGAACTCGCTTCTTCAACAAATCTCTACCCTCAAGCAAACTGGCATGTAAATCAGGCAGTTCGTTTAGGTGCATACCCTCACGTAAGGCTGCTTCAAGGTAATCTTCAATGAATGCCTCAGAAGGCTCATTTGATGGCATATTAACAGGCCGACTCCAAGACACCATGATGCCTATAAATAAAGCGACAAGAAGAGTCAGAAATACAAATCTTTCGTGAAGCTCGCGAAGTAAAAAAAAAGAAAAGAAAAGAGAGAGAATAAAGAAGAAAGAAAATCCAAAGTACACCAAAATGAGATGTTCGATACAAATTTTCACAACTCATTCTGGTGGGGGGCATTTGTTGACCTATGAATTTTTATGGTAAAAAAAAAAAAAAAAAAAAAAGAAGTCTCATGAAGAATGTGCTTGATTTGGAGATAAAATTGTACAAGTCATGTCTTAACATTTTATTGATGGGTGCGAAATAAAAAAAGTGCCTTAATGAAAGAGTTGACTTAACGTTGGTGCTAAATGTTAGACCATGTGATGGTGGTATGTGATGCATGAATCCAGAATTAAAAGGAAACAAAGAACTACACCTTCAAAAAAAAAAAGGAAGAATTGGGGATGAGGTCAGAGGCAGTCAAATGACAAATCAAATTACCTTCTTTGGAAAAGGTCAATTATGTCTAAGGCTTGAAATCTTTCTGTACAAAATGTACAAGAGAGAAAATTGAATAAACAAACGGTTGGTGAGCCTGTAAAGGATGCACAATAGACTGTCACCTTGCCTAGCTAGGAAATGCAATCAATATGCCGACCAAATTTCCACCTTTTTTTCGTCAAAACAATCTACTGGACACAAAGAAAGATTAGAGGAGTTGATGGAAACGTGAATTAAATTGCAGATGGGGAAGGGTGTCAATCAAGAATATATAAAGCCAGGAATGTTCTAATAACAGGATGCACAAAATAAGATTGCCAGAAAGAAGTCGGCAGCTAATAATGCAACTTGTGAGAATAAAATCGGAAGAGATTTATTTTTGTATGTTGCAAGAATTAAATCACAAACAACATTCTCTGTACAGGTTAATTGCGCAAAAAAAAAAAAAGAGAGCAAAAGGCAAAAATAGAAGTTGTCATTAAATGAAAATACAGGTTAGCTAATTAGGTGCCGTGATATTCTCGGTGACTCCAAATAAGGAAGATACCCCTTATAGCTAATTCTTGTATGATATACGCCAAATAAAATGATAACATAAAAGGGAGGTTCACAGGAATAGAAACACATAGGCAATTGTGGGACCCATTCGCCAGATGAATAACCAAACTTAACCGTGTAATTAAAGCAAATATATGGTTACATGGGTTAATAGCAAAAGAAATTGAAATCAAGCGAAAAAGGGGTGCCAGGTCACCGATCCCCTGCCTATTATTCCTTTTCAAAATCGCCCTTCAAAAAGTTGCAGGCGGTTTTCATTTTTTTAAATGGCGCCATGATCAAAAGGAGAAACAGAGAGGCGCAAATGGCTGCCAAAGGACTTGTTCTCAGAAAAATTAATTGCCCACATTCTCATAACCGTTGAGAAAGACCAATCAGACTTTGCCAACTCAGGCCATAAGATGTCCATATTCAAATCATAACCACTAGGATAAATGGTTATAAAAAGGAGGCATCTGTTGGGACAAAAAAAAAAGGGAAGAGAGCCACGCAAAAAAGAAAGGGAGTGGACAGAGAGAGAAATGGCGAAATTGAAACTTCCTTGTTTTTGTTCTTTTTCTGTGTAAATTCCTATAAACAAAACAGAGAGAGAGAGAGATCTCGTGAAGAGAAGAGGAAAAAGGTTTGTAATAAACGGTTCAGTTGTGAAAAATAAAATATTACCATTTGTCTTTCTGATTCATGTCATTTTTCTCTTTTATTTCTTTTATTTTCTGCATCATCATGTTAAACCATGCATAAAACAAACAATCTTTCTTTTAGTTTCGGCATCATCTTCATCTTAATTGTGCATATTACAAATTATAAACTTTAATTTGCTGTTAGAAGGAAGTATGCACCACCTGCGCAATCCAATCTGAAAACAAAACATCAAAAGGAATTTCTTTTACTGATCCATGTTTTGCAGCAAGTTTCCTTGGCAGGGACTTTTGATCTAGCGCAACCACTTCGATCGAAATTTGTTTATATCACAATCTGTAGCATGCTCAGTTGTGATTTAAACAATGAGAAAACCGCTTTATAGGGGTCTGCAGCATGTCTCAGTCCCTATGGAGATGGTATGAACCTAATTGAATTGGATCTGTAGCATGCTCAGTCCATTCGATTTAGGTTGTTTGAACAACAAAGATCAAAATTCCATGCAAAGACGTCGTTATGCTGCCGAAATTTACTCAGGAAAGTCATGTTTCATTTTAAGTTAAATCTAAAATATGTTCCTGATAATTTTCTGTTACCAGCAAAGTGCATTCTGGACAGTACACAAAACAATTTTTATCTCACAAACAGTTAAACAGAACCAATTGAAATTTTAACTGCAGATGAAACATGATATGATACACATCCTGTAAAAATTTAAGGATTTTTGGATGCACAGATTATTTATAACGAATTTTTGAAATCAGATAGAAATTGAGTTTCAGAAAACTGTGCCAGCAAATCGTGCCAGTAAATGTGTCTGAACGTTCATACCTTGAAACCCTTGAAATAAATCTTTAAAAATTCTACAAAAATTACTGTAACTGACTCAAGATGTACAGTTTCAAATCTGAAAGTTTCAAGTCATAACTGCAAACAGAGAGCAAATGAAAATTCAAAAACTGAACCGATGTCTGTCTGTCTCAGGAAACTGTTTCCAGAAAGTTGGCCTAGATTGCAAATTTCTATAAAAATACCAAATCAAGTCAGAAAAATCCATACTAGATATCCAAATTTCCATCTTGCAGTCTAGTTTCAAATAAAATAAATCTCATGGTAAAATTCGAAATAGAACAAAAACAGTCATTGAAACAGTGACCAAAGGTCATGTTAACTGATAAAACTGTATTTCAGAAAATGACCCTGAAAGATCAAGCCCAAAGCCCAATGAAACAAATTCCGAAAATTCTATAAAAATGATATTAAAAAATCCTCTCTGAGTCTTCTTTCAAATAAATCTAGTTTCATAATTTTTGGTGAAACAGAGAGGCTCTTTTCTAATTTTGAACGGATTAGTGATCTGGTGGGTCCTGTCCAAAATGCACAGCCCAGAAAACTTGCAAATTTTCCAAATGTCAAAATACATTAAAATTCACAGAAAACTCGAAAAATCTCAAATGAAATGTCCAAAAACTCAGAAAATTCTAAAGGTTTCAGTTTCACTGGTCATTTGATGTTAATATCTTCTAAAGATTGGTTAAATCCGATTTTGATCATTTTCATCGTAATGCATCATGTGAAATTCAAATTAAATTGAAATTTCTTTAGAAATTCTAAAAGTCCACAAAACCAAAATGAAATCGTGTGACTTCAATGCTTGAAATTTGTGGTAAAATTCTGATTTGAGTTTAAATTAACTCAAATTGACACAAATACAAACTAAACTGAATCAAATTTCGATTTGAGTTTAAGTTGACTCAAATTGTGTCAAATTCTAAATCAAAACTAACTTGAGTATCAAATACACTCAAGTTATCTAGAAATTAGTTTGAGGCCCCAAATCGTCTCGAACTAACACAATTTGAATCTAAATTGATTCAAATTAACAAAAGTGAAACCAAATTATGATTTGAGTTCAAATTAACTCAAGTTATATCCAAATAAGTGCCAAATAATATCAAAAGCGGTCTAACTGGACCAAAGCCCCAGTTTGATCATAAGTTTCCTTCGTCACCTGAATTAGCGGCCCGCTTTGTATTCAGTGTACGAGTTGCAAGGTTGTTTTGCCTGAGTGACCAGTGCGGTTACACTGTTGACCCTAACTTTGCGAAGTCCTCGTTTCTAAGTCAACAATATGCTCTGTACTTAGAACCTGGTACTTCACAGGATTCGAGAACAAATAACTCAAATCCTAAATTAAATGTCAAAAACGAGAACAAAAATTTCAACTCCAAAATAAAGCGGTATTTGATCGACTAATGGACTGGTCGGTAATTTACCATTATGGTTCAAGTTAGATTTAAAATCTAAAATCTCAACTTACCATAAAAACCTCATAAACAAATGTCACCTACATAATCACCCAACAAGTTGCATTTCACAACTCTTTAGCCTAGACATATAATTCTTCGAATCCCTTAATCAGAGGTTCTCGCGGTTATCCCCGAGGTAATTAACAGCAGGGGCTTGCGCCTGCTGGAAAGAAAGGACTCGCAAAATAATAAACCTTCGCGTGAATATAAATTCATATGAGTTCTTCTCTCTTCATTAAGAAATGACTTATATCGAATTGTGACGCGCGGAGGGTATCTGGATAGATCTTTCCCTTTCCTGCGGATTATCAGTTTATTTTCTTCCGCGGCGATAAAAAGGTCTCTACAGTCCATTCTCAAATAAATTGTTTGGATGCTCTCTCTTTATCATTTGATCACGTAAACTTGCATGGATTCTCATAAAAATATGAGTAACATAATAGTCATGGATTTTCTATTTTTTGAATTTTTAAACTAATTAAATGAATTTTATAAAGCTTATAGAACAATTCATATAATTTTATTTATGCATCCCTTGTTGCATCCTTCTAGCTTCTTGTTTGCTCGATGATCCATGATATTTATGTCATCCTTTTATCTTGTTAATATTGAGTATTAAATACTAAATTAACACAGTCATATGGCGAACTGTATTAATATTAATATTAATACCGATATTATGGGTTTAGTCCAAGCGCGTCTTTTGCTTCAAAAATTGACCCCCTCCCCCCTGAGAATCTGGACCCGTCATGCATTCATGGGCCCTATTTTAATTGTCTGTGAATTGCTGAGTTTTCTTATGTGGCAAAAATTAGAGGTGAACACTTATATTTGATTTGTAATTTCTTTATTAAATAAAAAAATTTGAATATAATTATAAAAAGTTATCCTCCTCCTTTTTTTCGGAATTGGCGGATTTAGCACGGGTTTAAGACGGGTTGATGGGGCTGGCCGGTCCGGTCCACGGGTTAAGACGGGGCGGGTTAAGACGGATTATTTTAGAAAGGACGACCCAAATCCGTCGTAGACCCGCCCCCGGTCTAACCCTTCGGCCCATCACGGTCCATGAGGCGGATTTGGGGCGGGGCAGGTCTGACCCGACGGGTTTTTAGTAAACACTAGTTGTTTCAGCACCTATTATCTATCTTGCTAAAATTAGAAAAAATAGAAAGATTCAAAAAAAGATTAATTTTGATTCACTATTGATCGCGTGAAGCACATACTATAGCTAGTTCTAATTAAATCTAATTCCGGCCACAAATTATCAAAATAAAAATAAACAAGGAAGCAGTGGGGCAACCTCTCTATCATCCAAAGGAAGTATTACAGGCTGCTCTCACCGCTGAATTGGTCCATTGTGCTGAAAGAAAGCAACAACACAATACACGTATAAGAGCCAATATTGATTTTCAGTGCTTATTTTGTTTATACTTTTAACATGTACCTATGCACAAAATAGCCATTTGAACTGCGACACTTTATTGGTTCTTTGGGTTATTTATTGTTGATTATGATTTATGTAATTTGCACAGATATATTTTTAAAATTATTTGAGGATAAAACAAATGGTTTTGAAAACATAAATAGTTTGATGAATCAATTCATAAACTTAATTTTTTTAAAAACAACATATTTTAAACCTTTCAAAATAAAGAAAATATGAAAAAAAATAAAATATTTTTTGTGAAGAACAAGCTAATAAATTAAATAGTGACAGAAAAAATCAACCAAATATAAATATAAATAAGAGAAAGTTTAATATGCACTATAGTGCATAAGACGTTCTATGCACCGCGGACTTTTTCGAGGGTATTTTTGTAAATTGACAAATCCAATTTAACGAATCTAATCTACATATTGAAATCTCATAGCAAACCAAATTTTACAATTTTTGAGATTTTATTACTATTTTTTTCAAATTTTTTAAAACATGCTATTTTTGGAATATTGTAAATAGTACAACAATCCAAAAATAGAATGTTTTAAAAAAATTGAAAAAATAGTAATAAAATCTAAAAAATTATAAAATTTGGTTTGCTGTAAGATTTCAATATATAGATTAGATTGGTTAAATTAGATTTGTCAATTTACAAAAATATCCTCGAAAAAATCCGTGGTGCATAAAAAGCCATATACACTATGGTGCATATTAAACTTTCTCATATAAATAATGCAATTATCGAAGAGGCCATAATATTTCAATTGAAGTGAAAATAAAACTTTGAAAATAATTAAATCGATATTTTACGATTAATAAAATATTTTTCATACGACCAATAAATTATTAAGAAAGATACGTTTGTTGAATACATTAATGTATCGTATAGAAACGTAAAGCACAAAATTGATAATTTTTCTTGTACTTGGATTGAAGTTTAGACCAATAATTCTATCTGTAATTTTTGTCGTCCTCAAATTAAATTCTTCGTTAAAACTATTCAATCAAATTTGAATTCATAAAATGGAGAAATGAACATCTCTATTTGGATCCTCCTTATTTTTTGCTTATCTATTTGACTATTTCCACCAGCGCCATTTTTTTTTCCCCTGCAAACTGGAGCAATTAAAGGGGCTGAACCACACCAACAAGGTAGCACCACCCGCCTCGTGACCCATCCCACCACCTTCTCATATGTTTCTCTCTTAGTCCCTTGCAATGTTTTTATCCCTTCCACCTCTCTTGCTTGACGGACACCATAAACTTTGTAAAACTCAAGTTACTCAACTCTAATTATGCCCCCAAATCCCTCAACATGTGATCGTTCTCTGTCGATTTTGGTCCAACTCAACTGATTTTAAGAACTACGTAAAATATATATATAGAGTTTTGCTATGGGCTCCGTTTGGATGCGTTGAGAATAAGGTAGGAAGAAGGAAGAAGGGAAGAAATTTATTGGGAAGGGGTAAATTTATTGAGAAGTGTGTAACTTTTGTGAAGAGTTTGGATGGTTAGAAATAAATTTATTGATAAAAAGTGGTTATTCCTTATTCCTTATTCCGGGAAGAAGCCATCCAAACGGAGCCATGGTGAGTTGCGATCAAAACTCCTAGATTAATTTAATTCAAAATGACTGATCCAAACCATTCAATATGATATTCCTATTGAAATCTCCATGCATACCAAATTTTTTATATATATTTTTTAAATTTTTAAATATTTTTTCAGATTTTTAAAAGCTATTGTTTTTTAACGGTTCAGAACTAATTAGATTAACGATTTTCTAAAATTAAAAAAAAAATACTTCAAAATTTTGAAAAAAAATGTAAAATTTGGTCTGGATAGGGATTTCAACAGGGAGATCATATTGGACGGTTTGAATCGGTCATTTTAAATTAGATCTAGCAGTTTTGATCGCAACTCATCATAGCAAAACTCTCTCTCTATATATAATATATATTGTATTCTTAAGAAGAAAAATACCACGGCTAAAAAATGTCTTAAATTAATTTTTTTCCCCTGAAGAATGAAAACTAAACACTTTTAAACTAAATCATAGGAATATATTGAAAGTAGTTTTTAATAACAATTGTGCAACCAACATCATGATTATCAAAATTTAAGAATGTTTTCTACAATTTAGTTAGATCACATATTACATATATTGCAATATGGAAATCCATTGACCGCTAATCAAAGTGCAAATAGAACTCAACAGTTAATTTTCAAAATGCTCCATGAATGATCAAATTATCGAAGTTTCAAATTATTTAAGGAATCAAACTCCTATTCAATTGCATAAGGCATATCTATTATTTTCCTAGGTCACATTCTATTCATAGGCTATCGTTTTTTTTTAGTGCAAAAAAAGCTTTATTGTTATTATTGTTGTTGTTGTTGTTGTAATCATCTATTATCAATTAGTATTATTGGTATATTATTATAAATTTCAAAATGATATTAAGTTAGCATAAAATTTTTTTCCTAGTTAACTATCAAAAGCAACAAGTAAAATAGAAATTGTTCAGATATAAAAATACAAGAAAAAGCAAAAGTTTTGGTTAATTCCTAAAAAATGAATGATAATTTTGTTCAGAAAGTCATTGGGATAAATAACACCCTACTATTTAGTGCCAACACCTCTAAAACTTTTGGAGGACAAAATTAACCTAAATTAATATTCAAACGAAATTAGGTAACAAAATATCTGAAAACCACCTTACATGCAAAGAAAAGACAAAAAAAAAAAAAGGAGCAAAGACAGTGCCGTCAATTTCTATTTTTCTAATTTCTATATAAGAAACAAAACTGTGCTGTTTTTCCACAATTTTTGGAAAGTTTTTCGCAAGAGTTGCAAAAAAGAGAAGAAACATTTATATAACAATTAACAGACATTTTAGAATCTTTCATTAGAAAAAATAAGATAATAAGAAAAGGTTTCTTTAGAGAGTAATGCTAGAATCAAACATATATGACATCAAACACGATGCAAACGTCGCACATTAAAATTTTAATATGATCTCTATATTTAAATATCCTTGATAATCAAATTTTATATTTTTTCATATTTTCTAACTATTTTTTTCGAATTTTCAAAATTGAAGGATTCAGAACTTTTTAGATTGAGCATATTGAAAAATTCCAAAAAAATAGTAAAAATATTTGACAAAATATAAAATTTGGTCTTCATAAAGATTTTATAACATAGAACAATTTGAACGGTTTGGATCGGCCATTCCAATTTTAAAAATTAAAATTTTATCGCGTTGGACAAATGTACGTGTCCTATATGTTTGACACTAGCCACTCCCTTCTTTAGATGTGGTTTTGCATATAGCAAAAATTATGCCCCTAAATGCAACTATCATCATATCATATTTTGAAAGAGACTATAAATTATTTTAATAAATAATATTTCTGCTGTAATAATAGAATAAAGAGTTTCGATGAAAGGGTTATTTTGTCATTTGTTATAAATAAATATAAAGTTATAAATTATAATGTTATTAAATAAAATAAAGCTCGACAAAGTGCGGAAGCCCCAAAAAAGGGTTCCCTTTAAGTTGCTTTAACAATCGCATTCCATCCATGGCCGAGGAGAAGAGAGAGGAGGCGCCGTCAGAACAGCCGCAGAGGCAGCAGCAATCAGGAAACGAGGTATATATCCGCCTCTCTCATTCTCACTCTCTATCATACAATGATTGTCGTCTCCATTCTATTATATTATAAGTTATAACTGCAAGAGCGTCATCGCTTTTTGATATCACACCAACAATAGTTCGTGATTTGAATCAAATTTCGTTCCCAGCACCTCTTGCGTGCTTGTTATCCCGGCCTGATGATTGCACCCCCGGTCTTATAATTTTACCATACCATTATCTGCACGAATACTAAATCCTCACTTAATTAGTAAGTGATGTTTCTCTGGCCGTGGCTCGGCTTAGTGTAATTGTGCACTTCAACACAATGCAATAACATAAAAAGGTGAACAGATTGCTAGCTTGGGCTCGGCTGCTGTACCTGTACGTATTTGTATTGTATTGTATCAGGGGAAAAAAGTTCTAAAATTGGTATGCATGGAGCATGGTGTGACATATCCTTACAACTTAGTTTCAGTTCTTTACATCTGTTTGTCTCATTTCAATTATTTTGCCCTCCAGACCATATCTTCAGACGCTCTGTCCCAAGCAGATCATGATAGTCTTCTTATCAAAATTTACAAGAGGTATGCTCTCTCTCTCTCTCTCTCTCGCCCTCCGTCCCTCCCTCCTCACTGTTTTTCTGTGTTCCTGCACAATCATTCATACTTGATCATGTTACTACCTACCAGCCATATTATGCCCTATCCATCTCAGAGATTTTAAATTGAACCTCACTGGTTAACCTTAAAGAATTTTTATTTTTATTTTATTTTCCTTTCTCAGGGTCGGGCAAATCCTGAGCCAGTACACAAGCGGCGAGCTACCAAGAGCTTGTAAGTTCATAGCAGAATCACACCCAGAGCTTTGGGAAAAGATTCTTTCTTTGACAGAGCCTCAGAATTGGTCCGATAATGCCCTGCACGCGGTCACGAAAATATTTTCTTCTACTATGCGTCCTGAAAGGTTAGAAATTTTCTACAAAAAGGTGCTGCTACCACGCATCCGAGGTGAAATCAGAAAGAACGGGAGGCTTCATTTTGCTTTGTACCAGTTTCTGAAGGAGTCTCTCTCCGAGAAGACTTTCTTCAAGGGGATCCTACTTCCACTTTGTGAGGTACTTATAAGATCTTGTAAAGATCAGAAATGATTTTTGCATCGCTCTTAAGCATGTCTTCTGTTGTTGCGAAAACAGAAATAGCGTTCACTTTTGTTGCTATCAGTATGATCGAAATGTTATATTCAAAAGAACAGTACTTTACTGATCGTTGCACATGATTTTAGATTTATGCAACCATTATTAGGATGGTAGGATTTTGATTTATTAAAGTTATTACTTGGTCAGCTTATGGGGAGGCTCGATACCTTAGCTAATGTCTAAGAGTTCAAATATAGCATTTTAATCATAATTCATAAACATATTCAAATTTCTAATCTTGAAGTCAGTTAAGCATATCTATTAGATATGCGTATGACAATTCTCTTTAATGAAAGTTAAATTTGAAATTAATGAGAATATGTTTTGACATTACAGTCAGGGACTTGCAGTGTTCATGAAGCTGTTATTATTGGAGGCCTTATGCAGGAGGCATCTATTCCTTGTGGGCATTCAAGGTATATGCTGTTTTCTTTTTTTTAGAGTGAAGGCTAATATGCAGCATCCCCATTTAGAAATACTGAATTCTACATTAAGGTTTTGATGTTACGTGCTCTATCAACAGTGCTGCATTGAGGAATCTATCACGGATAGATTATTGTGGCGCAGTAAGGTAATTTTGGATATGCCTTTGAAATTTGTCTGTCATAATGTATATTTCTGTACTTGCTTTGTTAGTCAACCTTGGTGATTTTTTTTTGATTCGTTTCTTGTTTACCTTGCTCACAGTTATTTTATAAAACTCCTCCTGGAAGAGAGTGATGGATTGCACTGCCTTGCTTTTGATGCGGTTCTTGAGCACTTCATTAGTTTCACGGAAAAAGAAGCTACCATGCCTGTCATATGGCATCAGTCTCTTCTTTCTTTTGTCCAAAGGTTCGTGGTCTCTCTTTTGAACTAAAATAATTTCAAATTACAGATAACAAATTTGACTCAAGTTTTTAAGTTGAGATGACCCATCATTGAGGTAGTTTGATGAAAACTCTTAGGTCTAAGCAGGCCAAATATGTCTCATATGCTCATAGCGAAAAACTAAGGAAAGTAAATCCCAAAGTAAGTATGTCACCATCTCCTGCTGTTCCGCATGGATACCTGAATCTCATGTTCAGTTCTGGTTGATTCAGTTACACGATTACTGATGCAAAAAAATAAAGTCAGATAAGAACCCAGTATCTGGCATGGTAAAGCGCGTTCTGACAACATTTTGATCAGTGACCTGTAGCAATAAGATAGTATCGTTGCATATTCAAGTACAAGTATAGTAACTCTTTCAAGTATTACGGCATTGGTGGACAGGTACAAGTGTGAGATGCAGAGGAAAGATAAGGATGATATTGAGCGGTTAATGCAACATCAGAAGCATTATTTAGTAGGCTTCATTTTCTTTCTGCACCTTTTCCTTCATATGTTTCAACTAGAAAAAATTTTTTTGGTCTTGTTTCATAATCACCTTGTGCTCCTTATCTTATTAGGTTACCCCAGAAATAGAGAGGGAGCTAAAAAATAGTCGCCATTGTGATGAAATAGAGGGTGATGTATATCAACGTTGGCTCATCGGCCCACCCGCTCGCCCAATGCCCATCGAGTCCATCACTCTGCCCATTGCTGCAGCAGGGCAAGCAGGTCTGGGCCTGTTATCAAGCCAGGCCATGTGGGCCTGAGGTGGCAGCTTACAGGCAGCCTACGAGCCTTATGTTTTTGTTTATTTATGTGTTTCCGTGTTTGTGTTACGTAGGGTTGTGTTACTTAATATTAAACTTTGTTATTATTTAACATGTATTAGTCTTGTTATGTTAAACCTGCCTCTGCCCAGTGCCCACCTAATTTTTACTCATCCCGCTAATCTGCAACAAGGTAGACAGCGGACAGGGCCGGGGTATGTTGTCAGGCCAGGTCAGGAAATTGGCAACCTAACTTCTTGTGCTATGCTGTGTTATGTTGTGTTGTGTTATACTTGTTATGTTAACTTGATGTTGGATTAGGATTTAGGATGATAATCTTTATCAGACCATGATTAAAAAAAGTAATTCATGTCTGCATGAGTCAGCATGACACGATATGAGACTCTAACACGATCGTATTTGACACGACACGACATGACATGCACAATTGGAGAATACTAAACAAAAATCGCTGAAAATAGAAATTGGTTTTTGTGTGATAATGGTGATGATAAAAAAATTGTGATGGTTCTTATCATACCAGAAAAATTATTGTCACTTTCAAATAAGGATAATTAAAAATCAAATTAATTGAACGTACAGTTGGTAAGTGATTTCATTGTTTACCCAAAGATAACGAGTTCGATTTTCATTGAGTCAGAAAAAGAGATAAATTTTGTTGGCTATGTTTGGTAAAGATACAAACTGTGTAGTTCACATGGAACTAAACACACAAAAATTCCACAAACAGCGAATAATGGCTCAGTTCATTGTTTTACCTTTTCGCGCGAATAAGAACTAGGAACAAGAACAAAAACAAGGTGGGTTCCACTTTTCTTGTCCTTTGTTCGTTGTTCTGTGTTGTTCATGTGTTGAACCAAATATATCTTTTTATTAACTAAAATATGTGTTTCTAAATAAATATCTTTAATTAAAAAAATCAATCGATTGATTTATTTAACTTACTCTTCAGCGAGGATAAAACACGAAATATCATATGATACGGTATTACAGATAATCTTTCGGACATCGGAAAATTTCAAAGAATACTCTTCTTTATTTTTTGAAGTAAAAGTATGGGTCAGGCCCACAACCTTTTCATTGAAATCCAAATTGGATCAAAGAGGTTGCAAAAGCAAACAAAAATGAAAGTTCAGTTCCCAAGGTAGGAACTCGTACAAAAAAAAGCTTTTCATCTAACAGTAATAAAGAAAAAAACAAAAAGCTAATCCGGGTTTAAAATGCGCCATTCTTCCAGAATTAAACGGGTAGTGGAGGGGGGAGAGCTTAAGCGACCCCTGAATATTCTATTGCAGCGCTCACGCCAGGTGAAATAGTAGATGATGGCCAGAATCCCTCTAAGTTTCTTTGAGAAGTGTTTGTCTACCAGTAGGGACTGGCTCGGTGCAGAGGATTGCAAAGTGAGAGAGAGGGCATTGAAATTAAGCAAGGGTTTTTGTTTCCAAGAAGAAGGGGCAGTGATTAACCAGGTGACTAGAAGATTCACAAGCTAACTGGCACAAGCAGGTACTGGTATGTGTAACCTCAAAGCAAAAGTACCACGTACTGGCAATGCACTTAATATCAATTTCTACAAGAACGACCTGATCCTGGGTAACAAACCTTGTACATGACAAATAAGCTTTAGTACTCGATCCATGGCAGGTTGAATCGGCTCAGAATCACCATTAATAAATCTACAAGCAGCTTTAAAATTCAGTTTGCCATTAGCTCTAAAGATTAGTCTATGTGGTTGACTAGTAAAGGTGGGGGCAAGAGGGTACTTAATAGCAATGAAAATAGCTGTACTGAACCCGAAGGCTGCAATCAGCTTTTCAGTGCACCAATTACTAGAATCAGGAACGATGAGATCAGCAATTTTCATCTCCCTTTGTTGTTTGTTTGTAGGGAGAATCTATCTCCAAAATTCATGCCATGGTTCACCCAAAGCATGGCATTTTTGCCCATTCCCGATTTGCCATCTGGTGTAAGGTCCGACCTCCTTAAGCATGGCTAATAGAGCCCTCCGCAGCTTTGTGCATCTGCCCAGTACACTTGACAGCCAAAATTTTGTCCTTGCAAAGTACTTTGTGCGTAGTATCTGAACCCATAGCATATGCTCAAAATCTCCAGACATCAGCTTCCACATAATTTTCAATAGCATGGCCTTATTGAGAACTTGAAAATCTCGTATACCAAGATCTCCTTGCTGGTTATGTTTAGTAATAATACTCCATCGCACAGTGTGCATCTTTTTAGTGCCGTTACTCTCCCAGAAGAATGTCCTGATTAGGGACTACAACTTGTCAATTAAGAAACATAACAACTAAGGTTCAAGAAGACTGACAAAGTATTGGCTTAGGAATTCCCTAGATTAAACAAAGGTGTCTATATTATGATAAATCTCAAAAAACAAAATGAAAAAAATAATAACATAATCCAGAAGCTAAAGCAAAGGGAAAAGAAATAAAGAAAAAAAAAAGGGAAAAAAGACTATAAGAAGAGAACAAACTATCACTATTTACAACATGAAAGCTAATAATCAGGGATAGAAGCAAAATGGTATCCTGGAGCACCTCTCCATGAATAATACGCAACTCGAGTCTCATAAAAGCCTGTGAAATTGAAAACAAATTATTACTTTGGAATTGGCCTAGTTTGAGAATTTAGAGTTTACCAACTGATTGGTCAAGATTGGTTAGCACCCTTTAATTTCAGAATTTTCATATGGCTTTTATGATGATATCAGGAAAACTCTGTGCTTCCTTTTACCAGAATTTGGTACAAAAGATAAAATTGATGGATGGCAAGTCCCAACAAATGGCATGTAAATGGTACAGCACTAATACCATCCATAAATCATAGAAATATAAGGTCAAACCTTATGTAACAAGATACAGGTTTATAGGTCATTCTACTGGTATTGGCCAGTAACACAACTGGTAATATTTAATATGAGAGCTATATGCCAGTAACAACTTATCCCATACTATTGGTACCAAGTACTACTGATCATGACAAATCACAAGAGTGGTTTCCTTTGGCTTTTATAATAGAACTGATACAAAATTTGTTCGTTTTACCCAGCTATAAATCGAAATCACCATACAGTCGGTGATCATACTACCAACAACCAATTGGCCTATAAATTTATACACACAGTTATACTAATATGCACCAACATCACTCCAACTTCCCCGCCTACTATTAATTGTGATGGACATGATCAGGTACACTATTAATGATTAGAGCTTTTATACCGGGAAGAAACGCGAGAATTCCCAGGAACAAGAGGCCGTTAGCCTGAGAAGAATCGCCCTGCATGTGACCAGTGTGAATGAAGTAGGAAAGCACCAGAAGCGTTGTCCCTAGAAATAGCAGAAATAGAGCCAGAGCAATAGATTTCCACGGTATCTTGTTGTACTTCTTCGGCGCGTACCTGAACCTGAGGTCTACCCCCTCGTCGTTGACGTCATCGTGATCCTCTTGATCCTCTGTGGGTAGCGCCGTGTAGCGAACGTTGCGCTTGGTCGCCATGCCTCAGTGACTCCAATCGAGAAGTTAAAATCAGAGGCGACGAAGGAAGAGGAGAGAAGGTGGGTGCTACACGAATTGGTCAAAGTAATCGGAACTCAGAAGGGAGACTTTAAAACAACGCTCTCATCTAATTTGCACGAATCTCGACTCTGATGTGGGCTCCAGATCATAGCTGACGATTTTTGGACTCAACCACAGCTGATTTTAGCGGCTTAGCCTATCTCATATATTGAAGTAGTTTTTAAATAACAATTGTGCGACCAACATCATAATTATCAAAATAAATAAAAAAAAATTTAAGAATGTTTTCTACAATTTAGATAGAATTGAACAAATAGAACTGATCAAATAATTTTCAAAATGTTCCATGGATAATCAAATTATCGAAATTCATATTATTTAAGGAATCAAATTTATATTTATTTGCATGAGACATATCTATTACTTTCGTTGGTCAATTTCTATTTCTAGGCTATTATTTCTTTTAGTGCCAAAGAAGCTTTATCATCATTGTCATCTTCTTCTATTACTTGTCTTTCTGATCTTCAATTTTATCGACAAGAAAGAAGATTTTGTACTCTTTTAATTGCAGTTAGTTAGTTCTGTTGATTGTAAAACAAACTGGGGATATATAAGCACCCAAATGTAATATGTGATTTGATGCTCCGTTTGGATAAGGTGTGGGAAGAAAAAAAGAAAGAAAGAAGTATTTAGAAGTATGTAACTTTGTGAAGAGTTTGGATTGTTTATAATAAATTTATTTTCTTATTCTCTTCTTTTCTTCTTTCTAAATGAAATCCAAACGGAACCTGAGATAATGAAAATTACAAATTCATTCAATTAAGTTTTCTTACATATAAAACTTTTAGAATCTGTAATTATCGCAACTTTTGGTTTATGAAGTTTGTCCTTAATTTTCATCAAAAGTATTTTAAATTTTATATATATACTAGAATATTCAAATATGTTCGACCTTTTTGCCTCTTCTATGTCTCTATTTTTTTAAACTATCCGGTCTTTAACTTGACTGGTCAAACCGATAGCGATGTGTAATTTGGGTTTCCACTCACTGACACTCAACCATCAGTGGGGCTTACGTTTCTCAAAAAAAAAAAAAAAAAAAAAAAATCAGTGGGGCTTACTAGTTTCTAGAAGACTAGAAGCTGTCTCAAAGCATGTTCTTTATCCTTGGATCATATTTCTCAGATTGTATTTGTATCACAAATTCACAAGGCTGACCACGCTCCAAGCTGCAACTTGCAGCAGCGTAAGGCTTGGTAAATAATTCCTTGATCTAATTGCTTCTTTTCTTATTTGAATTTGCAATCTATATATCTTCTATTGATCTGTGTATTTATTTTTCCCCTGAAATTTCATCGATAGATTATCAGTAACTTTTATATTGGAGCTTAGCGACTTAATATTGAGATCAGTGCTGTTATTATCTTTCTTTTAGTTTAGCTTAATTAGAATTTCATTGTATTAGTTGATCTACTTACCTGAGGCTCCGTTTGGATGAGGTGTGGAAAAAAGGGAAGAAATATTGAGAAGTGTGTAACTTTGTGAAGAGTTTATATTGTTTATAATAAATTTCTTCCCTTCTTCCCACACGGTATCCAAACGGAGCCTGAGATTTGAGTATATCCGTATCAAATCTAGCATATGTTATCTACTTATTTTTTTTATTCTATAATTTTCTACTTATCTTATTTTACAATTTACAGTATTATCTGTTAATTACTAATTTTAGATCTAAGATCTAACTTGTTAGGAGTATTAATTCTATCATCTGTTTTCTGGTTATTATCTTGTATTATTTTCATCTCTTATCCTTCCGAGCCATAGATCTAAGCCGTTAGATCCATTTTATCTCTAGGTCAGGTGATAATAGCCTTTTAAAATCAATTATTCAGAGAATTTATCCTGTCTTATTAATTTTTTTACATTGAATCTTTTCAACTTCGCTTATTGATGCAACCGTGACGCTTGGATCGTTGCAATGAGCGCATCTGTGGTGTGTAAAGTCCGGAACAAATTCCATTGCAAGTCATTTAAGGCTGTTGGATCGTGCACTGGACCTTGATTACAGATTGTGATTATTGTAGTCTGTAAGCAGTAAGGCCGATATCCACAGTGAAAATAATTTCTCACTTTTTTGAAGTAGTCATTGTTTTAATAGGCAAAATTGGGTGTAACCCCTGTAAAACTCTAGGAACCAGAGATAACCACTGCACACTTGAAAATTATATAGAACACAATGTAAACCTTAGAGTTAGAGAAAAAAACACTTTTCAATTAAATTCAATCACTTTTAATCAAAGGAAAATGATTTTTAAATCATATGACAAAATTACCCTTCCTCTTTGCCCCTTCTATCCTGTCTGTTTCATTTTTTTTTCTATTTCCCCGCAACCGTAAAATGGAAATGATCGATATCCAATCTAAAGTTTCTGTTGGAAAAAGTGTGTGGAGCCGTTCTCTGCAGGTAGCACGCTGGGCCTGCGGGCCGCAGATACTGAACGACCCAGCGGGTCGCAGGCAAGGCCTGCGGGCCGCTGGTACTGGGATCTGAACAGACGTGATCTGTTCAGATCAACTCCTATATATACCCCTCTAAACAGAAACGTCTCTCTGGTTCTTGGAACTGCTGTTCTGCATATTCCACATAGAAAGAGAGGAGAGTTTCTGAGAGGGAGGTAGCCATCCGATTGCTAGGAGCAATCAGATCACACACACGAGTCGAGACCGGCAAGTGGAAGCGTGGAAGGTGACGCCAAACCCTAACGTGAGGTTGTGGTGTACCGGACGCATACGGAGAGAGACAAGGCTGCAGAACCGAACTCCGACAAGCGGGTCTAGGCGTTCGATTATTTCCGCTGCGGTATATCTAATTCTCTAAGTTATTATTATAGGTTAAATATGCATATAGGTTTATACCTATTTAAACCTTCATTGGTATCAGAGCCATAAGGCTTCTTGTCGAAGTTATGGATCTGTTTAAGCCCTAAGACACCATGTTTTTGGTAGAACTAGATTTGGTTGTGACGGTTTTACTCAAAACACACCCTACATCCAAATTTTACGTGTTTTAACGCTAGATCTCAGTAGGAGTTCGTAGCAAAACACTGTAAATGGTCTAACCAGGGTTGAGTAACAATGCTGGTGCACAGAAACCATCTGATGAGTCCTGGTTGCAGGAATACCAGATTTAGGGTTTCAGTCCGTCAGAATCAGCGGGTCGCATGATTCTGTAGTGAAGACAGACAACGTACGGTTGTTCTGTATAACTGTCAGACAGATCGCTTACTGGTTTTGCGGGTCGTCTGATCAGAAAAATGTGACCAGTTAAATCTGTCATTTTCCGGTGGGCCGCTGGTAGTTTCAGCGGGCCGCTGTTCAGTTCAGTGGGCCGCCAGACCTGAGGCTGACAGATGAAAATATAGCAACCAGAATCTGTTTTGACCAACTTGTGACCTTCCTCTTTGTCCAACATGGTGTATTAACTATCCTGAAGATAGTAATATGGTTTAATACCTTTCTTTAGATGCATACTTGCATAGAGAGTGATGGAAGGTATTTATACCTCTCACAATTGTGGGCGTGTTTGAGTAATGACCCGGGGTCATTGACTCGCATGCTTAGACAGCACAGTAGGGTGACTTTGGACCTAAAAGAACTGGGTTTCTTGTCCAATGTCTGAACTTTGCGCCAATCGAGTTGATTGGGAGGGGATACTCTTAGTATATGAGACAGGATTGGTGGCCCTGGTTGTCATCTTTCGGTTATCATTGCTAAGATGTGTCATCTCTTGGATTGATTCAAGGATTGTGCGGTGAAGTGTAACCATATGTTATAACTTTCTAGTTATATCATAATTGATGATGCTAACATGCATACTTGTGCTTTGTCTCTATTTTGTAGAAAGATGTCGGCAAGTAAGAACATAATCGCTGATCTCAATGCCGGTGAGAAATTGACGAGTAACAATTACGATGTGTGGCATCGTAAAGCTCAATTTCTGCTTGAGATGCAGGATTTGTTGGAGCCATTGACAAGGGAACTCACGGAAGCCGAGAGGGCCAATCCAAATAGAAATCGAGCCATTGAAGAGTTCAAAAAAAAGGATCGTGCCGCTCGCATAACGTTGCTGAGTAGCATGTCCAATGATGTACTCTTAAGGTTCGAGAGGTATCGCACCACGAAAGAGTTGTGGGATGCGGTGAAACTCCAGTATGGTGGTACTTCAACCACTAGGCTGCGACAACTCACTCTTAGACTTGATGGCTATAAGAAGCGTCCCGAGCATTCTATGCGGGAGCATATCTTAGCCATGTCTAATATGATAAGTGAGCTGACTCAAGCGGGCCATGTCCTATCGGATGAGCAGCAAGTTCAGGCTGTGATCCGCTCTCTACCTCGCTCATGGGAGCATTTGAGAGTTAACCTCACTCACAATGACAACATACGCACTTTTGACCAAGTGGCGCGTCATGTGGAGTTGGAGGAGGACCGCTTATCGACCGAGAAGGCTGAAAAGGCTGCTGGAGAGGCAATGATTGCCGCCTCAAAGAACTCGCAAAGGAAACTGAAGAAAAATTCCGGTTCCAAGAAAGGTGTGGGTGGCACTGACGTGGCCAATGCAAAGATTGACAAGAAGCGCAACAAGAAGCGCGGAAAGGGGAAGGAGAAGCCCAAGGGGGCTTGCTTCAACTGTGATCAGATTGGACATTTCGCTCGTGATTGCACGAAGCCGAAAAAGGTACTTTCTGGACTGAGCAGTGTTTCTGCCTCAGTATCAGCGGGCCGCTGGTATGATCAGCGGGCCGCTGGTCTCCCCTCTGCTTGTGATTCAGCTTTATATGTGTCCAGTTGCTTTATTCTTACTAATAACAATCCTGTTTGGACTGTTGATTCTGCAGCAACTGACCACATAGTTAGGGATCGAGCAGCATTTGTGGACTATCGTCGCATACCGGCAGGAAGCAAACGCATTTACATGGGAAATAATAGTAGTGTTCTCGTGCATGGCATTGACACTTGTGAGCTAATGTTTCGCAATGGACATAAATTAGTTCTCCATGATGTGTTGTATGCGCCTGATGTGAGGCGAAGTCTTGTATCTGTTTTAGTTCTTGTCAAAACTGGATTGCGTGTTGTTTTTCTTAATAATTGTGTTGAATTGTATAAGAATTCTGTTTTACTTGGTAATGGATTTCTTGACAACAATTTCATGATTTTAGACACAATTGATGGCTGTTCTTCTTTCTCTTATGATGTTTCTTCTTCTAATGTTAGTTCTTATGTGAATGATAACATGTTAATTTGGCATGCTAGACTTTGCCATGTGGGGCAAGATAGGATGACTAGATTGGCTAAGGTTGGACTTTTGGGTCCCTTAACCAAGGTCTCCTTACCTCGTTGTGAGGGTTGTCTAGCGGGTAAAGCTACCCGAAAGCCTTTTGGTAAGGCTATTCGTGCCACAACTCCTTTGCAGTTGATACACTCGGACATTTGTGGTCCTTTGAGTGTTAGGGCTCGACATGGTGCCTATTATTTCATCACATTCATTGATGACTATACACGTTTTGGTCATGTCTATTTGATCTCCCACAAGTCGGATGCACTGGGTTGCTTCCAAAAGTACTTGGCGATGGTTGAGAATCAACAAAATGGACTTGTCAAAGCTCTTAGGACAGATCGAGGTCGTGAGTACCTCTCGGATCAATTCAAGAGCTTGTGTGATGAAAAGGGAATCGTTCATCAATTGACAACTCCCTACACGCCTCAACAAAATGGTGTTGCTGAAAGGCGAAATAGGACATTGTTGGAGATGGTTAGATCTATGATGGCACAAGCAAGTCTACCAATTTCGTATTGGGGAGATGCATTGTTGACCGCCACATATGTTCTAAACCGAGTTCCATCGAAGTCCGTGGTAGCCACCCCTTATGAGTTATGGACTGGACGAAAACCTAATTTGGATAATCTCCATCCATGGGGTTGTTTGGCTTATGTCCATGATCCTTCTCACAAACATGGGAAGCTTGGTCCGAGAGGGAGAAAGTGTATCTTCATTAGGTACTCTGACACTTCCAAGGGCCACGTGTTTGTTGGAGAGGATCTAAATGGGACAGTCACGAAAATCGAATCGAGGGATGCGGCGTTCCTTGAAAGTGAATTTCCAAAGAGGAGCGAGGTTTCTCAAGAGGAATGGTTATATGAGTCAATTCCTTCCGAAAATGATGGTACTGATCAGGATGTCGAGGCGAGAGGGGGGAATAAAAGTCCTCCTCAACCTCCTGAGGTCAGAACTATTGCGGAAGAGGTAGCTCAGCAGGTCAGAACCTCTCTGGCGCCCAGTTTCAGCGGGCCGCAGGCTGGGCCAGCGGGTCGCCAAGACTGGCGAGAATTCCAGGACAGAGGTCCTGTCAATCTGCATCCAGATACAGCGGGTCACTGGGATGACCAGCGGGCCGCTGAAACTGTGACTGATATGCAGACTGAAGAAGTATTTGAACCTCGAAGGTCTGAACGTGAGAAAGTACCCCGCCGACGATTTGAGATCGAAGGGGGGGAAGTGTTCATGACTGCTCTTGATGGATTGGTCATGCCGAATGAAGATGATAAGCCCAAACGCAAGAAGGCGATTAAGGCTATCGATCCGGATGAACCAAAGAATGTGCGTGAGGCACTTTCTAGTTCTAAGTCTTAAGGAATGGTTGCTGGCCATGCAAGAGGAGATTGATTCAATGGAGAAGAATCATGTTTGGGACTTAGTTGACTTACCACGAGGTCGCAAGGCTGTTGGGAGCAAATGGGTTCTTAAAGCCAAGCGTAAAAGTGACGGGTCAATTGAGCGTTACAAAGCTCGCTTGGTTGCGAAAGGATTCACCCAAGTAGAGGGAGTGGACTATGAGGAAACCTTCTCACCTGTGGTTAGGTTTGCCTCTATCCGCTTGATCCTAGCAATTGTCGCTGCAATGGATCTAGAATTATATCAAATGGACGTGAAAACTGCATTTCTCAATGGAGAATTGCAAGAGGAGATATATATGGTTCAACCCGATGCATTCGTGGTTGAAGGGAAGGAGCACATGGTGTGCAGACTTCGCCGTTCCATATACGGTCTCAAACAAGCATCACGGCAATGGAACCTCCGATTCCACCAAGCTGTCTTGTCAAACGGCTTTAGGGTGATGGAAGAGGATCATTGCGTGTATGTGAAAGGGTCCAATGATTGTTTCTTGATCATGACATTGTATGTTGATGACATATTGCTTGCAGGTAACAACAAGTCGCTGATCAGTTCAACGCAGGCTTGGTTGTCCTCTATGTTTGACATGAAAGATATGGGTGAAGCTAGCTATGTGCTAGGTGTCAAGATAACTCGAGATCGAACCAAGAGGTTTCTCAGTTTATCTCAAGAAACTTATGTGAAAAAGGTTCTTGAACGATATGACATGGATGGATGTCGATCGGTTGACACTCCTATCGATAAGAACACAAGTTTGAGTAGTGACATGGGTCCCAAGACAGATGAAGAGAGAAAGAAAATGGAAAATGTGCAGTACTCTAGCGCAGTTGGAAGCTTGATGTACGCCATGTTGTGTACAAGACCCGATATTTGCTATGCGGTGAGTCTTGTCAGCCGATTTCAGTCGAATCCTGGATTTGCTCATTGGCAAGCAGTCAAGAGGATTCTGAGATATCTCAAGAACACATCGGATTATGTGTTATGTTATCAAGGCAAAAGCCTGGACCTAGTTGGCTATTCGGATGTCGATTGGGCTGGTGACTTGGATGAGCGCAAGTCCACCTCAGGTTTCATCTTCATGCTTGGTAACAGTGTGATCTCTTGGGCTAGTAAAAAGCAAACGTGTGTTGCTTTATCTACCATGGAGGCCGAGTACATTGCATGTTCTGCGGCGACCCAAGAGGCAATATGGCTGAGGCGTTTCCTAAAGGGTTTGGGGGTAGTCAAGGTGCCCAACGGACCTGTGACAATTTATTGCGATAGCACGGCTGCTATAGCATTCTCACGAGACCCCAAGTACCATGGAAAAGCAAAACACATTGATACGAGATATCATTTTGTTAGAGACAGACAAACACATCAAAAGATAGTGTTGAAGCACATTTCCACTGATGAGATGGTGGCAGATCCATTTACGAAACCCATCGCAAGGATACTCCTAAAGCTGATTAGGGTTATGGGTCTGAAGTCTGCCAGCGGGTCGCTGACTTGATCAGCGGGTCGCAGATTGGATTGCAGACAGATGGACAGATTTTCTGAGAATGTTTCAGAATCGCTTAAGTGGGTCGCTGGCAGGGCCAGCGGGTCGCTAGCACTGAGTATTCTGTAACATTTATCTGTTATGTATGTATGTATTTGAACAATTATATTTTATTATAAAATATTGTTGAGACATGTTTATTCATTACTGTTTATGAATTGCTTGTTATTGTTCAATTAAATGTTAGCATGTTGGTAGTGTGTCATTGAACTTTAGATTGTCTCGCTCACACGAGCAATCGCCTCTAATGCCTGGGGCATGTATAGATGAGACTAGATTGAGCTATGTGCGCTTAGTCAGGGACTAAGGAGCCATCTGGGATGGACGAAGCTCATTGTCGCTTCGGTCTGGGACTGAAATGAGGCTTGTCTTCTTTTAGGCGATCCGATGTGATTGTACCCCAAACAATCACTTAGTTCAATTAAGCCGAGGTGAGAATCTCCTTAGAACTCAGGGAGTGTCTAAGTGTAGAATCTCAGGATCAGTTGCAATAAGGAGTGGTATAGACCATAGACACTTGGTTTGCAAACTGGATCTTAACTCGTACAATGAATGAGAACACACGTCTGCTTAGCGGATATTTCATTGTAACATGTGCTCATACCACATGTGCTAGGCGACTTTTGGAAGTGGGTTGAGTGGTTCCAGGACCAAGACCGTATGACTCCCCATGTGTGAGTTCCATAGAGAGGTACCCTTTGACTTTTGACTATGTCATGAGAAATGGGGTCAGGGCTGCTACTTTGGTGTGTACCCTATGGTGATGGATATTCCACTTGTCGGGACATTGCTGGGCAAGCGACTGATTTTGTTTTGAATCTCATGAGTTAAAAGGAAGATTCGACTCATCATGCACAAACGATAGATTTGTTGGTGTTCAGGATCCACCAAACTCGTCACATGGACTGAGGTTGGGAACATACAACAAACTAAGATTGAGAAGGAAAAGACATGTATCAATGAATGGTCGATAATGTCTGATCTAGTGCGGATTTGAGTGCTTCTAAGGTACTAGTATACACATTAAACTGTATTTTATATAAAAGGGTAGATGCTCTCTGGTTGGCTTTGAATTTATTCAAGGTGAGACTTTTGAGCTCCCGCATGACAGGTGTATGCGCTGGTCGCACGTTCCATTTGCCGTATGAGGTCTGGCTCAGTGTTTGGTACAAACGTCTCCAAGAGGGAGATGTTGGAAAAAGTGTGTGGAGCCGTTCTCTGCGGGTAGCAGGCTGGGCCTGCGGGCCGCAGATACTGAACGACCCAGTGGGTCGCAGGCAAGGCCTGCGGGCCGTTGGTACTGGGATCTGAACAGACGTGATCTGTTCAGATCAACTCCTATATATACCCCTCTAAACAGAAACGTCTCTCTGGTTCTTGGAACTGCTGTTCTGCATATTCCACATAGAAAGAGAGGAGAGTTTCTGAGAGGGAGGTAGCCATCCGATTGATAGGAGCAATCGGATCACACACACGAGTCGAGACCGGCAAGTGGAAGCGTGGAAGGTGACGTCAAACCCTAACGTGAGGTTGTGGTGTACCGGACGCATACGGAGAGAGACAAGGCTGCAGAACCGAACTCCGACAAGCGGGTCTAGGCGTTCGATTATTTCCGCTGCGATATATCTAATTCTCTAAGTTATTATTATAGGTTAGATATGCATATAGGTTTATACCTATTTAAACCTTCAGTTTCGTTATTTGTCTCTATGCACCTAATATAAGGAAGCGTTAAATTAGTATGAAAAATATGCAACCGGATATTTCATAATTCAAACTGGATTAAAATTTATTCGATGGTATGTAGGAGGGTTGTGCTAAAATAAAGTTGAACCATGTGATTGTGAGAATTAAACAATACTAGCTATGATTACGCGCTTCGCGCGATAATAGCTTTCTGAAGCTGATTACAAAATACCATAAAAACTGAAAACTTCTTGAAAAATATCATTGTATAAGTATTCACTGCTAAAAATCAAAGTTTACATACTAAATTAATAAACATCATATGCTAAATAATGAACTGGCACCAACCGGTATTACCCATAAAAACCAAATGAAAACTCCCCTAAATTATTATACCTATCATATACTCGTTGAAAGATTCTTAATGATCAATACTAATAGATAATTTAATCCAAAGGCCCCTAGAATTTTCAACAATTGCATTCTAACAAATCAGCCCATAACAACAAAAAAAATATGGAGCATGCAATTAATTATTTGGCAGTAAATATAACATTTCTTCCATCAGATAGTTTGATATTCTTCATTCTGAATTCTTTCTGTATATGAAACTCAAATGCTTCCATTGGCATGAAAGTAAGTTCCCTTAATAATTCCATATATACCTCCTGGTCTAATTTTGCTCTGAATTCATCAACATTAATAAATAAATATCATCAAAATGTTCAAACAAATAAACTAACATGGCAAACTATGAAGGAATTCCCTTATGAAGAACCTAGGCAGTAATTGGGGGCGAAAAAAGAGAAAGAGAAGATGCTAGATTATAGAAACAATGATTATATTCAGATTTAGTGGGAGAAAAAAGAGAAAGAGAAGACCAAACCTGTTAAAAGTAATTGAGTACTCCACAGTTCAGAGATTGCCTGCGAGGATCATCAATTACCGTAAAACCTGGAAAAAACCAGTAAAGCAACCAAATATCTTCATTTTAGACTACCCATTTATTATGTACATAACTTCAATGACATGAACCAAAGTCGACAAAGAGAGAATACAGAAACATGGCACATTGTAATTAAATAAAAGCTCAATCAACATAAACAATACACGCACAATCCATTATTAGTTCTAAGATTGGTGGATGGCAACTGCTTAGAATATAAATGAAAATATTAAAAAAAAATCAATAAAGAAAATGAGTAAATAATTGCTCCTTAGAATATTAATGCAAATATTAAAATAAAAGAATCAATAAAGAAAATGAGTAAAATAATTATCTTGTCCATCAAAGAGCTGCTTCACTTCCTTTTCTCTTCATGGAAGCAGACTTGAGACTGTTTAACTCGATCAAGTGAAAGAATGGAAGGCCTGAAGAAGAATTTTGCACTTGTAATTATAAAGAAAATATTGCCTTCTTTACAAACATTACTTTGAGCCGTAAATTAAAATTTGCCTTAGATTTCAAGCAGAATCCTTAAAAGCCATAGTGACCTGGTACATTTGATTTGAATCAGGAAGACAAATCACATCACATGCCCCAACTTGGTGCTCACCATCTTTTGGCTCTGATATATTAGTAAGACAATGCAAGGCTCAAATTAAATGAGAGATTATCTTGGGTTTTTGTGGATTGAAGATGATGATCTAATTACCAACAAATAAGCAGTACAAATCATCATACAACACAACCAAAAAAAAATGAAATGATAAATGCACAAAACTGAGTAGAATACTCAATTTGTTATACCATATAGATCAGTCCTATGCCAATACCTTTGTTCTTTATATGTTGGTTTGTCATATGATATTGCACAAAGTTTGAGATTACTTTGCCTGACAAATCGTCTTGTTGAACTCCATCCTTTTCTTTTTTCCCTAATCAAGCGTGGCTGCAATAGTGAGAGACTCTTAGACATGACACAGACATTTTTCCAAATATTGTCTCTACTTAGATATTATATATATCACCAAACGTTGTCTCTTGTACTTAAATATCTTTGTCTTGAAATAACATGAAACAACAAAACTATAGAAAAATAAAAGGAAAAAACAAGAGAAAAAGCTGAAATCTAAATCTAACTTGATAACTGAATATTAAAGGAAAAAAAATTAAAAGCAAAACATGAACATTCATACCAGCTTTAACTGATGGACTTCTCCATCTTTCGATTCTTTTTTTCAATGATTTACATGACGCCAGGAGATCTTCCTTGCTGCAGATGGAGCAAAAGAGATAAATATATTAAATCAGGAAATAACAAAGAAAGAGAGAAGATGGATGAGGCATCAGTTATGGAAGAATAGGAGGCAAGCAAAAGTAATAGCAATATGAACACCTTTATTTTGCCTTTCTACTCTGAGTAGAATCATTTTCCAAAATGATATTATTAGTTTTATAGACACATGTGTATACTAGTAAAATGGTCGAACATAATTGACATATTGAGGCTATAATTAATCCAATAAATCCAAAAAAAATTCAGAACAATAATGATTCGAATCAATCACTCCCGACTATTTGTCCATCAGAGAAATAATCAGATGTTAGCAACAGATGTCAACCCATTAAGCCCAAATATCCAAACCAAACCAAAAAAAATTAATAAGGAAAATATATATTTAAACACTTTGTATTTACCTAGATTATTTGCCATCATAAACAGGTTCAGCTTCATCTAGGTCTGGCAATCTCATCTCAAGTGTTAAGGTTGACTCTCCAGTCATTGAGCAACTTTCCTTGACTCTCCAGTCATATTATTGACACAATAAAGAGTTTAAATATAGATTATTGTGACGACAAGACACAATCAATCCTGAAAAAATCGATATGCACAAATGAAACTCAGAATTGCATTATTTGAACTTTATATGCGTAATTGCCATGCATAATCCAATCTTTTAAAATAAATAACATGTGAATTATATTGTTGGCGCCATAAAAAGTTTAAATGTACATTATTGTGATGAAATAACTTAGAACGAATTCAGAAATGATTGAAATGCTGAAATGATATTCAGAATTGCCTTATTTGCACTTTATATGCGTAATTGTCACGTACTATCAGATCTTTTTGAAAAAAATAACACCTGAATCATATTCTTGACAATATAAATTGTTTAAATATAGATTATTGAGATGAAATGACTTAGAATGAATTCAGAAATGATTGAAATGCCTAAATGATACTCATAATTGCATTACTAGCATTTCACGTGCATAATTGCCATGTATAATATAATCCTTTTGAATAAATAACTCCTGAATCATATTCTTGACACAATAAAGAGTTTAAATGTAGATTATTGTGAAAAAATGACTTAGAATGAATCCAGAAACTATTGAAATGCTCGAATAATACTCAGAGTTGTATTATTTGCAATTTATATTTGTAATTGCAATGTACAATCCAATCTTTTTGAATAAATAACCCCTGAATAATATTATTGACACTCTAAAGAGTTTAAATGCAGACTATTGTGCTGAAATGACTTACGATAAATCCAGAAACGATTGAAAAATGATCAAATGATACTAAGAATTGCATTATTTGAAATTTATATGCGTAATTTTCATGTATAATCCAATCTTTTTGAATAAATAACACGTTAATCATATTGTTGACACTATAAAGAGTTTAAATGCAGATTATTGTGCTGAAATGACTTGCGAGGAATCCAGAAACGATGGAAAAACGATCAAATGATACTCAGAATTGCATTATTTGAACTTTATATCCGTAATTTTCATGCATAATCCAATCTTTTTGAATAGATAACACGTGAATCCTATTCTTGACACTATAAAGAGTTTAAATGTAGATTATTGTGAAGGAATGACTTAGAATGAATGCGGAAACGATTGAAACTATCAAATGATAGTCAGAATTGAATTATTTGAACTTTATATGCGTGATTGTCATGTATAATCCAATCTTTTTGAACAAATAACGTCTGAATCATATTATTGATACTCTCAGGAGTTTAAATATAGATTATTGTGATGAAATGACTTAGAATCAATCCAGAAAAAATTGAAATGCTCAAATGATATTCAGAATTGCATTATCTGAACTTTATATGCGTAATTTCCACGTACTATCAGATCTTTTTGAATAAATAATACCTGAATCATATCATTGAAAAAAAAGTTTAAATGTAGATTATTGAGATGAAATTACTTAGAATAAATCCAGAAACTATTGAAAAGCCAAAATGATACTCATAATTGCATTACTTGCATTTCAGGTGCATAATTGCCATGTATAATATAATCTTTTTGAATAAATAACACCTGAATCATATTCAAGACACAAGAGTTTAAATGTAGATTATTATTATGAAATGAGTTAGAACAAATTCAGAAACGATTGAAATGCTAAAATGATACTCAGAATTGCATTATTTGCAATTTATATTCGTAATTGCAATGTATAATCCAATCTTTTTGAATAAATAATCTCTGAATCTTCTTATTGACAATATAAAGAGTTTAAATGCAGATTATTATATTGAAATGACTTACGGTGAATCCAGAAATTATCGAATTTCTCAAATGTTACTCAGAATTGAATTATTTGAACTTTATATCCGTAATTTTCATGTATAATCCAATCTTTTTGAATAAATAACACGTGAAACATATTCTTGACACTACAAAGAGTTTAAATGTAGATTATTGTGCAGAAATTACTTAGAATGAATGCAGAAACGATTGAAACTCTCAAATGATAGTTAGAATTGAATTGTTTGAAATTTATATGCTTAATTACCATGTATAATCCAATATTTTTGAATAAATAACGTCTGAATCATATTATTGGCACAATAAAGAGTTTAAATATAGATTATTGTGACGACAAGACACAAAATCAATACTGAAAAAATCGAAATGCACAAATAAAACTCAGAATTGCATTATTTGAACATTATATGCGTAATTGCCATGTATAACCCAATCTTTTTTAATAAATTACAGTTTAATCATATTCTTGACACTATAAAGAGTTTAAATGTAGATTATTTTAATGAAATGACTTAGTACGAATTTAGAAATGATTTAAATGCTCAAATGATACTCAGAATTACATTATTTGAACTTTATATGCGTAATTGCCGTGCATAATCCAATCTTTTAAAATAAATAACATGTGAATTATATTGTTGACGCTATAAAGAGTTTAAATGTACACTATTGTGATGAAATAACTTAGAACGAATTCAGAAATGATTGAAATGCTGAAATGATATTCAGAATTGCCTTATTTGCACTTCATATGCGTAATTCTCACGTACTATCAGATCTTTTTGAAAAAATAACACCTGAATCATATTCTTGACAATATAAATAGTTTAAATATAGATTATTGAGATGAAATGACTTAGAATGAATTCAGAAACAATTGAAATGCCTAAATGATAGTCAGAATTGAATTATTTGAACTTTATATGCGTGATTGTCATGTATAATATAATTCTTTTGAATAAATAACTCCTGAATCTTATTCTTGACAAAATAAAGAGTTTAAATGTAGATTATTGTGATAAAATGACTTAGAATGAATCCAGAAACGATTGAAATGCTCGGATAATACTCAGAATTGTATTATTTGCAATTTATATTCGTAATTGCAATGTACAATCCAATCATTTTTGAATAAATAACCCGTGAATAATATTGTTGACACTATAAAGAGTTTAAATGCAGATTATTGTGCTGAAATGACTTACGATGAATCCAGAAACAATTGAAAAATGATCAGATAATACTCAGAATTGCATTATTTGAACTTTATATGCGTAATTTTAATGTATAATCCAACCTTTTTGAATAAATAACATGTGAATCATATTCTTGACGCTATAAAGAGTTTAAATTTAGATTATTGTGAAGAAATAACTTAGAATTAAATGCAGAAACGATTGGAACTCTCAAAGGATAGTCAGAATTGAATTATTTGAACTTTATATGCGTGATTGTCATGTATAATCCAATCTTTTTGAACAAATAATGTCTGAATCATATTATTGACACTGTAAAGAGTTTAAATATAGATTATTGTGATGAAATGATTTAGAATCAAACCAGAAAATGAAATGCTCAAATGATATTCAGAATTGCATTATCTTAACTTCATATGTGTAATTCCCACGTACTATCAGATCTTTTTGAATAAATAACACCTGAATCATATCATTGAAAAAAAAGTTTAAATGTAGATTATTGAGATGAAATTACTTAGAATAAATCCAGAAACTATTGAAAAGCCTAAATGATACTCATAATTGCATTACTTGCATTTCAGGTGCATAATTGCCATGTATAATATAATCTTTTTGAATAAATAACACCTGAATCATATTCAAGACACAAGAGTTTAAATGTAGATTATTATTATGAATGAGTTAGAACAAATTCAGAAACGATTGAAATGCTCAAATGATACTCAGAATTGCATTATTTGCAATTTATATTCGTAATTGCAATGTATAATCCAATCTTTTTGAATAAATAATCTCTGAATCTTCTTATTGACAATATAAAGAGTTTAAATGCAGATTATTATATTGAAATGACTTACGGTGAATCCAGAAATGATCGAATTGCTCAAATGTTACTCAGAATTGAATTATTTGAACTTTATATCCGTAATTTTCATGTATAATCCAATCTTTTTGAATAAATAACACGTGAAACATATTCTTGACACTATAAAGAGTTCAAATGTAGATTATTGTGCAGAAATTACTTAGATTGAATGCAGAAACGATTGAAACTCTCAAATGATAGTTAGAATTGAATTATTTGAAATTTATATGCTTAATTACCATGTATAATCCAATATTTTTGAATAAATAACGTCTGAATCATATTATTGACACAATAAAGAGTTTAAATATAGATTATTGTGACGACAAGACACAAAATCAATACTGAAAAAATCGAAATGCACAAATAAAACTCAGAATTGCATTATTTGAACTTTATATGCGTAATTGCCATGTATAACCCAATCTTTTTTAATAAATTACAGTTTAATCATATTCTTGACACTATAAAGAGTTTAAATGTAGATTATTTTAATGAAATGACTTAGTACGAATTTAGAAATGATTTAAATGCTCAAATGATACTCAGAATTACATTATTTGAACTTTATATGCGTAATTGCCGTGCATAATCCAATCTTTTAAAATAAATAACATGTGAATTATATTGTTGACGCTATAAAGAGTTTAAATGTACACTATTGTGATGAAATAACTTAGAACGAATTCAGAAATGATTGAAATGCTGAAATGATATTCAGAATTGCCTTATTTGCACTTCATATGCGTAATTCTCACGTACTATCAGATCTTTTTGAAAAAATAACACCTGAATCATATTCTTGACAATATAAATAGTTTAAATGTAGATTATTGAGATGAAATGACTTAGAATGAATTCAAAAACGATTGAAATGCCTAAATGATACTCATAATTGCATTACTAGCATTTCATGTGCATAATTGCCATGTATAATATAATCCTTTTGAATAAATAACTCCTGAATCATATTCTTGACACAATAAAGAGTTGAAATGTAGATTATTGTGAAAAAATGACTTAGAATGAATCCAGAAACGATTGAAATGCTCGAATAATACTCAGAATTGTATTATTTACTATTTATATTCATAATTGCAATGTACAATCCAATTTTTTTTGAATAAATAACCCCTGAATAATATTATTGACACTCTAAAGATTTTAAATGCAGACTATTGTGCTGAAATGACTTATGATGAATCTAGAAACGATTGGAAAATGATCAGATGATACTAAGAATTGCATTATTTGAAATTTATATGCGTAATTTTGATGTATAATCCAATTTTTTAGAATAAATAATACGTGAATCATATTATTGACACTATAAAGAGTTTAAATATAGATTATTGTGCTGAAATGACTTACGATGAATCCAGAAACGATGGAAAAACGATCAAATGATACTCAGAATTGCATTATTTGAATTTTATATCTGTAATTTTCATGTATAATCCAATCTTTTTGAATAGATAACACGCGAATCATATTCTTGACACTATAAAGAGTTTAAATGTAGATTATTGTGAAGAAATGACTTAGAATGAATGCAGAAACGATTGAAACTATCAAATGATAGTCAGAATTGAATTATTTGAACTTTATATGCGTGATTGTCATGTATGATCCAATCTTTTTGAACAAATAACGTTTGAATCATATTATTGACACTGTAAATAGATTAAATATAGATTATTGTGATGAAATGATTTAGAATCAATCCAGAAAATGAAATGCTCAAATGATATTCAGAATTGCATTTTATGAACTTTATATGCGTAATTCCCACGTACTATCAGATCTTTTTGAATAAATAACACCTGAATCATATTATTAACAATAAAAAGAGTTTAAATGTAGATTATTGAGATGAAATGACTTAGAATTAATCCAGAAATGATTGAAATGCCTAAATGATACTCATAATTGCATTACTCGCATTTCAGGTGCATAATTGCCATGTATAATATAATCTTTTTGAATAAATAACACATGAATCATATTCATGACACAATAAAGAGTTTAAATATAGATTATTATTATGAAATGAGTTAACAAATTCAGAAACGATTGAAATGCTCAAATGATACTCAGAATTACATTATATGCAATTTATATTCGTAGTTGCAATGTATAATCCAATCTTTTTGAATAAATAACCTCTGAATATTCTTATTGACAATATAAAGAGTTTAAATGCAGATTATTGTGTTGAAATGACTTGAAATGACTTATGGTGAATCCAGAAATGATCGAAATGCTCAAATGTTACTCAGAATTGAATTATTTGAACTTTATATCCGTAATTTTCATGTATAATCCAATCTTTTTGAATAAATAACACGTGAAACATATTCTTGACACTATAAAGAGTTTAAATGTAGATTATTGTGTAGAAATTACTTAGAATGAATGCAGAAACGATTGAAACTCTCAAATGATAGATTGAATTGAATTATTTGAAATTTATATGCGTAATTACCATGTATAATCCAATCTTTTTGAATAAATAACGTCTGAATCATATTATTGACACAATAAAGAGTTTAAATATAGATTATTGTGACGACAAGACACAATCAATCCTGAAAAAATCGATATGCACAAATGAAACTCAGAATTGCATTATTTGAACTTTATATGCGTAATTGCCATGTATAACCCAATCTTTTTTAATAAATTACAGTTTAATCATATTCTTGACACTACAAAGAGTTTAAATGTAGATTATTTTAATGAAATGACTTAGTACTAATTTAGAAATTATTTAAATGCTCAAATGATACTCAGAATTACATTATTTGAACTTTATATGCGTAATTGCCATGCATAATCCAATCTTTTAAAATAAATAACACGTGAATTATATTGTTGACGCCATAAAAAGTTTAAATGTACATTATTGTGATGAAATAACTTAGAACGAATTCAGAAATGATTGAAATGCTGAAATGATATTCAGAATTGCCTTATTTGCACTTTATATGCGTAATTCTCACGTACTATCAGATCTTTTTGAAAAAAATAACACCTGAATCATATTCTTGACAATATAAATTGTTTAAATATAGATTATTGAGATGAAATGACTTAGAATGAATTCAGAAATGATTGAAATGCCTAAATGATACTCATAATTGCATTACTAGCATTTCACGTGCATAATTGCCATTTATAATATAATCCTTTTGAATAAATAACTCCTGAATCATATTCTTGCCACAATAAAGAGTTTAAATGTAGATTATTGTGAAAAAAATGACTTAGAATGAATCCAGAAACGATTGAAATGCTCGAATAATACTCAGAGATGTATTATTTGCAATTTATATTCGTAATTGCAATGTACAATCCAATTTTTTTGAATAAATAACTCCTGAATAATATTATTGACACTCGAAAGAGTTTAAATGCAGACTATTGTGCTGAAATGACTTACGATAAATCCAGAAACAATTGAAAAATGATCAAATGATACTAAGAATTGCAATATTTGAAATTTATATGCGTAATTTTCATGTATAATCCAATCTTTTTGAATAAATAACACGTTAATCATATTCTTGACACTATAAAGAGTTTAAATGCAGATTATTGTGCTGAAATGACTTGCGATGAATCCTGAAACGATGGAAAAACGATCAAATGATACTCAGAATTGCATTATTTGAACTTTATATCCGTAATTTTCATGCATAATCCAATCTTTTTGAATAGATAACACGTGAATCCTATTCTTGACACTATAAAGAGTTTAAATGTAGATTATTGTGAAGGAATGACTTAAAATGAATGCGGAAACGATTGAAACTATCAAATGATAGTCAGAATTGAATTATTTGAACTTTATATGCGTGATTGTCATGTATAATCCAATCTTTTTGAACAAATAACGTCTGAATCATATTATTGATACTCTCAGGAGTTTAAATATAGATTATTGTGATGAAATGACTTAGAATCAATCCAGAAAAAATTGAAATGCTCAAATGATATTCAGAATTGCATTATCTGAACTTTATATGCGTAATTTCCACGTACTATCAGATCTTTTTGAATAAATAACACCTGAATCATATTGTTGACAATAAAAAGAGTTTAAATGTAGATTATTGAGATGAAATGACTTAGAATGAATCCAGAAACGATTGAAATACCTAAATGATACTCATAATTGCATTACTTGCATTTCAGGTGCATAATTGCCATGTATAATATAATCTTTTGAATAAATAACACCTGAACATATTCATGACACAATAAAGAGTTTAAATGTAGATTATTATTATGAAATGAGTTAGAACAAATTCAGAAACGATTGAAATGCTCAAATGATACTCAGAATTGCATTATTTGCAATTTATATTCGTAATTGCAATATATAATCCAATCTTTTTGAATAAATAATCTCTGAATCTTCTTATTGACAATATAAAGAGTTTAAATGCAGATTATTATATTGAAATGACTTACGGTGAATCCAGAAATGATCGAATTGCTCAAATGTTACTCAGAATTGAATTATTTGAACTTTATATCCGTAATTTTCATGTATAATCCAATCTTTTTGAATAAATAACACGTGAAACATATTCTTGACACTATAAAGAGTTCAAATGTAGATTATTGTGCAGAAATTACTTAGATTGAATGCAGAAACGATTGAAACTCTCAAATGATAGTTAGAATTGAATTATTTGAAATTTATATGCTTAATTACCATGTATAATCCAATATTTTTGAATAAATAACGTCTGAATCATATTATTGACACAATAAAGAGTTTAAATATAGATTATTGTGACGACAAGACACAAAATCAATACTGAAAAAATCGAAATGCACAAATAAAACTCAGAATTGCATAATTTGAACTTTATATGCGTAATTGCCATGTATAACCCAATCTTTTTTAATAAATTACAGTTTAATCATATTCTTGACACTATAAAGAGTTTAAATGTAGATTATTTTAATGAAATGACTTAGTACGAATTTAGAAATGATTTAAATGCTCAAATGATACTCAGAATTACATTATTTGAACTTTATATGCGTAATTGCCGTGCATAATCCAATCTTTTAAAATAAATAACATGTGAATTATATTGTTGACGCTATAAAGAGTTTAAATGTACACTATTGTGATGAAATAACTTAGAACGAATTCAGAAATGATTGAAATGCTGAAATGATATTCAGAATTGCCTTATTTGCACTTCATATGCGTAATTCTCACGTACTATCAGATCTTTTTGAAAAAATAACACCTGAATCATATTCTTGACAATATAAATAGTTTAAATGTAGATTATTGAGATGAAATGACTTAGAATGAATTAAAAAACGATTGAAATGCCTAAATGATACTCATAATTGCATTACTAGCATTTCACGTGCATAATTGCCATGTATAATATAATCCTTTTGAATAAATAACTCCTGAATCATATTCTTGACACAATAAAGAGTTGAAATGTAGATTATTGTGAAAAATGACTTAGAATGAATCCAGAAACGATTGAAATGCTCGAATAATACTCAGAATTGTATTATTTACTATTTATATTCATAATTGCAATGTACAATCCAATTTTTTTTTAATAAATAACCCCTGAATAATATTATTGACACTCTAAAGATTTTAAATGCAGACTATTGTGCTGAAATAACTTATGATGAATCCAGAAACGATTGAAAAATGATCAGATGATACTAAGAATTGCATTATTTGAAATTTATATGCGTAATTTTGATGTATAATCCAATTTTTTTGAATAAATAATACGTGAATCATATTATTGACACTATAAAGAGATTAAATATAGATTATTGTGCTGAAATGACTTAGTACGAATTTAGAAATGATTTAAATGCTCAAATGTTACTCAGAATTACATTATTTGAACTTTATATGCGTAATTGCCATGCATAATCCAATCTTTTAAAATAAATAACACGTGAATTATATTGTTGACGCCATAAAAAGTTTAAATGTACATTATTGTGATGAAATAACTTAGAACGAATTCAGAAATGATTGAAATGCTGAAATGATATTCAGAATTGCTTTATTTGCACTTTATATGCGTAATTCTCATGTACTATCAGATCTTTTTGAAAAAATAACACCTCAATCATATTCTTGACAATATAAATTGTTTAAATATAGATTATTGAGATGAAATGACTTAGAATGAATTCAGAAATGATTGAAATGCCTAAATGATACTCATAATTGCATTACTAGCATTTCACGAGCATAATTGCCATGTATAATATAATCCTTTTGAATAAATAACTCCTGAATCATATTCTTGACACAATAAAGAGTTTAAATGTAGATTATTGTGAAAAAAATGACTTAGAATGAATCCAGAAATGATTGAAATGCTCGAATAATACTCAGAGTTGTATTATTTGCAATTTATATTCGTAATTGCAATGTACAATCCAATCTTTTTGAATAAATAACTCCTGAATAATATTATTGACACTCTAAAGAGTTTAAATGCAAACTATTGTGCTGAAATGACTTACGATAAATCCAGAAACGATTGAAAAATGATCAAATGATACTAAGAATTGCATTATTTGAAATTTATATGCGTAATTTTCATGTATAATCCAATCTTTTTGAATAAATAACACGTTAATCATATTCTTGACACTATAAAGAGTTTAAATGCAGATTATTGTGCTGAAATGACTTGCGATGAATCCAGAAACGATGGAAAAACGATCAAATGATACTCAGAATTGCATTATTTGAACTTTATATCCGTAATTTTCATGTCACACCCCGCAGCAGCGGCGTGACCGATTTCCGCCGCAAGAACGTGCTTCGCACGCCTCGCAAGGCTTACTGATTGGCCACAAGTCAATATGCCATTTTTAGTATACTAAGCACCATGCACTTAACTAGCAACAGTTCAAATAAACAAAGTAGAGGTTATGCTTGTATATGCGCAAGACAAAATTTTGCCAGAGTTTCTCCTGTAACATTGGTATCCAGCCATAAAGGCAAGTAGCCAAACAATTTATAAGCATTTTCCCCAACCCAAAACCCACAAGTAACAGCCAAGACAAGCATCAAACTTCGATTTACACACCCAGCACATAATTACACAATGGAACATGCAACAGTACACATGTATACAAAACATAGCATAGCTTAATGTACATGGCTTACTTCTCCACTCTTCAGCCCACGCCTTCAAAACCTGGAACCCATGAAAACATGGTACGGTGAGAAAGAAAACCATTTCTCAGTGCGGTATTTAGTTCCAGCCACGCATGAACCCGAAGTCTCATGTTGCGGAACTAAATACACACTGTTTAATATATAAGAACATAGTTTGCACAGTTTATTCATAAAACAGTTAGCAATTCATGCTATGCAATGCAAGGCCAGCTAGCAACGATTATCCGAAATCTGCAAATTCAATTCATACAAAAGCCGGCACTTGTTGGACACCTATCCATGCACAATACTAGGCTGGTTACCAATCAGCCAAGTCATTTCCTTTCCATCAATACAACCAAATAGTACTTAATTGCTGAGAACATTTACCCCCTCATAGTCATGAGTCCCGGAACATAAGCGCTTATCTCACGGCCCTTGGAAAGACGGTCGCGACTCCGCTTTCCAAAGATGTAAATGTCATTCATCACACAATTAGCACAGCCATACCATATATCACAATTCAGTCACAATAAAATAAACCATTCAATATGCATGTCATGAGATAACAATCCATCCTATGCACAGTCATGTAGCATATATATATAATATATAGCAATTCATACATGCAGGCTACATGCTAAGTCATGCAAAAACATCAAGCAACATGCATAATATACTTTAAATTTAGCACAGCAACAAGAGTTAGGGTCCAGGTGAAATCCGCACCTCAAACCTTATACCGTATACCCGCCGTTCACTGCTGCGGTGCGCCCGCTTCACCGCTCAAATCCACCGCTTCGGTCTGTTCAAAGTCTGGTTCAAGCAATCAAAACCCTATGTCACAGTCATACTCAACACCAGCCTATAACTCATGCAATTACGTGGTAAAGGCACCTAGCCAAACACCGTTGCGTGACTGGTTTGCAGGTGTTTGCAACACCGCTTCATGGTTTGATAGTCAACCAACACCAGACCTATGGTGCTTACTAGCACATGGTCAGTTAGGGTGCACCAACAGCACTATGCAATGCACCAAATCATCATGCCTTGGTCTGGTTAAGTCATGAAATCATCCACCATCCATGAACTATGCACTGCCATGCTTAGTTTTCAACCTGGTTTGAGTAATATAGGGCCAGAACCATGCATAAAATCTTGTTTTCTACCTTCCCAACTGATTAGCTATGATCCAAACACTCCTTTTTCACTGTCTAGCCTCAAAACTAAGCTCCAATGGCCTGTTTTGGTAGAGAACAGAACATATACGAATTTGGCAACAAGAAGGGCATAATTGTCCACACAATTGGGCCAGAGAAAGAGGTAAAGGGGTGGGGACTAGGTGTCAGCAAACCAATCTCCCCCTGCCTAATGACTAAGCAGCTAGGTGTCACTAATCTGTTGGGGCTGGTCAATCAAATTGGACTGCCTTTTGGTCAGCTCCAAGGGTCACCACTGGACCACTCCAGTCCTACATGCAATGGGACGCTCCAGTACTCACTGCCAATATGCCTAAGTACATGAACCATGACTGGGCAGCTACGTTAGCCACCGCTCACGCAGACCGGCCGTAACCGTCATACGTTACAGCATAATTTGGCCATTATTTTGGGCACAGTTTGGATCATCAAGCAATTCAATTTTACCATGCAATAATTTAATTCAATTTGGCATACATGATGCAATAAACACACATAGTCTGATTATAAGGCAACCGTTACCATAGTGGGACTTATACCGTTTCCAACCACGCTTTACATGACTGCACTAGTGTCTGGACAGGGACGGGGGGGTATTTTACATGGGTCTCTAGTCAGTCAAGGTCTCAATCACCACCACCCCCCTAATAGACAGGATGCAATTTGGAGCAACATACAGTACCGTATTTACCAACCCCTGAATTTCCCCCACGCTCTAAGGCCTGGTTGCATGGTGTTTACATGACAGGGACACCGTCAGACAGCCGTATCTCACATTCCTCCCCCCTTAAGAATCCGTTCAGTCCTCTGAACGAATCGTACCTGAACTTACGAACAACTCAGGGTAACGCTCTCTAATCGTGCTCTCAAGCTCCCAAGTTGCCTCTTTTTCTGAGTGCTGCCCCCACTGCACAAGTACCAGCTTAATGACCTTGGTTCTCAACCGTTGCTCTCTACTGTCCAGAATTCTCATAGGTGCTTCCTCATAAGTTAAATTTTCACCAAGGTGCAGCTGAGAATAATCCAATACATGAGATTGGCCACCAACAAACCGTCTCAGCTGTGACACATGAAAAACTGGGTGTATACGGTTCAATTCCTCCGGCAGCTTCAACTTATAAGCAACCGCTCCAACTCTTTCCTCCACCGGAAAAGGGCCAACATACCGAGGACTTAGCTTTCCAGTCACACCGAATCTATACACTCCACGCATGGGAGAAACCTTCAGCCATACTCTTTCTCCATCCTTGTACTCAACCGGTCGCCTATGTACATCAGCATACCGTTTTTGTCTATCTTGTGCTGCCTTGAGCCTACTCAGAACCACCTTTGTTTTCTCTGAATTTTCAGCCACTAGCTCAGGTCCAGTTGGGACAAAATTGCCCCTGGGTTGCCACCATAACGGTGTACGGCATGGTTCCCCATACAACGCCTCATACGGCGGCATGCCAATGCTGGAATGGAAGCTGTTATTATATGCAAACTCAGCCAAATACAAATGATCAAGCCATGAACCACCAAAACTCAATGCACACGCCCTCAACATGTCTTCCAGGGTTTGTATAGTACGCTCCGACTGCCCATCAGTTTGCGGGTGATGTGCCGAACTAAACTTCAGCTTGGTACCCATAGCCTCTTGAAAACTTTTCCAAAAATGAGATATAAACCGGCCATCTCTATCTGAAATTATCTCCTGTGGACAGCCATGATACTTGCAAAAATTTCTGAGGAATATTTCAGCCAATTCCTTAGCCGCAACATCTGCCCGAATCGGTATGAAGCGGGCTACCTTGGTCAGCCGATCCACTATCACCCACACTGCCTCAATCCTTCCTTTTGTTTTTGGAAAACCAGATACAAAATCCATTGTAATAGACTCAAATTTGCTCTTTGGCCGCCTCAAAGTCTGCAACAATCCCGCACTTTTCTTTCTATCGGCCTTTACTTGCTGACAGATTAAACATTTCTCCACATACTGTGCTACTTCCTTTTTCATGCCCGGCCACCAAAAATATTTCCTCAAGTCTTGATACATTTTTACCTCACCAGGATGTAAAGCATACCCTGATTCATGCGCCTCAGACAAGATCAACGCCTTGATCCCTGCATCATTTGGCACACAAATGCGATTTCTGAACCGCAAAACACCGTTTTCATCAACACGGAACGGGGTCTCCTTCTCAGCTACTGCTCTTTCTTTGAATCTCTTGCAATTATCATCCATTACTTGGGCTGCCTGAATTCTATCATGTAAATCAGGTTGTACCTCTATGGCAGCCAACATTACCGTCATAAGTACGGGAGATGTAACGCTCATTGTTTGGACCCGGCTCAACATCAGTTGCCCGAGTTCACGTGATACTCCAACCTGCAACTCCAAACGCCTCATTTCCTCAAGCAACCTTGGCTCTTGTGTTAATAAAGTCACTGCATTCATTTGACTCTTTCTGCTCAATGCATCAGCCACTAAATTGGCCTTGCCGGCATGATATAATATCTCCAAATCATAATCCTTCATCAGTTCTAACCAACGCCTTTGCCTCAGGTTCAACTCTTTTTGTGTGAAAATATATTTCAAGCTCTGATGGTCTGTATAGATTTTACACTTAACTCCATACAAGTAATGCCGCCAAATTTTAAGTGCAAAGATGACAGCCGCTAGCTCCAAATCGTGGGTCGGATAATTCTGCTCATGCGGCCTCAACTGCCTTGATGCATAGGCTATTACATGCTTTTCTTGCATCAACACACATCCCAAACCCGACTTAGAGGCATCAGTATATACATCATATTCTCGGCCTGAAACCGGCATAGCAAGGACCGGCGCTGTCACAAGCCGATTTTTCAACTCCTGAAAGCTTTTCTCTTGCCTTTCTTTCCATACAAACTTTACTCCCTTATGCAACAACTCTGTCAGTGGCTTGGCAATTTGAGAGAAACCAGCCACAAATCGCCTATAGTACCCCGCCAAACCCAAGAAACTTCTTATCTCACTTACCGATTTCGGTTGGCTCCATTCAGTCACTGCCTGCACTTTTGATGGGTCCACGGCCAATCCTTCTCCAGAAATAACATGGCCTAGAAATGCCACCTTACTTAGCCAAAAATCACACTTTGAAAATTTTCCATACAGCTTACACTCTCTCAGTCTACTCAATACAATCCTGAGATGTTTAGCATGCTCTTCAAATGATCGGGAATAGATCAATATGTCATCAATAAAAACCACAACAAAGGCATCCAGAAATTCCTTAAACACCCGATTCATAAGATCCATAAATGCAGCTGGTGCATTCGTTAAGCCAAACGGCATAACCAGAAACTCATAGTGCCCGTACCTAGTACGAAATGCCGTCTTCTCAACATCACTGGGGCGTATCTTAAGCTGGTGATAGCCCGTTCTCAAATCAATCTTAGAATACACCGATGATCCTTGCAGTTGATCAAACAGATCATCAATGCGTGGCAAAGGATAGCGGTTCTTCACCGTCACCTTATTCAGCTCACGGTAATCAATGCATAACCGTAAGGTACCGTCTTTCTTCCTTACAAACAAAACTGGGGCTCCCCACGGTGAATTGCTGGGTCTAATGAAACCCTTTGCTAATAGCTCTTCCAATTGCACTTTCAACTCTTTCATTTCAGCTGGGGCCATCCGATATGGGGTCTTGGATATTGGAGTGGTACCCGGCAGCAACTCAATACCGAATTCCACTTCTCTATCAGGTGGTACTCCAGCTATCTCATCAGGGAACACATCTTTAAACTCTTTCACCACAGCAATAGTATCAATACTTGCTTTTTCTTCAGCCGCTTCACCAATAACGGCAGCCAAATATGCGTCACACCCGGCCTGAACCAGGTTACACGCTTCCACCGCTGAAATAATTATCATAGGGTCTCCAATAGCTTTGCATTTAAATACACAAGGGACTGAACTGCCCGCTTGAAATCGGACCAGCCGCTTTGCGCAATCTATCACCGCATGATGCCGAGTCAGCCAATCAAAACCGAGTAGTGCATCATACCCGGCTATGTCCAAAACCAACATGTCAGCTTCCAAATCACGCCCATTTATCATCACCTTAAGTCCCTTACAACATTGCAACACCTCTTTAAAGTAACCAAGTGGGGTCTGAACACTGAGAGCTCTCTCTTACGACTTAGTCGGCCAGCCGCAACTCTCCACGAAATCCCTCGCCGCGACCGAATGACTACACCCCGTATCGAACAACACAAAAGCCCTCTGACCTGAAATAAAAACATTACCTGTCATAAGTTCGGTGGGTGCAGTAGAACTTGGGTCATCTTCTTGTTGTGCCTCTTCGGATTCTTCTGGAATCACTTCCACAGCATGGACGGCCACACGACCGCCCGATCTGCCACCCCGCCATGCAGGGTTTCCACGTCCTCTACCCGCCATCCCAAAGGCAGGTCCTCCTCTCACGAAACCTTGTTGCACTTTCGGGCACTCATTCTTCCAATGCCCGCTTTCTCCACAATTAAAACACAAACCTTTAGCAACTCGACATTGTGCCTCTGGATGGGGACTGTTACATGTACGGCACCATGCCTTTTGAGTTTGATTACCCATGCCAGTCTTGAATTGCACTGGTGCAGAAGATTGAGGTCCTTTCACATTAGCAACCGGTTTATTAAATGGAACCGGCTTTACAAACTTAGGCTTAACATTTCTGACTTGTCCCCAACTAGCCTTCCTTTTCCCGTGCCCTTCCATTCTTTCGGCACGATCCATCAGTTCTTGCACTTCAATTTCCCCCGTAGCATCCAATGCTTGTGCAATGTCTGGGTCAAGCCCGTTTAAGTACTGCCTGCGATACAAGTACTCATCACCGGTCACATCCGGTGCATAGCGAGACAGCTCAACAAATGTGTCATTATACTGCCCAACTGTGATGCCTTCCTGAGTAAGAGTAAGAAACTGCTGCCTCAACTTTTCTTTTTGGGCAGAACTCAAGTACCTCCTTGTAAACACTTGCTCAAACCACTGCCACGGTATCCTTAACTGTTCACCGGTAAAACTCCTTCGTGCAGTTTTCCACCAAGATCTGGCCGAGTTCTCCAAGTACGGAGTGGCCAGCTCAACCTTGTTTGCATCCGGTACTCTAACCAACTGGAACTTATTATTAATGCTTTCCAACCATTCCTCAGCCGCTTTGTACCCGCCTGTGCCATCAAACCGTGGCGGGTGCTGGCTACCAAAATCAGCCAATAGCCGCCTGAACTCATTGGCTTCATTCGCTGGGGCTGTTGGCACTGCTCCAAGTTCATGAGTTAAATAACGGCCTTGTTCATATGCTGCCAACAGTCTAACATCAATGGCAGCCTGTCTGCGTATCGTCTCAACCGGTACCGGCTCATCCGGATTTGGCTCTAAGCCTTCATCATCTGCACGGTTGAGGGGGTCACGCTCACGTGCCCTGCTTCCTTGTCCCGCTCCACGTTCCATGGCAACCTGTCCAACTCAAAACCCGTTAACAAGCAGCCACGTAAAGAAAAGGAACCCGACATACCACGGCCCTTAGACCTACCCCACTCAGACATCCTACAAGTCTGGTTGGGTCATACCATGCTCTGATACCACTTTAGAAACCTGTCACACCCCGCAGCGGCGGCGTGACCGATTTCCGCCGCAAGAACGTGCTTCGCACGCCCCGCAAGGCTTACTGATTGGCCACAAGTCAATATGCCATGTTTTAGTATACTAAGCACCATGCACTTAACTAGCAACAGTTCAAATAAACAAAGTAGAGGTTATGCTTGTATATGCGCAAGACAAAATTTTGCCAGAGTTTCTCCTGTAACATTGGTATCCAGCCATAAAGGCAAGTAGCCAAACAATTTATAAGCATTTTCCCCAACCCAAAACCCACAAGTAACAGCCAAGACAAGCATCAAACTTCGATTTACACACCCAGCACATAATTACACAATGGAACATGCAACAGTACACATGTATACAAAACATAGCATAGCTTAATGTACATGGCTTACTTCTCCACTCTTCAGCCCACGCCTTCAAAACCTGGAACCCATGAAAACATGGTACGGTGAGAAAGAAAACCATTTCTCAGTGCGGTATTTAGTTCCAGCCACGCATGAACCCGAAGTCTCATGTTGCGGAACTAAATACACACTGTTTAATATATAAGAACATAGTTTGCACAGTTTATTCATAAAACAGTTAGCAATTCATGCTATGCAATGCAAGGCCAGCTAGCAACGATTATCCGAAATCTGCAAATTCAATTCATACAAAAGCCGGCACTTGTTGGACACCTATCCATGCACAATACTAGGCTGGTTACCAATCAGCCAAGTCATTTCCTTTCCATCAATACAACCAAATAGTACTTAATTGCTGAGAACATTTACCCCCTCATAGTCATGAGTCCCGGAACATAAGTGCTTATCTCCCGGCCCTTGGAAAGACGGTCGCGACTCCGCTTTCCAAAGATGTAAATGTCATTCATCACACAATTAGCACAGCCATACCATATATCACAATTCAGTCACAATAAAATAAACCATTCAATATGCATGTCATGAGATAACAATCCATCCTATGCACAGTCATGTAGCATATATATATAATATATAGCAATTCATACATGCAGGCTACATGCTAAGTCATGCAAAAACATCAAGCAACATGCATAATATACTTTAAATTTAGCACAGCAACAAGAGTTAGGGTCCAGGTGAAATCCGCACCTCAAACCTTATACCGTATACCGTTCACTGCTGCGGTGCGCCCGCTTCACCGCTCAAATCCACCGCTTCGGTCTGTTCGAAGTCTGGTTCAAGCAATCAAAACCCTATGTCACAGTCATACTCAACACCAGCCTATAACTCATGCAATTACGTGGTAAAGGCACCTAGCCAAACACCGTTGCGTGACTGGTTTGCAGGTGTTTGCAACACCGCTTCATGGTTTGATAGTCAACCAACACCAGACCTATGGTGCTTACTAGCACATGGTCAGTTAGGGTGCACCAACAGCACTATGCAATGCACCAAATCATCATGCCTTGGTCTGGTTAAGTCATGAAATCATCCACCATCCATGAACTATGCACTGCCATGCTTAGTTTTCAACCTGGTTTGAGTAATATAGGGCCAGAACCATGCATAAAATCTTGTTTTCTACCTTCCCAACTGATTAGCTATGATCCAAACACTCCTTTTTCACTGTCTAGCCTCAAAACTAAGCTCCAATGGCCTGTTTTGGTAGAGAACAGAACATATACGAATTTGGCAACAAGAAGGGCATAATTGTCCACACAATTGGGCCAGAGAAAGAGGTAAAGGGGTGGGGACTAGGTGTCAGCAAACCAATCTCCCCCTGCCTAATGACTAAGCAGCTAGGTGTCACTAATCTGTTGGGGCTGGTCAATCAAATTGGACTGCCTTTTGGTCAGCTCCAAGGGTCACCACTGGACCACTCCAGTCCTACATGCAATGGGACGCTCCAGTACTCACTGCCAATATGCCTAAGTACATGAACCATGACTGGGCAGCTACGTTAGCCACCGCTCATGCAGACCGGCCGTAACCGTCATACGTTACAGCATAATTTGGCCATTATTTTGGGCACAGTTTGGATCATCAAGCAATTCAATTTTACCATGCAATAATTTAATTCAATTTGGCATACATGATGCAATAAACACACATAGTCTGATTATAAGGCAACCGTTACCATAGTGGGACTTATACCGTTTCCAACCACGCTTTACATGACTGCACTAGTGTCTGGACAGGGACGGGGGGGTATTTTACATGGGTCTCTAGTCAGTCAAGGTCTCAATCACCACCACCCCCCTAATAGACAGGATGCAATTTGGAGCAACATACAGTACCGTATTTACCAACCCCTGAATTTCCCCCACGCTCTAAGGCCTGGTTGCATGGTGTTTACATGACAGGGACACCGTCAGACAGCCGTATCTCACATTTCATGCATAATCCAATCTTTTTGAATAGATAACACGTGAATCCTATTCTTGACACTATAAAGAGTTTAAATGTAGATTATTGTGAAGGAATGACTTAGAATGAATGCGGAAACGATTGAAACTATCAAATGATAGTCAGAATTGAATTATTTGAACTTTATATGCGTGATTGTCATGTATAATCCAATCTTTTTGAACAAATAACGTCTGAATCATATTATTGATACTCTCAGGAGTTTAAATATAGATTATTGTGATGAAATGACTTAGAATCAATCCAGAAAAAATTGAAATGCTCAAATGATATTCAGAATTGCATTATCTGAACTTTATATGCGTAATTTCCACGTACTATCAGATCTTTTTGAATAAATAACACCTGAATCATATTGTTGACAATAAAAAGAGTTTAAATGTAGATTATTGCGATGAAATGACTTAGAATGAATCCAGAAACGATTGAAATACCTAAATGATACTCATAATTGCATTACTTGCATTTCAGGTGCATAATTGCCATGTATAATATAATCTTTTGAATAAATAACACCTGAACATATTCATGACACAATAAAGAGTTTAAATGTAGATTATTATTATGAAATGAGTTAGAACAAATTCAGAAACGATTGAAATGCTCAAATGATACTCAGAATTGCATTATTTGCAATTTATATTCGTAATTGCAATATATAATCCAATCTTTTTGAATAAATAATCTCTGAATCTTCTTATTGACAATATAAAGAGTTTAAATGCAGATTATTATATTGAAATGACTTACGGTGAATCCAGAAATGATCGAATTGCTCATATGTTACTCAGAATTGAATTATTTGAACTTTATATCCGTAATTTTCATGTATAATCCAATCTTTTTGAATAAATAACACGTGAAACATATTCTTGACACTACAAAGAGTTTAAATGTAGATAATTTTAATGAAATGACTTAGTACGAATTCAGAAATGATTTAAATGCTCAAATGATACTCAGAATTACATTATTTGAACTTTATATGCGTAATTGCCATGCATAATCCAATCTTTTAAAATAAATAACACGTGAATTATATTGTTGACGCTATAAAGAGTTTAAATGTGCATTATGTGATGAAATAACTTAGAACTAATTCAGAAATGATTGAAATGCTGAAATGATATTCAGAATTGCCTTATTTGCACTTTATATGCGTAATTCTCACGTGCTATCAGATCTTTTTGAATAAATAACACCTGAATCATATTCTTGACAATATAAATAGTTTAAATGTAGAATATTGAGATGAAATGACTTAGAATGAATTCAAAAATGATTGAAATGCCTAAATGATACTCATAATTGCATTGCTGGCATTTCACGTGCATAATTGCCACGTATAATATAATCCTTTTGAATAAATAACTCCTGAATCATATTCTTGACACAATAAAGAGTTTAAATGTAGATTATTGTGAAAAAATGACTTAGAATGAATCCAGAAACGATTGAAATGCTCGAATAATACTCAGAATTGTATTATTTGCAATTTATATTCGTAATTGCAATGTACAATCCAATCGTTTTGAATAAATAACCCCTGAATAATATTATTGACACTATAAAGAGTTTAAATGCAGATTATTGTGCTGAAATGACCTACGATGAATCCAGAAACGATTGAAAAATGATCAGATGATACTAAGAATTGCATTATTTGAACTTTATATGCGTAATTTTCATGTATAATTCATTCTTTTTTAATAAATAACACGTGAATCATATTCTTGACACTATAAAGAGTTTAAATGTAGTTTATTGTTAAGAAATGACTTAGAATGAATGCAGAAACGATTGAAACTCTCAAATGATAGTCGGAATTGAATTATTTGAACTTTATATGCGTGATTGTCGATTGTCATGTATAATCCAATCTTTTTGAATAAATAACGTCTGAATCATCTTTTTGACACTATAAAGAGTTTAAATATAGATTATTGTGATGAAATGACTTAGAATCAATCCAGAAAAAATTGAAATGCTCAAATGATATTTAGAATTGCATTATTTGAACTTTATATGCGTAATTCCCACGTACTGTCAGATCTTTTTAAATAAAGAACACCTGAATCATATTATTTGATTTTGAAAATCAAATTTTAACTGTGGCTATAACACATAATCAGACGAATCAGAAAAGTCGAATGGATCGGACAGAAACTCAAATTTTTTTAAAAAAAAAAATATATTTTAGCTTTAAAATCAGGAAAATATTAAAAATGGAATAAGTATTTTTTTATCAAAAATAATTTAATGAATTAAAAAAAAGTGAAAGCAACAAATCAACTAAATATAAAATAATACAAACTAGCTATAGTATCGCGCTTCGCGCGATATATGATTAATCTAAGATGTACATATTATTGATTTATTTAAAGAGAAAACTGGTCTAAGTGAATTGTAGGTCTCTCAATTATCTTTTAATATGACAAATTATAATTAAATCGTCAAAAAATGAACACATCAGCAGTAAGGCCAGATTCAACAGCCTTGTTAAGCTGTTTTTTCTTAATAAAAAAAACTGGGGCAAATGAAAGTGACAGATTCAACAGCCTTGTTAAACTTGGTTCTTTTTTGCCATCTTCTACTTGTGCTGCACAGGAATATTTTTTTTCATGTAATGTAAGGGAACGCGAATGAACAAACAAATACGCGTGGTGATCATAGATTTTCGTAGATAAATATATACACTAACAGGTTCATATCTAATACAACAACAGTTGATGGTAGTAAACTTGTAAACCATCATAGAATCTCAACTGGTTATAGCAACAGTGAACGCCACCACCATGAGTTCACCATTTTGGCCAGTTGAAATGCTATTACTCTGTCCAAAGGGGACGAACAAAATGCTGTCTATTACATCATAATGGTTGGGTTTTTATAACACATCACAAGATTCTAACATACTATCAAACACACAAAAAAAAGTGTATCTATTGACTGGGAAGAATAAAATATGACCAATTGCCTTGCATAGATCTGTGCTGGTAAAATTGACTGCACAAAATAGCCTTTGTTCTCTTGATGAGCGCAACCTCCTAAGGAACATTACTGCAATTGACATAGCACCATCATGTATTGACCTATGTTCTGATAGGAAATGTTCTTGTTTTATAGAGTACCTGAATTGAATTCTCTCAGCGTCAGACTTGCCATGCACAACTGAGGTTGTTTTTTTCCTGCCTGGATCTTTAGCATCCTGTGTTGCATCCATATCTAGAGCTGTCTTTCATCCGATATTTCACTAAGAAAACACGTTTCATTATGAGTCAAATTTCTGTGCTATTCTGGGTTGTTTAATGGAGAACATTAGAGAAAAACTGTTCTTGGTGAGAAATGCTGACCACTTCAGCTCGTCCGTTTTTGTGTCTGAAAATAGCCTTTTCCTGGCACCACTGGATTTTTCATGATGCTGTTGGTGATGAGTGTTGACCCTAAAAATTAAACCCTCAAAACCAAATAGAACAAAACCAAATTGCGAAAACCAGAAGTCAAACAGCGAAAACCAAATTTCCAAAACTCAAAATCAAATTACCAAAAATACTAAACAAACTTCAAAAATCACCAAAAAATACCCAAAAATTCCTTGAGAATTATGATGAATTATCATAATTTTTAAATCCCAAAAATAGCAACACAAACTCCAAAATTTGCAAACAAACCCAAAAACTTCACAAAATTACCAAAATAATTCTATGAGAAATTTAGCAAAACCAGTTGAACCATTAAATTCCTTATATTTTTCTAAACCTACCCATAAAATTTCATCGGAAAATAACCAAGGGAAGGCCTCTAAACAATTTATTTTGGTTTGGCCTTAAAGAAATAAAGAGGAAATTATGAAAATCAAATGGAAATCCCACAAAAATCAGAACCCCATGTCGCGCTGCTGATGGGTCAGTCCGAGCCGAGTATCCGAGCTCGGCCCTCGATTGATAACGTGGTGTTCGTATCCGGCTCGGCCCTTCTCTGTGCCTCAAATATCCGGTTCTCTTTACAATGTTCAGCCTATCCAGAAAGAACCCACCGAGTCGAGCCTCGGTTTGCGCATGAGTAATTCTTTAGAGAAAAGTCTGATCGAGATATATTGTAACGTCAGATCTATACACATTTATATAACTTTTAGAATAGATAGTCGTGTTTCTCTGTAGAATGTTATTTATGCCTTTGTAATATATATGTGAGATAGTGCATGGTATAGAAAGCTTACAAAGTACTATATAATTGTTTTTCTGTATGCCACATAAATGGATGCACAACTGATCTCATAGAAGAACAGAGAAGGCAGAAAAAAGAGGGGCACATATTTCAACACACGTTTTCCTCCCTCCGTCTTTTTTATTTTCTTTGTGAACAGGGTGTCATGCACCTAATATAGTCTTTTTATATTTTTCCCATTTAGCTCACAAAAACCGAGTCTATTTTGAAAAAGATTAGTTTCTGTCCCTAGAATCAGTGTAAGCAGCGCGAGATCGAAGGAAAATCGTCCAGCTCGAACGAAGATCGAATAGAGACCGAGGGCCGTCCACTTCTGTTCAATTAAAATGGACCGAGCCGAGTTTTCAGCCCTGTCCAAATCGAGCTCGGTCCATTTAGAATTTTCGAGCTGTCCGGTCCGTTTAGCCCGAGGGCAGCCCTACCCATTAGCAGCCTTAAGTGTGTCGCTGCCTCCCCCGGAGAAATTACTGTGCGCATTAAAGAAGAGAATGCACTCGGTGCATGAGCCGAAAGCTTTGGGGATTTTATTTTGTTTACTGGCTCACGTGGAACCCAGTGCACCAATATCTCCCTCTCTCATTAACTCTTACAAGCGGGCCCCACTCCTCAGATGCTTCTTCCCCCAGTAAAAGATTTGAAGGTGAAAGCCCCGACTTTTCACCGCACACGCCGGGTAAAATCGCGAAGCTCGACGACGTGGCCTCCTCCAGCGCCACGAACTCGAAACCACGCACCTGCGCCCATGGTATTGCGAAATCTAAACCCTAGCGCAGCCAATGCCAAGCCTCTGGATGAGAATCAAACGATGGAGATGGCTCACGGCTTTGGAGATGAAACCCTAGTTCCCTGCCTATTTAAAGCCCCAAAATCGAAGCCAGAAGAAAAAAAGAAGAGAGGGGTAAGGTTAGGCGAGGATTAGAATAGCATTTTTGTTTTAAATTGAGTGAATTGAAAGGAAATTGTAAGAGGCATTCCATCGAGCAGTTGAAAACAAGAGAGAAGAGTAAGAATTAAGCGTTTCTCTGTGGGTATCCATTTCTGTTCAAGTGAAATAAGGAAGTTTGAAGTGTTAATTGATTCTCTTTTGCTTTCTCTCTTGCTATTCATCTCTTCTTCCCTTCTTGAAATCAAAACAGCAAAAATCACCTTGTGGCAAGGGAGGAGGTTTGCCAGGGAGCACGGCTCCCATGGTGAATCTCTGAACTTGAAACAAGGGATATCAAACCTTAAAATAGATTTGTATCATAATTGTTCTAATTTCAGTTTATTAAATTAAGGTGTTACAAAAAAAAAGGCAAATGTAAATGGTTCCTTTTTTCTACCAGAGAGCACGGCTCTCATGGTGGAGTTTAGTTTGGCTTAGAGCTCGGCTCCTAGCTAGACCTTCTCTCGTGATTTGTTATGAGGCACGGCCTCAATGACGGATCGAGTTTAATTGGCCAAGTCAAGTCTAATTAGGCTTAACTTGATCAATTAAGCTTATAAAAAAAGAGAAGGTCTAGGGGAGGTGCTGCTCATTTTTCTTTAGAATTTATGATTTTAAAACATAAATAAATTGAAGCTTTGCATCATCATAAAATGAAAATATGCATATATGTGTAAATCTGTTCATGATTGAAATAAATGGAAAAGGTGAGGTTATCTTTGCATAAAACATGAAAACAAGCATGGACAGCAGGTACATGACCTTATGGATTGCAGGGAATAAGCCTTTCCATTTTTGGAATTTTATACAAATCAACAAAGGGCAGAAGCTATATGGATAGTTAAATGTGTTTAAAAATATATATGTACAAAATATACAAGTATGTATGCTAAAATTGTCTTCAGCAGTTTCAAATGTTCTACTCATGATCCCTGCAAGTACACTTCCTGCAACTGGAGCAACTCAAAACAAAAATCCTCAAAAACAGTGATAAAAGTGCATAATTGATTCAAGTTCAAACTGTAAAACGTGTATAAATGTCTCTTACACAATCTGCAATGCATCAAACATTAAAAACAATTGTGAATTGAGTTAAATAGTGCATAAAATCAAGCTTTACTGCTGCAAAATGAGTTACAAGCAAATGAGACAATATACAAATAGCTCCACTTCTGCCCATGGTGTTTCTCACCACAGATCACAAGGCCTCGCATCAAATTGATTGCTCAAACAAGTTAAGATGAACCCCCTGAAGCTGTCCAAACGATTGCTGGCATAAAGGACTTCTTGGTGGGCCCCACAAAGAGACTCAGATCAGGCCAAAAACTAAGAAGAGTTGCCTCAGTCGAGTTTACCTCTTTTCAAGCCTCTCAATGATAAATTAACATCACCACAGACTTTTAAACGTGCTCACAAGTATAATAAACCTAGCGCTGGCAAGGGAAAACGATCAGAGAATTCCAGACACCATTAATGGCTATACGAGCTTCCTCAGGTATGACACGATAACACAAGCTTAAATAGCGAGAACGGAGCAAACCAATATTTTCTCCTCACCTTCACGATTCCAACGCATCCAAGAACGACTGAAATCGTCGCCGGAATCGCAGCAATCTCGTCGGAGAAAACACAGGGACTAAACTGCATAAAACCCCACCTCTGGCGGAGAAGATGGGTTTAAACCCGTCGCCACAAAAGATCTTCTGTGGCTATACCCTTGTTGCGGGTCACTGATAGGGTGATGACTCATTACACGAACAAAAAAGAAGAAGGGAGAGGACTGTCAGCGTTCTGCCATGTCAGCAGGCACATTCAGCGCCTGGTCAGACGCCAGTCAGCGCCACGTCAAGCCTTTGTGCTTAAATGGACCAATCAGAAAATAACAAATAACCAAAAAACTTCAAAATTTTATTAAAAATAGTAGGAAACTCAGAAAAATTCAAATAAAATATCTATAAAATTCTAAAAATCCAAATAAACCAAATCCACTGATATTTTGATATAAAAAATCTGTCAAATTATTGAGTATTTCTATTTTTAAAGTATTTTCAATATTAAATAAATTTTATAAAATTCTAAAATGATGATTAATCAATTTGTAAAATTCCAAAATGATATTAAAACTCAATTAAATTATCCTAACAAATTTTCAAAAATAAACATTGAGGATATAAAGGAAATGTGCTAAATATCAAGTATCTTTAAAAATAAACATAATTAAAAATATAAAAAGATATTTTAAAAGTCTAAAATTAAAAATAAAAATAAGAATAAAATTGAGAAAATGGTAAAATCCAAAGAGAAACTCAAGAAATTAAAAGTCCAAACACGAAACCCGAAATCAAGACAGAAACCTCTTCACTTAAAGTACGAAATCTCTTCAGCAAAACGAAGTTGACTCCAAGCGATTCAAAAAATCAGAAAATCTCACAAGTGGTTCAAAATAACCCCGAGAAATCCAAATCAATTCCAAGACTTAAAATAGTTTTGAAATCTCAAATTAAATCGAAAGGCCCAAAATAGCCTTGAAATTCAAATCAAATCTAGATCAAATCAAAAGGCCTAAAATAGCCTTCAAATCAAATCTAAATCCCAAGGCCCAAAATAGTCTTGAAAACCCAAATCCAAATTCGAATCATCCAAAGGCCCAAAATAGCCTAAGGATAAAAAACAACGCCTCAACATTAAAAACTAAAATCAAATCTATCTCAAATAACAAAATCATTCAAGTGTCCTCAATTGGGTCCCGTTAACTAAGTCTGGTACACCAACCGAGTCCGGTCTAAAACCAAAAGAAATAAACCTAAAATAAATGATTTCCTAGCCTTTACATATAATTCTTTCAATCCCTTAATCAGAGGTTCTCGTGAGCGATCACGGGGTAATTAACAGTAGGGGCTTGCGCCTACTGGAAAGAAAGGACCCACGAAATCAACAAACCTCTTTAAGAAGCGACTCGTGTTTTGGTTCTCTTGTCGTTAAGAGATACTCGAACGGAGATCGAACCTTAAGGGGGGTGAATCTAAGGCTATGTTCCCATTTTTCGAGGAAGCCAAATTCCATTCTTCTAAGGATGACGAAAAAACCGCAACAATGAGCAGGTTGTTTCCTGGATGATAGGAGTGGTTCTTGTAGGGTGGCATATTTATTTTATTTTATTTTATTTTTTGTTAGAGAACGATCTATGTGTGAATCGAAGATGGCATTTCTGGGCAAGAATCTATGATCAACCATAAAAACTCTTTCAAATCAGATCAACCTAAATTTAGAAAATAAAATGCTGAAAATATGTCTCTTGGTTCTTTAGTTTTTCTCCTAGGGTGTTCATGCAGTTTTATATGTAATACCTAAGTCAAACAATCTGCATATTAGGCTTATGAGAGATAACACCATTGTACAGTGTTTATGGTTTTATGATTTTAAATAACAGACTTTCAGGTCTAACTTTTACACTTTACATATAATCTGTCTGAATAAATGCAATCTTATTCTATTTTGTATTTAAAAGATATTACATAAAGAAGATCAATTACTGAATGCAAGGTAGTAAAGATGTAACTTAGTTGTCTCATACCCACAGTTAGTAACCTATACAATTATGTCTCGACGCTTACTTGAAAGAGACCTTGAAATTTAAAGAAATCAAAGAGAAACTCACAGAATTAGATGCATTCCTCTTGCGCGACACCATGTGTACATAGATTCTCATTTTATCAACATAATGAGATCTGTAAATAAACAATCCTGAAGTTAGTCCCGCAAGAAGAGAGGTATCAATAGTTCTAGACAATCCTGAATCACAACAATGCCAAAGCAAGCAATTCACATACGATAGATTATAGATACAAATGTTACCGCTCAAAATAGGCTTATATTAGCCACTACCATATGCATAAAACAGGAATGATGTCTTGCCTATTATATCAGTCCATAGCTCGCAATGTTCGAGGCAATTTTTTTTCATGTTCTTAGAGATGTTGTTATTTCTTGAAGAGGACAATCATGTGCACTTGTACTGGGAGCTGCCTCGAAATCACCAAAGGTAAAAACTTCTTTCAGGCTGGAAATTTGCCAATATTAGACATTTTAGCTGAGAAGTATGGAAAAGGAAGGAAGGAAAAGTCAAGCTGAGCTGTTAATTTTGACAAAAAAAATTACGTACCTTTGTTTGCAACAGGAAAAAAAAAAATCGAGTGCTATTTAACAAAACCTCAATTGAACAGCAAAAGACAAACTTTTAGCTGAATACCAAATGTTTTCTCTTGTCCACTCTATGTAAAAGTCAAGTACTTGTTAGGAAACTGCCCAATTTTAATTTTAGACTAATTACACTTAATTAATCCAATTAAACAAAGAGCAAGAAGGGGATCTAGTACAAAGCTATTCGACACAAAGAGAAAGGGGTGGATTTTTGTACCTCCCGCGAAATCGTATTCGCGGGGCTCGATCCTACGGCGTGGGAATCGATGGGATGCTCTCCTTCGCCTCCTCCATGGCGCCCTCGAGTCCACCAAGGAATTTGGCCATGTCCCAATTCTTGTGCTAGCAAGAGAAAGGAGATAGCTAATCCTTTTCACCATTCTTCAAGTAATTCTAGCAATTAACCTTTTGGAATAGCTATTCTCAACACATGAGACCTATGGGAATGCAAGAGAGAGAGAGACCACCATGGGAGAATCAAAATTCTGCCCATGGATGGTGGTGGCGGCTAGGGAGAAGAAGGGAGGCAAGGTGAGAAGGTTAGGTTTTGCTTCTTCAAGTGGTCCTTATATAGACCACTCTCCACCAACCTTTTCCTTTTCCCTTTTTACCCCTATATGGCCGGCCATTAAGTTGGGCCAAAAAGGCCACCCCACTTATTTGTTTAATCTCACTTAGGCCATATATTAAATCAATTATTTAATAGGCCTTTCAAGTTGCATTCAATTTAGGCTCAAATAGACTATTAAATTAGTAGCCTATACTTTAATTTAATTCACTTAATTAAATTAAAGTGTGACGAATAAAATTAATTATCAATACATTGATAATCATTTTAGGATTAGCATGTACATTAATTTATTTCTATATGATCCATTTGACTTAATTAATTATAACGGTCCACAACGTTATTTAATTAATTAATCAACTTGTCATATTTTGCAATACTCACTATTGCAAATAAATAAATAATGCACGTATGGTCAAAGTCCTATTTGTGTGACCCTTTGAGGATTTATGCTATGTTGGACATGGAATTAAATCGCTATTTAATTCCAATAATCATAAGCGGTATCTAGCAACACGTTATGATTCCCAATTCGCATAAATAGTGTATTGCTACAATATTTAAATCCTGCATAAGAGAATAAATGTATTTCCCTATTTTGATTCTTATGTCACACGATATCATCGTATAATCCAAGATAGGAATGTGTCATTCTTGCAGATTATACGTTTCTTGATCTAGAGATAATTGTATAAAGTTGCATGCAAACAATCTATCTCCATCAAGGGGCCCAAACAGATATCGTCACTCACTAAGTGAATTAATGAGGGACATACGGTTTTCTTGATGATTAGCTTTTCCCCGCACAATTCAAGAGAACATAAATAAAGTCCGTATAGCAGTCCTTATCGGGAATCAGCGGTAGACAGTATTTATTGAACTTATCCTCATGTGGAAAAGATAAACATCTCAAACTTAGAACCAAAATCATAACGAAATAAACAATGACACATAACACAATCCATATGTTTATTTCGATGGGTCAAGTCCTGTGCTATGTTCCATAACATACACATATGCAATTAAGTTGGTAACTCTTTACCTATGATTTGTAGAACTTAATCATCACTTAACTTGCATACTAATCTTATAAAATAATTAATGTTCCTTGTTAATTATCAAGATTATGGACCGTTTAGATTTATTATTGTCATTCTAAAGAATGATCCACAGAGATCTACAATTCAGATCCTCAACCTGAATGATCTGTCAATAATAAACCTAGGAACAAATGATAAAATCTCATCCAAAATATAAACTAATAATTAAGTCATTAAATTATTGACTTCTAGGACATAACTCTAACAATCTCCCACTTGGCCTAGAGTCAATCAGTAGTGACTTCTAGCCAACGAAGAATTGAGAACAATGTCATATATCTACATATATACATGTCTCGGACCTCAAAATAAATAATACGCTTATAGCTAGTTACTCATACGTCCACCACGTATGGATGCATAACTGCATCTCGTATACTGCTCAAGGTAGAGGTCGTGCTAGAGTGTTCGCTGTGTTCGCGAACCTATCCAAAAATTGTTTGACCATATATATATATATTCTCCTATATATATTCTTGATCACCATCATATGATATCAAGTGATATCGTTATAGATCATATTTGAATCTCCAATGTAACATTGGGTTCTTTAGGAGTAAGTTATAGTTCGAGATGCTTAGAACCATAATAACTCAACTAAGAAATCGATCCGAAATAAACTTCTTTTATTGCTTCACAAGTTGCTATGTATTTTGCTTTGGTGACGGAAACGGTTGTAATATTCCATTTAGAACACCTTCTAAACTTACAACACCACCTTTTAGCAAAATATGTATTTCAACTGTGATTATATCAATCTTTCGAAAAACTAGCATTAGTGTAATTAACTTACACGAGCTCTCTTTCATCTTAAGAGATGAAACATTATATCACTCTTTCTCATAAGGTACTCGAGGATATCCTTGACTATCGTCCTAATGTGTCTCTCTTGTATCCATTTGACAACTATTTGTCACATCCTTTGGATACTACACATCGGGGCATATGCATAAATATGACGTACATAATGAAACTCATAATGAAAGAATGCTTGAACTATTTCATGCACTTTCTTGAATTGAGTTGCAATAGACCGAGTTAAAACACTCAAGTCATGTCATGTGACGTACAGTTAGACATCCTTTCTTGGAGTGTAACTTTCGTGTTTCTAGAACACTTCGTCAATATATGCATATTTGCTCAAACCTAACATCCATCATAATCTATCTTTATAGATTTTATTTCCTAGGATTAGGTGATTTCGCCCAAGTTCTCATTTGAGAAAGCATTCTCCAAAGAGATCTCGACAATATTCATTTTCTTAATGTTATTCCCAATTAATGAATTGTTATCTTGAACAATACAAGTAATACAATTATGCTCCCACTGAATATCTTGTTTATACAAGATACTTTTGACGAAGTTCAACTCCTTGACTTCATTGTCAAAACTTTTATTCCAATCTCCACAACACTTGCTTTAATCCATTTATGGATCCTTGAAGAATGCGTATGTTTTTAGCAATACATAAAACCTCGATTTGTGTCAAATGCACAACATCATCCTTCATTCATACGAAGAAGGCGGTTTTATGTGTTTTTTTCACATATCAATATATATGAAATACAACTATTGCTAGAATGATCTTTATTGACTTTTACATAGCCACAAGCAAGAGGTTGTGCTTTGTACGTAGTCAACTAGTCATCGACTTAGACATAGCTACAAGCGAGAAGCCGCGCTTTGTACATAGTCGATTTGTTATCCATGTCGATCTTTCCTTTTGAAGATCTAAAACGTTCTTGATGGATTGCTCCTTCATGAACATCAACCAAGGTCTATACCTTGTTGTTATACATGGATTTTATTTAAAGATCATATGAATTCAAACCATATATGTGGAATCGGATCGTTCCATCATTTTTCTTGTTTATCAACGGATTCTCATATGCTAAGTTTGAGAATGTCGTGAAGCCAATGCACCAAACGGCTTAGGCAATCAACTCTCGTTGATCTTTTGTAGGATTGGTACTTGAGGTTCATGAACTACTTCCACAATGAATTGTCGAACGAGTTCTTGACTCCTCATATATTCCATGAGTTTCTCGAATCATCATCAACTCGTGAGATGGTTGAGTCCTCATTGGAAGGAGCGTACTATTAAACTTCTTTCAAAACAACTTGTGAATGAAGTTTCGCTCAACTCCCACTAAGTACCATGTATGGAGTGACAAGTTTCCTATAAAAGTACTTCTTGTAGTGACGCATAAACTATTTTAATGCTCACTTTACTCCCACTACTTCTTCTTGAGAATATCATTCTACAAGATTACGTTATGATTAGCAACAACTACTTTGTTCTTATCATGTTTGTAGAAGTAGCACCTTTCGGTTAAGTTAAGATATCCTACAAACTTATAGTGTCTTATTTGGTTTAAGCTTACAAGTCGACAATACTTGAAATAAGCTTCTCAACACCAAATCTCGAGAAGTATTATACTTAGAGATCAAAATCTCGTAAGATATCTGATAAATGGTTTTCATACTTAGTATTTCAACCATTTATAGGTCTTAATTTCTTGATTTTATGTGCTTTTTCTAATGTTTAACTGATTAATTTAGGCTAGAAGCTAGGTACTGCCATGGTTGCTTCATTTTGTATAGGATCTACGCGATGTGGCTACTCGACTCGACATTTTGAGCGATTTTCAGACTGGACCTGCGACCCACAGATCTCACCAGCGACCCACAGGGAGGCAGCGGGTAGCAGATGTTGACTGGCGAGTTAGGAGACTTCAGCGGGTCGCTAGATGCAGCAGCGGGCCGCTGGAAGATGTTAACCGACAGACAAAAATAGCCAGCCAGATTTGCTATCTTCTCCATAACTGCCTGAGCCAAATTTGGAGTCTCTACTTGCACGACCTCCACCATCAGGGAACCGCCAATGAATGTTATATAAGGATGCAGCGTTGAAGACAGAGGGGTCGAAAAATTAGAAGAAATATTTCTGGTGAAGAGAGAACGATTCTGCACAGGTCTAGCGGGTCGCCAGAGACGTCTGCGGGCCGCTGTCGAGTAGCAGAAGACAGAAAGAAGGGATCAAGTTGCTTTTCTGTTGTAACTTTATTTCCTTTTTTATGTTTTCTTATCTCTTTTATACTTGGATGTTCTGTTTGATGATTTATCGCGAGTAGATACCTTTTTAGGGGCCATGGCAATGAACCTTTAGTTTATGAATTGATATTATTATTTAGTTGATTTACTAGTTGCATGTTGTGTTTTATTTCCTTTCTTTAATTGCTTATCTGATTGGAATTGATTGATTAGATTAGTTTGTTTGTATCCATCAAGTATAGGCCTTGCTTGATTAGATAGATAGTTAAGTCCAAGCTTCTCTAAGAAATTAATATCAATTGTGTTAACTTGAAGGGTTATAATCGAAAGATTAAACCAAGGCTGATTAACGAGAGTTATAAGTCTTTTCTAACAGCGAAAGCGTAAGAATTCATAGGTTAGAAAGGTATAAACCCGTAGCAACTAGACCACGAAACGAAAGTTGAAGTTTAGTTCTACTTGATAGATTTGAAGTTAGTTGAATTGAATTCCAGAAACAAAAACGAGAGTTTGATCTGCAGCACTTCAACAAAAACCCAATTCTATACACAAAGCAGCATTTAAATCAACTAAGTAATAGACTCAGCTTGACACCAGCGGGCCGCTGAGTGAACCAGCGAGGTGGTCTATGCCCGCCAAGTAGCCAGCGACCAGCTGATCAGTCAAGCGACCTGAGTCCACTTTAGCGGGCCGCTACGAAAGCCAGCGGGCCGCTAGGACTGGAATAAACTGAAAGAATCAGCATGCCTTAAGCCCCTTACTTCTAATTAGCCAATTAATCCATCTTACTGCATTCTGTTTTATTTAATATTTACTTAATTAAGTTGTTAATCTTGATACCAAACTCAACAATCTTGCAACCCTCTAGTTTAGTAGATTAAGTAAAATTGAAACTTAATTATCTAATATCCGTCCTTGTGGTTCGACCCCTAAAATACTTAGACGATTATCGTACGCTTGCGATACAAATTTGAGTAGAATAGGGTATAATTCTAAAGCAAGAAAATCTCCATCAAGCTTTTTGGCGCCGTTGCCGGGGACGGTAGCGATAATTAGGTTCAAATTTTATTTTAATTTGCTAGATTTCTTTACCCTTCTTCACTATCTTTTGCTTTCCTCAATTCTAGGTGAGAACACTGGCAGGAGGACGAGGAAACAAGAAGACCAACAGTGGAAGCACCCCTGGGACGAGGAAGCCAAGACTTTGTGAAGAAGGAGTCTCTCGACCTGGCCAACCACCAATTTCAGCGACCCGCAGGCAACCCCAGCGAGCCGCTAAAAAGGTGACAGAGGGCAGAGAGAAGTCTGTTGCAACCACTTCGAGTCAGCCACCTCTTCTCGTATACCAGAGACGAGGAGGAGGGTCGAAGAGTGATCCAGAACAGACATTCCAGCAACCAGCGGACCGCCAGATCATCCTGCGGCCCGCTGAATTTGGGTCTGATACGATTGAGGACCCGAAACCCGAAGAATCCGACTTTTCCGACGACAACAGCATGGGTGACAACGAGATTCCCTTGGCCGACCTGGAGCGTAGGGTTCGTGAAGAGCTCACAGCAAGGGAGACTGCCGCACGTAATCGGCCCTTGCGTGAGATTGGAGCACCCGCCGCGAACAACATCGGTCTTGGAGTTGACCCACCCAACCCCCAGCGAGCAAGAGACTTCGCATTCAATCCAGGGATCATAAACCTGGTCCAGCAGAACATGTTTGGGGGAGACACGCATGAGGACGCTACCTTACATTTGGAGGACTTTTTACAATGTTGCATTCTCCTCAATTTCGACCAAGTTCGCGATGACACAATCCGCCTTACCCTCTTTCCATTCACTCTTCGAGGCCGAGCAAAGACTTGGCTAGCGGGTTTCAAGTCCCGACCCTTTGGGACTTGGGATGAGCTAGCTAAGGCCTTCTTGGACAAATTCTACCCTAGGGAGAAGACGGTCCAAATTGTTCGCAAGATCTATAACTTCCGACAAGAGAATGATGAGAGCCTTGGGGAGGCATGGGAGAGATTTAAGGAGTTGCAAAGGATCTGTCCACATCATGATTTATCGGAATCGAAACTTATTAGCTGTTTTTATGATGGCTTAACTCACCTAACCCGTCAAAATGTGGACAATACTGCAGGTGGATCGCTTTTGAACTTGGGGAGTGCAGCGGCAATTGACTTGGTTGAGAGGATGGCTCTTGCACAAACAAACTACTCGACAAGGACTCAACATCAACCTCGTGGGATGCTCGAACTAGACAAAACAACCCATCTACAATCTCAAATCGATGCACTCACGACCTTGATGAAGAAAATGAATGACAAGAAGTCCACCCCCGTGGCTCAAGTCCATTCGTGTCAACTTTGCGATGAAGAGGGACATTTGGCTCCCCAATGCCCTCGTCTTCAACAAAATGAGCCCGTAGAAGAGGAAGTCAATGCCATTGGCAATGGGCCGTCTTACTTCCCTCCCGTTGGATACAAGGATAGGCGCAATCATCCGGGCTTCTCATACGCGAACCCAAATGGCGCGGCCAATCCGGGTGTTCATTTGAACAAAGGAGGAAATCAACCAAATCAACCATCTCCGCATCGAATTCAGGTTGACAACTTCATGCGTGATCAAGGGATATGGAACAACAAGGTTCATACCGAGCTTACGAGGATAGGCGAACTCCTAGAACAAGTGGTGCACAAACAAAACTCGGTGATTCATCAGCCGGGAAATGGAGTGATGACCAAGACAGGCATGTTTCCCAGTCAACCAGAGCCTAATCCAAAGGCTGACGTCAATGCCATCACACTCAGGAGCGGCACAAATTACAATGGACCTGAAATGCCTGAAGAACCAGCTTCAGACCCAGTATCAGCGACCCGCAGGAATGACCAGCGGCCCGCTGAACCTGAGATGAAATTGGTTTCTGAAGAAGACAGTGGATTCGTGCTGGTTGACCCAGAACCAGCGGCCCACTCAACTGATCAGCGGCCCGCTGATCCTGAGCCAGCCAAGCAACCAGACAAGGATGGAGCTGTCCATCAATTAACGCCGCGTCCCAATGTGCCTTACCCACAGAGACTAGTCAAAACCAAGGAGAACAAGGAGTTCAGTAAGTTCTTGCAGGTCCTGAAACAACTCTCCATTACCATCCCATTCACGGACGCCTTGACCCGAATGCCAACTTATGCTAAGTTTTTGAAAGATATACTTAGCAATAAGAGGAAAATTGATGAATGCCAGACGGTGGCCTTGACTGAAGAGTGCAGTGCTTTGATACTCAACAAGCTGCCACCAAAGATGCAAGATCCGGGAAAGTTTGCCATTCCATGCAAGATAGGAAGGGCAAGCATTAGAAGGGCATTGTGTGACTTGGGAGCAAGTGTGAGCTTAATGCCAAAGTCAATTTTCGATAAAATTGGAGTAGGGGAATTGCAAGACACTAGGATGTCTCTACAATTGGCTGATCGATCAGTGCGTCTACCGCTTGGAGTCGTTGAAGATGTACCGCTACAAGTAGGTAATCTTTATGTCCCTTGTGATTTTGTTGTTGTAGACATGGAAGAGGACTTGGAGGTGCCGATTATTCTTGGACGACCTTTCCTGGCCACAGCTGGAGCCATGATAGATGTTAAGAATGGCAGGATGTCCTTAGCGATCGGCGAAGAGAAAGTCGAGTTCCAAATTGACAAAGCAATGAAGATGCCCTCTCAACATGACTCTATCTTCATGGTGGAAGAACTCGACGTAATGGTGGAGGAGACAGTACTCGAGCAGCTTATGAGAGTATTCAGCTTCATCTCCGACACCAGCGAAGAGATGGAAGAGGCAGACTGGATTTTCAATGAGATATTGCAAGCAATAGAGCCTCAACCACCTCTCTGGATAGATGCCAGCGGCCCGCAGGCCTCTGCGGCGGACCGCCAGGCCGTATCAGTTCAGCTTAGAACTTCAACAGGAACAGTGCTCAGCCTGGATGACTCCTGCGACCCGCTGGGAACACCTGCGGCCCGCTCAGACCAGGAGCCAGAGCCACCAAAGCTGGAGCTGAAACAATTGCCCGACAGCCTAAGGTATGAATACCTGGGCCCAGACCAGACCTACCCTGTGATAGTCAATGCAGAGCTTGATAAGGAACAGACAGAGAAGCTCTTGAAGGAATTAAGAGCACATAGGAGAGCAATTGGCTATTCAATCGATGATCTCAAAGGTCTCGACCCAAAGATTTGCACACATCGGATATTGCTTGAAGATGGACACAAACCCTCAGTTGAACACCAAAGAAGGCTAAATCCAAACCTGAGAGAAGTTGTCAAGAAAGAAGTGTTGAAGCTACTGGATGCGGGTATAATCTATCCAATTTCCGATAGTGAATGGGTAAGTCCGGTCCATGTTGTGCCCAAGAAGGGAGGAACCACGGTAATGAAGACCGAGAATGATGAGTTGATCCAAACACGGGTGGTGACAGGATGGAGGATGTGCATAGACTACCGCAAGCTCAACACCGCCACGCGTAAAGATCATTTTCCTTTGCCTTTTGTGGACCAATTGTTGGAACGTCTCGCCAACCACTCCTACTTTTGCTACTTGGATGGCTACTCCGGATTCTTTCAAATTCCAATCCACCCAAGTGATCAAGAAAAGACGACTTTCACGTGCCCATATGGAACCTATGCCTATAGGAGGATGCCCTTTGGACTTTGTAATGCGCCCGCTACATTTCAAAGGGCTATGATGGCTATCTTCTCCGATTTCATCGAGAAGGACATGGAGGTTTTTATGGATGACTTCTCGGTTTATGGCACCTCATTTGACCATTGCCTAGCCAATTTAGCGAAGATCTTGAAGCGATGCGAGGAGGTCAACTTGGTGCTCAATTGGGAGAAATGTCACTTCATGGTTCAAGATGGCGTGGTGCTTGGTCATAATGTCTCGTCCAAAGGCATATCGGTGGACAAGGCCAAAGTGGAGGTCATAGAGAAGATGAAGAACCCAACTTGCGTGAAGGATGTGCGGAGCTTCCTTGGACATGCCGGGTTTTATCGGAGATTTATCAAAGACTTCTCTAAAATTGCAAAACCATTGACTAATTTGACAATGAAAGATGTTGATTTCGAATTTGACTCAAATTGTGTTGATGCCTTTTGTAGGTTGAAAGAAGCATTGGTCACCGCACCCATATTGCAACCACCGGATTGGAATCAGCCATTCGAATTGATGTGTGATGCGAGCGACTATGCCGTAGGAGCGGTGCTTGGACAACGCAAGGACAAGAAACCATGTGTTATCTACTATGCGAGTAAGGTGCTAGATGAAGCTCAAATCAACTACACCACTACCGAGAAGGAGTTGTTAGCAGTGGTTTTTGCTCTGGACAAGTTTCGGCCCTACCTGGTCGGATCCAAAGTGATTGTGTATACGGATCACTCGGCTCTTAAATACCTCATGAGTAAGAAGGACGCCAAACCACGCCTCATTCGTTGGGTCCTTCTCCTACAGGAATTCGATTTAGAGATTCGCGACAAGAAGGGAACAGAGAACTCAGTGGCAGACCACCTATCCAGACTCAGATGGGATGAACCCCAATCGAAACCGATCAATGAGAGCTTCCCAGATGAGCAATTGATGGCAGTCAACCCAGTACCAGCGACCCGCAGCCTGACTCTGCGAGTTGACCAGGTGGAAGCGACCCGCCAGTCTGACCTGCGGATCACCCCAACACCTGCGACCCGCTGGGAAACCCTGCGACCCGCTAGAACTGGGCGACCCCCATGGTTTGCTGACTTTGCTAACTATTTGGCCACCGGTATTCTACCCCCAGAGCAGACATATCAACAGAAAAAGAAGTTCCTTTCAGATGTTAAGTTCTACTTCTGGGAAGACCCAATTTTGTGGAGGCTTGGAGTAGATGGAATGTTTCGAAGATGTGTTCCCCATGAGGAGATAAGTGACATTCTTGCCCATTGTCACTCATCAAGTTATGGAGGTCATGCTTCTCACTCAAAGACGGCCACAAAGACACTTCAAGCAGGGTTCTACTGGCCCACGATCTTCAAGGACGCCCGAGCTTTTGTGCTCACATGTGATCAATGCCAAAGGATGGGTAACATTTTCAAGTAGACATGAGATGCCATTGAATCCAATTTTGGAAGTGGAGGTGTTTGATGTTTGGGGGATAGATTTTATGGGGCCATTCCCTTCATCTTGTGGTTTTGAATACATCCTTGTAGCAGTGGATTATGTCTCCAAGTGGGTTGAAGCCGTAGCATGCAAGAAGGCCGATTCGGAAGCGGTGAGAAAGTTGTTCTCCAAGGTCATCTTCCCAAGATTTGGAGTTCCTAAAGCTGTGATAAGCGACGGGGGAAGGCATTTCATCAACCGCCAGTTCGAGAACTTATTGAAGAAACACGGAGTCAACCATAGGGTGGCTACCCCATACCATCCTCAAACTAGTGGGCAAGTCGAGATATCTAACCGTGAAATTAAGAACATTTTGCAGAAAACGGTTGGAAGATCAAGGAAGGATTGGGCCCTCAAGTTAGATGATGCTTTATGGGCGTACCGAACCGCTTATAAGACCCCTATTGGCATGAGCCCTTTCAAGTTGATATATGGCAAAGCATGTCACTTGCCCGTTGAATTGGAGCACAAGGCATATTGGGCCACACGAGCAATTAACTTTGATTACAAGGAAGCGGGAGAGAAAAGGGTTTTGGAATTGCATGAGTTAGATGAGATCCGTTTGAATGCTTATGAGAATGCAAGAATGTACAAGGAACGAACCAAGCAATGGCATGACAAGCGCATTTTGAGGAGAGAATTCAAAGAGGGGGATTTAGTTCTTCTTTTCAACTCAAGGTTGAGGCTATTCCCAGGCAAGTTAAGGTCACGATGGTCAGGTCCGTTCAAGGTTAAGAAGGTGTATCCATTTGGTGCGGTTGAAATTTGGAGCGAGACTCATGGAAGCTTCAAGGTGAATGGCCAACGTCTCAAGCTTTATATGGACAATGTGTCGCGGAAGGACGATGCGGAAGTCATACGCTTCGTTAACCCGACACCTAGCGAGACGTAGATATGAGGGGTCGAGCTCGAGACCTTAAACGAGCGCTTCTTGGGAGGCAACCCAAGGGTTTTTCTTTTTAAATTTCATTTTATTTATTTTCAGTCAGTAAACCCAACAAAATTCAAAAAAAAAAAAATTATAAAAATAAAAACAACAAAAAAATTAGAAAAATAAAAAAATATAAAAACAAGGGAGTGAGAGTTTTCAATGTAACTTGGCTTAATTCTCAGGTTTTCTGCTCTTCTGCGACACAACCAGCGACCCGCAGGACACTGAAGCGACCCGCCAGGTGTCATGCGACCCGCTGCTCCAAGCAAGGTTGGGGGGAAGGAGGAGCGACCCGCTGACACTGCCTGCGGCCCGCTGAAACTGTCTTAAATTTCAAATCTGACGGTTATCAAGGGTGTTTCTGACTTTTCACCACTCCATCTCTTCCAACAGAACAGTTTCGACCCTTACCCTCCTCTCTTGCGACCTAAGCCCTGCACCTGCGAACTCCACCGTTCTGCGCCCCGCGAGCACCACCATTTCACCAGAGCCGTCGGTGACACACCTCTCCGCCGCCTCATCGCATCCACGCATCGATTCGTCATCTCGATCCCACAATTCGGCGTAGTAGGGTTCATTCTCCACTAAGCTAAGGTAACAACTCATTCCAAACTCTTCAACTCAATTCAAACTGGTACAAGGACCCAAAACCCAGACCAAACGGTACCACACTGGTCCCCATCGGAAAACCCAAATTCTGGTCATCCTCAACCACCTCTCAGTCAGTACCAGCGACCCGCTAACACCACCTGCGGCCCGCTGAAAATATTCTGCCAAACCAAAACCTCAGTTAAACCCAACACCTGCGACCCGCTGGGAAGTCCTGCGACCCGCTGATACTGGGCAAAATTGAGACAGAACCCAACCAATTCAATCGAAAACAAGCCGAAACCTCTACAGATGGCTCCTAAGGTTTTCAAGAGAGGAGCTAGAGCAGTGAGAATGTTGCTGGGAGGGTCAGGGAGTGGCTCCTCTCAACCTCCAAGGAGAGAGTCACCTCCTCCAAGAAGGGAGGAGTCACCCCCGAATTTTGAAGAAGCGGAAAGAGAAATTTTTGGAGATGAGGGGACAGAGACAGAGGAAGAGCCGGTTCAAGAGACTGTTGACAGGGGTAAAGCTCCGATGGAGGAAGAACTTGAGAGTGAAGAAGAGGAGGAGAATGAGGAGAGTGAAGAAGAGGAGGAGAGTGAGAGTGACAAGGAAGGAGAAGAGGAGACTGCTTCGGGGAGTGACTTTGAAGTTGAATATAGGCAGGAGAAGAGGAGGAGGAGAGAAGAAGAAGAGGATAGAATGGAAGTGGACCCGGACGTGGTTGAAACCACTACTCGGGCAGCAAGGAAATCAAGGACAGCGGAAGAGGAACTTGGGGATAACCCGCCCCGTTTTCTTGAGGCCGAGTGCAAGGCCCGTTATGAGCGCCTCAAGATCAAGAAGATGGAGAACACTCGTTTTCTAGACCCTCGAGTGCTCAAAGATCTCGGCATAGAGGAGGACTTCTATGCTTTGACTGAAAATGCCGGGATCACGAGGGCATTTTGGGAGATAGTGGAGCCCGCCTACACCCGCCTCACTATGGAGTTCCTTTGCACACTCCGCCTCGAGTGGGATAAAGAAAGAGGGGAGTTCTTGGCCTCATGGCAATTCCATGGGGTCCGTTATGCCCGATATGAGAGCGAGATCGCCGATATCTTTGGCTTGAGGCGAGGCGGGTTGGATGTCAAGGACATTGATGAGGGATTTTGGGAGAGAATCACGGGATTGAAGGCTCCAAAAGAGAGGAAGAGTGTGGACATTCAAATGCCCGTGATCCGATTCATCCAAAGGGCTCTATCTCTCACCATCTTTGCGAGAGGAGAATCGGGAGCTAAGGCTAACGTGGGTGAGACATCGGTGCTGTGCCAAATGCTCCGCCGCGGCAACTCTCAACATCAAAACTTGGCGCGGAGCATGCTCAAGCATTGGCACGATACAATTGCCCGCAACAAACTGACGGGGCAGGGGCAGATTACGATTGGGGGCCTTGTCACGCATCTGGCCAAGAACGTAGGCGTGGCAAGCTTCCGCATGAAGCAAAGTGCCGGGCCCGAACGCCTCAACATGGAGCTCCTTGCATCCATGGGTCACGTAAAGAAAACGCCGCGGGAGACACGTTATGTGGTGGGGGATTATCGCCTGGATATCCCCATTACATTCAGAATAGGCCAGATGCGCTCCGGGGACTATCTTTTAGTCCGGAGCGGAGTTTTGACTCTGCCGGTATCAACTCCAGAGCCTCAGCCCAGGGCCAGCGGCCCACAGGAAGAACCTGCGACCCAGCATGAAGAGACCTATTTCCACGCCAGCGGGTCGCAGACAGAACCAGCGGCCCGCACATTTGGGCCAGGAAGCCAAGCAGAGTGGGGAAGGGAGGACTTCTACCAGGGGACGGCCACACCTGATGTCCCAGGCATCGCGGATATGCTTCACGACATCCACATTGCACAGTGGAATCTCTCCGCAGACTATGAGCGCCTTGAGGCGAAGCTAGATGCCGAAATAGAAGAAGCGAGGAGTTGGAGGAGTGAACAAAGGGCGATAATGCAGCGCTTCGCGGATCGTATCTTCGGAGTGCCGGAACCACCTCCACCCCCACCTCCCGAGGATTGAGCTAAGTTCGTAAGTTTTCTAATTTCCCTCTATTTTCTTTCTTTAGGTAATTAATGGCCCTAGGGACAGAGCCATGAATTAAGCTTGGGGGGGGTATAGAGAGAAATTGAAAATTTATGGAAAGGATTGCTAATTAGTTAGGTTATTATAGGTTAGGAAATTGCATTCATGCATTTTAGTCTCTGTCTGCAAGGCAATCAGCGGACCGCAGTCCCTACCAGCGGGTCGCTGATGGAAGTTGGGCAGGACTTAGAGAAATTTTAAGTATAGGGATTTCAGTGGGTCGCAGGACAGACCTTTGAGCTCGCTGCTAAGGCAGCGGGTAGCAGACATCACCTGCGGACCGCTGATTTATCCAGAACTTAAGAATTTCATTGCATTTTCATCTAGTTTTGTAAATAATTGCATAATTAATGTCATTTTGCATATTTAGGGAAAGTTAAGAAGTTATTCTGAGTTAACTGAACAAGAGAATTGAGCAAACAAATTGATAAAATCTTGAGGAAATATTAAAGAGTTTGCACATTATCGATCTAACTAACTCGATTGTGACTAAGATAGGAGCAATAGTTTTTCATGAAGTATCTCAACTGAACCTAAGTTAGTTAAATTAAATAGGTTAAATTGGTTAGTCAAAGCAATTGAGGCGGTAGCCACCTCAAATTGATAAATTCATGAAGATCAACTTTAGTAACGTAAAGGCATGACAACCAAGGAATGATCACTAGGTCTAAGGCATTTAAACCATTGTTTTAAGAATAATTAAAAGTCGAAGATGTATAAAAACATGTGTCTCATCTTGAGACAATAGGCATGAACTCACAAAAGGAAAGGGGAACTAAAAAGCGTGCAATGCCATGGACATTGCGGGAAGCTATAGATTATGGTGGATAAAAAGAACTTCCATTAATCATGAGTAAAAACAGAAAAGCTCATGACATAAAAAAAAAAAAATAAAAAAAAAAAAAAAATAAACGAGAAAAATCTCGAAAATAAATCCACCATAATTTGGCTGACCTCTCCACCGCGGGAAGATCTCTTAGCCCCAAGAGAAAGTTAAAAGTCTAACCCAAAAACTTTGGAATAGGTTGGGTGGGGAGTTGTACCCTTATTTCCGCCCCACTTTTGACTTATTCCAATGCGTTTTTCAAAAATTGAATGGTTCAAAGGCTCAAAGACCTAGTTGTGAAATGAATTGGTTGGATTGGTTGTTTACGTTAGTAGGGTTAGATCCCGTTTCAATTGCTAGCTTAATCGATTTTAACCTTGATAAAATGATGAACTTAGGAATTGATGAGATAAGTCATAAAAAAATTATTGCAAAAATCCTAGCTGCATGAATAGTTAGTTAATGACATAAGAACAAAAGAAATTGGATTTTAGTGTTTATTAATTGATTAAAATTGCTCAAGTCTTGTTTAGTTAGCACATGAATTGACTTCTAGCTTGTTAGGAAACATATAGTTGATTGAAATTAAGCCCTGAAAACCAGAACTTGAACGTAGGACTTTGCTTGAGGGCAAGCAAATGCTAAGCTTGGGGGGTTTGATAAATGGTTTTCATACTTAGTATTTCAACCATTTATAGGTCTTAATTTCTTGATTTTATGTGCTTTTTCTAATGTTTAACTGATTAATTTAGGCTAGAAGCTAGGTACTGCCATGGTTGCTTCATTTTGTATAGGATCTACGCGATGTGGCTACTCGACTCGACATTTTGAGCGATTTTCAGACTGGACCTGCGACCCACAGATCTCACCAGCGACCCACAGGGAGGCAGCGGGTAGCAGATGTTGACTGGCGAGTTAGGAGACTTCAGCGGGTCGCTAGATGCAGCAGCGGGCCGCTGGAAGATGTTAACCGACAGACAAAAATAGCCAGCCAGATTTGCTATCTTCTCCATAACTGCCTGAGCCAAATTTGGAGTCTCTACTTGCACGACCTCCACCATCAGGGAACCGCCAATGAATGTTATATAAGGATGCAGCGTTGAAGACAGAGGGGTCGAAAAATTAGAAGAAATATTTCTGGTGAAGAGAGAACGATTCTGCACAGGTCTAGCGGGTCGCCAGAGACGTCTGCGGGCCGCTGTCGAGTAGCAGAAGACAGAAAGAAGGGATCAAGTTGCTTTTCTGTTGTAACTTTATTTCCTTTTTTATGTTTTCTTATCTCTTTTATACTTGGATGTTCTGTTTGATGATTTATCGCGAGTAGATACCTTTTTAGGGGCCATGGCAATGAACCTTTAGTTTATGAATTGATATTATTATTTAGTTGATTTACTAGTTGCATGTTGTGTTTTATTTCCTTTCTTTAATTGCTTATCTGATTGGAATTGATTGATTAGATTAGTTTGTTTGTATCCATCAAGTATAGGCCTTGCTTGATTAGATAGATAGTTAAGTCCAAGCTTCTCTAAGAAATTAATATCAATTGTGTTAACTTGAAGGGTTATAATCGAAAGATTAAACCAAGGCTGATTAACGAGAGTTATAAGTCTTTTCTAACAGCGAAAGCGTAAGAATTCATAGGTTAGAAAGGTATAAACCCGTAGCAACTAGACCACGAAACGAAAGTTGAAGTTTAGTTCTACTTGATAGATTTGAAGTTAGTTGAATTGAATTCCAGAAACAAAAACGAGAGTTTGATCTGCAGCACTTCAACAAAAACCCAATTCTATACACAAAGCAGCATTTAAATCAACTAAGTAATAGACTCAGCTTGACACCAGCGGGCCGCTGAGTGAACCAGCGAGGTGGTCTATGCCCGCCAAGTAGCCAGCGACCAGCTGATCAGTCAAGCGACCTGAGTCCACTTTAGCGGGCCGCTACGAAAGCCAGCGGGCCGCTAGGACTGGAATAAACTGAAAGAATCAGCATGCCTTAAGCCCCTTACTTCTAATTAGCCAATTAATCCATCTTACTGCATTCTGTTTTATTTAATATTTACTTAATTAAGTTGTTAATCTTGATACCAAACTCAACAATCTTGCAACCCTCTAGTTTAGTAGATTAAGTAAAATTGAAACTTAATTATCTAATATCCGTCCTTGTGGTTCGACCCCTAAAATACTTAGACGATTATCGTACGCTTGCGATACAAATTTGAGTAGAATAGGGTATAATTCTAAAGCAAGAAAATCTCCATCAATATCTTCTTCAATAGACTTCGATGGAACATCATTCAGTGTAAACAATATTGTTCTCAAACATAATTCCCTAATACGAGTCGAATAAGTCAATTTGATTTATTACCGATCGAACTATACTAAATATTGTTCGATACCTCCATTCTTGGACATATTATTCCTCATGGAGCGAGTAGTGAAACCAATTTCATACTCTTTAGATAATATTTCAAATCATATGACTTAACTACTTATTTACCACGATTAATTGTAAGACTTCCATTTTTCTTGAACGGTCTTTTAAACTTCACTTTTGAACTTCTTTGAACTAGTAAAAAAGGTTCATACTTATACCTTATCAAATAGATATGTTAATATCTACAATGATCGTTGGTTAAGTAGTAAAGTATCAACAACCTTTCATTACACAAGTACTTATAGGTCTTTATACATCGATATGTATAAGTCCTAATTAGTTCACTTGTCCTTAAACCTTCATAGGTTAAAGGCGCTTATGTCATTTAACAAACATGATTCGCATATCAATCGATTTGAAATCGAATTGAATTTCGAGCTCTACGTTACGTAGACTCTCATAATGCGGTTCTCGTTTATGTATGTGACTAAGCGGTTATATATAACATGAAAGTCAAATACTTTATGTCAAGTCTTACGCATCCTATTTGTCATTCAAAACTTGTTTATCTATTTCAAGCAAATTCAATCAAGATGCATGAAATCATATAAACAAATTCATAATAAAAGATCTTGTCTTTTACAAAACATAATCATCCATCATTGAATATGAAATGGAGATATTTTGAGAGATTAGGATTAAGGTATACAACCTTCAATTCCTAAACAAACTCTTAATAAAGATAACTCTACGTATTCAATGGTAATGACTTAAACGAATAAGTCATCTCCTATACGGAGTTTACTTTATATCTCTCGAACATTCTCTTATTATTCATTGCCAACACATTTCGTTAAATGCGAGCATATGAACTAGTATCAAGTTACTAGTGTAAATTAGAGATAGTGAGATAATTTGAACGACAAATACACTTTAGGATTAGAATATTTCTAATCGTCACAATCATGGTACTTCGGACAACCTTTCAAATGCCTCCCATAAAACGACAAATGAAACATCTCATGTGACACATGGTCATCAATGAGAGTCTCGAAGTTTCAACTCATACCTTGGTGAAGTATTTCATGAATACTTAATCAATCACCTTTTTGCATTAACAAGCGTGCGAAAAAGGTAACATTATATCCTTCATGATTCCAAAGAGATCGTATGACAATATCAACAATCCTTGATATCGGAGATTAATATCTTTAGTCATCAATTAGCTACTTCAATCTTTCGATTTGTAAGCTAATGAAACATTCATATAACTTCTTTTAAAAGAATAATCTATTGGTCAACTCATATTCTTTATACTCAATCATAAATGATGGAGTTAATATCTACTTTCTCCAAGAACACTTTCTTGAGTAAGCGAATGAGAGCGTACGAGTTAAATCTAGTCCATATGAATTCTCTAATTCAAAGGTCTAGAAATTTTGAATGAGGATACTAGCCATACGCTTTATTGAATAACTTTTCGCCAAAAGTCAATCAATCATCGCGATGCTACGTTCAGGTAGTTTGAGGAAAGTTTTGGGAATTGACATACTCAAGTTTCTCTTCACTAAGATCGTGTCTTAGGAATCGGTATTACTCTTTCAAGTAACTACCTTTTAGAAACGAGTTTGTTTATTTTCAAAGATTGATCGCAACAAAATTAACAATTTAAACATCTATAACAAAATCAATTTACGGTCATTTAGTTTATGCAATTGTTTTATTTATAACAAATAAAACTCCCACTACAATTATTTAATGTCCCTAATGTAGTAGGTTTTCCAAGATCCCTATTTTCGTTGAGATGGTGCTAGCGTCGGCGTGACACCAAAAACAACTAGATAGAGTAGGTTCTCCAACCAATCATTCCATATGATTCTTGGTTTGTGAAATATCACATGTACATCCACAAACTTTGCCCCGATGTCCAATCCGATTAGAAAACATCGTTAAGTAACCTTTCTCTATTTGCACCTAGTAAATCCGATTTACACCCCGACACGGATGATGGAACACGATGTCCCGCGTCGGCGAGAATGCATCAATGAACGATCATACACGTTAGAAGGGGATAGAGAGAAGGAGGGCGATTTAACTTAATCATGTTTTGTTTGGGACTATCAATTAAGTGACACTTGTTTGGTGGTCATGTAAGCATACACCCATACCTAGCCTATGACAATTCATAGCAATCACAAGCAATCACATATAAGCATCTCATTATTGTGGGTTTGTATGGCTCCCGCTTGCATTAGTTTCGCTACATCCTCCATGAAGCAAAACTAATCTAATCCTTGTCCCTCCCACTAAATTCTATAAGGATCTAAATCCTATAAAATAAAGGAACAAAAATACATGTGAAAATATCCTATTCCCATCCTATCCTTAGGGGCATGCAAGCCTCACAAGTTACATCAAAAATTAATCAACGAATTAATTAATTAATGGCACCAAAGGCCGCATTACAAACATTCACACATGCATTCAATTTACAACCATAAGGCATTGAGTCTTGAGCCATACTAAACCCACTATCCACCTACAAAACAAAGTTAGCACATACAAGCACTTTGTTTCCAATTAACGATTTTCAAGCATCTTTGCGTATCGTTTGCTATAAGTAAATTCCGTGTACAAATTCTCAATTTTAAACAACCAAACTTGTTTAAATTCATTTAGAAAGTTCTTTCAACATCCCATAACTGAAAGGAGATCAAACAAGGAGTTTTCTAATTAATTTCAACTAGTTTGAATACTTAGAAAAACAGTAATTTACCAAAAAACGTAACTAATGGAATCCAACAAAAACAACAGTTTTCGGTCTCCAAAAATTCTCAAATAAATTACTTAAGCTCCTTATCATAGTTGTGACTACCAGTAAAAATTTCAAGAAGAGATCTTAAACCATCTGGGAGAATCAAAAAAGACAAATCTCTTACAAGTGCACGAAACACCGTTATGAGATTTTCAGCTTATCCTCTCAACCATTTGGTCTGTTAGACCACCTTCTATCCAGTTTTTATATATACAATATACATAGAAAAACTTGTTTAGACTACAGGCTATCCATTCATGAAAAGAAAACAACCAAGTTCAGTTCAATAATATTAAGTTACATGCTAAACAATCAACAAATTCTGTACTGGAACAGACTGTCGATCGAAATGTTTTAACCTAGTTCACGGTCTAAACTTCCATGAAAAATTATGAAATTAATTTTCCTGGAATCCTAACTCAAAATAGAACAACTCCATTTAAACAGAAGTTTTAAAGGAGTTCTCAGTTGGTACAGTTTATTAGAACAATCGATTTGCTCAATAAACTGGATCTGACAAGATCTTCCTTTTCATACTTAAAAACCCACAAATTAATCCGAGTCATACAACAATTTATACATGATCAGAAAGAGCTTCAAGTCCTCTTTATTTCTAGCCATAGAACACTGGTACTTATATTCAAAATATAAATCTTTCAAGCCATTCAAACAGGACAGTGCGAGCAGAAACTGGTTCTGCGCACTGTCTCCGTTTTATTCACAATAAATCTATACTAATTCAGAAAAATGTGAATCTACCGCCAAAAGAATCACAATTCAAAGATCTACAACTTTCATGTAGATGGAAAGATCTTCCAGAGAACATATCACATCGAAAAACGCGAAACAACACAGAAAATACCATTTCCAGACAGCAAACAAACGCATCATCTCTACTAATCCGTTAATTAGCTAATTTCTCTTAATTAAGTGTCAAAATAGCTTAAGTACGACCATGTGCTCTGATACCACTGTTAGGAAACTACCCAATTTTAATTTCAGACTAATTACACTTAATTAATCCAATTAAACAAAGAGCAAGAAGGGGATCTAGTACAAAGCTATTCGACATAAAGAGAAAGGGGTGGATTTTTGTACCTCCCGCGAAATCGTATTCGCGGGGCTCGATTCTACGGCGTGGAAATCGATGGGATGCTCTCCTTCGCCTCCTCCATGGCGCCCTCGAGTCCACCAAGGAATTTGGCCATGTCCCAATTCTTGTGCTAGCAAGAGAAAGGAGATAGCTAATCCTTTTCACCATTCTTCAAGTAATTCTAGCAATTAACCTTTTGGAATAGCTATTCTCAACACATGAGACCTATGGGAATGCAAGAGAGAGAGAGACCACCATGGGAGAATCAAAATTCTGCCCATGGATGGTGGTGGCGGCTAGGGAGAAGAAGGGAGGCAAGGTGAGAAGGTTAGGTTTTGCTTCTTCAAGTGGTCCTTATATAGACCACTCTCCACCAACCTTTTCCTTTTCCCTTTTTACCCCTATATGGCCGGCCATTAAGTTGGGCCAAAAAGGCCACCCCACTTATTTGTTTAATCTCACTTAGGCCATATATTAAATCAATTATTTAATAGGCCTTTCAAGTTGCATTCAATTTAGGCTCAAATAGACTATTAAATTAGTAGCCTATACTTTAATTTAATTCACTTAATTAAATTAAAGTGTGACGAATAAAATTAATTATCAATACATTGATAATCATTTTAGGATTAGCATGTACATTAATTTATTTCTATATGATCCATTTGACTTAATTAATTATAACGGTCCACAACGTTATTTAATTAATTAATCAACTTGTCATATTTTGCAATACTCACTATTGCAAATAAATAAATAATGCACGTATGGTCAAAGTCCTATTTGTGTGACCCTTTGAGGATTTATGCTATGTTGGACATGGAATTAAATCGCTATTTAATTCCAATAATCATAAGCGGTATCTAGCAACACGTTATGATTCCCAATTCGCATAAATAGTGTATTGCTACAATATTTAAATCCTGCATAAGAGAATAAATGTATTTCCCTATTTTGATTCTTATGTCACACGATATCATCGTATAATCCAAGATAGGAATGTGTCATTCTTGCAGATTATACGTTTCTTGATCTAGAGATAATTGTATAAAGTTGCATGCAAACAATCTATCTCCATCAAGGGGCCCAAACAGATATTGTCACTCACTAAGTGAATTAATGAGGGACATACGGTTTTCTTGATGATTAGCTTTTCCCCGCACAATTCAAGAGAACATAAATAAAGTCCGTATAGCAGCCCTTATCGGGAATCAGCGGTAGACAGTATTTATTGAACTTATCCTCATGTGGAAAAGATAAACATCTCAAACTTAGAACCAAAATCATAACGAAATAAACAATGACACATAACACAATCCATATGTTTATTTCGATGGGTCAAGTCCTGTGCTATGTTCCATAACATACACATATGCAATTAAGTTGGTAACTCTTTACCTATGATTTGTAGAACTTAATCATCACTTAACTTGCATACTAATCTTATAAAATAATTAATGTTCCTTGTTAATTATCAAGATTATGGACCGTTTAGATTTATTATTGTCATTCTAAAGAATGATCCACAAAGATCTACAATTCAGATCCTCAACCTGAATGATCTGTCAATAATAAACCTAGGAACAAATGATAAAATCTCATCCAAAATATAAACTAATAATTAAGTCATTAAATTATTGACTTCTAGGACATAACTCTAACAGTACTATCATCTGCAAGTATCGTCAAGGAAACCGAAAAAGAGCAAAAATAATTAGAGGCCATTGAATAGCTAAACATGATCGAAATTAGGAAAAAAAATTGAAGTGCTCATTAATATTTTCCACCCTGACCATTCATCCTGTGAAGGTCTGATGTAACAAATAAGCTAATATCATTTATATAAATTTAAAAAATGGTAACAAATAAAATATGTATAAGGCTTACTCATTGCATCATCTTGAACTGGTTGAATAGCTTAGCGTGACCGGTACTCATCTTAGCTAAATAAGTGGAAAAAAAACAACAATCAGGTGTAGAGCATATCTCCTTTGGCGCTCTATATTTAACAGTAAACTGACCTCAAAAAGCAAACCATGCACATGTCTTACCTCCGCCTCCATAATAAACTCATATGTATATCTTAAACAGAAAAACTTACCTCCACTCTTTATTTAACGGTATAATGAATGACTCTATTATGCCAGAATTAATCTAATAGCATATAATCCTCACGATTAATCTAATAACTCTATTATGGCAGAATTAAGGTAGCTTCACATACAAAATCTATTCTTTTATTTCTTGAAAATCAACATAACAGATAATTTAGGATCCAATTGCTGTTTAAAAAGCCAATTAGTAAAGAAATATGAGAAAAGAAAATAATGAAAGGAGCTCAAAAAAACTAACCTGAAAAAAATCAACTTCACTGTAGGATCTCATTGCAGTCACTCAACCAAACACTATTAGTAAAGATGCAAGCAGTGGTTTATTGAAGTGTCTACAAATCTAATTTTGGAATAGAGAAATCCATAATCATAAAAATCGACGGGTAATGTTATTGGTCAATTCACTTGAAATAATCTATTTGTTGTGCACTTTGCACATTAATATAGTACCAGAATAATATTCTTTATATGGTTATAGTCCAACAGCAGATCCTAAGGGGTAAACAAAGTTTCAATGGCACAACTTCAAGTAAGAAATATAGTTGAGTTTGATGAATACTTGATTTAAATCCAATACTTTATACAACTGCAAGGCTGCAAGCTTCTGGTCTGCACAATTGTAGCAAAAAAAGTTCAGTGAATTATTCTGATAGCTGAAAAAAAAAACTGAGATATTATTCCATTCTAAAGCTGAAATACATAATATTATATCGAAAGCCTTTTCTTTTTATCCATGATAACTGGCACATAGAAAATTAAACAACTAATATTTAGTGAGGAAAGTAGAAATAGCAAAAAAGATGAAACAAAGGAAACTTAGCTGAAAAGAAAATAACAACATAAAAAAAAGAGGAAGAGACGCTTCACTGCTATGTTCCAAGCTATTCTTCCCATTTCCCATCTACCTCTTTATGGCTCTTTCTCTCTCCATACTAAATACTGAAAGAAAGAAAATCTTATCAGCAACCAAAGATAATCGACATAAAGTAATAAAGGTACGACCTCTAACCACCCTAGAGAGGAAGAGGATGAGAGGTGAGGTGTTCAAATTGAATACCATAAAAGTAAGGCGATGTAGCAGAATTTCTGAATCACTTTGTGATATATGCAATAAGTCCTTAGAAGAAGCTCTTACCAAAGAATGCTCGGCAAAGAACAAACTCTTTTTTTTCAAAATACAGCTGAAAGGTTGATTCTTCAACTATTTCCAATCTAACTTCAAAAATCACTACTTTGATTTGATCCGTGTAATTCCATTGCAACCCATCTGGCTTTATCATTATAATCGTTCACTCTTGGGCTTCATGATTCTGACACCTAACAAATTACAAAACCAATCTGAAAATAAAGCCTCGATTTTAGCTATTGAGTTGGAAAAAGAACAAATTTCAGCAATTAATTTTGCAAAAAGGGTTACAGTGAACAAATTAAAGCACCGAAAGGGAACAAAGACAATAAATTAATTTCGCAAACAAACCTAGATCTTTGGCATCCAGCAACATAGAGAAAAAAAAGGTAGACCAAAGCAACAGAAAAATAAGGAAAAGGGAAAAAAATCTCAGGCGGTGGAAATGCAAAATCAAACTAAGGAAAGATACCTTGTCGAAGGAAAGGCAATCGCAAGAGGAAAGCCAAGCCATGGTACAGACAAAATTAGTGCAGACGAAGGAAAGGAAAATCTGCAGAGATAAAAATTCGACATTTTGAAGGCCAATAAGAACAATGACAGCATAAAAAAAAAGGAAAAAAGTCTGCTACGAAGCAAGAGCAAGATAAGAACCCGTTGCAAACGAAAAGGGGAAAAAGCAGGGGGAAAAAGCACCTGCAAGGAAAAGGCTCGCAGAGAAGAGAAGAGCGGAGCAAGAGAGAAAGAAAGGAAGCAAGAAGCTTCTCGCAGTAACAGTGGTGCCGAGAGGCTTCTGGAGAATCCATAAGGCACACCTAAGCACCCATACACCTTTGAATGACTGCAAGGTACGACAGGGGCGTGGCTCGGCGAAGAAAAGGGGACATTGAATCCGCTGCGCCGGAGAATGACAAACTGCGCAGGAAGCAATCACACAGGAGGCGCAGAGAAGAAATGAGATTGACACGAAGCCACGAACACATGCAATGAGGCAGAAAGAAACGGGAAGAGAAAATCAAGTAACTACCCAGCGCAGATGGTAAGTGGAGACGGACGAAAGAGATGAGATCCATCCACACAGAGGAGAAAATAGACGGTCCAGATAATTGAACAGTAACGGCTGGTTTGAAATTGAAGTATTTAAGATTTAAGATAAGCTATCAAACGAAATCCTTGCTAAGGCATGAATCAACCAAGTCCTTGTCTAAGGCATGATTCACCCAAATTCTTGTCTTAAGGCACGAATCAAAAGCTATCAAACGAAAAGATCAGGAAATAAAACAAAGTGAGAGGGAAAAGGAACGGGCATCTGTCATGGGAGTAGAGTAGGAGGCCGATCAAAGGCAGATGAAATGAACACCTCTATTTGATCTTTTTTTCTCTGAGTAAAATCATTTTCCAAAATGATATTATATTAGTCTATTTGATCTTTTTTCTCTGAGCAAAATCATTTTCCAAAATGATATTATTGGTTTAGACTTTAGAGACAGGTGTGTATATACCAGTAAAAAGCGTGATTGACGCAGTTTGGTTATCAGTATTCCAATTCCAAAAATACACGTGATTTTTTTTTAAAAAAAATTGAAGTTTAATCATGATCACCTCCAAGGCTCCAACTAATCATTTATCAGGATGTTTGCAAGACAAATTAACCCCATAAGCCCAAAAATGGATGAGAACTAACTCAATAGAGTAGCAACTAGCAACAGAGAGGCAATTAGGCAATAGATTCGTTGTTTCAATTAAAGAAAATCAATGACAAAACGGCAAAAATAGAAGTTCCTTTTTTTTTCTTCGGAAAGTGGTCAAAATAGAAGTTGTTACAATAGAAAGTGGAGGGAAAATAGAAGTTTTCGAAGGGCTGTCATTTTCCGAAGGGTTTACTTTACCCGTCATTCGTTTCCTCTTCCCATCGAAGTTTTAGCAAGAGAGAGGACATGCTATCACAAGAGCCGCAGATGCTGCAGCCTTGCGTCGCCTTAAATTCCGAGCACCACCAGCATCAATCCAAAGACGAGATATCAAATTAGGCATAAATGGCAAAACATGCTTGTGATATCACATAGCTTCGTGCCAACATTAATTTGTGATTTGATTAATTTCGTTCCTGGCACCTATTACTTGCCTGACATCTCTGATGAATGCACCCCCTGTCTAATAATTTTACAATTATTAACACGAATAATAAATTCTCACTAAATTAGTAAATGATAATTCAGCTTCAATTGTACAATCAAGACTCGATTAGTTCAACGTTTGCCACAACAAATCTCTGGTCATACCTCAGCTTATTGAAATTATGCACTTCGACAAAATGTGATAACAAAATAAAATGACCAGATTGCTAGCAGGGGCTGGGGAATTGCTCAGCGCACGCCTTTCTTGCTCAATCACTCCCAGTTGAACGAAAATACCCTTCTCCCTTCTCTATTTTTCAGACTTTAGCGTTGGAGACTAAGATATTTTGGTCATTTTAAAAAAAATGGGGGAGTGATTGAGCAAGATGGACGTGGCCTGAGCAATTCCCCAGGGGCTGATGTACATACTTGTATTATATTCAAGCTTCTAAATTTTGGCGTTTTTTCGGCGTTTTTTGTTTTGAAAAAAACGGCATTTTGCATCAAAACGCACGCACGTCATAAGTTATAAGCGATAAAATGACGTAGCACGTTTTTTTCGTTTTTTCGGCAAGAAAATTTCGTTTTGCGGAGACTTAATAGAAATGGTAACATTTAACAAAAAAGAAAATCAGCGATCACCTAGAGGAAATTGCTCAGCACACTTCCACCTTACTCAATCTTCCACCTTACTCAATCACTCCCTAATTGACTAAAATGTTCTCGTTCAAGTGCTAAAGTCTGACAAAAGCCAATATAAAGTAAATGATATTTTGGTCATTTTTTAAAAAAATTGGGAGTGGATGAGCTAAGTCGTGCGTGACCTGAGCGATTCCCTCACCTAGCGCCTCAAAATCGATCTCTCTCTCTCTTTATCGACTTGTCCACCGTTCCACTCTCTCTTGACCTCCTCTACTACTCCTCCGCCACTCCTCCGCCTCTCCTCTACCACTCCGATCTCCTCTCCGCCGCTCCTCCACCGCTACTGCTCTCCTCCTCCTTCAGTCCTTCATCTACTGGCACTCCTGCTCCGCCACTCCTCCACTCCGAGCACTGCTTGAGACGCTTGACGCTCCTCTGTCAGATCTCTCCAGTCAACTCGCGAGAGTTGAGGAGAAGAAGGTGGGTACCTTTGATTTTTGTTTAAAGCAGAGTATGTGTTGTAACGTAATAGTTGCATGTGTGGAATTGAGGCTGAAGGCAATCAAGTGATTTTTGTTTTGGATGATTTTTACTTCCTAGTAATTCTCATGGTTACCAATTGTTTTTCTTTCTGTAAATTATACTTCTGCTTTGATTAGGCTTATGTCAATACCAGGAGTTTTATGTGGCGTAATAGTATAGTAAAAGTAAGTTATAATTGAAGTCAGTAAACTGAAAAAGGGGATTGGATGGAAATTGAGAGAATTTGAAATCATTATCAGAGTTCTGTCTCTTCCTGAAGAATGTGTATGTTGGCTTTTGTTCCAGATTAAAATTAGAACAGTGTAGGACTGTAGGGGTGTAGATCAATCAAGTAAACTTCATTTTACTGTGAGTGGTACCTGGCTTTTGGATCTTAGGTTGCTTTTTTCGTTTTATTTTGCTCTGTTGTTGAGTATTGAAATTTTGGTATTGAAATTTAGGTATTGAAATTTTGGTATTGAAATTGATGTATATCTTTGCCTTTGTTAGGTTATGTATGAATCCTTCTCGTATTAACTGAGATAATTAATTAAATGCTGAGTCATGATAAATGAAGGATTTGTATAGCCGATGATAAGACATCTTTATGTTAGACCACTTCAATTTTAGGCTTCTCTTGCTTTGATTGTTTTTAAATGTTGCCGTTTGCATGCTAATTTTAGTAATTGATAATATACTGGCATTTGTCATGTCTACGGCTATAATAGTGAGATATCTTTATTAAGTGTATGAATCCTTTCTCCCTCAGCAAGATTTGATACCACACTATACACTAACGGTGCTCAAACCTCAATGAAAAAGGGTACACAACTAAAACCAGAAGCTTGAGTACGTTAAATTAACCCAAAATGTAACAAGTCTGAGATATATGATCCACAAAAATTTTACAAAACATTTCTCCTATTGTACAGCTTTACACATGGGAGGAGAAAACATATGAAACAAAGGCACCGTTTTTTCATCGAAAAAATGCCGCACCGTTAAATCAACCCCGGACCGTCATACCGAAAAAAACGCATTTTAAAAGCTTGATTATATTAGAAATAATTAATTCTAAAACGAAGTTTAGCATATCCATACCACTTAGTTTCAGTTCAGTTAATTTGCCCTTCAGATGATATCTTCTGATGCTCAGCCCCATCCAGATTTGGAAAGAGAGCACGATAAATATAAAATAATAATTATTTTCATTTTAGACATAAAACACATATGTAAAATTTTATTTATCTGTAATTTACCCACCCCAAATGGGTGGGTACGTTTGCTAGTACTCAAAATGTAACAAATATTTTTTTTCTTCAGATAAGTGCCACCAATGAGTGAAATGTCCGCTCCATATCTGGGTCGCCTTTTTAATTATAGACTAGTATTTCAATAACCCAAAAATCAAACGAAACTATTACTTAGCATCTGCGGATAATAGGTTAACAGACTGTAACATCTTTGCGTTGCTGAGCTCATCCACCACATCACCTTGCTCAAAAACAGCTGCAGCACCCATTCCAGATCCTAAAAGAAAAGAAAATCCAAATTTAGTTTTTTTTCTCTCTATTGAACAATGGAAAATTAAACAGGGAAGAAATATTTTGACAACTATTTCTACATAACAATCATGTCAATAAATATCATAATTATATTTAAAAAAATCAAAATATTAAGTTTTGTGCAATTTGGAAATCCTTTGATCGCTGAACAATTGCAGATAGAATTGAATAGTTATTTTTCAAAATGTCCGTGGATAATCATTTGTTTTTCAAATCATACTTAATTTAATAAACTGCATATCTATGCTATATAGAACTATTAAGTTGGTCATCATGGATTGATTTCAGACAAATTTTGCTATCAATATAACCTATCTCTATAAAAATCAGGCGTATTAAATGTCATCACAAAAGATATGAATCTGAATAAATTCTAATCCATGTAAGAAGATTTCAGTGTAGTAGTGAGGTCTTGACTAATGTAATACAACTTACTGTCAATTCCTTACTATTTAAGTATGTAAATAGCTATCAAACCCGAAGTGTCAACCTAATTATAGTGTCATCCTGATGTGAGGGTGACACAAGCAAGCTTTTTCTCATAAAGAATTAACAACGACATGCTATAAACGTACCTATGCACATTGAAATTACTCCAAAACGGCAATCTTTCCCACGGCGCTTCATTTCATTGAGAAGAGTACTTACACAACGGGCACCTAATCCAGAGTAACAGAAATCAGATTATATATCACTTGATCCACAATGTGCAGTTAGATAATTCATAATCAATGCCTAAAACTAGAAGTTATCAGCAAAAGGAAGTACCTGTGCAACCCAACGGATGGCCTAAAGCCATAGCACCTCCATTTACATTGACTTTCGCGGGGTCCAAACCCAACTTCTTGCAACAGTATACATATTGTGATGCAAAAGCCTATCAAACAAACAAAAGAGTCTTTAAATCAGTTTAACTAACATAAAGCCATGCAACAAGTCGAAGGAAAATTCATGGGAAACACCTCTTACTTGGTTGGACACTCAGCGAGGCCAGTTTGGGGTTTGGGATCTATTTTTTTTTGTGTGTGTCTGTGTGTGTTAGGGGGGTGGGGGGTCAACAGTTATAAAGTATGAATATTTGCTCATGTTCAAACTAAAGGGCTTTGGTCCCTCTTTGTTAGTTTCTCATCATTACTGCATGGGAAACATTCACATCTAATTATAGGGTATGAATGATATACAAATTTTTTTATGGCATAACCCAATAAATTGCTGAAGGTTTATATTGAAAAAAAAGCTCACTTCATTTATTTCGAAAAGGTTGATATCATCAACTTCAAGGCCAGCTGCTTTAACTGCCTCAGGAATGGCAACAGCAGGTCCAACACCCATCACAGCTGGATCAACCCCAACTGCTGCAAAGCTCCTATAGCAAAAATGAAATATTACATAAGAAATAACCAAAATCAGATATTGTAAATATTGCACTGCTGTCTGGTACACCACGTGGAACTATAACGGTACTTTATCAAAGGTTATGACCAAATGAAATCCAAATAGAACCTAATCTAGAGAGCAGCCAAAAAAAAAAAAAGAACTAGGGGGGAAAAAAAAGATATTTCCATTATTTCAGGACATTGTGCTTCCATACCAGAAGCATCTATTAATAAAATGTTGGTTATTGATGTGCTTACTGACCGGAATACACCAAGTACTGGAAGCCCCTTCTGCATTGCTACATCTCTTCTCATTAGGAGAACAGCTCCTGCACCATCACTTACCTGGCTAGCGTTCCCTACAATATTAAATCAAAGGACACGTAAAGTATTTGAAATAACTTTGAAGGGCAAGAAGGAATAAGAAAAAAAAAAGTATTGCTTTTGACTACCAGCAGTGGTGCTGCCATCCTTGGTAAAAGCAGGTTTGAGTTTCATAAGCACTTCTAAAGATGTATCAGGCCGAATTCCTTCATCTGCTATAACTGTTATTTGCCTTTCCTCTCCAGTTTTCGGGTCTACAATCTTTACATGTAACATTTCTTAGCAATGATAGGTAGCGTAAACAGAGCAATTTTAATTCAAGTTTGTAACAATTTACTGAAATACAGAATTCCAAAGGAATAAAATAGCAACCAACATCCAGTCCCAGAATGGTAAAGTCATTTAGTCTCATTCTATTTTACAGAAAAGAATAAAAAAGGCATAAGCAAGAAATTAAATTATTCTTTCTCTATCAGAAGCAATACCTTTGTCTCTACAGGTATAATCTCCTCTTTGAACTTGCCAGAAGCTACTGCAGCAGCAGCTTTTTTGTGAGATTCAACCTAATAAAATTGTTATCATAAGTCCAAATGTCCAATCTTAGATATTTTAACTCTGATATTAAAATAGTCATGACTAAGAGTATAAACTCGTACAGCAGCTTGGTCCTGCTCTTGTCGGGTTATGCCAAACCGATGTGCCACATTCTCAGATGTGATACCCATAGGAAGAAGGCAATCTCGAGCTTGAGCAAACAGATTCAGCTAAGCAAAAGGCATCAGATTAGATGGATAAGGGCTTTTCAAATGCAACAAGGATTTCAACTTAATTTCAAAATAATGAGTCAAATTTACATCACCCAGAAAAAACAAGGACTAAAACAGAATTATAAATTTTAGTATATACTTTGGGATTGACTGGGTTGCCTAAGGAAACTTTATCTATAGTCATGGATTCCATCCCGGCAGCAATACCTGTTGATAGGGTTTACCATTAGAATATTATATGGAGTAGGCAAGTGTAGAGGTTTATAATGTCAGAATTAAAGAACTTACCGATTTTGTAGTATCCAGATCTAATAGCTGCAGCAACATCTGCAACTGCCTGAAGGCCAGATGAGCACTGCCGGTTCACAGTTCTGAGAGGAACAGTGTCTATTTCATATACAAAGCTGTGTTAGCAACTAGATAGGAAAGTGAACCTACCAAAACCATTAGGCCCTTTTTATTCCAAAGATTGCATCAAAAAAGGCATATTAAATGTTTGTACATAATCACCTTACAGTTTCTAAAATTTTATTTGAGATGGAAAAATACCAGAACAACTGGTTATATCAAATTTTACTTAATAGAGAGCCCACTAAGTTGCCTGCCATTTCTGAATTTCTCAAATTGTGAATGGGAGATGTTATTTATGTTGAAAGATAAGAATCAAATTACCTGGAAAACCAGCATAAAAGGCAGCCATTCTGCATTGAATCGCCCTTTGAGACCCCGGTGCTAAAACCGTTCCAACAACAATATCCCCAACTTCACTTGGGTTTATCTTAGTCTTATCAATTAAAGCCTGAAATTTAAGGCAAAATAGAAGACAATTGTCAAGAAGACATATAATCCTGTGAACTGGAAGATCATTTGCAAATAAGAGATCAAAATTGAAAACCTTGAAAACAGGCGCTAAGAGGTCTTCAGGAAGAGTATCCTTAAATCCACCCCTTTTAGCCTTGCATATGGCAGTTCTATAAGCCCTGCACATAAAATAATAATTATAATCGAATATTAGAAAAAACAAAACAACACATTAAGAAAACTAAAACATACAGAAAGAAAGGAAAAAATAAAAAAGAAAACCACTTACGCGACAATAACAACATCATCCCCAAAGGAAGAATTCCTATGATAGCTATCTCCAGAAGCACAATTTGAGGCCTAGTCAATGGAACAAAGCACCAAATCAATAGCACAAATCTTTAATCAAGCTAAGGAATGAAAAGGAAGAGAAGAAGATACACTTACAGAGAGGATCGGCGAAGGATTACTACTTTGGTTTGGTTGGAGGTGCTCAAGGAGAATTCTTTGCCTAAAGATCGCCTTCTCCATCTCTCTCTCTCTCTCTCTCAGTGTGAGATGAGATCGGACACTGGAGGCAAGTCTTATATAATAATATGAGAAATTGCAAGGATACAGAGGAAGCAGGTGTGAGTAATTGCTGAGCAGGACGAGCTAAATTAGATTAAATGCTCTCCAGTCTCCAGTGTTAATCAAAAACAGGAATGCGAACAGCGCCAGATTATGTAAGTAGGTAGTTAATTATGGTAAATTGAGGATAACGGATGTCTCCAGTGAACGAACTGGAGAGCATACGAGAAAAGAGAAATTCCAAGGTAAGTTCAAGTGTGGTTTGATGTTTGAATGGAGACGACTAAGACGTTGAATCGCGACTCACGAGTCACGAGTCGTGGAGGAAGATCCCACATGATTTACACGCCAAAACTGTGTCTTCCTTTTTGGATAGATAGTATAGCAATTAGCAAGTTAGCAACTGTATCGAACAAGCACTTGAGACGAAAGGTGTTTTCAGTCATTTTCAAAAATAAAGGTGTTTTCAGTGTTTCAGAGTTCAGACCGATTTCAATAAAAAAAAAAAAAAAAGTTCAGACCGACAGTGCGTCAGTGCCAATACATCTCCTTAATTTTGTGGCTAACTCTCCGAAGACTTCCGTGTAGAGAGTCGATTGTAATGGTATGATTGTTGTCTGCGTTTCAACACACCTCGCAGTGTAAAATCTATTAGCTATGTACAGAAGATCTAACCTACTGGAGTGGTCCAACATCGACTCCGCAGGTGGTGGGCAGCATTTGAGGTGGACAATCAATCTAGACATGGTTCAGAATTAAATGTTGTAGACCCGTGCATGAGTAGGTTTTTCGCTCAGAATTAATAGAGCGGTTCGTTAAGCACCAACAAAAAACCGGATGTAGCGAGTGATACTGGAGACGAACGCCTGTTACAGTGACAAGTTTTTTTTTTTTCAGTGACAAGTTGTTAAATGTTAACCTCAAAAAAAAAAAAAAAATTGTTTAGACGGTCTTTCGAGTTCATATGTAAGAGTCCATTCAGAATCAATACATATATTAATCCTGAGTATAGGATCCGGATCCGAACACTGTAGCTAAGAACTGTTCACCTACAGTCTGGCTGACATGTGGGGTCTACAAATTTCGCCCGGATCCGATACCGTGCAGTGCTCAGTATGGTGATTCTCGCTGGACTTTTGTTGCAGCGGATATAAATAGAACGGGTTGATGTTCTGCGTGCTTTCTTATTTGCTATATGATATCATACATCAACTTGCTATAGCAACTTTAAAAAATTCACTTAGTTCTCTTATGCGGCAGAGGGCAGACCACATGGGTGTCAGTGGTCCCATGCGTACTTGGGGAATGGCCCGTTTTCTTTTCTTTTCTTTTTTTTTTCAGTTCAAACGCCTCGGCTTACATACAATGATACAATAGTGAAATACTTTTTCTCTCACAACCTGATCAGACAAATCCAAAATCTACCACCTTACAAAGAGAAAAGGCTACAAAAATAATGCTCTTTAAAAAAATAAAATAAAATCAGAACACAACATACGCTACGAGACATAAACGCAACGGTATAATAAATATTATTTGGTCAACAAATGGAGACGAAAATAAAGAGATTGGACGAATTATGAAAAACAGCTATATGATTGTAGATCTAATAAAATATATCAAAAATAAATTCAGAATAGCGTATATAATTTGTTACAAAAGATTTTTTAAAAATATTATTTTAACAATATTAAAAATATATAATTTAATACTGTTAAAAATATTTTTTTAATCTCAAAACTATCTCATATGATTTTAATACTTTTAGAAAAATCAGAATTTTTTTATTTTTCCCTTTGTAATTTTTGAAAGACTTTCTCAGCTTTTTTTTTCATCAAATGGTTATTTAGATACTCTAAATACTTACTCTAAATTTTAAATTTTCTGTCCTTTAAATGTTTCGCATATTTGTTCCAACAATATACTAATTTATCAATCTAAATCATAAAAAAATAGATCGCGCAACGCGCGAGACCCCGCTAGTTTTATTAAATTTAGGTAGCGAGGGACTCGATTCAGATATTAAAATTTTTCTTTTTGTTTATATTATCTGAGTTATTTGATTACAATTAATAGAATTGCCTTCAAGGAAATGAATATTTTGTCCATGTCGATTTGTGAATAAATAATAAAAATAGTTTTTTTTAAAAAAAAAATTCTTTGTGAATCGAACTGTCGAAGTACTATATAATAAAAAAGAACATTCCTACAAATTTAAGTACATTTATTTACATTCTGCTACCACCAAAAGTTCTCCAGCCCACTCTAAATAGTTCTTTACCTTAATGCGACGATCCATTCTCATTTGAAAGAGAATACGAAAAATAAGTCAATTTGGTCAACCTTCATGCTTTTGACTTGGTTTTTGCGAGGATGGAATTTTGGAATTGTGTGTTTTTTTTTTAGTATGTTTGGAATTGTGATTTTGTTAGCTTTTACGATTTAGATCTGCTTATTGTTGATTAGACATAAAGTGCGGTAAGTATCGCAAAGCTGTCATCTCCAGCTGACTAATTTGCGAAATATCGGTACGAGTACATATGGATATGGTGGAAAAATTTTAATCTATTTTATTTATTTATCCTCGAACGGATTGGCTTCCTTAACCCTATGCATGTATTTGTCTGCTTTATCTATTACGATCTTGTATAATTTTCGTCTCTGCATATATTTTTTCCAAAGCTACGTACATTCTAAATTGTTTGATATTGATTGTATAGTCCAACATATTTAGGCCATATTCACATTTCTTTTGTTTTTCAGCAAATGATTAATCTGACATATCTCATGTTAAGCAAATGTTGCAATTTGCAAAACAAAGATCCTGCATTGTTTTCACTTTTTTTTTTCTTAAAAAGAATCCTTTGAAATAATAGGGAAATTTTACATGATTATTTTACATTGATCAAATTTGCAGACGTACAATTTTGCATGTTCCTAATCTGCGAAAGGGCGAACCTCTGTGAAAGGGTTAATTCTAAGTTCCTAACAACACATGCAAAAGATTCAGCAGGCATCTTGAGTAAACAGTTCAGTTTCCAGTTGTTCCATGGCTTGTAGACAAGGTCATTGCCTTCGCAATATTTGACTGTGCACAATCAAGCAATGGATCACACTCAATAGCCTTCTTGAAGCAGCCAATAGCCTCCTCCCATTGGCCTTGGGCAGCAAAAACAAGGCCTAGATTGTTATTTGCGGGCGCATACCCAGGACAGAGTTCAAGCGACCTTAACAAAATCTTTTTTGCAAGTTCAAGCCTCCTCTGCTCTCGATAGAGATTTCCTAGGTTAGCAAGGATCGCATGTGCTTGAATGTTCCTGGATAATGAGAGGGCCCGCTTGTAGACAGTCTCGGCTCTTCGGTCATGAGATAAATGGAATGCGGTACCTGAGGTAAAAACAAAGGCAAGTGATGCTTAAATAAATGAAAACAGATTAGACAAACAGCTGATAGCAATCATGCAAAAATTAGTGTTTGAAACACTGCCAAAGTCCAAAAATGACATACAACTTGTACTCCCACGGGAATTGAGCTTATTGCATAGGATAAAGGTAAACCCAGAAAGAAAGGGGCCCTCATGTGTGTGTTTGACCAGTGGCGTCCTTTTAGCAGCTTGATAATAAATATTTGGACAGCTCGCATTGTTTTCATAGCAAATGATATAGGAAAGATAAACGGGTTAGAAAACTTACCAAGATTAGACCAGGTGTAGCTGCAATCCAAGGAGCGGACAAGAGCACTCTTAAAAAACTTCACAGACGGTTTGAATTGCATTGTGCGAAGATTGTGCAAACCAAGTTGATGCCAGTGAATCGAATCATCTGAATCTTCATTAATTGTCTGTCAATGAATTCATTTCAGAAGTATTATTGCCATTTACTGGTGCAAGACCATTATTTCAAATATAAGAACAGAATTCAAATGTCATATTATTACTAAATCAAGGATCCTGACTATTAAATCTGGACAGCGCATAACAAAGTCAGTTATATATTGTGGCCAAAACGATCAAAATGGATCAACTATTGTTTTCACCAACATTTTTTATGTTTTAGTCCCACAAGTTCTAAAAAATTTAATTATCAGCACAGCAGACTAAATGGTAAATAAGAACTGGTCTATCATGAAATATGTCCAATATGAAAAGAGGATAGTGTATTCTTTTTGTGCAGAGATACCTGCTTTAATGTACATAAAGCCCTTTCTTCAACATCATCTATATCCATCTGCTTACTCTCGTATGTGGCTCCGATTTCATGTTGGGTTTTATGAGCCATGGCAAACCCAGACCATGCAGTTGGAATATCAATCATTGCAGGATCACCTTCTTTTATAAGTGTTGCCATCTCATTGGCAGCCCAAACAAGTTGATCAGTTGATTCTTGGGCTCTTTCGGCCTCTCTAATTCGATGAGTTGCAATTGCATATCGCACAGCCATTTGATTTGGCTCCAATTTGACTGCCTAGAAAAAAATTGAAATGGGCAATATCAAGCGACCATAGTTATCAGTAAAATTTGAAGAGTGGTGGGAGCTCCCCACTAGTTTCCAAAAAAAAAAAAAGCAGACCATAGTTAGTATTCACCTTTCCATCCATGCCAAATAAGTATAAATACTTGTAATCTTAACAGAAAGAGAAATCAAAATAAAATGGGCAATATCAGCCGACTATAGTTACCTGCTCCAAGCAACTTTTTGCATTAGTGTGCTCACCAGCCAAATAATATGCATTTGCAAGGTTTACCCACAACTGAGCAACCTTAGGCTCACTCCTCGCTGCAGCCAATAGGCACTCTTTTGCAACATTGATTCCTTCTACTTGATTTGAATTAGATTCTTCACCAGAAAATGATCCTGGACCTAATTTTTCATATTAAAGGGGAAAAAATTAATAACTAGTGAATTACAAACAATTCTATCAAAATAAAAGGATCTTCACAGCACAACTTAGAACCATAACAATTGCCAAATTAAGAATGGGACTACTATTTTTTTTATACCTGCTGTTATAGAACCATGCTTATAAAGAAGGCAAGTTGCATAGTTAAGTAAAGCAGCTGGATGATTTTGATCTCTTAGAACAAGATCTTGAAAACAGCGCAATGCAAGGTCCAATTTTCCACTGAAAGATTACAGTTAAACCAAATGTGTGTGAAAGAGAGAGTAGGTAGATAAAATACACTTGCATAATTCCATGAAATGATGACAATTTATGTTCCTCATTTTGTTTAAAAAAAAAAGATAAAAAAAACCAGATAGCACAAATAGAGAAATAAAGAAATTAAAAATAATAATAAATACCTTTGAAGAAATGCGACGCCGAGGTTAGCCATGGAGTCCAAATGATCAGGAGAAAAGGCTAAGATGGATGAGAAAACGGAAATAGCATTCTGTTGAACCAGATCAAATTAGCAATACCTTATATCAAGTATATCATTTGAGAAAAATAACAACATATTCCTTACCTTTAACTGGCCCATTTTAAGAAGGATTGCTCCAAGAGTATTCCAAACAGATGCCTGCTTCACATCTGCTTGCATGGAGGTATCCAATTTTGTTAGTATCTCACCTAATTCTCGTGCATCAAGCTCTTTGTCTAAACTATCTCCTGTTGTTGCTTGTAGAATGCACTACATTCATAAAAAACACTTCACTAAGAAAGAGAGAACAATTTATCGCCGACACCACCACCGCTGCTTAATAACAAACTGAACGGGAATTTAGCTGCAAAAGACTACTAAGAGGAATTATTCACTATCCTGGCCCTTACAGAAACTTCAGGTGGTATAAGTTCTGCTAATTTGGAATAATTCCATTCATTCCCCACAACTAGGACGACCATAATTTAGACTTGCTGAAATTAAAAAAAAAATAACAATAAAAAACAAAAAGATGTGTTGTCCATATTTACAAAAAAATGCACTGAATCTGGTTCAATTTTAATATCCTCCGGCCACCTATGAAGGGCCACAAATTTTGAATAATTGACACCCAGTTTTGGATGGATGACCAAACAAGTTTCCAAGTAGCACCACCTTTGACGAATGATCTATCTAACATGATAAAAAAACACATCTATATTTTATTTTTGGATTTCAACAATTTTAGATATCCATTGTCATGGCCGTCAAAGAGTAGACGGCCAATGTATCCTACAGCTGTCACAAAAAAAAATTATAACGATATACAATGTATGTTTACACGTCCTCACTGACATGATATTTCCAAAAAACCTAAAGTTCTCCTTGTTCTTCCACATTCAGAAAGATACCAAATGAACTGTGAGAGTGAGAGAAGTAATTTAGCATCTTATAAATTAAATATGATATTATAATACATTTTGTATGCATGTGCTGATCATTTGCAGGGGTAAAAAGTAAATTTTGTCATTTTGCTTTATCTGCTACCCGATGTTACAAAAATTCATTTTGAAATGTTTGAGAAAATTAAAAATCTAACCTGAGAATGGTGTATTCGCACCATAGCAAGCAAATCCGGTCTGCGCACATCATCCTCGTCTTGCAATAGTATCTCAGCTGACTTCTCATAGGCAAGTATTGCCTAATAATGCCCAAATTTAAAATACTATACAGTGCAGATGATAAAACCTCTAGGGCGATAAAAATTGAAAGTACCTTCTGGGGTTGACCCAGTCTCTGATACATTAGGCCAAGAATATAATGAGCATGGGCATTCTTTGGTACTTTACGTGCCACGTTAACCAAACCCTGAAATTATATTAGATGGCTATAGTAAGATCCTTGATGCATAAAGGAAATTATACTCAAGAGCATATAGAAAGTTAAATTACAGTGCACTACAAGACAAAATCAAATCATAACTCCGTTCTCTCTGTATTATAACATTTGCAATACACTGGAGGATATGTAAAAAGGAACATTTGAACGAAAAGTGTTGTTATCTTAAAATGTCTTAGAATCTTGAAAATTGGTGATGTTGCTAAAAGTCTGAAGAAAAAATTTATCTTTAAATTACTACAGATGTGTTATGCTTTGTCTAACGAACTAAAAGAGAAAACAATAAAAAATCTTAGTGAATCGTACAATATATTGATATAACTTTAACTAATTTGTGCTGCAGATAGCACAGGAAAAGTTTATCCAAAATTATTTTGCCAACAGCAATCAAGCCTGCCAAGCACAAGCCCGCAATATGTTGGTCAGGACACCGAACAAATTTAGTGTACTTAAAAAACAAAAGGAAAGACAGTTAAGTGAAAATCACTGACAGCTTTAAGACTGCAAACTTTTTCCTCTCGTGACATGGAAGCTCCTTGACACTGCTGATCAAGATCTGTGTAATTTCAAACATAAGATGAGGCAATGCACTCAGTAATTTCAATAATTGTAAAAAGTTTTACCTTCATTTTCGACGAGATCAGGGTCCTTTGCTGACGCAGTACTTTTGACTGAAGCACTCTCTTCCACATTACTCCTGATGAATGGTACTACAGTATTAGCATTTAAAATACAAAGTGTATCAATAATATTAAGAGTAGAGGCAATTAATTCACAATCTTTCTCTGCAACATACTATGCTATTTCAATTTCCCATGGGTTCACAGAAGACAGATAAACCTAAATATAAGCTTAGTTAAGTCTTAAACAGGCTTTCAAACTAAAACTAATGGTCATATTACTGATATTAGGAAAAAGTTAAAAAAAAAATTAGTCAGTGAAATTATACAGTCAATTATTACCTTGTGGAGGGATCAGCGGGAGTTGGGGGAAGCATCCCATCCTCGCCATCGCTCTCAGGCGGATCGTCGTTGAGATTGAGGTCGGCGATGATCACCGGCTTCCGGCGAGGAGAAGAGGGGCGCGGCGGCACGGTGGTGGCCGGTGAAGGATCTCCGCCGCCGCTCGGGAGCAGGTCGGAGCCACCTGGCAGTTGCATCTCTGGCATCTTGTGATTCGCTTTTGCCAAGGGATCCAGTGAAGTTTAGTTTGGGGTTTTGGGTTCTCTTCTGTTCTGAGAGATTTTCGCGGTATTTCAGCTTTCTGTTTTGTTTTGTCTTTGTTCGTATATATCCGTTCTTCTGTTTTACTTTATTAGAGCACCTGTGCGATTATAAGAAAAATAATAATAATTTTTTTCACGCACCTTCTTCATCAACTATATAATTTATCTTTGATAATTTTTACATACGCTTTAAATCGTCCGTGCAATAATTGGATGCCTTCGCTAATGTTAAGTTGAGAATCATGTGCGTCTTGTTTGCTACATTATTATTTCGTGTGTTTCGCTCGAAACAAACAAAAATTCTGTAAAGTATGCTCCTAAACCCAAAAATCAATTTAAATGATCTTCCTTTAATTTGAACAAACAAGCAAACAAACAAAACTTTAACAGCAATTTGTAAAAGATAATGTCAAGTTTTGAAATTCAATGGTATAACTGTGATCTATAAAATGCAAATGTCACGAGTATTCACGAATTAGTAAGATTTGATGCATATTTTACCATTCATTTAGAATATTTAAAATTTTCAATTGTTTGAAATTAACACAATTTAATGAATCACCAAAATATCATTCTATCTATATATGCAACTAAATACATATATTTTTTAAAAAAAAAGTAGAAGTCTTTTTAATTTAATTTGACGAGAAATTATAGATATAGACCTCTTCCAAGCACTTATCTTAAAAAGTTTATATTTTAGATTATTTTTTAAATGGATTAGCTACTGTCTTAATATTTTTAGTTCTTTCTAAGATATTACGAGCACCTCCTTTTACCAACAAGATTGAATACTTTGCAGGCAATGTTTGCTGCCAAAAATAAAATATTAATGCCGTACGGGCAATTTAACCGGAATTGCTTAACATCATCCTCTCTTCTGTATCATCCCCATCATCCGCTTCTATTTTTAGAAAACACGTTTTCTAAAAATGGAAGGGGATGATGGGATGACGGAAGAGAGGAGGATGATAGCAGAGAGGGATAGAGAGAGTTCAGAGAGCGAATCAGGGGCACGGGAAGGAGAAGATGGAGGGGAGGAAAGAGACGGTTCAGAACTGTTAGTATATTAAATAGAAAATTTATATGTATTAACTAGAACTGTTAGCATATTAAATAGAATATCCTATTAACCAGTGGCGGATCTAGCAAAAATATTTAGGTGGGGCTGAGTGCTCTAATGAATCATTTGATCGAACGGTTTCTCTTCTTCTGTTCTTCAGCCCCACCTTTGAGTGCTCCAATGGCTGAAAAAATTCATTGAGGCTAAAGAGGGGCTTTAGGGCTCGACGGCGGTAGGTGGGGCTCTAGCCCCACCCGCCCCACCACTAGATCCGCCCTTGCTATTAACTAGAACTGTTAGTATATTAAATAGAAAATTTGTATGTATTAACTAGAACTATTATATATATTAACTAGAACCTTTATATATATAACTAGAAACTTTATATATATTAACTAAAACCTTTATATATATAACTAGAATTTTACTGTATTAATCAGAACCTTTACTGGATTAATCAGAACCTTTATTATATCAACCAGAACCTTTATATATATAACTAGAAATTTGACTGTATTAACCAGATCAGATGCCTCTCTGCTCAGGGAGTAAAACAGAGGCCTCTCTGCTTCATCCCCTCTGTGTTTGTGTTGCTCCATCCCCTCTGTGTCGCTCCCTCCCTCTTCGCTCATCCCTCCCTCTCCTCATCCGCTCATCCAAAGAAGGAAAACGCATCATCCCCTCATCCAAAAAAGGAAAACGCGTAGGAGGATGATGGGGATGACGAGATTTGGGGATGATTGTTATCAGCCCCGCAATTTAACTATACTCAAATTGTAAGTCGTTATGCTTTTCTTTCCTTGTTATCCTTAACTATACTCTAATTGCTGATATTATTAAGTTATTATACTTGCACAATTCAGACTTTCAACTATAATCAAATTACAATCCTTGAAATATAATTATTAAAATTGCTGATATATAGATATAGAGAGAGAGATTGACTAAAATATACTTCCTCGTATGTTGGAGTCGTTTCTCAAAATTTAAAATTCAAACAGTCGATCCAAACCGTTCAAGTTGTTTTCCATATAGAAATATCTTTCAAGACCAAATTTCACATTTTTTTCGAATTTTTTTTGCTATATATTATGTTATTTTCAAATTGAAGGGTCAAAAATACTCTTTTACCGTGTTTTTTGAAAATAGCATAATATATAACAAAAAAATTCGAAAAAAATATAAATTTAGGTTCCTAGGAGATTTCAATATAGAGAATAATTTGAACGGTTCGAATCGACTATATAAATTTTAGATTTTGAGAAACGACTCCAACATACGAACGATCTGTATGCTAGAGTATACTTTAGTCAATCTCTCTCTCTATGTATATATATATATATATTCATGAAGGATCCAAATGCCTTTTAAGTTCCATGGTCCATACAGAACACTAGCAGAAGAATAATCAGAACGAGAGAAGATTAAGAAAACACACACACTCACGCACGCAACCTTCATATTAATACTGTTTGTCATGCTTCTACAATAATCTTATTTACGTCGATTCTTATTCAATCTGAATTAGGAAAAGTAATTTCGACTAGGAAAGTTTCGGCGCACAAGAAAGAGGATAAAAAAAAAAAATCCAAAAGACCTGTTCAGACTAATCCTAAACAATTTGAACTCAGAAGGTAAAGACTACAAGGGAGCCACACCATCGCCGCACCTCTAATTCCTCACAGTAATCCAACTATTACAATGAAGAGCAGTAAAAACTCCCAATGCCAATAAGAACAAAACAAAATTATCAAACGAATTACAATACAGGAACTAAAAGAAAACAACAAAAACTAGAATACATATCCAAATCTGACCCCAACCAAAAATTAACTCAGCAGGATTGCATTAAAATGGGTCCAACATACGAAATAAGCATGTCACTAAGTGCAACCTGCACTTCATTTGAACCGTGCTCACAGCTAACTAAACCAGCAAGGAGAGGAAAGAATTGGCTTAAATTCTTCTCAAAAGAGGAATCTCCTAAACCACAAATGGCTTGCAAAGCCGACACAACCAGAGGTGCTCTGGCTGCAAGTTCTCTCCTCTTGGTGGATCCAACAGGGATAAGCCAATGAGGTTGAGGCAAAGCAGCAGAAGAAGCTTGTACAAGCTGAGGTGGTTTAGCAGCTACGAGGTAGACCTGCAAAACCTCTTTACAAAGGCTGACAAGGTAATTTTCTGCTACATCACCATTAAGGGACCGATCAGTCACTATGTTTTGCAAGAGAGTGAGGCATATTTGGTACGACTCATTCTCCAAGCGTAACAGTGGCGGGTCCTGCATTTGGGTCATAGAACCTAGCTCCTGTAGTTTGGCTCGCAGGTCACTGTCACTGTTGATCTTGTGCGCATGGGAAGCTATGGAATGTAGGGCTTCAAAGAGGATCACCGTGTTGCTTACAGACAAGTGAGCTCGGTACATTTGGTATACCTCCATCACAGCCTGCAGAATTACATCGAAATTGTGAGACGGAATTAAAATTCTCTCAGAGTGAATCTCATTTCTTTTACTTTTGGAGCACTAAATGGGAAACAAACTTGTATCACAAAACTACATGGTAGTAAGAAGTAGCTGAAAGCCCCAGAGAGAATTCAAAATTGCTGATTACAACAGTATTCACCACAAGATATTAATTGCATATCTATATTCTAAGTCGTTGGATAGTTTCATTCAAATAATCTCATCTCAAACTAAACCAGCAACAAGGGAAACACACAAGCTTGTTCATATAAGAGGTGCATGAACATAATAAGAAAATAGCATAAAGACAGAGGAAAGCAAAGCTATGAACCTGAATCAATAGAAGCTGTACAGCAGTACGGCACTTCGCATCACTAACTGCGAAATACAACTTTCTGGATCTCTGTGCTACCACATCATCCTCTTCATTGTCTGATGTTCTTGACTCAGCATCACTTTGCCTGACAGAAGAATTTGCACCTTCTTTTGGTAAAGTCTCAAGGTATTCCCCAGAGGCAATATATGAAAAATCAGGGAGTGTTTCTGTGGCAGCTTCTTTTAGAGCTAGAACCACCTCCAACCACTTGTCTTCTAGAAAGTATGTCCCAGAGCTGCTCATTAGCCGAACAAATGCAGCGATCCCAATACCAGCAAGGCTCTGGTGAGGCCGCTTAATGAAACTAGTTAACAAAGAGAGCACCTTTTTCAGAAGAGGGTTAACAGTGTCATAAAATTTGACGAACAGGTCCACGACAAGTTGGAGAGCCAGCGTGCAAGTTTCGTAGAGCCATGCATCTTGATCTAACTCAGTGGCATCATTTTCTAACCCTTGGCCTTGTGAAGCCTCTGATGGGTCAATAGCGTGTCTGACATAGTCAAATATGGGGAACAAAACAGAATCGAAAACCTTTTCCCACAATGGTAATGAGAAAAGGTGGCCATGGTTTCGAAGTGTATCAAACAGCACTTGCAGGGCACTCTTCCTGATTTCGGGTCGCAGGTCAAATGTAAGTTCAGACAGACCTGCAAAATTGAAGCATGATAATATGAGCTCGTTTAATCTCTTTTTTTTAAAAAAAAAAAAAAGGAGAAAATCTCATTATTTTCCACTGTCCATTGTCCAATAGTAAAAATCAATGAAAATTAACAACAACCAATAAAATGGGTCTTATCAGTTATGCAACTGGTACTTTTGTGTGTAAGTACTGTCTGGTACATATATCATCCTGAATGCACTTAAAACTAGGGAACATTCTGTTATGAAAAAAACTCTACAGCTTTATGATATCATGTCCTCTACAATTCAGTATAAACTCTTTAACTTATCTACTTTATAAGATACCTGCTAATAAAGGGTACCAGAAGTGAAGATGATCATCCTTATCTACAAATAAAACACCATCTTGTTTTCCATCTTTTGAAGTATGAGGTGAAGGTGGAGCACTACTTGAGGAGGCCTTCTCTTTTGACCTTGATGCAGAGCCAATGTCCCCTTCTGCAAGCTTAGCCGCACAGAACCGAAGAAAACCAATAGCATTGAGGCTTATATCCTTATTAAATCGGCTATTAGTGAATGCAATCAGGCAATTCACACAATCCGTAAAAGTGGATGATTCAGTTTCTGTTATGTATGGGAAATAATCTCTCAGAATCTTCTCAATAATCTCAAAAGCCAATAGCACGATATTCTTGTGGTCATCATATGATGCTGTGGCGAATACCTACAAGATTTGTAATTTAAATATAAATGCCTAAAGAGAGGATTGCCACATGATTGTGGCGTATCTGTGATCATGGACAGTAGAAAAATTGCAGTTTGGTTTTTTCTCCACTCAACTTATAATAACCAAGCAAGGTCATAGTTGCTTTTCCCATATTCATCCAAAAAATTTGTAAAAAGGATTATCTAGAGTGCCATTAAACTGGTGTCTTTGGACAATTTTCACTTTTCAAATTTTAGGTCAAATTTCAACACTATCAGAAATTGAAGCAATCGGTCCCCCTAACATCAAAGAACATGGGAGAAGGTGTAAGAAAGCCATACCATGAACATGCTTTTCCACCCTGATTTGACGTGATTAACACGAGCCAGTACCATTTGAGAGACACACCTAATAATTAACTCCCTTATTTCAACTGCTCTGCTCTTCCGCATGACCACTATAAAAGGCTTCATAAATTCATTCTGAAAATTGTAGTTGGCTAGTTCTTCCCTTTCAAGGAACTTCATTGAAAGCTGGCGCAGAGAATCCATAGCAAAGATCGCTATTGATAGATTTTCCGAGCAACCAATTGTCACAAAGAAGTCTGATAAGACAAGCCAAATACTTGACCAAACAAGCCTGATGCGGTCCATGTTGTAGTGCCTACAGTAAATAACAATAATTTGAGTAATGAACAATGATCACTGTACCCCAGTATCAGGATATAGTTATCAAAACAACACTAAAATAATTGTTGATAGCTTGCAATTTGGTAATAATTGATCCGGAAACATAGATATAGTACTGTACCAGACTTCGACTAGTATGGAGCCAAAATCTAAGATGAATATACTTAATAAAACACACACACAAATGGATGGTCAAGAGATTCTTACGCAATCTCAACAATCTTGGTGAGACTAAAAACTCGAGGATCAGAGGCAGACCGCAATTCTTCCATAGAAACTTTACAGAGAGCCTTCACAAAATCAATTATTGCCTCACTATTCAATTTCTGGCTCCTCACAAATACACGGCTCATCTCAGCCATTCCAACTTGCTCCAACAGGCCAAGGTTTGAAACTAAGCTATTCATTTGATCAGAAGTAACAAAACCGCCAACTCCAACACTGTCATACGAACCCCTCCTGGCGGATGAACCCACATTTGCATTCTTCCCAGGGCCCTTTTTCTTCAAGACAGGAAGGATTGATGACTTCGACTGTTTAGATTTGTCCTCCATCGGCTGTACAGCAAAAAAAGTTGCATCGGTAGGTGTGCCTTCTCCAAGTAGATGTAAGTGTTCAAATCGGGAAATGCAAGTCAGTATATGCTCCCATGCCTCTTGCAAGTAATTGCCATCTTCATCTGCTATTACAAGTATAGCCTACAAAAGAAAGGAGAACAAAAGAGATGAGAGCCCTAGTTAGGGCAGTTACTCTTAATTGGGTACTATTATATGATAAAGACATCATTTGCAACATTGCTTGATAACATATCAAGTGCACAAGACAAATATAGGCTTTAGAATAAAGAAATGTGGCATGAACAAAGTAAAACAAAATTATACAATCAGAATGCATGCACGGCCAATCACACCTACAACGAGAATGATTTACACAGACAAAGCAACCTCTATCTGAGAAAAGACCAAATGATACCCCACAATATTACCTTAATGGCATCAATATTTTTCTGTTTGATGTCTGCAGCTGAATGGAGCGAGGTGAACTTCGCAAGGGAGGTAATAAAGGCATCTCTTTGAGTCTTCATAGACATGGCAGCTGTGACATGAATGGCACAGCGGAACCCTTCAAGGCACTGGGCAATTACTGCTTCATCGTCACTTTGGTCTAGTGGGACACTGAAAGCTGCTAGCATGGGGGCCCAGCATACCTCAATCATGAACTTCAAGATCACCACATCAGTTGCAGCACAGTATGCCGACCTAAATTTCAACAGGAAAATTCCATATATATGATTACCAATTTACCAGCAATGCAACATTCCGTAATTTCCAGTGACTTTAGGCCTTACAGAGAGAAAAGACTGAATTGGAAGTTAAAATAGAAGAACTGGAGACCAAAGTAACAACGGCAAGAGTAGCCAGAAACAACAGTACTTATCTTAGATCCAATAATAATAGCAGTAGGAACAGCCAATAGGCAACATTGGGAATGGGTATTGGTCTTGGATAGATGGTGTAAGAACAAGATGGCACGATCAAGATTTTCAGGGAATTGCAGAATGGTATTTCAGAAGTTAAATTCAACTCCGAGCTTATCAAGAATACAACCTAACGAAAAACCTCACTTGCATTAAACAATATAATGATGTTTCCAGATGCTGTTCTGATGTGGAAATAAAGACCATGGCACTAAGCTATATATAAAAGGGCCTCCATCATACCATAGCAGTAAAAATTTGTCTGCTTTTGCCAAAGAAATTCTGTCTATATCACTGTTAGAAATTATGATATATTTCTATATTCATTGACTTACTCTGATTTGCGAGCCTTCTCTTTAAACTGCTCCTGCATATGCTTAATATATTCATCACTCGTCTCTGCTGGTGAATCACGTTTGCGGATAACAATATTCAATATGTTGTCCAGCCCAAGAATTCTATTGGATGTAGATTGTTTCTGCTGAGGTGTAAAATCATCTCCCTTCATTTTGATCTCATGTTTTATGATTCTATCATACAGAGATCTCATGTACTCTTCTGGGAGATCCTTTCCGTCATCAATGCCGCGGTTATTTCTAATGAAGTCATCAGCGGACATCTGCATCCCAAAAGTTCATAACATATAGATTACTATCTGTTACCTTCTCCTTCAAGGAGCTTGTTTGCTGGAGTTATGGTTGTTTGAAATCAAAACCCCAAAGTATGTAGCACATGTTCTGTTCATGTGAAATTTGAAATTGCAACTTCTGATTTTATTATTTTTAGGATTTTGGTCAATTTTCCACATAGGATTTTCATTTTCTTCACACATAATTGGAACATCCTTGCACGTAAAACCAAAATCAGATGGATCAAAATTAATGGCAAATGACAGACCATACCTTATTCTTAACCATCGGATTATGTGCGTCAGTATTGAGCATGATCACTGAATAAGCTAGAACATAAGCTGTATCAGCACTAGTAAATGCTTTGGGGTTGCATTTACAGTACCTTTCAGCAAACTTTTCCATGATCCGGTCAATCTTCTGTGCTTCTCCTGGCAACCTAAAGCCTTGAAGGAATGAGTGAATTGCCTCATCAAATTCCATCCCTTGAAAATCAAAGGAATCAACATAAGCATGCATAACCTTGAGCGACAAGTCCTCCCTCTCTCCAAGATAGTCGCCTATCACGGTCTTGTTCAGACCTGGTTCACTCTTGAGAAAAGCAGCTATTTCTTCTGGTGAATCCCCTACCTTGTCCACTTTTATAAGGAATGCTATTCCTTTCTTAGGCTTCTGGTTGAATAGAGAAATGCCTTCCTGTAAGAATCAGCAACTTGATTAGAAAATAAAAAAAGGAATATGTTTACCTAAAAATGCACCAAATTTTAGTTGCAAAAGTTACAGGAATGTAAGAGAAAATTAGCGTCCTTCAGGTCTTCTAGGTGTTAATGAACATAACTTGCATAAGCCCTTAATATATTTAAATTCAAGTATATGGAATCCAAGGTTAGCAAAGGAAAATGTGGTCTATAACAGCAGTGCGTAATATTCAACTTTTTGAGTGACTGCATAAAAATGCATGCAACTTGACAGATGACAAGTTAGTAATAGATGAAGTGGTATCATCACCTGAAGTTCAAGCTTATACGCTCTTCGTTGCTCGATACTAACAGCTTCAGAGACAGTTTCAGGGACAGCTTCAGGTCCAGAACTGGCATTTTCAGAAGGTGGTTCAGTTTCTTCACTTGGTTCCTCGCTGGTGCCATTAGTTTGTGGAGTTTCGGATTGGACTTCGGTGCTGTCATTATCCTTCTCCTCTGCTTCTGATTTAGAAGAATTTGGATCAGGGATCCGAAGCTGCTTGTTCATCCAGTCACCCATGGATCTCAAAATAGCTACTAGGCATTTCATGGCTTCACTTTTCATCGTGACATCTTGTGGTGGAACTAGTGTTGTTGTCACACCTGGAGGAGGCCCTTGTGCAGTCTTTAATAGACCATTTACCATCCTATGTTATAAAAAGAGTGTGTTGGTAAATTACTTAAAACCAAATAAAACAAGCTCGAGATTTGGACCTCATTGGCCTCATAAATAATTACCCAGATAAAGACTCAAAAGAAAAGAAATGTACACACAAATAAATAATAATGAAAAATGGTACTAATACAGTAAATTTCTCAATACAGCCCACAGTTGCTGAAAGTAATGTTCTCTGTAAATAAATTCCTAGGTAGTAGTAGTAGTTGGCCAATAGTGAAACAAAGATGTATACGATAAAAATGTGAGGACAAATTACCTCTCAAAAATATTAGATGAGTGAACATCACAGTCGTAATTAATGAAAATGTCAACCAAAATCTGGGAATCTATGCAAAGCTTCTCCAAAAATCGAAGCACGATCATCTTCTGCTGGAAATTAGGCTGGGCCACATTCTCCAACACTCTTAGCACAATCATAGGAAAGAAAACTCCTATCTCTGCTTTCAATCCAGGTCTAAACCTAGCTACTAGGCTCATGAAAATTGAACAGGATAGCTGGAAAACAATCATTTGTGTTGAAGCACTGTTCTTTAATAGCGAAAGGCACAGGTATTGCTTGATAGCCCCCAAAAATCTGCAAATTGGAAGATGATACTCAAATTGTTCAGCATTTTTCTCTTAGACGTAAGCAGCCGGCACCAAAACAACCAAGCAATGATTCAATATGAGTGCTTTCCATTAACAGACAAACTTATACAAGATCAATCTTAGCATCAAGATTAAGCATTTTGAATTGGTCCCTGCTAGTTTTTGGTTGTAATTACACAAAGAGTTCATTTATATAATGAGACTAGGCTACTCTAGACAGAATCTCAACCTCATTTTGAAAACCAAAAGAAAAGGTTGAGTGAAATGTGAGCGATCTGGGATGACCAAGTACCTCAAATGATATTTCAAGTTGGCAAGTTAACTGTTTATGTCATTTACTGCCTAATATATCAGATCCCAACAACTAACTAAGAGTCAGTCACCTGTCACTTGTCCTGAACACAGCTCCAGCATTCTCAAGCAATATTTTCAGCAACTCCAGTGCCACAATTTTCCCTTTCATCAGTGCAGGATCTGCTGCGGCCTCTTTTGGTGGGGTCTTCATAGAGAGCTTGCACAATGCACGAAACACCAAAAAGGCATCCCGCCTCAACTTATTACCAATTTGAACCTCCAAGTCATCATCCCGATCTCCTGATCCATCTCCCAGCTCATCCTTCCTTCCCTCTAGAGCCGTCTTGTACATGCTGATCTCCCAGTACTTCGCATCTAGCATGTCCTTGTCAGTAGAGTCCAACAGATCAGCTGCATTGGTGCTTTCCACCGTAGTTGTCTCAAAAGCCCCATCATGGGCCCCATTCCCAGCGGCCGAGCTCGAACGTGCAAGCGGTGAGGATGGGTTCAGAACTACATCAATATCACCAATAATCTTGGTAATAAACCCTTGAACAAAACTCACATCAGTTGCAGTGGCAGCTGCTGCACCTGATCCGGTGCGATCTGACGGCTCCATCATTTCAGCTACCACAATTGGCTGGACAGGAACAGTAGACGAGTCAGCCTCCATTCGCCGAAAAACAATCACAAGCATCTGGATCAGAGATGCCTTAGCAGTGGTCTGGTTAACCTGATTCTTGCTTCCCAAATAGAGATCATAACAAGTACGAACAACATGGAGCAAGGAATCCCCATGTATACGGAGAGTAGTTGATGTAACAGCAGAGAGTAGCGTTTTCAACACAAGCAGCTCTAGTGCCTCATCCCCATTCGAACCGGGCTGGTGACACTTACACACTCCTTCAATAATCTGTGCAAGTAGCCGTGCATCAGGTCCAGCCGCTGGATCAGCCTCTCCATGGAGGTAAGAATGGGACACCAACTTTTGCACACAGTCAAGAGCGGGTTCGACGATCTTAGAAGAACCGGAGGTGAGAGCGGAAATGATAGGCGAGAGAAGGATTTCAGAATCGGCGAGAGAGAGTTCACGGAGGGGACCGGGGAGAGCTGAGGAGGAGTTAGGGGAAGGGGGGTGAGGAGAGGTAGGAGTGGCGGGAGAGGAAGAGAGTTTGTCGATGAGAGCTTTGCACTGTTGGGAGAGCTTGGAGTGGCCTTTGCGCCAGGAGGCGTTTTTAATGATCTTTTCGAAGGTGGGAATGAAGAGCTGGTTGAGACGGGAATCGGCGGCCGAGGCGTCCGGGTCGGAGGCCATGGATCCCGGAGCCGGATCTGGGGGAGGAGAGGAGGAGGAATGGTAGATCTGGAGTGGGGATTGTGGGATTTTTCAATGGGAGAGGATGGATGGATCTGATGGTGGAGGGAAGGGGGTTTTGGATCCAGGAAGGACTGGGATGGGAGTCTGGGACGGGACGGAGTCGCAGCTTCTCTCTCTCTCTCTCTCTGTCTCACATGGTTGAATCCTCTCCAGTCTCCGTTGCTATTAACGACCTGAGAGTATCATTTGATAGGATGATAATGCATGTGCAGTGTGCTTATACTGAGTTAATCACTGTTGGAACAAGCAAACAAATCTTGATTTGCAAGGGACCCTTCGGTATCTTTGCGCAAAGCACCTTCCGAAATGATTTATTTTTTGGTCAAATCGCTTGATTTATTATATTTTAAGCGGCTTTTGGCAGGTACACAAACTGACAGTGACAGACTCGTTTACCCTCAGTGCACTGTGCACACCGCTTTTCTCTTGAGTCTTGAGTTATTAAAAAATGGCATGTCATGTGTACAATATGAGTATCGATGTCATATTGTCATGTGTACAATATGAGTATCGCGTCGCGTTTGAGAACGGTATGCAAGTACATGTCGTAGAAGCAAATTTGCAAAAGGTAAGGTATTGGCGCATTATTCACCAAATTGTTTAAATCAGAGGTCAAATTGGTTGAATAGTTAATCATCAGTTCAGCTATTGAACCACTAATCTGGAACATTATCTAGTTGATGATACCGGATCCGATTTTGAGAAATATTGAATTGGATGAATTTGTATTGACTTTTTGTCCAGTTCTAAACCTCTAATACAAGGTGTCTCCAGTCAAATGAAGCAGATGTGTATGAGCTGATTAGTTTTGACATCGTATGAGAAATGAGAAAACTGAATTCGTAGTAAAATTCTGAGTGAAAAATGTAAATATACAAGGTAACGGAAAGAATGGGATGGTTACTGACCATAGCAATTATGATATTGAGTTAATTCGAGATAACTGTTCCGATTTATTACATGTCAGTAAATATTAGGTTCCAATTGGCTCCTTTTACCATCTTGAAAATACCTTCCAAAGAAATTTTTTGTGTGTGTTTGGACGAGGGTTGGATAAAAAATAAGAATAAGAAATTTCGATATGCGTGTTTGTTCAAATTTTTTATTCTTATACCATGATTTTGTTAGTATAAGAATAAAAATCCAAATTCCTTATTCTTGTATTGTTTAAGTGGCATAAAAATAAAGAATTTGATCCTTATTCTTCTCCAAACCTTATTCTCCTCTTACTCGGTGTATAAAGAAAAAAAAAAAAATCCCAAGCAGGAATTATACTCTTACTCGGTGCTGTGCCCTTCTTTAATTTTTTTCCTTTTTTCATTTGGACTGTATTTTTGCTTATTACTACGAAAATTTATTTTTAAAAAAATTGTTTCTCTCGTTTACGGTTTACCCCGCTTGAATTTGGACAATTGGTTGCGCGGGTCCACTTGCAGTCTCCCACGTGGCAGCAATAAATCGAGTCCAACACTATCAAAGGTAACAATTACTCCAGCCGTACGATAACCAGAAGTTATTCATAAATCATAACATTGGTCCTGCATAAACTTTACTCCGTTGCCTGAAAGATTTACTGTTTGGGAGAAGGATAATTGAAACAAAGGATGAAAAACAGAAAGGCTAGCTCGGATGCTTTTGTCTATTAGTAATTTTCATGTTCTGAAATTAGCCAACTTCGATCAGTAGATTCAAAGTATACCTGAAGGATTGGTTATGTTAACAAATAATTAAATTATTGTATATACTTTTATACAATATAGATTAGTTGTACGCGAAACTCGTACAATTTTACAAAAATGATCCGTTTGGATGGTGTGGGAATAAGAGGAATAAGGGAAGAAGTATTGGAAAGTGTGTAATTTTGTGAAGAGTTTGGATTGTTTATAATAAATTTGGGAGTAAAAAACCAGCTCTTGGTCTAGTAGCAAAAAGCAATGCACCTTGACTCCTTGAGTGAAAAGTTGCAGGTTCGAAACCCGGCTGGGGGGTCTTTCATAGACATTTAATTTAATTTAAAAAAAAATTGGGTGGCTTAGACCTCCAATTTATTTTAAAAAAATAAATTTGGGAGTAGAAATAAGTTATTCTCTTATTCTTGCACCCATCCAAACGGAGCCTTAGGAATAAGATGAACAAGAAGAATAATATTGAAAAGTATGTAACTTATAATTAAAAAACTAATGCTTTGTCTTAATTAGCACTTATAGCTATCAAGAATATCAAATTATATCATAATCGAGTTTGGTAAGCAATTTATCTAAACAAAAAAAGGACGGTACTTCAATTTTTTTAAGTAATCACACAATGGTCCTTAAAAACTTCATCTAGTTACGGTGTTCCTTTTTAAAGTTTCAAATGTATTACTATAGGCTACGTTTGGATGACTTCTTCCCGAAATAAGGAATAAGGAATAACCATTTTTTATCAATAAATTTATTTCTAACCATCCAAACTCTTCACAAAAGTTACACACTTTCCAATAAATTTATCCCTTCCCAATAAATTTCTTCCCTTCTTCCTTCTTCCTACCTTATTCTCAACGCATCCAAACGGAGCCATAGTCTTTATAAAAAATAATAATTTTCTATCAAATTGAAATTGGTAAGATCTTCACGACGTTTCAAAGGAAAAAAAAGGTTAAGCACGTCAGTATAAAATAAACAAAAAGGTATTATCCTGAATAACTCGATATCCAGGTTCTGTATGGGTGCGTTTGGATCGTTGGAAGAAAAAAGAAGAAGAAAAAAAATTATAAACAATCCAAACTCTTCACAAAGTTACACACTTCCCAATACTTCTTCCCACTTCTTTTCTTCTTCTCTTCTTCTCACACCTATCCAAACACACTCTATATGTTTCATTTTTAATACTGTATCACGGTGAAGGATAACAAAATGGCATGGATAAAGGACATTTTTTAATGACAACCAGCCTATTTTTTGTAAAGCAAAATATCTACCGTGAGACGTCGAAGTGACTAAGGTGTGTTTGGATGACTAAGGAATAGGGTATAAGAATAAGAATTTTCGGTTTGCGTGCTTATTCAAATTCCTTATTCTTATACTATGGTTTTGTTAGTATAGGAATAAGGACCCTTATTTCTTATTCTTGTGTTGTTTGGGTTGCACAGGAATAAGAATAAGCACGCAAACCGAAAATTCTTATTCTTATAGAGTGTGTTTGGATGAGCCGGGAATAGGAAATATGAATAAGGAATTTTGGTTTGCGTGCTTATCCTTATTTCTTATTCTTATACCATGATTTTGTTAGTATAGGAATAAGGACTTAAATTCTTTATTCTTATGTTGTTTGAGTTGCACAAGAATAAGAATAAGCACGCAAATCGAAAATTTTTATTCCTATTCTCTATTTCCGACTCATCCAAATACACCCATACTCTATTGCTCAGTCATCTAAACACACCCTTTCCACGCTAAACTTATTCATGCGCAATTCCCGCACACGGACTCGCAATCGCAAGAAAGCAAGAGGTGATGAAAAAAGGTAAAACTTCGAATAATGTACAACTTGACATGGTTTGGAATTATGTACCGCTTAGTTTGGAAAAACAAAAGCAAATTTTCTTCCAGAAACGGCACCAACGGCGTAACGGGCAATACAAGCAAGCCCTCGTTGTTTGTTAATGGTGTGAAATAAGAACAAGCTTATTTTTGTTCTTGTTCTAATGTCATATTTTTGTTGGAACGAGAACAAAGTTCATTTTATTCTTATTCTTCTTATTCTAAATGGTGCCAAATAAGAAATAGCTTGTTCTTATTTTCTTAATTTTATTCTATGAACTTCCAAACATATCCTTTAAAATTAATTCGAAGGAACTTCTCGTCATGTCCTATAACTATTATTAAATTGAGAATTAATTCTTCAATAAAAAAGCAAATCTATCCGTAAATTAAGCATTACTAGCATTTTATTCAAAGTTTGTAAATTTATTGTATCAGTATTAAGTTCTCTTAATTTCTCAACGAAGTTCCAGTCCAGCTACGGCGGTTGTATGTATTGGAATGACGTCCACGGAGAATTCAGTTCAATTCAGTAGAAGAGAGATAATGAAATAATTTGAAATGAATTTTTCTGATCAATACGGGAGAATAATATAAGGTCGTGATCAAAACGGTGTGGACTTGAGATTTCAATTCATTTCATTGGCTTGGAATTGATTAAAGATGATTTCCAATTAAAATCGAGTGATCAAAACTAAATATAAAATAGAAAAATTGACGGGAATTAAAATGTGATGATAAAAAATCATATAATATAAGAAATGAAATTATTTGAATTCTAAAAAGTAATCATTTTGTCCTCATTATTGAAAAAGGATGTTACGGCTAATGTGCTCCAGGTAACGCTCGTTTCAACTGTTAATAATAATTAAGGGGCCATTTCGATCAAGTGGAATTTGGAGAATTTTCTATTTCTAGACATAAATTTATTATAGACAATCTAAATTTTTCACAAAATTACACACTTCCTAATACTTTATGCCTAGGAATAGAAAATTCCTCCTATTCCTAAGCGATCCAAACGGCCTAAAAATCCTACTAATCCGTTACGTATCGACTCGATTTAAAATTTTTGGGATGCCGTCATTACTTTATCTTCTCGGGATAGAATTAATACATCAATCAATGTTCTCACAACTTTTCTTTTGGTTAGTCCAGTTTGAAAGGAATAGAAAATTTTTTAGGAGGTAATTGGTAAAAGCATTTTTTTTAAGGATAAATTGGAGATAAGTCTTCCAATTTATTTTTAAATTAAATATGTATGAAAAATTCTAACTTATTTTTAAATTAAATGTTTATGAAAGACTCTCCAGCCGGATTTTAAACTATGATAAAAGTAACTTTTTCCTTTTTAACTACTTGAAGCTGTCAATTTATGCGTAGAATTTCATATAATGTTTTGGGTAGTATGTCAACTAATAAAGTTTATCGTACCTAATACTTCCTCTACTGGTACTAATATGGTTGCACATGCTCTTTTTACTGATGGGATGCTGAAAATGCTGGCACGGAGGAGGACGGGAATCTCCTTGGTACATATCGACAGGGCTCAAGAGTAGGAGCATTCCCTGCCTCTCTATTCCTTTACTCACTTCAGAGATCGGAGAACGTGCGCGGAGAGATAGGATCAGAAAAGGTGCGATGCGAGATCTGATAGAAAGAAAGCTTAAAATTTGAGAGAGAAGAGATCGGAGGGTATTAAAGTCATTTCCCAATTGAGCGTTTTGTCCTCTCCCATAAATCTGACGAAATTTCAACAAAAATCTGAAGATTTCAAAGGTTTCATATTTTTCTACATAATTCGATGAATTAATATGAAATCCACCATTATATTAGATTTTAATCAAGAGATTTTATTATCATAGGAATTCTGATTCCAATTCCATGAAAAAAGTTTATTTTGACGAGGTCTAATTATTTAAGTTCAAACTTCCAAACAAACGCCGACATAATTTTATCTGCTTTGCCGAAGGCGCTTGCAACTTGTCCTTTTAAGTTCAAACTTCTAAACAAACGCCGACATGATTTAGATCATCCCTAGGGACCGAAATTGCTTTAGATCATCCTTATGATTCTTTTATTCTATCATTTTCTGGAATCCTCATTAATTATTCAGCGCCCTCATTAAAGAAGACCAGAGGATGATGGGATGATAGAATCCGGGATAAAATCCATTGTAATTGTTCCAACGCTTCTATTTTTAGAAAACGTGTGCGCCTCTATATTTAGAAAATCTATTATAGAATTTGGAAGTCTGGAGGATGAGAGGTAGGACTATATACGAGCCGAGTTCGAGCGAGTTGGGGCCAACTCAAACTCAACTCGGCTATAACTCGAGTTAGCTCGACTTGAGTTGGAGATACTTTCGACTTTTTTAAGTTAGCTCAAACTCAACTCGTCTCTAACTCGAGTTGGCTCACGAGTCACGAGCCAACTTGATATGAGTATGTCTACTTCAAATTTTCATTTTTTTAATTGATACATTATTTCAAAATTAAAGTAATTGATATATACAATAATAAAAAAGATAAAATTTATCATCAATTTTATTCTTTTCTATTGATTTGAAGTAAAATATGTCTTGAAACTCAATATCAACCCTCATAAATCATGTTGATAATCTTCAAAAATTAAAATTTATTACGTCACGAGTCAACGAGCTGAGTTGAGCCTAACTCAAACTCGACTGGTCGATTAACCGAGTTGGTTCAACTCGAGTTCTTTTAGCTCGAGTTATAACTGAGTTTTTCTCGAGTCAAGTTCGAGTAACTCACGAGTTACGAGTTTTTTGCTGACCCCTAATGAGAGGTGGTGGGAGGATGAGCGTCAGGGGGAGGAGAAGGGGAGGGAGAGGGGAGGAAACAAAGATGTATATAACTGTTCTAGTTACGATATTAACTTCAACATTTATATATATTAACTAGAACAATTATATCTAACTGTTCTAATTAATATATATAAATGTTGAAGTTAATATATATAACTATTCTAGTTAATATATGTAACTGTTAAAGTTAATATTGTAACTGTTATAGTTATATATATAATTGTTGAAGTTAATATATATAACTTATAAGAATATGCTTAATTTTCAATTTTTATGCTAATTACAATTAATATAGCAATTAAAACATCAAGCATCAAGAATCTAGTGCAAAAGTTCATCAAACACTCAAGAGAAAGAACAAAGCTTTTACCTCTTCTTGAATCGTATCAAGAAGGCAATCCTATACTTTGAAACCGGTGTCGTGCAACTCCAACTTCCTTCAATCCACGCCTCGAGTCCACCTAGAGATTAACCAAGCTCTCTAATCGATTTGTGCTAGCAAATCAATGAGAACCAAGCTAATCCAAAGGAGATACCCTCTTCAAGATCAACTAATTGATTTAAGTGGAGGGTGTATGGCTCAACACACGAGCAAAGTGGGAGGAGATGGGTGGTGGCCGGCGGCCAAGAGAGGAGAGGAGAGGAGAGGAGAGGAGAGGAGAGGAATAGTGGCGGCTAGGTCAAGGGGAGAGAGAAAATCCATCCCAAGGGGTCCTTTTATAGCTTACCAACTCTAGATATAAGTTGCTATAATTTACACCTCATACCACACTACCTACCTCCTCTTGGCCGGCCATATAATGGGCCATATGGGTGTGATATCTTTGACCATTGATTAGTTACCAAGTCCTATTAATATTTGAATGATCATGATTAGTATTAATCATGAATTATATGATCAATAAATTAAATAAAATTAATTTATAATGAAATAAATTCTGGAATTTCTTATAAAAGAACATAGAATCGTTCTATAAAATACTGAGGAAATATATGTATAATTGCCACGATTATCTGACTTCTGTTATAGTTCGAATTAAATTAAATTAGTGAAACAACTAATTTACAAAATTAGATTTCTGATTTAAGCCACACAATTGACTGCATGGTTTGGACACAGAAGATTTGTGAATTTTTAATAAAAAAAAAAGAGAGAGCGAGATAGACGAGGTCTCTCCTCCTTCTGCCTCGTCTCCTCTTTCTGATTTGGCGATGTTTTCGCCTCTCCCTTTCTTTATGCCATGAACTCGAGGGCATCACGCTCTCCCCTCTGTGTTGCGATGTGAGTGGACGAGTGCGAGGATGCCTCTGGCTGGCCCAACCAGAGGTCTGTGGTGTGTTGGCACGAGGAGACCCCTTCCCTTCTCCTCGTTTGCTTTGCTTTGGCTGTAGCCCTGATTTACGCGTTGGCGTAACTCATTAACTCTCTCGAACTTCACTCCTCTCTCATCTCTTTTGTCTCTTGCTGTCGAGGTAAGCTTATATATACAATTGGGGATTTAAGGTTTTGATTTGGGGATTTTAGTAGACGGAGGGAAAGGAGAAATCGAAGCTCAAGAGAGGTATTGTTGCTTTGTCCCTATTTTGATTTCAATTCTGGACTGAATCAATCGATTCTCACTAACTTGGATATTGTTAGGTTGAACGGTTTATGGAATTGTCCTTGTTCTTGATTTGCTTGGCTTTGATATTGGCATTGATCGTTCTTGAGTGTTTGAGAAGATTTATTAAGACTCACGAGCAAGGTATATCCCTACTGTGATTCTTAATTTTGAAGAATTAAGCTAACTGTTAGGCAATTTAATGATGTTGAGATTGAATATGAACTTATATGGATACAAATAGGCTATTAAGGAGTATAACTAGGGATTTGACATGTTAGAATCATATATTAAGAGTTGAGGCTGTCTCTTGACATCAATTTCATGTGTGTTAATGTTATTAGTTGGGTGCAGTGTAGTGAGTGTTAGGAACTCAAGTCCTTATGCAATTTTAATTTTTTATTAACGATTAATAAGTATGTAACAATTGTAAATAACGGATCTAGTCAAACAAATGATTTAACACTTAAAGCAAGAAATATAAGAGGTTACCTCTTCTAGTATCGTAACTAGAAGGTTCAAATCCTTTGCGTAGGAGTCGGTGGCATGCTCGTCTCCACCACCAAGTCGCCGGCAACCACCTCGAGTCCACCTAGAAGTTTAACCAAGTTCTAATAGTATGTGCTAGCACACCTAGAACAAAGCTAATCATCTCTTCTATTTCAATTAATCAACTTGTTTAATTAAGTGGAACTAGTGCTCAACAAATGAGCTCCTATAGGATGCAAGAGAGAATACAAGAAAAATGTTGTAAAATAAAGTGAAAGGTGGAAGAGACAAAAATAAAAGAGAGAGTAAATTAGTGCTATGTATTTCTAATTCTCAAATGTTCAATCTCCAGTATACAACTTACATCCACTATTCATAAGCCAAAAACAAATCTTACAATTAATGCTAAAGATCTCATACAATTAATAGGAATAATGAAAGTGGACAATCAATATATATAATTCCATTTATAACACTTCCCCTTTGTTCATCTTTCATTATACACTAGTAATATGATACTTCAGGATCAATATTAATATGATACTTCTGGATCAATTATACTGCCTCATTAAAAACCTTACCAAGAAAAATCCATTGGGATAAAAACTTGGATAAGGGAAAAAAAGTACAGCGTGTATAATGCTTCCCCTCATTTTGATATTACTGGACATCCTTCAGTCGGTGTAGACCTATCTTCTTTCTGAGTTGTTCAAAAATTCTTGTTGGCAAAGACTTCGTGAATAGATCGGCCAAGTTGTTGCATGATTGAATTTTTTGAACATCTATTATACCATCCTTTTGTAGATCATGAGCCGAGAAGAACTTCGGCGCAATGTGCTTAGTTCGGTCTCCTTTGATATATCCTTCTCTAATTTGTGCTATGCAAGCTGCATTATATTCATATATTGGAGTAGAATTTTCCTTAATGTTTTGAAGCCCACATTATTCTTGAATATTTTGAATTATTGATCTCAACGAAACACATTCTCGACTCGTTTCATAGAGAGCAATTAGTTCAGCATGATTTGATGATGTAGCCGTTAGAGTTTGTTTTGTCGATCGCCATGAAATCGCGATGAGGATTTTCCTGCTTTAGAATTATACCCTATTCTACTCAAATTATTATCGCAAGCGCACGACAATCGTCTAAGTATTTCGGGGTCGAACCACAGGGACGGTTGTTTAATAACTAGGTTTTGATCTTATTTAATTCACTAAACTAAAAGTTTGCAGGGAAAGTTGATTTGTCACAGAGTTAACAACTAAATTAAATTGCAATTAAATTAATCTAAGTTAACAGGTTGCAGATAAAGGTTGATTAATTGGCTATTAGAAATTAGGGGCTTAAGGCATGCTATTCTCTAGTTTACTCCAGTCCTAGCGGTCCGCTTACTTTCGTAGCGGCCCGCTGAAAGGACTCATGTCGTAGGACGACTTTAGCTGGTCGCTGGCTACTTAGCGGGCATAGACCACCTCGCAGGTTCACTCAGCGGCCCGCTGGTGTCAAGCTGAGACTATTATTTAGTTAATTTAGAAGTTGCTTTGTGTATAGGACTGAGTTTATATTGAAGTGCTGCAGATCAAAATCTCGTTTTAGGTCCGGGATTCAATTCAACTAACTTCAAAACTATCAAGTAGATCTAAACTTAAACTTTCGTTTCGTGGTCTAGTTTCTACGGGTTTATATCTTTCTAACCTATGAATTCTTAAGCTTTCACTGTTAGAAAAGACTATAACTCTCGTTAGTTAGTCTTGGTTCAATCTTTCGATTATAAACCTTCGAGTTAACATAATTGAAATCAATTACTTAGATTAATTTGGACTTAACTACCTAACAAATCCAGTAAGGCCTATACTTGACGGATACAAGCAAATTAACTTAAGCAATTCAAATTCAATCAGATAGACAATTAAAGCAAGGTATAAAACACAACATGCAACAAAGAAATCAATTAAAATAATAATATCAAGTCATAAACTAAAGGTTCACTACCATGGCCCCTAAAAAGGTATCTACTCGCGATCAGACATCACATAAATTATCAAAGTATCAAAGAGAAAAGAAAACATAAGAAAAAAAATAAAGTTACAACATAAAAGCAACTCGATCTCTATCTTTCTGTCTTATGCTACTCGACAGCGGCTCGCAGGTGACTCTGGCGACTCGCTGGACCTGTGCAGATCTGTTCTCCTTTCGCCCAGAAAAACTCCTCTAATTGCCAACCCCTTTAGCTTTAACGCTTCCTCCTTATATAGTAGACAAATGGCAGTTCTCTAAAAGTGGGGATCGTGCAAATAAAGGCTCTAAATTTGGCGTAGACGGTTCTGGGAGAGATGGAAAATCTGGCTGGCTATTTTTGTCTGTCGGTTTCCAACTTGCAGCGACCCACTGCCAAGTCTAGCAGCCCGCTGAAATCTTCTACATCGCCAGTCACCATCTGCTACCCGCTGGGCTCCCTGTGGGCCGCTGATCAGGTCTGTGGGTCGCAGGATCAAATCAAAACAGTGCAAAATGTCACGTCGAGTAGCCACATCGCATAGATCCTGTACAAAATAAAGCAGCCATGGTAGTACTTAGCTTCTAACCTGAATTAACAATTAAACATTAGAAAAATCACATAAAATCATGAAATTAAGTCCTATAAATGGTTGAAATACTAAGTATGAAAACCATTTATCAAACCCCCCAATCTTAGCATTTGCTTGTCCTCAAGCAAAGCCCTATGTTTAAGTTATGGTTTTAGGGCTTAATTTCAATCAACTACGTGTTTCTTCTACAAGTTACGGAATTAGTTCACAAGGTAGCTAATCAAAACTTGAGCAATTTTAACAAACTTTTTTTTTTAAATCAAGTTCACATTAAAGTTCAAAAACCAAATGTTTGTTATTAATCAACTAAACTTATCATGCATCTAGGATATTTGCAATTATTTTCCATGACTTATCTCATCAAACCCTAAGTTTATCGACTTATCAAGATTAATTTAATTAATCTAGCAATTGAAACGGGATCTAACCCTACGAACACAAAAAAATGACATGCCAATTCATAACTAGGTCTTTGAGATTTAAACCGTTTTATTTTTTCAAATCGTAATGGAAATCTGTCTAAAGTAAGGCGGAAATAAGGGTACAACTCCTTACTCAATCTATTCCAAAGTTTTTGGGTTAGACTTTTAGTTTTCTCTCGGGGCTAAGAGGTTTTCTCGCGATAGAGAGGTCAGCCAAGTTAAGGTAGATTTATTTATTATTATTATTTTTTTATTTTTTTTCTCGATACATATCATGAGCCTTTCTGTTTCTACTCATGATTTATGGAAGTTCTTCTATCTACCATAACTTATAGCTTCCCGCAATGTCCATGGCATTGCACGCTTTTTAGTTCCCCTTTTGTGTGTTTTTATTTTTATACACGTGTTTTCATACATCTTCGACTTTTAATTTATTTTGAAAACAACGGTTTAAATACTCTAGACCTAATGCTCAATCCTTGGTCGTCATACCTTTATGTTGCCAAAGTTGATCTAGACGAATTTTTCAATTTTAGGTGGCTACCGATTCAAATGTTTTGATCAATCTATTAACCTATCTATTTCAGCAAACTTAGATTCAGTTGGGATACTTCATGGAAAGATCTAACTCCTATCCTAGTCACACTTGAGTTTTATTGATTAAAACTATGCAATTTGTTTAGAAAATTCCTCAATATTTGTTATCTCTTCAATTATGCATCTTAGTTTTGCTCAACTTCTATTTCACTAGCTCAAAACAGACTCCTTAACTTATCTAAATGCAAAACGTCATTAATTATGCAGTCTATTTACAAACCTATATGAAAATGCAAAGAAAACCCTAAGTTCTGGATAATTCAGCGTCCTGCAGGTGATTTCTGCTACCCGCTGCCTTAGCAACGAGCTCAGTGGATGGGCCTGCGACCCACTAAAATTTCCAACACTTAGAATTTTTCTAAGTCCTGTCCACCTGCTATTAACGACCCGCTGGTAGGGACTGCGGTCCACTGATAGCTTTGCAGACAGAGACTAAAATGCATGAATGCAATTTCCTAACTTAATTAACTCAATTAACTAAGCAAATTTTCTGATTTCTCTCTATCCCCCCCAAGCTTAATTCATGGCACTGTCCCTAGGACCATTAATTATCTAAAGAAAGGAAAATAGAGGGAAATTAGAAAACTTACAAACTCGGCTTAGTTCTCGGGAGGTGGTGGTGGAGGTGGTTCTGGCACTCCGAAGATGTGATCCTCGAAGCGCTGCATCATTGCCCTTTGCTCCACTCTCCAACTCCTTGCCTCTTCTATCTCGGCATCGAGCTTTGCTTCAAGACGCTCGTAGTCGGCGGAGAGGTTCCACTGAGCTATGTGGATGTCTTGGAGCATGTCTGCGATGCCTGGGACATCAGGTAGTGCCGTCCCATAGGCGTATCCTTCTTGTTCTCCCCACTCATGCTGGATGCCAGGCCCAAATGTGTTAGAAAATTGCTCAATTTTAATTTTTAGACTAATTACGCTTAATTAATCTAATTAAAACTCAAGCAACACGAGAATCTAATGCTAAGTCAATCGACACAAGAGATATGTGGGAAATTTGTACCTCTCTTGATATAGTAATCAAGAGGCTCGAACCAAGGCTAGGATGTAGGTGGGATGCGCTTCAAGCTCCTCCTTCGAACCAAGCTTGTCCTCGAGTCCACCACGAAATTAACCAAGACCTACAAGCTTTGCTAGAAGCTAAAAGGTCAAGGCTAATCCCAAGCTTTCTCGCCTTCTTAATTAACTCTTTAATAAGTGGAGAGATTAGAGCTCAACACATAAGCAATGGTGGATGAGAGAGAGGTGTAAGTGGCGGCCAAAGAGAGGGAGAGGGGAGGATGGTGGTGGCCTCAAGAAGGAAGAGAGATGGTGGCGGCCACAAGGGTCCTTTTATAATGCTCTAACCCTAGCAAATAGTTCCTCTTATTTACCATTGTGCCACCTACCTACCACTCCCTATAAGGCCGGCCATACATGGGCCCTATTGGGCTTTGCACACTCTCTAAATTGATTATTAATTCAATCCATTTAATCCACCATTTGATGCTCTATATTTGGGCTATTTATTCAATAATAAATATCGGCCCATTAAATCAATTTAATATACCTATTTATATTAAATTGTGTTGTGTTGAATAATTATTAACTAATTAATAATTATCATGGGATTAACTTGTGCATTTATAATCAATTAATTAACTTATCATATTTTCGCAACAACACATTGATGCAAATAAATGATTAATGCACTGTTTGGTTATATTTCGATCTGTGTGATCCTTTGAGGATTTATGCTAAGTTGGACATGGAATTAAATCGTTATTTAATTCCAACAATCATAAGCGGTATCTAGCAACACGTTATGATTCCCAATTCGCATAAATAATGTACTGCTACAGTATTTAAATCCTGCATAAGAGAATAAAAATGTATCTCTATTTTGATTCTTATGTCTCACGATATCATCGTATAATCCAAGATAGGAATGTGTCATTCTTGCAAATTATACGTTTCTTGATCTAGAGTTGATCACTTAATTGCGCGCATACGATCCAACTTCATCAAGGGGCCCAAACAGATATCGTCACTCACTAAGTGAATTAATGAGGGACATACGGTTTTCTTGATGATTAGCTTTTCCCTGCACAATTCAAGGGAACGTAAATCAAGTCCGTATAGCAGCCCTTGACGGGAATCAGCGGTAGACAAGATTTATAGAACCTATCCTCATGTGGAAAAAGATAATCATCTCAAACTTAGAACCAAAATCATAACGAAATAAACAATGACAAATAACACAATCCATATGTTTATTTCGTTGGGTCATGTCCTGTACTATGTTCCGTAACATACACATATGCAATTAAGTTGGTAACTCTTTACCTATGATTTGTAGAACTAAATTATCACTTAACTTGCATACTAATCTTATATGATAATTAATGTTCCTTGTTAATTATCAAGATTATGGACCACTTAGATTTATTATTGTCATTGTAAAGAATGATCCTTAGAGATCTACAATTCAGATCCTCAACCTGAATAATCTGTCAATAATAAACCTAGTAACAGATGATAAAAATATCATCCATAACATAAACTAATATTTAAGTTATCAAATTATTGACTTCTAGGACATAACTCCAACAAAATATGCGGGCCGCTGGCTCTGACTACGACCCGCTGGCATGAAATTCTGCTGCTTCTGTCTGGGTCGCAGCTTCCTCATGTAGGCCGCTGGTCCTGGGCTGAGGCTCTGGAATTGGGACCGGCAGAGCCAAAACTCCGTTACGGACTAGGATATAGTCCCCGGAGTGCATCTGGCCTAATCTGAATGTGATGGGGATGTCCAAGTGGTAGTCCCCCACCACGTAGCGTGTCTCGCGCGGTGTTTTCTTCACATGGCCCATTGATGCATGGAGTTCCATGTTGAGTCGTTCGGGCCCGGCACTTTGCTTCATGCGGAAGCTTGCCACGCCTACATGCTTGGCCAGATGAGTGACAAGTCCCCCGATTGTAATCTGCCCCTGCCCCGTCAGTTTGTTGCGGGCGATGGTGTCGTGTCAATGCTTAAGCATGCCCCGCGCTAAGTTTTGATGTTGTGAGTTAACGCGGCGGAGCATTTGGCACAACACCGAGATCTCGCCCACATTGGCTTTAGCTCCTGATTCTTCACGGGCAAAAACAGTGAGAGAGAGAGCCCTTTGAATGAATCGGATCACGGGCATTTATATGTCCACGCTCTTCCTCCCCTTTGGAGCCTTTAAATCCGTGATCTTCTCTCAAAACCCGTCATCAATATCTTTAACATCCAACCCACCCCGCCTCAAGCCAAAGATATCGGCGATCTCGCTCTCATAGAGGGTGCATTGGACCCCATGGAACTGCCATGAGGCCAAGAACTCTCTTTTCTCCCTATTCCATTCAAGGCGGAGTGTGCAAAGAAACTCCATGGTGAGGCGGGTGTAGGCAGGCTCCACTATCTCCCAAAACGCCCTTGTGATCCCGGCATTTTCAGTCAAAGCATAGAAGTCCTCCTCTATGCCGAGATCCTTGAGTACTTGAGGGTCAAAAAATTTGGTGTTTTCCATCTTTTTGATCTTTAGACATCCGTAACGAGCCTTGCACTCGGCCTCAAGGAAACGGGGCGGGTTATCCCCTAGCTCCTCCTCCGCTGTCCGCGACTTCCTTGCTGCCCGAGTAGTGGTTTCAACCACATCCAGGTCCACTTCCATCCTCTCCTCTACTTCTTCTCTTATCCTTCTCTTCTCTGTACTCAATCTCAAAATCGCTCCCAGATGCACTCTCTTCTTCACCTTCCTCTTCATGTTCAATTTCCTCACCTTTATCCCCTTCCTCCTCACTCTCACTCTCACTTTCCTCTTCTTTTTCCTCCTCCATTGGGGCCTTACCCCTGTTATCAACCACATGAGTTTGCTCCTCCTAACTCTCTTATTCTTCTCCAAAAATTTCTCTTTCCGCTTCCTTAAAGTTCGGGGGTGACTCTTCCCTTCTTGGAGGAGGTGACTCTCTCCTTGGAGGTTGAGAAGAGCCACTCCCAGAGCCTCCTAACAACAAACTCACTGCTCTTGCTCCTCTCTTGAAGACTTTGGGGGCCATCTGTAGAGGTTTCGGCTCAGTTTTGATTGGATTGATTAGGTTCTGTCTAGGTTCTGCCCAGTATCAGCGGGCCGCAGGTGGTATGAGCGGGTCGCAGGTTTGGGTTTAGTAGAGGTTTTGGCTTGTCAGACTGAAGTTCAGCGGTCCGCTGGTTGTGGCTAGTGGGTCGCTGGTACTGGCTGAGAGGTGGTTAAGAGGGACCAGAATTTGGAGTTTTCCGATGGTGATGGTTTTGGTACCGTTCTGGTTTGGTTTTGGGGTATCTGTACCGTTTGTAATTGAGAATGAAAGGTTAAAGAAGGAATTGTTACCTTGGCATACTCGAGACGGAGAATAGGCCGAGTGTAGGGGCTCAATTATGGCGATTGGAGGCGGCGAGGTGGTGCTCAGACGCGATGAGGTGATTGAGTTGATCGTTGACGGTGGCTCCGGCGAAGTGGTGGCGCTCGATGGGCTGAGATCGGCGAAGATCGCTGGTGTTGAGTTTGGATCGCAAGAGAGAAAGAGAGAGAGAGAGAGTATCTGGCTGTTTGGAATAGATTGTATGGTGAAAAGTCAGAAACGCCCTTGATAACTGTCAGATTTTTTAAATTCAGTTTTATCCAGCGGGTCGCAGGTTGTTTAAGCGGGTCACACCTCACTCCCCCAAGCTTGCTTTGGACAGCGGGTCACATGAGTCCAGGCGGACCGCTGTGATACCATGTGGGTCGCTGACAATGTCGCAAAAAAGCAGAAAAACCTGAAAATTAAGCCAAGTCAAATAAAAACTAATTTTTTTGTATTTTTGTTTTTATAAATTTTTTGTATTTTTCATTTTCTATTTTTTTTTGTTTTGTTGGATTTTCTGACTGAAAAATAAATAGCTAAAATTTAAATTCCTAATTTTTTCTAAAAACCCTTGGGTTGCCTCGCAAGAAGCGCTCGTTTAAGGTCTCAAGCTCGACCCCTCATGTGTACGTCTCGCTGGGTGTTGGGTTAACGAAGCGCATGACTCCTGCATCGTCCTACTTCAACACATTCTCCATGTAAAGCTTGAGACGTTGGCCATTCACTTTGAAGCTACCATGAGCCTCGCTCCAAATTTCAACCGCTCCAAACGGAAAGACCTTCTTAACCTCGAACAGACCTGACCATCTTGACCTTAACTTGCCCGGAAATAGCCTCAACCTTGAGTTGAACAAAATAACTAAGTCACCCTCCTTGAATTCACACCTCAAGATGCGCTTGTCATGCCATTGCTTGGTTCGCTCTTTGTACATTCTCGCATTCTCATAGGCATTCAAACGGATTTCATCCAACTCATGCAGCTCCAACACCCTTTTCTCTCCCGCTTTCTTGTAATCAAAGTTGATTGCTCGTGTAGCCCAATACGCTTTGTGTTCCAACTCAACGGGCAAGTGGCATGCCTTACCATATATCAACTTGAAAGGGCTCATGCCAATAGGGGTCTTGTAAGCGGTTCGGTACGCCCACAACGCATCATCTAACTTGAGGGCCCAATCCTTCCTTGATCTTCCAACCGTTTTTTGCAAAATGTTCTTGATCTCACGATTGGAAATCTTGACTTAGCCACTAGTTTGAGGATGGTATGGAGTAGCCACTCTATGGTTGACTCCGTGCTTCTTCAATAAGTTCTCGAACTGGCGGTTGATGAAATGCTTCCCTTCATCGCTTATCACAACTTTATGAACACCAAATCTTGGAAAGATGATCTTGGAGAACAACTTTCTCACCGCTTCCGAATCGGCCTTCTTTCATGCTACGGCTTCAACCCATTTGGAGACATAATCCACCGCTACAAGGATGTACTCAAAGCTACAAGATGATGGAAAAGGTCCCATGAAGTCTATTCCCCACACATCAAACACCTCCACTTCCAAAATAGGATTCAATGGCATCTCATGTCTACTTGAAATATTGCCCATTCTTTGACATTGATCACATGTAAGTACATAAGCTCGGGCATCCTTGAAGATCGAGGGCCAATAGAACCCAGCTTGCAGTATCTTTGTGGCTGTCTTTGAGTGAGAAGCATGTACTCCATAACTCGATGAATGACAATGGGCAAGAATATCGCTTATCTCCTCATGTGGAACACACCTTCGAAACATCCCATCCACTCCAAGCCTCCACAAAATTAGGTCTTCCCAGAAGTAAAACTTGACATCTGAAAGGAACTTCTTCTTCTGTAGGTATGTCTGCTCTGGGGGCAGAACACCGGTGGCCAAATAGTTAGCAAATTCAGCAAACCATAGGGGTCGCCCAGTTTTAGCGGGTCGCAGATGTTGGGTCGATCCACAGGTCAGACTGGCGAGTCGCTGGCACCTGGTCGACTCGCATGTCGAAGCTGCAGGTCGCTAGTACTGGGTCGACTGCCATCAATTGCTCATCCGGGAAGCTCTCGTTGATCAGTTTAGATTGTGATTCATCCCATCTGAGTCTGGAAAGGTGGTCTGCAATTGAGTTCTCCGTTCCCTTCTTGTCACGGATGTCCAAATCGAACTCTTGTAGAAGAAGGACCCATCGAATGAGGCGTGGCTTGGCATCCTTCTTGCTCATGAGGTATTTGAGAGCCGAGTGATCCATCTACACAATCACCTTAGATCCGACCAGGTAGGGCCGGAACTTGTCCAGAGCAAAGACAGCTGCTAGTAACTTTTTCACGGTAGTGGTGTAGTTTGTTTGAGCTTCATCTAGCACCTTACTCGCGTTGTCCAAGCACCACTCCTACAGCATAGTCGCTTGCATCGCACATCAATTCGAATGGTTGACTCCAGTCCGGTGGTTGCAATATGGGTGCGGTGACCAATGTTTCCTTCAACCTACAAAAGGCATAACACAATTTGAGTCAAAATCAAAATCAACATCTTTCATGGTCAAATTAGTCAATGGTTTTGTAATTTTAGAGAAGTCTTTGATAAATCTCCGATAAAACCCGGCATGTCCAAGAAAACTCCGCACGTCCTTCACGCAAGTTGGGTTGTTCATCTTCTCTATGACTTCCACCTTGGCCTTATCCACCGATATGACTTTGGATGAGACATTGTGACCAAGCACCACACCATTTTGAACCATGAAATGACATTTCTCCCAATTAAGCACTTAGTTGACCTCCTCGCATCGCTTCAAGATTTTCGATAAATTGGCTAGGCAATGGTCAAATGAGGTGCCATACACCGAGAAGTCATTCATGAAAACCTCCATGTCTTTCTCAATGAAATCCAAGAAAATAGCCATCATAGCCCTTTGAAATGTAGCGGGGGCATTGCAAAGTCCAAAAGGCATCCTCCTATAAGCATAGGTTCCATATGGACATGTGAAAGTTGTCTTCTCTTGATCACTTGGGTGGATTGGAATTTGAAAGAATCCGGAGTAGCCATCCAAATAGCAAAAATAGGTGTGATTGGCGAGACGCTTCAACAATTGGTCCACAAAAGGCAAGGAAAAATGATCTTTACGTGTGGCGGTGTTGAGCTTGCGGTAGTCTATGCACATCCTCCACCCCGTCACCACTCGTGTTTGGAACAACTCGTCACTTTTGGTCTTCATCACTGTGGTTCCTCCTTTCTTGGACACAACATAGACCGGGCTCACCCATTCACTATCGGAAATCGGGTAGATTATACCCGCATCCAACAACTTCAACACCTCTTTCTTGACAACTTCTCTTAGGTTAGGGTTCAGCCTTCTTTGATGCTCAACTGAGGGTTTGTGTCCATCTTCAAGCAATATTCGATGTGTGCAAATCTTCGGGTCAAGTCCTTTGAGGTCATCAATCGAATAGCCAATTGCCCTTCTATGTGCTCTCAACTCCTTCAAGAGCTTCTCTGTTTGTTCCTCATCTAGATCGGCATTGACTATTACGGGGTAGTTCTGATCAGGGCCCAGGTATTCGTACCTTAGGCTGTCGGGCAACTGCTTCAGCTCCAGCTTTGGTGGCTCTGGCTCCCAGTTTGAGCGAGCCGTAGATGGTTCCAGCGGGTCGCTGGTCTCATCCAGGCTGAGCACTGTTTCTATCGAAATTCTGAGCTGGACTGATACGGCATGGCGGATTGCTGCTAAGGCCTGCGGGCCGCTGGCATCTTGCCAGAGAAGTGGTTGAGGCTCTATTGCTTGCAGAATCTCGTTGAAAATCCAGTCTGCCTTTTCCATCTCTTCGTTGGTGTCGGAGACAAAGCTGAACACCCTCATAAGCTCTTTGAGTACTGTCTCCTCCACCATTTCGTCGAGTTCTTCCACCACGAAGATGGAGTCATGCTGAGAGGGCATCTTCATTGCTTTGTCAATTTGAAACTCGACTTTCTCTCCACCGATTGCCAAGGACATTCTGCCATTCATTACATCTATCATAGCCCCAGCAGTGGCAAGGAAGTCGTCCAAGTATAATCGGCACCTCCAAATCCTATTCCATATCTACAACAACAAAATCACAAGGGACATAAAGATTACTTACTTGTAGCGATACATCTTCAACAACTCCAAGCGGTAGACGAACGGATCGATCGGCCAATTGGAGAGACATCCTTGTTTCTTGCAATTCTCCAACTCCAATTTTGTCGAAAATCGACTTTGGCATTAGGCTCACGGTTCCTCCCAAGTCACACAATGCTCTTCTAATACTCGCCCTTCCAATCTTGCATGGGATAGCGAACTTCCCCGGATCTTGCATCTTTGGTGGCAACTTGTTGAGGGTCAAGGCACAACACTCTTCAGTTAAGGCCATCATTTGGCATTCATCTATTTTTCTCTTATTGCTAAGTATATCTTTCAAAAATTTAGCATAAGTAGGCATTCGGGTCAAGGCATTCGTGAATGGAATGGTGATGGTGAGTTGCTTCAGGACCTGCAAAAACTTACCAAACTCCTTGTTCTCCTTGGCTTTAGCTAGTCTCTGTGGGTAGGGCACATTGGGACGCGGCGTCGCTTGATGGATAGCCTTATCTTTATTTTGTTGTCTGGCTGGCTCAAGATCAGCGGGCCGTAGGTCAGTTGGGCGGGCCGCAGGTTCTGGCTCAACCAGTACAAATCTGCTGTCTTCTTCAGAAGCCAGTCTCATCTGAGGTTCAGCGGGCCGCAGGTCATCCCTGCGGGTCGCTGCTACTGGGTCTGAGGCTGATTCTTCAGGCATATCAGGTCCATCATAGTTCGTACCGCTCCTGAGCGTGATGGCATTGATGTCAGCCTTTGGGTTAGGCTCTGGTTGACTAGGAAACATGCCAGTTTTGGTCGTCACTCCATTGCCCAGTTGATGAATTACCGAGTTTTGCTTGTGCACCACTTGTTCCAAGAGTTCGCCTATCCTTGTAAACTCGGTATGCACCTTGTTGTTCCATATCCCTTGATCACGCATGAAGTTATCAACCTGAATTCGATAGGGAGACGGTTGATTTGGCTGATTTTCTCCCTTGTTCACATAGACACCCGGATTAGCCGCACCATTTGGGTTCGCGTAAGAGAGGCCAGGATGATTGCGCTTATCCTTGTATCCAACCGGAGGGAAATAGGATAGCCCATTGCTGATGGCATTGACTTCCTCTTCCACGGGCTTATTTTGTTGAAGACGAGGGCATTGGGGAGCCAAATGTCCTTCTTCATAGCAAGTTGGCACGAATGGACTTGAGCCATAGAGGTGGACTTCTTGTCATTCATCTTCTTCATCAAGGTCGTGAGTGCATCGATTTGAGATTGTAGATATGTTGTCTTGTCTACTTCGAGCATCCCACGAGATTGGTGTTGAGTCCTTGTCGAGTAGTTCGTTTGCGCAAGAGCCATCCTGTCAACCAAGTCAATCGCCGCTGCACTTCCCAAGTTTAAAAGTGATCCACCTGCAGTATTGTCAATATTTTGACGGGTTAAATGAGTTAAACCATCATAAAAGCAACTAATCAATTTAGATTCGGATAGATCATGATGTGGACAAATCCTTTACAACTCCTTAAATCTCTCCCACGCTTCTCCTAGGCTCTTGTCAATCTCTTGTCGAAAATTGTAGATCTTTCTAACAATTTGGACTGTCTTCTCCCTAGGGTAGAACTTTTCCAAAAAGGCCTTAGCCAACGCGTCCCAAGTCCCAAAGGGTCGGGACTTGAAGCCCGCTAGCCAAGTCTTTGCTCAGCCTCGTAGAGTGAACGGAAAGAGGGTAAGGCGGATTGTATCTTCTCGAACTTGGTCGAAGTTGAGAGGAATGCAACATTGTAGAAAGTCCTCCAAATGTTGGGTGGCATCCTCGTGCGTGTCTTCCCCAAACATGTTTTGCTGAACCAGGTTTATGATCCCTGGATTAAACGCGAAGTCTCTTGCTCGTTGGGGGTTGGGTGGGTCAACTCCAAGACCAATGTTGTTTGCGGCGGGTGCTCCAATCTCACGCAAGGGTCGATTACGTGCAGCAGTATCCCTCACAGTGAGCTCTTCGCGAACCCTGCGCTCCAAGTCGGCCACATGTATCTCGTTATCACCCATACTGTTTTCGTCGAAAAAGTCAGATTCTTCGGATTTTGGGTGTGCAATGGTTTTAGACTCAGTATCAGCGGGCCGTAGGATGATCTGGCAGTCCGCTGGTGGTTGCGTTGTATGTTCTGGATCACTCTTCGACCCTCCTCGTCGCCTCTGGTATACGAGAAGAGGCGACTGATTCGATGTGGTCACAACAGACTTCTCTCTGCCTTTTGTCACCTTTTTAGCGGCTCGCTGGGGTTGCCTGCGGGTCGCTGAAATTGGTTGTTGGTCAGGCTGAGAGACTCCTTCCTCACAAAGTCTCGATTTTCTCGCTCTTGAGATGCTCCCACTATTGGTCTTCTTGTTTCTTCGTCCACCTGCCAGTGTTCACACCTGAATTTTGAAGAAAACAAAAGATAGTGAAGAAGGATAAAGAAATCTAGCAAATTAAAATAAAATTTAAACCTAATTATCGCTACCGTCCCAGGCAACGGCGCCAAAAAGCTTGATGAGGATTTTCCTGCTTTAGAATTATACCCTATTCTACTCAAATTATTATCTCAAGCGCATGACAATCGTCTAATTATTTCGGGGTCGAACCACAGGGACGGTTGTTTAATAACTAGGTTTTGATCTTATTTAATTCACTAAACTAAATCTTGTTTAATAACTAGGTTTCTAACCTATGAATTCTTAAACTTTCACTATTAGAAAAGACTATAACTCTCGTTAGTTAGTCTTGGTCCAATCTTTCGATTATAAACCTTCGAGTTAACATAATTGAAGTCAATTACTTAGATTAATTTGGACTTAACTATCTAACAAATCAAGTAAAACCTATACTTGACGGATACAAGCAAATTAACTTAAGCAATTCAAATTCAATCAGATAGACAATTAAAGCAAGGTAAAAAACACAACATGCAACAAAGAAATCAACTAAAATAATAATATCAAGTCATAAACTTAAGGTTCACTACCATGGCCCCTAAAAAGGTATCTACTCGCGATCAGACATCAAACAAATTATCCAAGTATCAAAGAGAAAAGAAAATATAAGAAAGAAATAAAGTTACAACAAAAAAGCAACTCGATCTCTATCTTTTGGTCTTATGCTACTCGACAGCGGCTCGTAGGTGACTCTGGCGACCTGCTGGACCTTTGTAGATCTGCTCTCCTTTCGCCCAGAAAAACTCCTCTAATTGCCAACCCCTTTAGCTTTAACGCTTCCTCTTTATATAGTAGACAAATGGCAGTTCTCTAAAACTGGGGATCGTGCAAATAGATGCTCTAAATTTGGCGTAGACGGTTGTGGGAGAGATGGCAAATCTGGCTGGCTATTTTTGTCTGTCGATTTCCAGCTTCCAGCGACCCGTTGCCAAGTCTAGCGGCTCGCTGAAATCTTCTACATCTCCAGTCACCATCTGCTACCCGCTGGGCTCCCTGTGGGCCGCTGATCAGGTCTGTGGGTCGTAGGATCAAGTCAAAATAGTGCAAAATGTCGCGTCGAGTAGCCACATCGCGTAGATCTTGTACAAAATAAAGCAGCCATGGTAGTACCTAGCTTCTAACCAGAATTAACAATTAAACATTAGAAAAATCACATAAAATCATGAAATTAAGTCCTATAAATGGTTGAAATACTAAGTATGAAGACCATTTATCAAATCGCAGCTCCACTATAAGTAAATATGTACCCTGATTGAGATCGTGCTTTATGCGGGTCTGATAAATATCCTGCATCTGCATATCCAACTATATTAGATTTTATATCCTTTTCATAGTTGTTTGCCTCTAAATTCTGCTACACAAAACAAAAAATAAATAAATTCCACAACCAAGATCCAACCAACACAACCAATAGTCCAACAAAATAGTCTCGATAAATGGTCATAATGCATGAAAGGAAAATACAAAAAATTCTTGGAAATGGACGGTAAACTAATTAATTACGGGAAATGCCGTTATGCGCCTGTGATATCCTTGTAATTAATTACCGGAGTCCTAAAAATGGAAAATTTGTAGCAGTTAAATTCCTCGTATTTTTATGAGGAACCATGCAAAATTTCATGTCAAATTGACCTACGGGAGGGCACCAAACAATTTTTCTAGGAATAGAGCAGCTTAATTACCCTCAAAATTCAGTCAAATGGACACCTCCATTGCCAAAGCAAATGGAGATGAACCCCCACCAGAACTAAGTAAATATAGACAATCTCAGATGGGCCTCTAATGCAACATTAAAATCCATTTTGGGCTGAGATTGAGGCTCATTTGAATTATGGTTAGGCCCAATTCGGCAAATAACCATTATAAAAATCCTCATCAATCTGACGGCTCTAATAAATCCTCATCACATTATCCGAAACCAATGGACAGATCCTGATCTGAGATTAAAACATTCCATGGATTTTTTTTGATTGGTTGAAAGAAGAGTGGGTCCCACAATTTTAAAGGAAAAAAAGAAAGAGATGAATGAAACAGTACTGTCTGACACAGCCTTGCACGCCGACGCGAAGAGGTGCTCCGTCGCCGTCCTGCACCGCTTCAGCCCCGACTAGCTTCACCAATGGAAAGGCGATGATCTCACGATCTTGCCAACACCAAATTCAACACTAAAATGAAATCAAGGAAAGGCCATTTGAGATGGTTCTGAGATGAACAGTGCTGAATAGACACTCAAAATTGCATGGAATTAACACGAAATTGGTGAAACACGTTACCTGGGAAGCTCCCTGGAGGACTTAAGAGGAACTGTGATGAGTTGCTAGGTTCCCATTTTGCGAAAAAGCATGGAATAGCATCAGTTGTGGTGTTAGAAGTCGGAACAGATGGGGAGCGATGGAAGAAAGGGAAGAGCAAACCGAGTTGACCTTAATTACCACTCTTCGTGTACAGTTTAACAGAGATACTTGTTGGAAACATATAAAGGGGAGTGCATAAAGCTGGGGGATAATAAAATTGGAGCTCTCCAGTACAAAGGATGCTGTAATAGTGAAACTGGGAAAGCATGACCATTGCTTTTTCTTTATCTGTGACATCTATGGGCCTGAAGCTACGCTTGAGGAGTGCTCGTAGGTTGAACAGGAGCATGATGGGAGCAAGGCTTGGTAGCCGTTGGATAATCTGATGGGTCAAAAAAGGAAAGGGATATATTACCCAAGTGCTGTACCTTCTCATGATGTCACTAAAAGCATGCTATTGATTGCGAGGGATGCAATGCCAAATGACATGTACCATGTGCTCCCTTCCCAGCACATAGTTGATGTTTTTAACCACTGATTCAATGCCACACCCACATCAGACGGCTATGGGATGTTTGATTGGTAAATATCAAATTCCAGCAGAATGAAAAAACGTGTTACTGATAAGAGAGATGAAGGACAAATGTATCAAAACACATTATTGCTGTGGCCACTTATTGAGTAGCCAAAACACCCAGCAAATGGGAAATTGAGGGGTACATGGATAATTAAATGATTATCTGAGGATGCTTAAAGAGGCATTGATGAAACCGCTACATTGCAAGGGTATCCTCAGCCTTCAATTTGAGGGGTTTTAAGGTCAGAAGGACAAACATACCCCTCTTAAAAAAAACTTGGCAGCAAGAAGCAACACTAGGAAGTAGTATAGTACCTGCTACATAAGATCTGTGAGAGCCAGGTACTCCTGTGATGATCCAGGGAGGTACACAGATGCTACTCCCCTAGATGCTAGCACTCAAGAGCCATCACAGCTCTCCATCAACTGCTGAGTGAAGAAGGGTATGCCACATGTACACCAAGGCATTTGGCGCCAAGATCAACCCCTCCCTCAAGCACACTAGAAATGAATATGTATTTTCCAAAGCATGGGACCTACTTGTCATACTGAGCCACCATGGCATGTAGAAGGAAGTAGAAATGAAATGAGCCAACCCCACAGACGCCAGGTGTCATAATCATATTGGACAGTGCACTTGGATGGTAAACATTCAGACTAAAAGAAGGAATACAAGAGTAGGGCGGCGGCTTCACATTGCATCATGTCCCTCCATCAAGGATCAAGCCCAGGGATAAGGCCATGTGTCAAGGAAGAGGAGCAAAACTCTAGAGGCCTTCCTCTATAAAAGAAGATAATCTCCACAGAGGAAGGGGATGAGAGTTTTTTTTTTCTTTGGAGTATTTTTAGATTTCTTGTGCTTTCTAAGTCAAGGCTAAAAAAAAAGAGAGAATTCCCTGTAAAAGCAAAAAGAAACAAAAGAAAGGTAATAGAAATGCCATTGTATCTATTATGTTGTCGATGAAATGAAGAATCAAGATCTCTTTTAATGCTCTCTTCTCTTCTCCATTGCATATATTTCAAAAGGAAAACTTGTTTATATTATTTGAAATCCTCTTGCAACTGCTTTTGCTGAATCCAGAATAGGCACCTCAATAAATAACTTCACCTGTCTTCTTTATGTAGTTATTCCTTGCATAATACTTACTCTATACTCCATGGTAAAGGAGTTCTCCAACTACATGGGAGCTGCAACTATGATGAAGCTACAAAACTGGCGACATGGTGGTACCACTAAAGGTTTGGTTGTCAAGAACGCCGACCTGGTATCACCTTGTTGCCATGGTCCATGATGATCTCCAGTGGTTCTCTCAAGTAAAGCCTTAAGGCACACTATGGTTTGATTGTCAAGAACGTCGACCATGGTGTGATAAAAAAAACTAATAATAAAATATGAATAAACAGCTTCTAAAAAAATGAATCAAAAGGCATGTGCAAATATATAATTTTTTTTTTTAAAAAAAAGGGGGGTAAGAAATCTTTCAAGTTGCTCTTAGTTTTAAAAAAAAACATATAAACATAAAATGTTAGCTGGATTAGTCTTAGGTGAGGGTAACTTTCTTTTAAAGATGAAAATGTAGAAATGTTGTTTAAAGAGGAGGGGTCATGCTGAGGTCCTGCTAGGACTTAAGTAAAAGACATATCATATTTTTCTTAAATAATTTCCTCCAAAGATCAAGGATCTATCTATCAAAACAAAATAGTAATTTTTTTTAGGGTGATTACGCATTTACTCATAAAAACTATCTTATAAAAAGAAGGAGGTAGAAACAAACCTCAGGTTGTTCTTTTTTAAAAATATACATATACAGAAACCTTAACTTGCCTTGTCTTAACTAAAAGCATGTTTTAAACCAAAAAGAATATAGGAATATTGTAAAAAAATAGGTCTAAACTATAGTAGGTTCTAAGTAAAAAGAAACACATCAAAACTTTCTTAAGTAATTTCCTTCTTTAAAAAGAAGAATTAAAGGCTTTTCAGTCCAAAAATAAAAATGGTAACAGATTTATGCTTCGAAATAGTCATTTGCTGGTTCACCTTTGCCTTTCTTTTTCTCCTTCAAAAAGAAATATATAATAAAAGATGAGGGTTATTTCAAAAAAAAATGGAGAAGTATGACTCAGGTTCTTTGTCAGTCTCAAAATGATGAAATAACAATGAAAACCGGAGGAACAATGTGTGACTCAAAGTATGAAAAGGAAAGGAATGGCAGATAAATGTAATATCAAACCAAATTTGTTAAAAAAAAAACAGTGGTTCTGAAAGTATAGCAAATGATTCAGATTCCCTAAAAAATATATATATATATAAAAAAAGGGGGGAAGAAAGGAGAAATAAAAAACTGAAGCAGGAGGCTGGTTCATGAAGTCAGAAATAAACGCAGTGTTAAAAAAAAAAGAAGAAAAGCAAAACTTAGTTGTTAACCTCAAGAGATGAAAAATTAAACCATAACACTCAAGCAATAAGGTAAAGTTGGCATGCTACATTTGCTGTGATTAAAAAAATTGATGATAATATACTACTTCATACTTAAAGATTGATAGAGGAATTTGGTCTCGAGTTTGTGCCCCTAGAACCAGAACCTGATTAATCACCGCGGTCAATTGATAAGCCAATTAACCACTCAGTGCTAGTTAATGACAAAACTGAAAGTACATGGCGCATCCCAATTAAACTCGAAAACCAATAAGACAAAGTTATGGAAATCACAGGCCAGACCTAACTAATATACAAAATCAAAATTGACAAAGTAGAAGGTTTTACTTGTCCAATTGAAGCCACCAATGACTTTGTGAGACCGCCTCAACGGCAGCCAGGCCACCCCTTGCAGTAAAACACTGTCCATAGCCTCCAATTTGTCTTCCCACTTCATCGACAATCAGACGAGAGATGGGGAACGATTCCTCTGTAAGAGTAGGTCAGATTGGGGGTACCAATCGAAAGAGGAAGTACTCACGACAACAATCCGGCCTTCAGTTGTGAAAGCCATGCACTCAAAGTCCGAAATCTCGTCGGACTACAAGAAGGTTGACGAGTCAAACTATCGTCGGAAGGGACGAAGAGGAAAATAGAAAAAGAGGGAAGAATTGACCTGTTTGACCAGCACGAATCCTGACAAGAATGGACGAGCGGATCTCAAGATCAACGGTTATAACTTTGGGGGCTCAAGTGGACTTGGAGCGTCTTGAGCCGACTCACATACAATGGGCCCACGAATCGGACGCAGATCAAACCCAAACTCGTGTGGTCTGCGAGCCTGAGCACGAACCATGCGATCCAACCGCCTCAGCCAAGTGTGTATTGCTGATCCTTTGTGGCACGTAGTATACATCGATCCCCTGACAGGCAAACTCACACAGCGAAACTCAGCCAATCAAAAATTTCTGCGAAGAAGAAAACTTCAAAAATGCATTAAAAATTGCTAAATTGTCAGAAAAATTCTCATAAAATATCAAAATGTCAAGAAAAATATGAGAAACATTTTGATGTGTTATATTATGCTGAAACACCAAAGTATAAAATATTTTAAAATTAATAGGTTTAAGGGATGACCATAAGTAAAAAAAATATAATAATAATAATAATAATAATAATAATAATAATAAATTCATATTTATATGGAGAAAAAGAAATAGAGCAAAAGAAAATCATTTTGAATCTTCTATGTTCTGGACAACAGGTACGTTTGAACATTTTATGTTCTGGACAGCAGGTACACCTGACATTCCTTGTTCTGAACAACAGGCACATCAAGCATTAAGATTTGCGAACAAAATTGAAATAATAAAAGAAAGTATTACCAAGAAGGTCAAAGACAGAAGTTTAGAAGTGCAAATTTAAAAGTCCAAACTCAAAAGCCCGACCAAAGGTTGAGAGTCTGAAACTCAAAAGCCATAACTCAAAGGTCTAACTCAAAGGTCCAACTCAAAGTCCAGAATGCCAAAATTCAAAAGTCCAAACCAAGTTCAAACCTTAAAACGAAGTCTGAAAAATCAAAACTCAAAAGTCAAACCCGAAAGTTAAAATCCCAAAAGATGAACTCAAAAGCCCAAGATCCTAAAGTGAAAATTAAAAGTCCAAACCTGAAAATGACACAAAGTCTAAAAGTGACACAAAGTCAAAATGATTCAAAAAAATGATGCAAAGTCAAAATGACACAAAGTCTAAAAGTGATACAAAGTCAAAAATAACACGAAGCCTGAAAATGACCCAAAGACACAAAGTCAAAAGTGACATAAAGTCTTAAAAGTCAAAAGTTCGTCCCTCCAAGACTGCATAGCGTTTCGCCTTGAAGGAGACACCTTCCTGATGTTCAGATTGAAAAAAAAAATCAATTCTGAATTATCACTGAAGTTCCTGTCAAGAGAAGGCATAGCGCATCTGTACTCGCGACTCGAACGAAATCTCTAAAATCCCTAAGTTCCCCAAACGATTGAGAGCTGGCCTAGAATGCCCTGTTTTCTAGTGTTGGACTCAAATCTAACAGCTTGCTTATGAAAGTTCACGGCATGTTCGACCAGAAACAGACTGCAATTTGATGCCCAGGTGGCCAGAAGAAAAGTCAACCGGTGGCCATCACCTAAGTTCCTGTCAAGAAAAGACATAGCGCATCTGTGCTCAAAGACTTGAACGAAATCCCAAAAAATCTCTAAATCTCTAAACGATTGAGGATTGGTCTAGGATACCAAATTTCCTAGCATCGAACTCAAAAATCTCTGTAACGACACTAAGCCTGACTCAGTAAAGTAAAAACAACCTAAACATCTTAAAATGTGAAATTGCATCATTCATGTCTGCACGGCATTATTCAAATAACTGTTTTTCTGCTTAGTTTCACCCTGAAATTCTCTACCAAGACACAATCCTTTTACTAAAATGGACTTCATCCACTTACGACATCTAAACTTTGATTATCCCGATCTAGAGGTGCTCTTGGCTCAGTTCGTAACTGAGTCCGGAGGTAATTAACAGTAAGGGCTTGCGCCTACTTGAAAAAAAGGACCTACGACAAACAATCAACTCTCGAGGTACTTAGAACCGCATTAGTGCCCTTCGCTCGTTTGGAATGGGCAGTAACGACGGGTCTCAAGATGCTCGAGGGGTATCCGATCCGCATTTCTTCGCCCCATAGAGGACTATCTGATCTTCCATGGTTGGACTGAAAAAGTGCGAGACAATAGTATAGCCCCATATCTCGAGTTACGCAAAGATAGCGAAAAATATTTTTAATTCCATTCCAACGTCTTTGGGTTGGTTTGGAACTATATATTGATAGTAAATTTACAGCAAATGAAATATCTGGCCTGGTATTATTTTCAAGACATAATAATGCTCCGATTGCACTTAAGTATGGCACTTCAGGACTAAGTACTTCTTTATCATTTTCTTGGGGGCGAAAAGGATCATTTTCTATATTTAACGATCGTACGACCATTGGTATTTTCAAATAATGAGCTTTATCCGTATTAAACTTCTTTAGTAATTTTTCAACATAATTTGACTGATGGATAAATATTTCATTCTTTAAATGCTCGATTTGCAGACCGAGGCAAAATTTAGTTACACCAAGGTCTTTCATTTCAAACTCCTTTTTCAACAATTTTGCAGTATTTTCAATCTCTTCAGGAGATCATATAATGTTTAAATCATCAACATAAACTGCAACGATTGCAAAACCAAAATTTAATTTTTTAATAAAAACACACGGACTAATTGCATTGTTCTTATATCATTCTTTTAAAAGATATTCACTTAGTCGATTATACCACATTCGACATGATTGTTTTAGTCCGTATAAAGAGTTTTTCAACTTTATGGAGTTCATTTCTCTAGGTTTTGATTTATATGCTTCAGGCATTTTTAATCCTTCAGGGATTTTCATATATATGTCACTATCAAATGAACCATATAGATAAGCTGTGACAACATCCATAAGTTGCATTTTAAGATTTTCTGTCACTGCGAGACCTATTAAAAATCTGAGAGTTTTCGCATCCGCTACAAGTTAATACGTTTTTTCATAATCAATTCCATATATTTGTGTAAACCCTTGTGCCACTATCCTTGCTTTATATCTCACGATCTCATTTTTCACAGCAAGATTTGCTGATTGTTATTTTAATGAATAGTGACAATGTATGTTCAAATTGCTCCTCCACAACGCACAAAAATGGGACCTCAAAGAAGGTTGAGAATTTATATTGGTTTTAACTCTCCTTCCATTGTCACATATATCTCCTTGAATTCGTTCTAAAAATAATGGAGCTTCAGGTCCAACTTTATTTGGAGATGGTCTAGTAATTAGCTTTCCAAGATAGCATGCTTGGCATGTCAATTCTTTTGATAACATGATCTTCAGGTCGTCCGTTTGCACTTTCAATCATTCTCCTCATCATTATATTTCCTGGATGACCCAATCTATCATGCCATAGCGTAAATAATTTTAGATCAACTAACTTCTTGTTAGTCACCATATTTGATCTCTATTGTACTTATATACGTACCATATAGTCCATTAGACAATGCTTGCATTTTTTCATAATATTTTTCTGGCCATTTTTAATTGATAGGATATGAAGATATTCACAATTTCTCTCGTTCATAGTTTCAATATGATAACCATTTTTTTGAATATCTTTAAAACTTAGTAGATTTCTTCTAGATCTACTTGAATATAATGCGTCATCTATTATTAATTTTGTTCCTTCAGGTAACAAAATACAAGCTCTTTTGGAGCCTTCAATAATATTACTTGAACCATAAATAGTTTGGATATTAGCCACACTGCAATGCAATTGTAAAAAATATTTCTTACTTTTCAATAATGTATTCGTAGTTCCGCTGTCTACTAGTCATGAATCTTCTTTACTTATCATCGCATTGGTCATTTTCCCTTAAAATAAAATAAAATAAATAAAATTAAAAGAAAAAGAAATAAACTTGCTTCATTCTCGTACAGACCTTTTTCATCATTGGGTAAGCCTTTATCAGGCTAAATATTTATAATATTGCACGACAACAGGAACTGATTTAGTGAGCAAAATTACCTTAACATACGCTAATTAGAGCACTGTCCTTGGTATTATAAATTAGCCATTACCTTAACATACGCTAATTAAATGAGCAAAATTAATTACCGGCATAACTTACGCAAACAAAATTAAAGGAAATTAAATCTCCTTTTTTCGTACATGAAAAAAACAAAAAAGAAATCAAACTAATTAAGTAAACCAACTCTAATTAATTTGCATACGTCACAAACATCTTCAAGATGAATTTTCTTTTTCATTTCAAAAATTAATGCGACCATACCAATGTCATCTGTTCATATAAAATCAAATTCGCTTCAGGGAATAGATTTTCACATGATTGATTAATTTATTAGAAACTTGTTCTTTCACATTAGGTTATATGATACTAACTTGAAGTATCTTTTGCTACTACCGGAGCAAATTTGTAACATAAAATATGGAGAATTGTACTAACAAAATTATAACGAGCTTTTAATTTTGATGGTCACATTTTTCTTTAGAAAAACTCTTCAAGAGTACTAACATGGTTTCATCATAACTTCATGTTATTAGTATCATAACTTCAGGTTACAATAAATAAATGGAGATAAATAAAAATAAATAAATAAAATGAATGAATAAAGTAATGTGTCATTCTTGTATAATCTAAGATAGGAATGTGTCATTCTTGCAGATTACACGTTTCTTGATCTAGAGATGATTGTATAAGTTGCTAGCAAACAATCCATCTCCATCAAGGGGCCCAGTGGATATCATCACTCATTAGGTGTACCAACGAGGGACATACAGTTATCTTGATGACCAGTTTCTCCCCGCATAATTCAAGAGAACATAAATAAAGTCCGTATAGCAGCCTTTATCAGGAATCAGCGTTAGACGATATTTATTGAACCTATCCTCATGTGGAGAAACTGAACCATCTCAAACTCATAATCAACACGTATGAAATAAATAATGACACATAACACAATCCATATATTTATTTCATTGGGTCATGTCCTGTGCTATGTTCCAGTAATATACACATATGCAATTAAGTTGGTAACTCCTTACCCATGATTTGTAGAACTTAATCATCACTTAACTTGCATACTAATCTTATCTGATAATTAATGTTCCTTGTTAATTATCAAGACTATGGACTCTTTAGAGATATTATTGTCATTCTAACGAATGATCTACAGAGATCTACAATTTAGATCCTCGATCTGAATGATCTGTCAATTATAATCTCTAGAAACAAATGATCAATCATCATCAGTAACATAAACTAATATGTTTGCCATTTATAATATATTTATAATTTATGTCGGAACTATTGTTTTTGGAGATTTTTTATTTCAAGAGACCTTAATTGTCTCTGTCATCTTTAATAAATAGAAAGTGAAGGGTGACATGTAATCATTAAATGTTTTTGTTAAAAAGTGTTAGAATTATGAGAACAAAACCGACTGTGTTCATCTTGGACAAAACCAACTATCTTAAATTTTTTTTTTAAGTTTTACCAATTCGATCAACTTCTATTTTTTTATTATCAATAATCAATAATTGAATACCAATAAAATTAAATACTATCTTACAAATAATTTAAATTACTTAGTAACAATGGATTTCTCATATTTACTATTCATATAAAATATGATGAAAAAATTAATTTTAAAAAATCGCCAAATATTTTAAAAGCTATGCAGTTCTATAGAATTTGTAAAATTTTAAAAAGATGAAAATCACTAATTATAATAAAAAAATTCTAGGAATATATGTCAACAATCCAACATTTAAAATACTATTATGAAAATTTACAGAAATGAAAAATTATATAAAATATTGCAAAAGTATAAAATCTAAAAGGTTCATATCATTAGATTTTTGTATAATTTTTTATGATGTATAGAAATTTTATACATCAACATATTTTGAAAATATTTGGAAACAATTAAAAGTAAAATTATATTTTCTGAAATAATATAATTTAGTAATCACATTGAAAAATTTTAAAAAATATTTAGAACTCTATAATTATTAAATTTTATATTTTTGTGATGAAAGATATAATTTTTTTACAGCAAATTGAATTAATAATTAATCTAAAAAAAATTAACATACCATATATTTTATATTGCACAAAATTGTATGGTTATATTAAAAATAGCTCTATGTCATGAATAATTTTTTCATAATTTTAAAAATACTTATATAAAAATTTATGCAGAAATAAAGTCATAAATTCCTTTAAATAATTAAAAACCTATTGAAATTTCTGAAATTATGGAGATTCAATTTTATGAGATTGAAAAATTATTTAAAATATTTATAAGTCTATAATTATAAAATTTCATGTCACTAAATTCTTCATATATCTTTTAGTCAGCACATAAATTTTCATAGCCTAATGATTTTTCCAAATCCTTGAAACTATTAAAAAACATAACTATAATAGAAATTTTTTTATGAGATTAAGAAAATTATTTAAAATATTTTCTAATTCTATAGTTAAAAAATTATATAATTAAATTGAACATATTTTTGTGAGCTTGCATATAAATTTTTATCACCAAATGATTTTTTGAAGGTATCATAACAATTTAAATATCCAACTATATTTGATCTGAAATTTTAGAAATAGAGGCTCCAATTTCAGGGAAATGAAGATGATGACATTTGGAGACATGATGATGATATCATCAATGTTATTGTATTTCTAAAATTAGAGTATTTATAGATCTAGAAGATTATAGATTTATTACATTCACAATTTGTATACTCCATCGGTAACCAAATCTATATGGGTGCATAACGTGGAAAACGAACACGAAAGTGGTCATTTTCGTTAACCGTTGCATTGATGTACGAAAATTTTATATTTATTGCGTTGATTGTTGCATTTGTTTAACACATGTTGCGTTGATTGTTCCGTTGATGGGAACGATCAAAACGGTTATAATCATCTTTGACTACCTAACTGTTTTGCATTTTATTAAAACGTAAGAAAATAAACTATTCTGCATTTTGTATGAAACAGAGATAGAGAAATGACAGGTTAGGTCACGCGGGAAAGGGGGAGAAGATACTATAATCACCTCTTGCTCTCGACGGCGATTGTACTCGGTGGTGCAGAGGGGAGAGAGATAGATGTGATTGTGTTCGGCCGAGAAATGACGGAGCAACGCTGCATAAATCTAATTTTACTCATTTCTCCCTCGATCTCTCTGCTGAGGTCCTCTGCAATCTAATAATAAAACCATAAAAAAAATTTTAGACGAAATGCACGAAATAAACGACCACGAAACGTACCAGTTTCGCTAATCATTCCGTTCTGAGATGAAACAATATTTCTATTTGCGTTGGTTGTTTCGTTCCTTAAACGAAACTGAAATCCTTATCCGTTATCGTTCAGTTCCGGACGAAACGAAACGAAACGAAATAACGGTTGAAACGGCTACCGTTTTCAGCCCTACAAATCTATATCATTTAATTTTATCCAAACTGGGCCAACTCAACAATGTAATATATTGAGCCCATATATTAATTTTCTTTATACAATTGTACGTCCCAAAATTAGAAGCCCAAGTGCCTAGACTTGATTAACCGAAATTTTAAAAAATAATATTAAAATAATATAATCCAATAAAATTAATATCAATTTAATCAGTTTAATAAAAATAGTATCGTAAGATCGGAATCCTGGATTCCGAACGTTAGATCGGATTCCTGGATTCCGATCTAACGTTAGATCGGATTCTGGGATTCCGATCTAACGTTAGATCGGATTCTGGGATTCCGAACAGTGCTGTAACTGCCCAATCTTGTCTTTTTCATGGTTTTATTGTAATTTAATTATAAAAATTAATTAAATATATGAAATTTTAATATTAAATTAATATATTATGAAATTTTAGTAATATATTTTGAAGATAAGATATTAAATTAATATATTTTATTTTACTTCTATTATAAACATTAATTAAATATATAAAATTTTAATATTAAATTAATATATTAAAAATTGTATCAAAAATACTGAGCTGTTAATTGGCGGATCTATTTTCCTAAACTTGAATTTCAAAATTTTTAGGCGTACCATTTGTTCAAAACAAAAATGACAAAGGACCAAGATAGTCACACTTTGAACTGAAAAAACAGCGTTGGATTCGAAAAGTTTGGCGCTAGAAAAATATGAAATACGCTCTGAAAAATTGTATCAAAAATACTGAGCTGTTAATTGGCGGATCTATTTTCCTAAACTTGAATTTCAAAATTTTTAGGCGTACCATTTGTTCAAAACAAAAATGACAAAGGACCAAGATAGTCACACTTTGAACTGAAAAAACAGCTCTGGATTCGAAAAGTTTGGCGCTAGAAAAATATGAAATACGCTCTGAAAAATTGTATCAAAAATACTGAGCTGTTAATTGGCGGATCTATTTTCCTAAACTTGAATTTCAAAATTTTTAGGTGTACCATTTGTTCAAAACAAAAATGACAAAGGACCAAGATAGTCACACTTTGAACTGAAAAAACAGCTCTGGATTCGAAAAGTTTGGCGCTAGAAAAATATGAAATACGCTCTGAAAAATTGTATCAAAAATACTGAGCTGTTAATTGGCGGATCTATTTTCCTAAACTTGAATTTCAAAATTTTTAGGTGTACCATTTGTTCAAAACAAAAATGACAAAGCATCAAGAAAGTCACACTTTCAACTGATAAAACAGCTCTGGATTCAACGTAGTATTACGAATATTACAATTATTACATTATCACATCAAATAAAAATACAATTCAACTAAATATTACATTATCACCACAAAAATTACAATTATTTTCTTCCTCCTCTTGCAAAATTAGTTATTCTTGCGCCAAGACGTAAAATGCCACCACGTATTCCGGTTTGTGCTCTGCTACTCGATGCTCCTTGACTATCCCTTGTAATTGATGTCCCCTGACTTGTGACATACCTAGCAGAACTTGAGCGTGGATCCACGCTAATGGAATTTCGGCGTGGATCATTTCCTCCTATACCAAGACTAATACGACTTTGAGTTCGTGGATCTACGCTAACAGAACTTCGGCCAGGTTGAACTGGCTCCCTCGGAAAAGAACTTTCACCTCGGTTACCTGTTGAAGGCGGAGCTCTATTCCTTGTACTTGTTCGTCTATGCGTGTTGGCACGCCTACCAGATTGAAGTTCCTCCAAAGAGATAGGTGGTTGTGGGTTGTTGTCCTCTGTGGTTCTTCTTTTTTTATTTTTATTATTTCGCATTGCATCCATCCACATCCAATCACGGTCCTTCTTTCGCCGCCCCCGATTAATCATATTCTTATCAGGGAACACCACAGGTCCATCGTAGCGAGGCCAGTTCTCTTCGTCTTCATAGCAGTGGAAGTCACTTGATGACCATATTTTAACCATGTTCTCTGTACTATATAATGGGTCTATAAATTCATCTACTTCCCATCTATATGTACCGCATATGGCAACAACATGAGCACATGGTATTCCGGTCAGTTGAGGTTTTTGACATTTGCACGTCACACGCTTGGTCGGTAGTTGAGGATCTTCCGGTTGATAATTGCGGTTGATGAGAACTTTGTACTTCCACGTTCTTCCAGGGAAATCTTTCTCGTTGGGCACCTGTACTTCGAACTCTCCACGTTCAATATCAATGGTTACCACAGTCATCAGCGCTGTAAATATTAAAATATATAAAAAAAACATGTAAATATAAATGAAGGTTAATTTTTAGTAAAGTATACAACGGTAATCCTTACCCGCTTTAAGAGTATGCTTCATGACTTTTAATTGCACCTCTTTTGGCCACCGTTCTCCATCTGCCTGTCTTCCCAATGCTATTTGCTTCCTTTCATTAAACCACTGCACAGTCTTGTACCAAGTGCCTTCTACGAGTCCAACAACTGGGAGTCTTCTCTCAACCTTGTACCGGCTATTTAGACTTTCAGATCCGTTACTAGTCATAAGACCCCAACGTGCACCAGTGTCAAAAGTTTGTGCCCACCTCTCTGGCCTCATTCGCTCATTGGTATCTGTCTCGTTTTCTTTACCACACTTCTTAAGATAATCGATAACTTCAGGGTTTGTCACTCGGAGTTCCTCCCACATTTTCATGAATGGCCGTTTCTTTTTCTTGTTAGCCAACTTATTTCTAAATTTGTGTGGTATACCTTTGTCTTTACCAGAAACCTTGTACACATTTTCACATAAATGTTGCATACAATACCGATGTACGGCCAATGCAGGCTCCGCACTTTCTTGCCATCCGTACTGTGGTCTTTTAAACATGTTCCTTATTCCCCAATGACGGTCTGAGACAACACAAAATTTTTTTGGTCCCACCACTTGTTCCCGTAGAAATTTCATGAACCAACCCCAGCAAGCTTCATCCTCCGTTCTCACTAAAGCAAATGCTAACGGAACAAGCCGTTGCTCAGGATCGTAACCGCAAGCCGCTAAGAATTTACCCTTATAGCGACCTGATAAGAAAGAGGCATCAATGCTAATCACGGGCCTAATATACGGAACCGCCGCAATACAAGGCCCGAATGCCCATGCTGCTGCTTCGAACATAGCTCTGTTCGGATCACCTACGCTTTTAAACAACCACTTTATCTGCGTGCCGGGTGTCGTCCTCTGTATAGCCAATAAAAGACTCGGTAGTTTGTTGTACGAATCTTCCCATGAACCAAAAAGATGTTCGATTGCTCTTTCTCGCCCCCGCCAAATCTTGTTATAAGTGGGCACCACATTCGGGTATTCTTTCTCCAATAGAGATTTAACGTCGGGTAAGGAAATACCGACATCTCTCTTTACTGCATTTGTAATACAGTTGGCAATAACCTCAGCCGTTAAATTATCATGTGTGAAGTCTCCGGCCCTCCTCACGCATGTATGCTCGTGTTCATTCGTTATTATCTTCCAAAATTTGCCTTCTCTCTCTGTACGGGCATACATACGCCACTTACAACCATATTCCTTACAGTTCAATATTAATTTTTTCGGAGAACTAGCAGTGGTTTTATGTTGTACATTTAAACGTAATGAGTATTTTTGACACTCTCCTATGAGTTGCTCTTTCGAGAAAAAAATTGTCCCTTCTGCTAATGGCCCTGATCCATGAGGTTGAGACGGTTCAGGTACGGAATTTCTATACTCAGAAATATCTAGCAATTGCTCTACGGGATGGTATGTTTCGGTCCTTCCTGTAAGGTAATACTGGTGATTGGGGTTCACGTTTGATTGGGGTCCACCATCGATTCCCTCTGACTCAAATAAGTCCACTTCTTCATCACTAAAGTCCTCACCTGTTGCATAGTCTGACTGAAAACCGGGACCTCGGTCGTATAAATCATCGAGTCGACGTGTTTCTTCTTCGTTTTCTTCGTTTACTTGAACGACCTCTTCTTCTTCTTGTGGCCGGCCGTTCCTACTACTACTACTACCACCATGTTCTTGCCTACTACTACCACCTTGTTGATGCCTACTACTACCACCATGTTCCCAAGTGCCTTGACCGGTGTAAGACTCGTAGTATGTACCTTCTTCTTCCTGAAGTGTACTATCACGAGGATCCATACTGTTAGGGTCCCAAGGATCCCAATCTAATGTAATGGTTTCATTCTCTTCTTCTTGATTGGTTGCATTTGGTTGTTGGTGTTCTTCTTCCTCATAATTTTGTTGTTCATTATAATTATAATTATAATAACCACCTAATTATAATAAAAAAAATGTGTTATAATCACATAAAAAAATTAAATTAAATTATAATAATAAATAACATAGATATTTTAAATATTATTTGTACTACTATAGTTAAATCGCATAGTTAAATAATAACGATATTAAATATTACTTATTAAAAGCCATTTCTAGAAATATGATTTTAAAAGCCATTTCTACAAATATGATTTTAGAAATATTACTTATTAATAAAATATGATTTTCAATATGATTTTAATTATTATTTATAAATCGCATTTATAAATATGATTTTTTTCATAGTTAATATTAATATAAATATATATATTTAAGCACATAATTCTATTATTCAAAATTAAATGTCACATAATTACATTCAAAATTAAATTTACCTTGTGCCGGAAGTAAATCGACATGCATTTCTAAACCATCAAGTCGCCTTGCCTCAAAGCACTCGTGTTGAACGTATCGCCATTCATTTTGAGAGTTGACCGGCAAAATAATTTGTTGAAACCTTCCGTCCATAATTACGTTGAAACGTGAAACAATTCTCAAATTGAACTCACCTTGATAAATTCCCAATGAGGACAAAATTATTTGTTTAATAGATTCATAATCAGTTTGTGGAAAAACATCAAAACGGAAATTATTTGCTGGATTAAAGGGAGATTGATTGACAAAAACACTAATTGAATACATTTCTATATGACTAAGAATTAATTGGAAAAGATAGATGATATTAAGATTGTGATAACGACCAACTATTTATAGTGATAAGATCGGAATTTGAGATTCCGATATTAGCAAACAGATTTAAAACTTCACGTCAATTCCCAATCAAATCAAATAATGTGCTGCTGTTGGCGAACTTATTGTTTAGATCGGAATCCAGGATTCCGATCTAAGCTTAGATCGGATTCTCAGATTCCGATCTAAGCATGTCAGGAATCCACCGCCCCAATCAAATCAGTTTTTGGTTTTTTCCCTTTTACTTTTCCCTTTTACTGTTATTTATTTTATTAAATTAATAATATTTATTATAAATATTTTTATTTTATTAATTAATAAATTAAAATTTAAATATATATATTATATTTAAATATATATATTAATAAATTAATTTTATCATATTCATTAATTTAAATAATTCATTACCTAAAATAAAACATTTTTTTCAAATATAATTACTTACATTAAATTAGTTAAATGAAATTAAATTCAATTCGTGAAATTAAATTAGTTAAATTAAATTTAAATAAATTAGATTTAAATAAATTACATTTAAATAAATTTAAATAAATTAAATTTAAATAAATTGGTTAAATTAGTTAAATTAAATTAAATTATTCCATATTCAATAGCTACATATTTAAATTAAATTAAATTAAAATAAATTAGATCGAAATCCAGAATTTCGATCTTAGCTACATATTTAAATTAAATTAAGTAAATTAATAATTATATTTTAATTATAATTGTAAAATTAAATTAATAATTTATATTGTTTTGTAAATTAAATTAAAGTACTTCAAAAAAATATTAGCTCAATCAAATTAAATTAACTAAATAAAATTAAATTAATTTAATTACTTCAAATAACTACATAAAATTTTATTACATTAAATTAAGTCAAATTATTAAATAATTTTATTTAATTAATTTTTCATGTCATTTAATTCATGCAACTGATAAAGTCTGGAAAAAAAATGCAAAAGGACAGGCGTGCTCTGATAAAAGGTCAAAAGTATACTGATGCCTACCTAAGCTATGCAAAAGGACAGGCGTGCTCTGATAAAAGCTGAAAAGTATACTGATGCCTACCTAAGCACTGCAAAAAGGACAAACGTATTAATTCATAATATATTAATTTAATATCTTATCTTCAAAATATATTACTAAAATTGAAGATAAAATAAAATAGAAGTAAAATAAAATATATTAATTTAATATCTTATCTTCAAAATATATTACTAAAATTTCATAATATATTAATTTAATATTAAAATTTCATATATTTAATTAATTTTTATAATTAAATTACAATAAAACCATGAAAAAGACAAAATTGGGCAGTTACAGCACTGTTCGGAATCCCAGAATCCGATCTAACGTTAGATCGGAATCCCAGAATCCGATCTAACGTTAGATCGGAATCCAGGAATCCGATCTAACGTTCGGAATCCAGGATTCCGATCTTACGATACTATTTTTATTAAACTGATTAAATTGATATTAATTTTATTGGATTATATTATTTTAATATTATTTTTTAAAATTTCGGCTTGATTAAACTGTTTGTTCGTTTTAGGTCCCTTCCTCGTCCCTGGCTCATTAATGTCCGTAACTCGGCGTTGCGAACCGAACCCGCAAGTAAGTACCTCTTCAAGCGCTCCTACTTTCCTCTTACGAAATAACATCCCGACCGTGCAATAAAAATCACACGGTAGGACTGTGTAACGGTTCAATCCGGAAAGCCGTTCGAGCATTCGAGTTTCCTTGGCGGCGAAGCGAGGAAAACCGAACCCGCAAGTAAGTACCTCTTCAAGCGCTCCTACTTTCCTCTTACGAAATAACATCCCGACCGTGCAATAAAAATCACGCGGTAGACTGTCTAACGGTTCAATCCGGAAAGCCGTTCGAGCAATCGAGTTTCCTTGGCGGCGAAGCGAGAAAAACCGAACCTGCAAGTAAATACTCTCGAAGCGCTCCTACTTTCCTTTCTAAAACCCTCCACCACCACACATACTCTCTCTCTCTTTCTGCTGCCTTAAACCCTAGGCGCTCCACCACCCAACGCGCCTCTCTCTTCCACTCGAGTTCTCAACTCATCTCTCTTCTCCGATGTCGCTCGACGGCAGCTTCTCTCCCTCCGCCTCTCTCCGGCGACTCCTCGCCCGCTGTCCTCCTCTCCGTTCCGACCCCAAACTCTCATCCTTCGAGCGAAACTGCGAGGGCTTCTCTGAATCAGCGTTGGATGATTTGGTGGAAGCGCTAGCGGATCCGTTTCTACACCCCGAGTACACCATCCCTATCGTTGGCTGCTTTAGACCTGTTTGTGAAAGAATAGCTACGAGAGCTATTGAGAAGCTGAGGACGGTGTCAAGTCTGAATTCAGAGAACAGTGCGAGTTCTGAAGATGTCGGCGAGGAGGAGACGAGGGTTTTGGATTTTTATCTGCGTAGAGGGAGGGGCTTGAGGCTTCATGAGATAGCTTGTCTGGCTCTGTGCCGGGCGCTTGACCTTGCACCATTTTTGTTGAGGTAATTCTTCTTTCATGACTTCTTTTTTTGTCCTTTCGATTTATGCAAAATCCGATTTTTTTTTTTTTTTGCTTTCCTCTCTCCCTCGTCATCCACTAAAATTGAACCCAAAAAAGAAAAATTGAACTAGGGTCAGCCAGGAACAATGGTTTTGCTGGTCGTATGCGGACTGGTATTGCCTGTCCAATAATGGGAAACACCAACTTTATGAAAAATAGTCAGTAGGATATAATTATGAGTAAATTTTTCTAGAAGTCACTAAACTTAGTCTATAATCCAAATTTGATCCCTAAACTTTAAATTGTCCTTCTACGATCCCTAAACTTCGAAGTTGTCCGAAAATGGTCCCTCCGTGACACCTGTCGTGACTCAGTGATGACTCCGTTACCTTTCGTCCCTTCTATCTTCATCTCTTACAAATCAGTACAGGTCTCTCTCGCTGGATCACAGAGCTTCGTTCTGTCCTTTCTCACTTGTCTCTGTTTCGCTGTAACCCAGAGAGAAAGGTCCAACGATAAAGCCGTGGAGTTGAGAGAGTAACGACAGGTGAAATTAGCCTTTCTCACTTGTCTCTGCTTCGTTCTGTCCTTTCTCACTTGTCTCTGTTTCTCTTACAAATGATTATTCTTCATGGCAAGGAACTATTAGCCTGATGCCTTGATATATTACATTAGAATAAGCCGTGGTTTTGATGAAAAAAAAAAGTAGAGGCAAATTTCATTTGTTTATTCAGAAATTTATGTGTAAGAGCTAGTGGCATAATTGCGTTGGAGTTGAGATAGTAAACTTAGGAAAAGGTTCTTAGGGAGATGTTTTTGAGGTATTTAGCTTTGTAATTGCTTGGTCTTACAAGCTGTTTTCAATTTGGGGGCTTTTGGCGAAATTTGCATATTGGAGTACTCAACAAAATAAAACCAATTTTGCAATAATGCCACGGATGTGTTTTGATGGGCACTTGGTATATTTTTACAGAAACATTTTCGAACTGATATTGATTTCTGAAATTCATTTCAGTAGTTTTTTTTTCTTCTTTCCTTGTATGCAGTGTAGCCATATTTGTTTGTGCAAATTCGGTATCTAGTTGATTGTTGAATAAAGGAAAAGAGACGTGAATTTGTACAACTAGGATTAGAATGGAGCGCAGAGAGAGAGAGTGAGTGTACCGAAGGAGAACCAGAATGAGAATGGAGCTTTATCGTTGGACCTTTCTCTCTGGGTTACGGCGAAACATAGACGAGTGAGAAAGGGCAGAACGAAGCTCTGTGAACCAGCGAGAGAGACCTGTACTGATTTGTAAGAGATGAAGATAGAAGGGACGAAAGGTAACGGAGTCATCACTGAGTCACGACGGGTGTCACGGAGGGACCATTTTCGGACAACTTCGAAGTTTAGGGATCGTAAAAGGACAAATTAAAGTTTAAGGACCAAATTTGGATTATAGACTAAGTTTAGTGACTTCTAGAAAAATTTACTCATATAATTATACATTTCTAACTGCTCGTTTTATTTTGTTACAGATGTATCCTAAATTATTTTAAATTTTCTCCGCCACCATTTGCAAGGCTCTTATGTATGGGCGTATCTCTTCCTGAGGTTTAGTATTTGCCTACTTCATTGTCTTTTGTTGCTCTGATACATAAATCAGGATCAGTGAACACAAACTGAGTGAAATATGTATTTGATATTGTTACCAGGGAATTAAATTATTACTTGAGGCTACACGATTATCGTACCGCTTTCTTGCTATGGAACCCAAAGTATTCTCAGAATTATGGGATTGGTCATGTTTCTTGGATCTGCTTCAGAGCTTGGGTGAAACCATACAATTAGATGAAAAATTGGATCTAAGATGGTGCACAGCGCAAATATTATCTATTGTTCTTAAATCAAGTGATAGGATTATAGAAAATATCGGTCTTCGAGCTGATGAAGCTTTCATGTGCTATGACAGGTAACTGTTGTTGCTTAATTTTTCTTCTTTATGTTTATTATTAATTAATAGGATTAGGACCTTCATTTTAAAAGATTCTGTACCAGCTGGCTAGCTTGAGTTTTGGACTGTTTAGTGTTGTGGTACACTTGTATCTTCTTTGAAAAATGTATTTAACTGGACAATTAAGGAGAAATAGGGGAAATACAGCACAAATTTCTTGCAAATGCGAAGGATTTTTGCACACATGTTAAGAAGGAAAAATAATAGTTTTAAAAAATAGTAAGTTTAATCAAGATTGATCAATAACGGTGATGACTACAGTCACATCAGGTGGTGCTTGTTGTAATGGTAGCTAACATTGTGGTACTTGGTGCAACAGTGATGATGCAACTGGTATTTTCATATTTCACTAGGTGGAGGAAATTGTGTAGTGACACTTCAATAGAAAAGGCGGGTGTCTATTTCGAAGGACGTGAATCAGGCTCTTCTGACACTATTGAAGGCATTACAACATGTAGCCCTGAAATGGAATCTCTGAACAGTTGCATAGTTGACTCTTTATCAGAGATGAAGGTTTCTGAGCCTGGAAAAAGAAAAAAGAGTGGTGATCTGTGGTAAGAATAGATATTCTATTATTTCTGGCAATATCTGGTATGGTTGGGTTTCGTTTCTAGCATACCCCAACTTGTATGGACTAAAGGCCTTGTTGTTGTATTATTTTTGGTAACATCTTCCACTGTATATTATTATTCTATTGATTCCATATTTTCTTCTTGTTGCTGGTTTAGCCCATTCAAACTCACTACTAGCATGAAAAAGGCTTTTGAAGTGGCAATGATGAATGTTACACAAAAGTGGCCTGTACTCCTTTATGGCCCTGTAGGTGCTGGAAAAACTGCATTGATCAACAAGCTTGCTACCGGCAGTCGAGGTATTGTAGCTTCCCTTTTATTTACACTTCACAGTTATTACAAAATTTTACGCATCATCACGAGCTACATCCTGTTTTCATGCAAAACTTTTATTGTCAATCTTTTCAGTACTATTCATTCACATGGATGAACAGATGGATAGTAGGACACTGGTAGGCAGCTATGTGTGCACAGAAAAACCTGGAGAGTTTAAGTGGAATCCTGGATCGCTTACTCAGGTTTGTTTTGGCGATGCCCCATAATTTATGCATTTTGAGTCGAACAAGATCCACAATATTTTTTTGCCTTTTCAAACTTCCCTTTCAGGCAATTGTGAAGGGGTACTGGATTGTTTTTGAAGACATAGACAAAGCACCTAGTGATGTTCAGTCAGTTTTACTGCCATTGATGGAAGGCTCAACTTCTTTTTCAACTGGCCATGGAGAGGTTTCCTTTTTCCGAGTGCTTTTCTAGTGATACTTTATTATGGATGTCTGTTGTTTTAAAACTGTGATTGTTTGTTTTCCTTATGTAGGTGGTTGAAGTGGCTGACAGTTTCAGGCTATTTGCCACTGTGGCGACCTCAGGAACTGATATTGAAGGTTAGTAAGCAGAGACCTTGTTCTGTCTTTGGCAACAATAAAATAAATAATCTTGCTCTGAATTAAAATGTTGGTGGAACATGTATTTTTATTAAGTAATCACTACTAGAGGATGAGCAAAATGTATGCTCAGGGTGAGGCAGATAATTTATTATTAGGGTGGAATAATTGTTCAGTAACTTAATGGATACAATGTAATGCATGGATGCGTCTGGCCATTGCGTCTGAATGTAGATTTTTGAACTTCAAATGGCTAATCCGAACCGCTCAATGTGATCTCCACATATTTTTTTCGAATTGTCTTTTTACCTTTTTTTTAGATCTTGAGAAAAGTCAATTTGATCTAAGGACTGGATATCCAATACACTGGTTTGCAAAAATCTTAAAAAATAGTAAGAGAGATTTGAAAAAAAAAAATGTAACATATCACTCCTTCCACGATTTCAATATAAAGATCACATTGAGTGGTTGGATCGGTTGTTTGAAGCTTGAAAACCGAGGTTCAGACACAATGCATGGACACTTTCCGTACATCAACCATATCTAGTCTTTTTCAAAATGTATATATGACTATAAGCATATATCATTTTTCATCTCTCTGAACTGTCATAGTGCAAGCTCAACTTGTGCTATTTTTCTTGAGCGCCCGGGAGCAAACGCTCCACCCTGCCACCCTGTAGCTCTGCAACTTAGTTTCTTGTAAAAGCTTAAGTGTTTTTTATTCTTGATACTCCCATCATTTGTTCTAGTTTGCTCATAGACCTGTCATGTGCTACATTTAACTTGCCGAGTGAATCAAATATTGCTAAGTGAATCAAATATATAATTGGGACTTGGCAGCATCTGAGCCATGACAATTTTTCTTAAGTACTGTGTTAAGTATGAATTTTTCTGAAAGGTTAATCTTGTAGAGTGATTATTTAGTAATTTATGTTCATATCAGTTTCGTGTACCATGTTTTTTTAAAACCTTTTGTAACCTATCTCTTGCTATGTCATAGTTTAACCGTTTTTGTATGTATAACGGCCATTCAATCTTAATTACTTAAATATCATCCGTATTCCCACTCCCTCATTTGTATTCCCACGTTTCTCAGGGCGGCGTTTCAGTGCACTCTGGAGGCAAGTAATGGTTAGACCTCCTAGCAAAGAAGATATGTTACAGATAGTGAATACATGGTATCCAAGTCTGGAACCGATTTCATCCAAGCTCCTAGGTTTGTTTTTCAGTTTTTCACTACGTATTGTTATGATTGATTTTTCCCTTTGTGCACTGTGCTGAAGATAATGTATGCTCTGCAGATATCTTTGCAAGAATCAACAACATGATGTCTCACCAGCTTTGTGGATCTATTTCCACTGGATCTTTTATTAGGTTCACCTTGAGGTCTGTTTAATCTCATTGTACTAGGTCCAAAGTATAGCTGGTCGTAAATATTCATACTTTTTGTTATGGTGGCGTTTGGTAAGGGAATAGTTTTGGAGGAATAACTTAAGAAACTAAGATGTAGTAATTATAATTGTAATTATTATTATTATATTAATAATAATTATTAGAATGAAAAATATATTTAATTGTAGCAGTTATCATTATAACTATTATAATAAAAATTATTATTATATAAATTGTTAATTATAATACTAATAATAATAATAATATTTTTAAATAATTAAATAGAATAATAACATATTTTTTCGGGGATGTTTTTATTTTACTCTATTTCGCAGTGGGAACTAACTGTGGAATAGGTTGTTCCACCATATGAGGTGGTATAACTTTTTCCCTATTTGACAAGTTATTCCTTCTTCTGTTTGGTGACAAAAGAGATGTAGTGAACCGATTCCTCTCTTATTCCCTATCAGACAGAGTCATATGTATTTAACGGTGTTCATTCTGCCATTTTGAAGGGATCTACTAAAGTGGTGCAAGAGACTGATAGGTGGCGGTGGTCATTATGCTGACCATGCTCTATCATCTTTAGATATCCAGACTATTTATCAGGAGGTATAAACTTTACGTTGCCTTTATTTTTAGTCTCTATTCTTTTATCCTTGAATTTTATAGGTGAAAAGGATGTTTCCTTTTGTCTGTATAGGCTGTTGATTTATTTGCTGCTAATTTTTCCTCGCTGGAGAAGCGCTTATCTGTGATGAGGATACTTTCTGAGGAGTTGGATCTGCCTGCACCGGACTCTGCTCTCCTGATTCACAAGCCAACTATACTGGTTATTATGAAACTTTGTGAAGTGTGGCCCATGTGACTAGTACTGGAACCAGTACATGCACCGCCCTTTAGTTTAGGCAACATGTGTGCCCTGTAGAAAGGAAAAAAAATCCATTTGCACTTCAATTTGCTTTCTGCTATTGTGAAAATTGAATTGGAGAAGCTTACCTTTTGGTTGTCTACACTTTCAGGCTTATCAGACACTCCTTCAAATTGGAAGGGCCAAGTTGGAGTGCAAAAAGAAACCAGTATGTGTCTGCTATTGATCAAGCCTTTTCAACTCATATGAAATATGAAATCAGTATACTTTAACATTTAAAGCATTAGGTGATGGAGCAAAGAAGGCCCTTCGTTGATTTAAGGAGTTCTTTGCAAGCCCTCGAGAGAATTGCTTGTTCGGTGAAGTACAATGAACCGGTTCTTCTAGTTGGTGAAACAGGCACTGGTAAGACTACTCTGGTGCAGAATCTTGCCACATGGCTTGGACACCCACTCACAGTCATGGTATGTCACCATGGATTGGTTCTTCTTTTTTATATTTAGTTTTACCATGATACATTCAACATGTTTACTTTTTAAATTTTATACATGCATAATTGCAGAACCTGAGTCAGCAAAGTGATGTGACAGATCTTTTGGGAGGCTTTAAGCCAACAGATGTTCAGTCCCTATGTGTTCCTCTATATCATGAGTTCAAGGATTTGTTCTGCAAAATTAACTCCGAAAAGGTAGTAGTCTGGAACACTCACCACTAATGCTTTAGAGATTATCTCTATTATGGTTATATTCTAATTTAAACTCGAAATTGTTGTCGAAACTGTTTTCTGTTAAGTTGGGCCTCCAAAATAGTTCTTTCTGGTGGTTTTATTCTTGCAAAATATAATGTTTTTGTTAGTGCAACCAGGCGAACCAAAAAATATTTCATTATTGTGAAGTGTTGATAATAAAGAAGAATTGGAAGAAGCTACTCCGAGTTCTCCAGAACTACGTTGATGAAGTCTACAAAACTATAAGCAACATACCTAAATCCAAGGGAAAGAGACCTTTTCTTATCTCTGAGTGGGAGTCTCTCACTACTAGGCTGAAGGCTGCACTAAACCAAATAGGCTCGGAGGCTGGCTTATTGTTCAAGTTTGTGGAGGGTGCCTTTGTAACTGCTTTAAGAAATGGCCACTGGATATTGCTAGATGAAGTTAATCTGGCACCTCAAGAAACTCTACAGAGAATTGGTGCGGTACTGGATGGAGAGAGAAGTACCCTCTGTCTAGCCGAGAGAGGTGATGTTGATTATGTGGACCGGCACCTATCTTTTCGGCTTTTTGCATGCATGAACCCTGCAACAGATGCAGGCAAACGTGAATTGCCATACTCTTTCAGGAGTAGGTTTACTGAATACTTTGTAGACGATGTCTTGGAGGATGATGATCTTCGACTATTTGTTAACAAGTATCTGGACACCCTAGCTGGTACTGAATACACAGAAAAGATTATTCAGTTTTATAAAGCGGCCAAAAAAGAATCTGAGGTTAGGCTGCAGGATGGTGCACGTCAGAAACCACAGTTCAGTCTGAGATCCCTTGCCCGTGCATTGCATTATGCGAAGAAGGGGGAGAGGGATTTTCCCTTGAAAAAGGCTCTTTATGATGGCTTTTGCATGTTCTTTGTCACTCTTTTAGATGAACCCAGTGCTAGAATTATGACCAACTTGATAGTGTCCCACATTTTGGATGGAAAAATTCCACCAAGTGTTCCTTTTAACGAATACATTTTGGACAGGTCAGAAGCAACAGACCCTTTGGAAAACTATATTCTTACATGCAGTGTAAAGGAGCATCTGAAGAACCTGGCACGTGCAGTGTACATTAAGAGATACCCAGTCCTGCTTCAGGGCCCCACTTCCAGTGGAAAGACCAGCCTCGTTCGCTATCTAGCTTCCTTCGCTGATCGCAAGTTTGTGAGAATAAACAATCATGAGCACACTGATCTCCAAGAGTATTTTGGTACTTATGTTACAGATTCACATGGGAGGCTTCAGTTTCAAGAGGGTGTTTTGGTCAAGGCTGTCCGCGAAGGTCATTGGATAGTGTTAGATGAATTAAATCTGGCTCCTTCAGATGTTTTAGAAGCTTTAAATCGGCTTTTGGATGACAATAGGGAGCTATTCATACCTGAACTACAGGAGACAATACAAGCCCATCCAAATTTTATGCTGTTTGCCACTCAGAATCCGCCTGTACTCTATGGAGGCCGTAAGATGCTCTCCCGTGCTTTCCGTAACCGATTTATTGAAATGCAAGTTGATGAGATTCCAGAAGATGAACTGATTACTATACTAGAGCAGAGATGCAAGATTGCGGCAAAACATGCTAGGAAGATGGTAGAGGTAATGAAGGAGCTTCAACTGCACAGGCAGAATAGCAGGGTGTTTGCTGGCAAGCAAGGATTTATCACACCTAGGGATTTGTTCAGATGGGCGGACCGGTTTAGGGTTTTTGGCAAGTCACTTGAAGATCTGGCAAAGGATGGGTACCTCCTGCTTGCTGAGAGGTTGCGCGATGGGAATGAGAAAATTGTGGTTTATGAAGCCCTGAAGCGCCATCTAGGTGTTGACCTGAATGTTAATGATTTGTACAAATGGGTAAGTATACATGAATAGAAAACAAATTAAAAACAGCAAGCATACATATATTTGAATAAAACAGTTCCCTACATAAATTATATATTGGCAGTACATGGACAACTGGGAATCTGGCCTTTAAAATAAAAAAAATAAAATTAAAGGCGCTGCAGATTTTCTTAGAAAAACTCAAAAAAGTAAGAAAGCACCAATTTAGATGAAGTACCAAAAAAAAAGGATATAATTGCTGTCCTAACATGTAGAACAGATAGGTAACAACAGGCATCATTCTCATTTCTGTTATGAACAATACCATCACCTGAAATACTAAGTGATTAATAGTACTAAGGCCTTGGAATGATATTTTCCTCTTTAAATCATTTAATGAACATGGTTTTAACAACGCAGGAATTGGGTCGTGGTAATTCTCCTCATCACCTTGCTAGAGATCGAAGGGTGCAAGAGAGATTTGGGAAGTTAGTGTCTATTGTTTTATCTGATTTATTTATTTGTACATCTCGTTTTACTGAAGAAATAAAAAAAATATAACAATTGTATGTTTATACCAATGTTATGTGTTCTTTCTCTAATCATTCAATGTTATTCTATACTCAATGTGTAAACAGGTATAATTTTGTAAGTCAGCAGGGTGAATTCCTCTCTATAGCTAATGAACTTATATTTTTCAGTATTACTTGGACAAGGAGCATGTGGAGGTTATATTTTCTTATAGAACGGTGCTACGAAATGCGTGAGCCTGTACTCCTTGTAGGTGAGACCGGCGGCGGGAAGACCACTGTTTGCCAGTTGCTGAGCTTGGCCCGCAGTTCAAAGTTGCATATATTAAATTGCCACCAATACACTGAAACATCAGATTTTATAGGGGTTAGTTTGGATACTGGATGTTCTTCTTCTTTACTTTTAACCAGGAGTTGCAATATGTAGGGTGGTCAAATGTATGCCATGGTTTAGATAAAAATAACAATTTTAATTGTAGGAATTTTTTTTATTCACGGTCTTTTGTTTTGTCATCCTTTTTAACTGAGGTGAATATATGAACTATCAAGTGATAAGCTCTTTTGTATTGTAGGGATTTTGCCCAATTCGAGATAGGTCAAGATTGGCTACGGAATTTGAACATCATATCACAAGTCTGAAGCAATCCAAACTTTTCATGCATGCCATGGAAGACATCGTAAGTATTTTGCTTGTTCTGTTTTCTCTTATTCAAGCATTAACTGTGTACAACTTCACAATTCTTCATGATCTTATCTTATCCTCTCTCGTGCAGGCTGTATCTTCTAATATATCTCAAGCTCCTTCCGTCATAAATATAGTTAATGAAATATTAAGCAGCTGCAAAAAGGCGAAAAAAATCTATTCTGATGTTACTCAAGAGGACATTGATGCAATAGAGCAGGTGAAATTAGATCTGATAAGGCTGCATCAGAAATGGCAAGCAATTTTTCTCTGGCAAGATGGGCCTCTTGTGGTGGCAATGAAGGCTGGAGACATGTTTCTGGTAGATGAGATCTCTTTGGCTGATGATAGTGTTCTTGAACGACTCAACAGTGTATTGGAACCAGAGAGAAAACTGGTATGTTTTTGACCAGAGCACATTTTGCCATATATTCTCAATAATAGCTCACTTGCTCTTTTTATAGGTATCAGTCTTGATTTTATGGGTTGTGAAAACAGTGTGTTGGGTTGGTTTAATTAAGGCTTTTGCGGCTCTGGCTTGATTTTGGTTTTGTTTGGTTTTGGTTCGATTTTTGCTGGAATGTTAGTGGTTTGTTTTTGGTATTGTTTGTTTTGTTAACTTCATTAAGTGGGGTTGAGATCATAACTGACTTTCGAAAATATTTTAGGTCATGTTGAGTTTGTGATTTTGGAATTTTCTCCTAGCGTGGTTAGATTTTGGCAGGCTGTAATTTCAGAAATACGGGATTAATGATTTCGTAGTTTCTCAGAGAGATTCTTTCCTATCTCAAGGGTATATGACTAGAATGTACTTTTGATTGGGTTACGATGGTAGGAATTGTATTTCCTCATCTACTTGCGCCTTTCATCTCATTTGATCAAACTTTCAACTACTTACACCTGTCATCTCATTTGATCAAACTTTTGACGTACTATTATTCCTTTGGGTGCTTTCTGGTTCTTAGTGGCTTTGAGATAGAGGTTCAGACATTTTCTTTTGTAAAGTGTGTTTATTTGAGGCTAAGGTACTAATGCCATGTTTATTGTGTTTTACAGTCTTTGGCTGAGAAAGGTGGTTCAGTTCTTGAGAAGATAACAGCAGATCCAAATTTCTTCGTCCTTGCTACGATGAATCCTGGTGGTGATTATGGAAAGAAAGAGCTGTCTCCAGCACTAAGAAATAGGTTCACTGAAATTTGGGTTCCAGCAGTCGATGACATTGATGAAATTGAGTCTATAGCTGTTAAAAGGTATGTTGTTCTTCTAAAACCAGGGTTTAGTTTTTTCTTGAAAGAACAAAAGTGTTACCTGTATTTTATTTAAGGACAACTGTATCAGATAATTCCTCCCATCAGGACAAAGTGGTGTTATCTTATTTAGCTGGCCATTGTGGACATATTGTTCAAATACTGGCTTATGCAGCAAGAACTCCTTGTGCAAAATTGTAAAGGGGACCGACCAAGTAACCAATATGCATTATATTCAAACAATGAGAACAATAACAACAAATCCTTTAGTCCCAAACAAGTTGGGGCAGGCTAGAAATGAAACCCAACCAGACCCTTCATCATATTCCAATGTTCTAACCACTAGACAACGTTTAAAATCAAGATCTTTGCTGTTAGTTGCTATTATTGTGTCCCTTTGACATAATAGCTGATATTGTATTCTTCTTGTTCAAAACTGTAAAGGTGTTGGAATTTGAACTGCTGATGACTGCTATGACACTGATGTGTTTTACTGCCCTTAATATCTTTGTTTTCTTATTTTGATTCTCTCTTTTCATGTAGCTTGAAACCCGCACTTTCAATACTTGCAAAATGTGTTGTCAACTTCTGGAAGGTAGGTGCATAAGTCAAATTTATTTACATGTCAATTACATGTCATACATTACAAAATTTCTCATGTTTTGCATAGCGATGTTTATATAAAAGAAACCCATAGGACCTATAATGGTTAAATGTTGTGTGATAGGAAAATTGTTGAAATATTGTCCTGATATGCATTGTAGTTTTTATTTAGGTTATTTTGAATACAAGTTTTTACATTCCAAAACTTTGATACATGCTGTTTTAATGAGCTCCTGCTAAAACTTTGGAATTTTGCCCTCTTTCATGCTTCTATGAGGACACTTAGTAATTTTATTACTTCGTTTCCATTAACTTGGCAGTGGTTCAATGAACTGCAAGTGGGCAGAACACTTAATATCAGAGATCTGTTGTCCTGGATTACATTTATTAATGTTGCTGAAGAAAAGCTTGGTCCTGAATTTTCTTTAATTCATGGGGTGTTCCTTGTTCTACTGGATGGCCTTACATTAGGTACTTTATCTTTTACAAACTGTAATCCCTTCATAATATATGTGTATTATGTGCTTTAACGTTATTTGCTTTTCATTTAGTTATAGCATGTAAGTAGTAGTTTCTCAAGTTTTGTATATTATTCAGGTTCTGGTATTACTTGGGATGATGCCAATGAACTGAGAGAGTCTTCTTTGTGCTTTCTTCATGAGGAACTTCAGGTTGATAATTTATCTTGCATAGTGAGGAACTTTGGTGGCTATGTTTTATACCCAGCTTCTCTGAATGTTATTTTATTTTATATTTGGCAGAAGGTTGGGAAAAATATTTCTGTTTCGGCACTGGCAAATCTGGGAAATTATGGATGGGGTTCAGCTGGGGAAAATATTTCTTACGAACTTGTTCACACAGAAGATCTTTTCGGCATCAAACCATTCTTTATTTGCAAAGGTTAATCTCTAATTCTGGACTTGTTTTAAACTCTCGTTTTGGCAAATTATATGTACATATTCTTGCTTCATGCTGCCTCTTGGTGTCTGTCGTAAGAATTATCAATGTCATCTGTGTTTGTTGTCATCTGTATTTTGTGAATTTTTTATTTTTTATTTTAGTTTGAATGTGCTGCACCATTTTTTCATGCTGAAGCTTTTATTTATTTATTTATTATTTTTTTAAAACTGGAATCTGCTCATTTCTTTTACAGGTAATTTTGCTTGTAAGACTGAGGGGTACGAACTTCTTGCTCCAACCACAAAGAAGAATGTATTGCGGGTTTTGCGTGCCATGCAACTTCCAAAACCTGGTTTGTCTAGAAATTCCTCTCCCTCTCCCTCTCTCTCTCTCTCTCTCTCTCTCCCTCTCTCTCTCATAATATGAATATATATGACTTCTGTTGTGTTTTTTGTCGCAGTTTTGCTGGAAGGGAGCCCTGGGGTTGGGAAAACTAGCCTAGTTGTTGCTCTTGGTCGGTTTTCTGGACATGATGTGGTTCGAATTAACCTCTCTGAGCAGGTTTTGATTCTCTCAGCTCTATATAGTGTACTTCTCTTTTTATTTGTGCTTCCTATTTGATGGCATGTTTATTGGAGGGAGAATTGAGCCAGTCAATAACAGTGGTTAGCTGTAATGATAAATCTTAATCAAACACTCAAAGAATGCTAGAAATAATCTTTGTTTGTTTGGTACAATATGCACCCCGAATGATATTTGGCTACATTTATGGTTGCTGAGATGCTGTGTTTTGGAGTTCTTTGTGATTTAACTTTTTGTGCTGCCTTTTTTATTAGACGGACATGATGGACCTTTTAGGTTCAGACTTGCCAGTTCAAGGTGAAAATGGAATGGAGTTCTCGTGGTCTGATGGTATCCTTCTTCAGGTTGAGTCATTTGGATTTTTCTTCTCAATGACTAATTTTCTGTTTCAATAGAGTATAATCTATTTTGAACTTGTGATGTTCTAGGCTCTTAAGAGAGGAAGCTGGGTCCTGCTAGATGAGCTTAATCTAGCTCCCCAATCTGTCTTAGAGGTAGATTAATCTGTCTGAGAGCTTCGCAATGACTCATTTAATAATTTCTTGTGCTCGAGAGGCCTTCCTGTTGAGCATTTAGGGTTTATTTATAATATTCTTGTGATTAATTTGGGAACAGGGTCTAAACTCAATCTTGGATCATCGTGCGGAGGTTTTCATTCCAGAGCTTGGTAGAACATTTAAATGCCCTCCTTCCTTCCGTGTCTTTGCCTGCCAAAATCCTTCGTCTCAGGGTGGTGGTAGGAAGGGCCTGCCAAAGTCCTTCCTGAATCGGTTTGCTAAGGTTGGTTTTACTTCCCCTTGTTCCCTTTTTTTCAATCCAAGTTGTACTAGGACTTCATTCCAGCCTACAAAGTTGGCCTGTGCCTTTATCTTGTTCGGGGTATAAAAGTACTGAAATTAGTGAGAAGCCTGAAATCTTGTATTTAGCAATTCTAAGACGAGTAGAAGTTGTTGGCGTCTGATGTATAAAATTTATGGTGCTCACAGGTGTATGTGGATGAGTTGTCTGCAGATGATTATCTCTATATCTGCCAGGCACGTTATCCGTTGATCTCATCTTCACTGCTTTCGAAGCTTATTACTTTCAACAGGCAGCTTCACTTGGATACCATGGTACTCAGGAAGTATGGCCAGGAGGGTTCTCCATGGGAATTTAACCTTCGAGATGTCATACGCTCATGCCAGATGATCTCAAGTATGGAAACTAACATTTTAGATTCTTTTAGTATTCAAAGGACTATCTATGTTTATTTCCAAAGAATCGTGCATAAAATTGCACAACTTAAAATCCAATTAACATTGTGTTTTTGTTGTTTGATCTTGAAGGTTCAATGCAAGGTTCGAAATTTGACTTCTTAAACGTAGTTTATCTGCAAAGGATGCACACTTTAGCTGACCGGAATGAAGTTATCAGATTATTTGAAGAGGTTTTTGAGACACGGCCTTCTTCGAATCCTCATCCTAAGCTTCATATAAACCCTAAAAACTTAATAGTAGGGAGTGCATGCATCCAGAGGAGTCACTTCCAGCCCTCTAAAACGTGGATCAACCAGCTCGAAATTCTCCCAGGGGCTCTATACAGCATGGAGGCTATAATGCACTGCCTAAACCAGCGCTGGCTGTGTATTCTTGTTGGTCCGCACTCGTCTGGAAAGACTTCACTTATTCGGTTGCTGGCTCAACTGACTGGGAACACATTGCATGAGTTAAACCTTTCTACTGCAACTGATGTGTCAGAACTACTTGGTTGTTTTGAGCAATATAATATTTTCCGGCATTATAAAGCTGTCATGTGCCAGATTGAACGTTACTTAATTGAGTATTTCAGCCTAAGGTCTGAGGTGAACTGGGAGGAGTTAATTGCGGAAAGAAAGGGTTTGTATGCAAAGTGGTTTGAATTTACTGCTTCAAAAAGTTACAGCTTTTCGATGCCAGTTTCTGCTTTGATGGACTCGTGGGATGCAAGATCTTTTGACTCACTTCCTTTGCTTGTTGATATTATCAAACAATTGAAGAATGATCCTGAGGTTCTGAAGTATCCTGTCTCGTGGTCGGTCAACGACCTGGACATATTATTGAAATCTGTTCAAGAATTGCAGCGGAGCAAATCGTTGTTGCAGCAGAAAGTTAAATTTGAATGGGTTGCTGGTGACTTGGTCAAGGCCATGGAGAGAGGTGAATGGGTTGTGCTGGACAATGCAAATCTCTGCAATCCATCGGTTAGTATCAAATAAACTTTGTAAATTAATTAAGGATTAAGTTTGGATAGTTTTCTTTGTGAGACATGGATGTCAAGCAATAGCTGGAACATGGATGTTGGGAGTCTTTTGTTTAGTGTGATTATTGTGATGGTATGCATGCAATGTAAATTTGTCAGGACTGTCCAATCAAATTCGACATCTTTTCCCAGAAAGTTTCCTTTTGATCCAATCTGAACTGTTTGGTTAATAAAATCCCACCCCACCCCCCACCCCTGGCAATGACTATGAATCATGACACCCCTGGCAATGACTATGAATCATGAATGTGGATATGGGCATGCTTAGTGCTTTCTTTCTTCCTTTTCGTTTTGTTATTTATGTCATAACTGATGTCTGTTTATGCCGTCTCCCTCAGGTGCTAGATCGAATCAACTCTCTGGCTGAACCAGATGGCTCCCTTGTGATTAATGAATGCGGACTTGCTGAAGGCAAGCCAGTAATCCTCCATGCTCATCCCCAATTCAGAATGTTTCTTACTGTAAACCCTCGATTTGGTGAGGTCTCAAGAGCCATGCGAAACCGTGGAGTGGAAATCTTCTTGTTGGAGAAAGATGGCATTTTAGTGGATGACCAGATTCAAAATAACGAGGATAGCTGCAAAATTGATGTGGCTAGATTCCTAGTGTCATCTGGAATCATCCGATGGGAGTTGGTTTCTGCTATGGCTGATGCCCATATGTTTGCAAAGAAAGAAGCTCGATCACGTTTGGGTGTAAGTATTACTCTCCTTGAGCTCACACGCTGGGTGCAGCTGTTCCAACAGTTACTCCTGAAAGGAAACCAGCTTATGTGGAGCCTTCAACTCAGCTGGGAGCACACCTATCTTCCATCTCTTGGTGAAATTGAAGGGATTAGCGTGGTTTTGGAGGGTAAATCAAATTTCTTGTCTGGTTTAGCCAGTAGCCACTTGGATTTATTTTCAGGGTATACTTTGTCTTTACCGGTTGGCCAGGGTAAATCAAAATTCTCAACTGGATTTGCCAGTGGCCACTCGAATTTACTATTACGCTATTCTCCATCTTTACCGGGTGGATGGCCATTGCCTTTGAAGCTGAGGGATTTCGTCTGGTACTCTAGAGAAGCATGTGTTACGAAGAATTGCATGTATCTTGAGACGCTAGGTGCACAATGTGCTGCTTATGAGTTGAGCAGATGCTGTTCTGGTATGGAAGATACAGTATGGAAGAACGGAAATATTAACCTGTCTGTCATGCCTGTTAGTTTCATACATCAGCTGTTATTCCCTGGCCAAAAGTCTGTTGAGTCTGAGAATATCCTTTCTGGATATGATGCTGGCTTAGCCAATCAGATGCTTTTCTTTGCGGCAAATTGGGTAATTGAGCAGGTTACTGATAGAGATCTTTATGCGAAACAATTCAGGCTCTACAGTTCAGAATTCCAAAAGTTTTGCAACTTTTTTAGGAGTTTTGACATGATATTTGAGGGAAAACACAGCCGTCAAATATGGGATCGCATTTTCCAGTACTACAGAGAAGTTGTCTCCCATTTTGAAATTGACACTAATGTGTACCCACTCCCTTTTCTTTCCTCAAAGCTACTTGAATTGGCTTCTTCTGATAATGCTCTTAAGAGCTGCCATACTTCATTTGGTATTGCTTTGGTTTCCATTAAACTATTTCTACTCAGCCGTCAACAGTGGAACACTGAGAAGTATTTTACTGACAAGAAAAGGGTGGACAGTTTTTTACAGTTGCTGAAATCCATTAGAAAATTAGAGAAAAAAATGCTGGCTGAAATTGCAGAACAGGAGCTATGTGATATATTCTCTAACATAATTGAGTATCATAGAGTGTTTTGGAATAGTTTGGCCTCATCTCATTCTGAATATGCCACACTCGCTTGGAATTTATTGGAGAAGGAAGTTACAAAACTGAAACCTAGATTCCCAGCTGAAACCAATGGAGTTTTGGTAATTTGTTTTCCTTTTCAAGTTCTTATTTGTCTTAAAAATTTCTCAGAGCCTTTATACCAGTGCTCCCCCGCCCCCCTCCTCCCCCGTAATGATCATAATTCAAACAATTCATTTGCACATGGACCTTGCAAAATTTATGTTCTGTATGTCAAGTTGACACATAAATTGAATCCTTATTAGGTCAAAACATATGACAAGCTACTGCTGTAAGCATTTTTTATCATGGTTAATGGAGTTAACCAACCAAATTAACTTGCTGTTACAGGATCAAAGATTGAAACTAAAGTCTCTTCGTGTTTTAAACATTGGAATGCAAAAACCAACATTGTGGAGTAAGGGGGGTCATCCCTTCATTCCATCCTCTGGTGATGTCTTCGAGAAGGTACGGGGAATTTTGACCTTTGTTGATGACCACTGGCCCAGGAAAAGATTGTTGAAGCAGAATTTTACTGGTAAAATTAAAATACTCAATTTTAACATCATGAAGTTTGCTGTAATCTATTGGATGTTATTAATGACTTATTTGCAGCCAACTGCTCTCTTGTGGACGCCATCCTGTCAACTGATGTTGAGTTGAAATGGCTAGCTGTCGATGGTGAGTGTTTTTTATTTTGATTTTAACATTGTTATGTTTGTGATTAGCTCCTCAGTTCTTTTTTGGTTTACTTTTAGACAGTTTTATATTAGGAGTTTCTCAGAGATCAGACAATAAATCATTATCCATGAGTACAAAATAGAAGTACTGTCTAGATTTGGTTAAGATGCACTAATCCTGTTGAGTTAAGATGTACCGCTGTGATCTTTTACCAGTGCTTGTTTTGCTGTATCTCGTTTACTTCTGTTAAATAGAAGTGGTGGGCCTTTCGAGCCCACTTGTTTCAAAAAAAAAAAAAAAGAAAAATCTTTTACCAGTGCAGCTACTGAGGAATTATGATGTTTTATTCATGCATTGAATTTTTTTAGAAGCATGGGTAATGAACGAGCGCATGTTTGATATTTAGGTATATGTATGTCAGAAGTTATTGTTTCTAAATCGGATGAAGATGATTCCAAGATTTTGTCTCAACTCGAAGAAATTGATCAGGTACATTGTCTTTATTTGATCAAGTTCTATGGAGATATGCTATTTACTTGTAACCTTTTTTTTTTCTTCAGTCATTAGTGAGACGGGTTAAAACTGAGAGAAAGAATCTCGAGTCAATTTTTGAACCGGGTAAAGAAATAAACATCTGTAGAACAGGAGCTTCAAATTGCTGTTTGACATCTTCAGCAGTTTCAACCAGAAGAGACAACTTCCTAAGCTGGCAAGCAACCCTTCCGTTACTTGACTTGAAGAGTGCTAATCTGAATATAAGTTTTCTTCCTAAGCTAGTGGAGGCCAGTTGGTTAGACTCCACTAAAAGTTTCCAGGTAATGCTTTTAATTTAATAGCTTCACTGTTTGTTAAGTAGCGATTGTACGGTACATATTTCAAGATTTTCTTTTGGCCCTATCCAGCATATTTCAGAAACTTCAAAGTTGGTAGAGTATGCCCTGAATTATTCGTCGGAGTTTTCATCAAAGTCACCAGTTGAGTTAGCCCCTTTACGGATTATCTTGTGGATCCAAGAAAGGCAGTCTTCAGTCGATTCTTGTAAGGCCTTACCCCCCAACCATCTCTCCCCCTCTTGCTCCCTCCCTCCCCATTCCTTTTAAGTAATCTTTCTTAACTTTAATGCAGTGTGTACAAGGATTGCTACAGCTACCATGCAAATTTGGCACAGCTATCATTCTTTTCTCTGGAATTGTTTCTCTGGACCTTTGAAGGTTTGATCTTAATCTTATTATAGTTCTTTTCAATATTATATTTCTGTTTGTCACAACTGTTTTCTTGCTTGTGCTTTTAGGGATTCTACGATGAGCCTTGTCATTTGACACACCTTTCCAAGACTGCTGCATTAGCTACAATTCTGTAAGATGGCTGCTATACAGTCATATATATTGCATGCCTATTCACTCATTCTTTGGTGGTGACAGTTACTTATGATGTCAGTATTACTTGATTCTCTTGCAGCCAAGACACAGTCTCTATTAGGGACTATAACATGAGTTGCCAAAAGCTTAGAATCGTTTTGAGAAATCTTTGGGAGGATCCTATATTGCCTGGGGGTTTAGTTGGGATTTTGCATTCTGCTGCTGATCATCTCTTGAAACAGGTGCTTTATTTAAATATATTTTAATCAGAGTTCTTTTTTCCTTGTTTTGATAGTTGCTTCATTATTATTGATATTATTATCTGTGACCTTAAATTCTATTTCTTCTCGAACAGATTTTTTTTTGTGAATAAGAAGCATTTTCAGGATGAGACATTTGACCAATTAAAATCCATTCTTGTCCAGCTATCGGAGAATGGTTTGAAGGTATCTGGTTATAAATATTCGGTATTTTTTATCCAGAGATGCCCAATGTTGTCATGCAAAGTCTCTTCTTTTTATTGAAGATTCCATTTACAGAAGTATATACTGGTTTAGTTATTCTTGTTGGGACCTTTGCAGGTAGAAAACTTGGCTTCTTTACAGTCATTGATATCCGAATCGACCCATGATGGTTTGAGTTCTCTATGGAACAAGGCCATTGAGCCCTTGCTGAAGGAGCTCTACACCAAGAGTCCTGCTACTGGTTAGTAATTTTATGCATTATCATGGAACATTTCAACCGATATGTTTAAAGGCTTACCTATTTATTACAAGCGACAACTGAAGTAAGACATCTTCAAGGCTTAGCTATTCAAATGATATCTTTAAGGCTTACCTAGAAGTTTGCGTCAGTTTCTCCTTAATTTGAGCATCTCTTGGTCAATATATGTTGCATGCTTTTTGTTTTTTATTGTTTCCTTTGTAGAAATGTTGTACAATCTTGGTTGTGCTTGGTTCCACATTGGGGAGGTAAGATATGAGCTACTGCTGAGCTCATATGGACTTGACCCTGTAACAAAATATGCTTTCAAGCACTCCCATGCGTTAGAGAAGATATCTTTGGTGGAGCTGGATATGAAAGTATTTTATCTTGCTATCATTTTACTTTTTTTTATTCATAGTTGACAATTTAAAAATATATTATTGATTCTTCTTTAATGAAAGCTTGTTGGCTGATATAACCATTATTCCTGCAATCTGTTAGGTGCGTCATGAGTGTGAGCTACTTGCTGGATGCAATATGGAAGATTATCACCAGGATGGAAGGCAAGTATTACTACAGAAATTGGGTGCTGAAGAGAAAAAATTGCGGGCAAAGGTAATGCAGTATCGTATCTCTCTCTATGTCAATTCTCAGTCTAATCTTTCCTTTGTTTTGTAGCTTTGACATATATTGTTTTTACAGGTTGTCTTCCGTCCCCAACCTTCGAAATTTAAGGAACTTATGAAAGCATGTGTAGAATTCAAGGAGCTAATGTCGATATGTTCATCTGTGGTGGTTGATGACCTAACGGGCACTGAGAACCTGCAGCTGACTGTTGATAAGGCTTGCAGTTGGCAGGTAAAATTTGTATCTGAAGTTTCTGTGTCCTTTTTTCCCATGGTTTGTAGGTTTATCTACCATTTTGTAACCTCCTTGAGCTTATTTCTTCCAGATAACTTCGGCCAACTTCATTGAACGGCTTTCAGAAGAATTTTCAGAGTATATTGACTTAATTCAGCCAATTCAAGTTGCCATCTACGAAATGAAACTTGGCTTATCAGCTGCTTTGTCTGGTGCACTTGAGAGACAGTATCTGAAGATGGCTAAGCAAGAAAACACAGATGAGATTTTTGTAAGTGTGGCTTTGTCTTGGAGCCAATTATTTTTTTCTGAGCACTGTACTTGTTAGCTCACAATGAGATGCCTTCAATTTAATTCTTGATGCTGGCAAACACTAAAGAGGCAACATAGAGTTTGGGCATTTTGATCAAGTAGAGAAAATAAATTAACTTGTGTGGTTGACCAATGATACCAATAGTTCGAGGGTCAATTTCTTTCATGAGAGCACAAATACTGTGGCCATTTTTATTATCTATACGTTAATGTAAGATTTACTCTGCTTATATACTGTGGCCATCTTTATTATCTATACGTTAATGATACCAATAGTTCGAGGGTCAATTTCTTTCATGAGAGCACAAATACTGTGGCCATCTTTATTATCTATACGTTAATGTAAGATTTACTCTGCTTGTTATTCATTTTTTAATTCTAACAAAGGCATATGTTCTGTAGGATGCAATTTCTTCTTTCGTAGCGTTCCCTGCTAGAACAGCACCTGGTCAGTTTCCCGTATCAGAACTTTTGGTGGTTGACCCTGTTGTAACCAAATGCACTCAGGCTGATTCCACTAATGTAGTAAAAGGGCTAATTGCTATATCTAATGAAACGGATTCTGCAATGGAGGTTGCATGTTGAACTTTTATATTCTATTCTCTAGTGCTGCCTCTACTTTGCTTAAGAAATGTTTTGAACTAATTCCATTGGATGCAGGTTCATAATGCTACCATTAACCACGTAACACTAGTGAGAAATGCTGATCAAGTCTTTTCTTCTTTGGTTCTGGATAAAACATCTTTTGTGGTATTGTTTTTATTGACCTCATTCATTAGCTGTATAAAATAGGGGCGAGGCTTGTTAATGCTAAGTTTTTTTTTTTTTTTTTTGTTGATAACTTCCTTTGCAGGTGATGCATGATATGTTTAACCAATTTAATGATCTGTGGTTTGAGATGAAAAGATCCAAATTAGAAAATGAGGACGATGATGAGGAGAGATTAGTTAAGTTCAAGCCTCGTTTAATCAAGTTAGAAGATGTCATGGAGGGTGATGTTTCATCTCTTTTGGAGCCAGATGCTGATCAAGATTTCACGTTCAAAAATGAGATTGAAGAAAGAACAGAGCAGGAGTTCATTAACTCGGCAGTATGGCTGCTTTCTTTGATACTCTTTCTGTAAGCAATTAGCTTTCTAATTTCAACTTTTGGGTTCTGAGATATACTATATTTCAGGAGAATGCTATTAAACTGGATGGAGTTTCAGAGGAAGTCTGGGAGAATATATCTGAGTCTAAACTGAATGATATAGTTCGTGTTCATAATCAGCTGTTTGGATCAGAAGACCTTATTGAGCAGGTAGTTCATTATAAAATTAGTGATTGCAACTTTGCTCCTAGATATTTGTGATTTGTCTTTTGTATTGTTAATTTTCAATTCTTTTGTTTATTTAATCTATCAGGTGATTAGGCTTAAAAATTTTCAAGCAAAACTATTGAAATTTAAAAAATGACTCCTCAATAAAGACTATTAAAATTTATTTACGGCAATCATATCTACTAGGTCGGAAGATGTCATATTACGAATGAGCAAAAGCTGCAGTGTTTCACGGACTCTTATGATATAGGGACAAGAATAATTAAAGGTGATAAAACATTTCTCTAATAATTAGTCAGATTATTTTTGTATAGCATAGTACTTGGCTCAGTGTAAATTATTGTATTGCAGACCTTCAATCACTAACTTCCTCCAAGTTAGACGAGAACCTTACTCCGGAGCATCTTCTCCATGTATGCTTGGAGTTTGATAGTGTTTTTTCAAAAAAAGACGTGTTATACAATGCATACAAGGTATTTTGGATTATACATTATGGTATATAGTGCAATTAGCACTCTGTTCATTTCAGCTACTCGGTCTTGAGGATTAACATTTTAGTACAGGATCCAAATGCTTTTGTTCTGTCCAAGATGGTGGATCCACTGAATATAATCCAAGACCGAGTTAATACTTATTTGATTGACTGGCCGGAGCACCCAGTTCTTCAGAGGATACTAAAAATCACTGAGACTCTTTTATCAATGCCGCTCAGCAGCCCTCTCTCAAAGGTACGAGGACATAGCATGTTGTTTATTGATTCAAGTTATTTTTATTTTTCAAATCTCTTGTTAACATGTGAGTATATATTGAAGGCTTTACAAGGTCTTCAACTCTTGATTGGGCGGATCCAGTCCTTACAAGAGACTGATATGAGATTTCCTTTCAAAGGTAATCATGATTGTACTGTGTTCTGTTCTGTAAAGAGTGGCCACCAATAGTTTCCTTCTTTATTATTGTTATATATATTATGTCTAATTCCAACAGAACAATTGCCACCGCTTTATGTGCTTGTATCTTCATGGCAAAAACTGGAGTTGGAGTCATGGCATCCGATGGTTTGTAGGGTCCAAGAAAAGCATGATGCTAGTGCTGGAAGGGTAAATCCATTGTCCTTTCCTTCTCCCTCTCTTTTGGATGCACGACTTATGCTTCCTTCGGTAACTCCGTACAATTTATTTCTCTGTTAATTCCTTTTTTGCAGTTGTGGTTCCCCTTGAGAGCAGTCCTTCAGAAGGACTTAGGATCAACAATCAAGAGGTATAGCCCTTCTGCTTATGCTCATGAATACACAAAAGTAACAGAGATAAAACAAAGATGTAAATGAATGTAGCATGCACTGATATAAAATGTTCATCTCCTAGTCCTCTTGTTCTGGTTTTATGCTGATTAATTTATTATCTTTAAAATGTAGCATTGAGGATTTTATTCAATCATCTACCATTGGGGAATATAAGAGGCGTCTGCAACTTCTGCTTGCTTTGCATGGAGAGCTTTCAAGATGCATTTCATGGGATATTTTGTCAAGGTTGTTCTGTCATTGAGAAACCCAATCTTGCTTTGTTTCAAACTTCAAAGAGTTCTGTTGTCTATAACATCATGAAAAAGTTTAAAGACTATTCTGTTCTGTTTTTATGGTTTCTGGATTGTCAATTCATTAATGGAGTGTTGTAGAATCCTTTCAGTTGCTCAGTTTTTTTTTTTTTTCTGTGATCTAATTATTGTGTATATTTTGCAGTTCTAAAATGAACGAAAAGCTAGATGTTCTGTACAATGCATTTGGATATTATGTTCAGTTTGCACCTCTGTGAGCCTTCTACAGCATTGGTGATCTTTAAAATTTTCTTGCAGTTGTTATTAACTTGATACTAATGGGCTGCATTATTAGGATTTTGGAGCGCATTGAATCTGAGAGAAGATCGTTAGAGAAGGAATTAAAAGAAAATGTCAAACTCTACCACTGGGAGCCAAATGTTTACTCAATAGAGCGCTTCAAGAAGACCCGGCAAAAAGCTTTCAAGCTTATACAAAAGTTCAATGTAATGTGTCAGCTATTCTTTTATTTCCTACTTTTTGAGGAACAATTACAATTCTTACTTGTTCTATTGTATGTCTTCTAGTAAACCTGATGGGGAATTGGTTTCACATTTTTAGGAATTCTTGCAACAACCTGTGATGACCTTCCTTAATAAGCGAGTGGCGGAAGCTGCGAGTAAGGCTCCATCTTGGCTTGATCAAAATGAGCCTGAAAAGATTAACGGAGAACTGCCAAAATTTCCTGTGGATCTTTGCAATCTAAGAAATGCAGACAGGTTTGTTCTACTTCCAATACTTGACTTCTATGCACATTTGTTCTACTTCCAATACTTGACTTCTATGCACATTGTTATAATTTTGTGTAGCCAATGATGTTGTGCTTCATATGTAGGTTCTTATGGTACGATGGGTGGATAAGCAAAACTGGCTCAATATTCCAGAGTATGGATGAATCTCTTTTGTTAAAAGGTGAAGGTTTGATGCAGTTTGTTGTGTATATTTTTTGTTATTATCTATTCTGAATTTCTGAGATTTGGGTTACACTTTTATTCTATTTATTCTTTTTTCATCATTGAATCTGCTGTAGTTGGTGTTAAGCAAGAATGGGATAATTGTTGGGCTTCTCTGGAAGGAATCTCCATAAATACAGCTGAGCTTGGTCATGTATTGAAGTCTGGAACTAAGAACCGTAAGAAGAGGGCTTTCACAAATTTATTGAAAACCTTGGAAGCAAGTGGTTTATCGAAACACAGATCTGTTAACACTGCGGTACTTTGATAGATTTGTTTTTGTTTATATTTTAAACTTTCCTTACCTGCATAACTACTATTTATGTTTATGTAGTGCTGTTCAGTGACGTCCTTTTCTGTTTCCCAACATCTGCAGCTTGGTCAGGCGAGCTCTTCCTATGAAATTGAGCACTTGCTTTTGCACCAACCAGGCAAGGAGACTCATAAAGGTGTCAGTCTAGCATCCACTAAGCCAAGCAGAGATGAACATCAATCTGAATGGAAATCTGCAAATCAATGCTATTTCAAATGCTTGGCTATGATTCAACAATTCTTTCAGAGTTGTTTGAAGTTCCACAAGGATCTTGATCTTGAGCAGGTTCACATATGCACTGTTGTGGTATAGCAATGTTTATTTTATTGCTAATTATGGAGATGAATTAACATATGCAGCTTTGCAGGTTAATCGAGCTAAGTCCTTCATGGATCATCTGATGGATGTGCTTAGCAAGCAAAGACATTCTGCGTATGGCCTCTTTCGGAAGCTCGGTGGCTTAAGGGATCAAGTGTTGTTACTAGAAATTTCAGGTGGTTTATCTACCAAACAGAAGACTGTCATGAAATGCATGTGGCAACAGAAGGTAACATTTTCTTGAAGGGTACAGATACTGACAAATTATTGTTCTTTTTGCTCATGCATGCTGTACTAATTCTGTGTGCATGCGGGTGTGTGTTTGCCCAATCTGCAGAGACTTTTTGATAGTTTGCTTGCTTTGTCAAGAGATACAAATTTATTGCTTGGGCTTTTTGGTAAATGTCATCTTTCGAACTGCAAAGAAGTGGGAGAAGAGTTTGCAGCCTTTTCTTCTCTCATAAAAGATCTTCAGCCAGGCTTTATGCAATGCAAGGTTAATATTTACTATCTCGTTGCTCTAGATTTCTCATAGTTCATGTGGGCCAGATGTGAATTTTCATACTCTTTTTTCAGGAATGGTTGGATGACTACCTTATAGGAGGTACAACAGCTATTTCTTCTTGTGTTAAGAGAATGCCACTTGGTACTAAGGATATGGAGAAAAAACTAGAATCAAACATGCAGAAAGTCTGCAACTTTGGGGAGCAGATTGAGGGACTGGCCTTTAAGGTGGGGCCTATGAGATTTGTCATGCATAAGTTGATTAGTCGGTTCAGAGAACTAATTAATGAGGTAGGATTGTATTTTGCCTTTTGTCTGTTTACTTTGGTTGCATTGTTCAGAGAACTAATTAATGAGATTCCGCCTATACTAAGCTTTGGTTGCATTGTTTAGTATAGCCCGGTCCCAAGCCCGGGTAAAAGGAGGAGGGTTGTGATAGGCTAGGCGAGCCAACGTAAAAATCCCAGTCATCTCTATGGAAATGAAACCCAATTACTTTTCGTTGGGGCGTAACCCTCTTAGCGACGCGTCTTATCGGAACCCGGATGAGATGATAAATGAGCAAGGGCCGGGTCACCACCCCTTTAGTGGCGCGCCTTATCGGAACCCGGATAAGGTGATAAGTGAGCAAGGGCCGGATCGTCACTCCCTTAGTGGCGCGCTACATCAGCGCCCGGATGTAGTGGCAAGTAAGCAAGGGTCTTCGCACTTTTCACGACGGGTGCGGGGGGCAAGGAAGATAGTCAGTGAGAGTAGGATTCGTTTAGGTAGTTGGAATGTAGGGTCTCTAACAGGAAAGTTAAGAGAGTTAGTGGATACGGCGATCAGGAGGCGTGTGAACATCTTGTGCGTACAAGAGACAAAGTGGACGGGCCAAAAAGCAAAGGAAGTGGAGAACACCGGTTTCAAGCTGTGGTACACTGGAAAAGAACGGGGCAGGAATGGAGTAGGTATCTTAATCGACAAGAGCCTTAAGAGTGGAGTTGTCGACGTGCGGAGACAAGGGGATAGGATCATTCTAGTGAAGCTAGTTTTGGGGGACTTAGTTTTGAACGTCATTAGTGCTTATGCACCACAAGTAGGACTAAGTGAATCCATCAAAATCCAATTCTGGAAAGATTTAGATGGTATGATTAGAAGTGTGCCAACCACTGAAAAGCTCTTCATCGGAGGAGACTTCAATGGACATGTAGGTGAAACTAGTGGAGGGTTTGAGAGGGTGCATGGGGGTTTTGGGTATGGCGATAGGAACCAAGAAGGTGAGGACTTCTTGAACTTGGCCATAGCTTACGACCTCATGATAGCTAACACCTTCTTTAGAAAAAGACAATCCCACTTAGTTACCTTTAGTAGTGCCCAACACTTTTCTCAGATTGATTTTGTTCTTGCTAGGAGAGAGGACAGACGAGCCTGCATGGATTGCAAGGTTATACCTGGGGAATGTGTCGTCTCACAACACAAACTTGTGGTGGCTGATTTTCGCTTTTCGCTGCGTTCTAGAGTAGGTAGAGGTGCTCGAGTTGTGAAGACGAAGTGGTGGAAGCTCAAAGGAGACGTGTCTCATACTTTTAGGGGCAGAATGATTGAAGAAGGTCCGTGGAAAGCAGATGAAGAAGCAAACAAGATGTGGGAAGATATGTCAGCTAGCATTCAAAAGGTAGCTACGGAAGTGCTTGGAGTTACTAGAGGAAGCAACCGCGAACCCAAAGATACGTGGTGGTGGAACGACGAAGTGCAGAAAGCTATTAAAGAAAAGAAAGAATGCTACAAACGCTTGCACCATGACAAGACCGACGACAATGCGCAGAAGTACAAATTGGCCAAGAAGAATGCAAAGAAAGCTGTGAGCGAAGCAAGAGGTCGGGCTTATGAGGATCTATACCAGAAGCTGAGTACGAAGGAGGGTGAGAAGGACGTGTATAAGATAGCCAAGCTTCGAGATAGGAAGACGAGAGACTTAAACCAAGTGAAGTGCATCAAGGACGAGACTGATAGGCTTTTAGTGAGGGACGACGAGATCAATAATAGGTGGAGGGATTACTTCAACAAGTTATTCAATGGAGAGGATGACGACTTAGGAATTGTGTTGAACGACTCCTTTGATGACTCCAATAGACGTTTTGTTAGGAGAATTCAAGAGTCCGAGGTGAAAGAAGCCTTAAAACGAATGAAAGTAGGTAAGGCTCTAGGACCTGATAACATACCAATCGAAGTATGGAGGTGCCTCGGAGATGTGGCTGTAGTTTGGTTAACCAAACTATTCAATAGCATTTTCCGATCAAATAGGATGCCAGATGCGTGGAGGAGAAGCACTCTAGTACCAATCTTCAAGAATAAAGGGGATGCTCAAAGCTGTACAAACTATAGAGGAATTAAGCTTATGAGTCATACAATGAAGCTTTGGGAGAGAGTGATAGAACATCGTTTGAGACGGATGACAAACGTTTCGAAAAACCAATTTGGTTTTATGCCTGGGAGGTCAACCATGGAGGCCATCTTCCTAATAAGGCAATTGATGGAGAGATATCGGGAGCGAAAGAAGGATCTACATATGGTTTTCATTGATTTGGAGAAAGCATACGACAAAGTGCCAAGGAAAGTTATGTGGTGGGCACTAGAAAAGAAGAAAGTCCCCACAAAGTATGTTACCCTCATCCAAGACATGTATGATGGTGCCGTTACTTGCATCAGGACATGTGATAGTGTAACTAGTGACTTTCCTATTAAAATAGGACTACATCAGGGATCAGCTTTGAGCCCGTATATTTTTGCCTTAGTGATGGATGAGATCACGAAGGATATACAGGGAGAGATTCCTTGGTGTATGCTCTTTGCGGACGATGTGGTGTTAGTCGATGAGAGTAGGACGGAGGTCGATAGGAAATTGGAATTGTGGAGACGAACTCTAGAGTCCAAAGGGTTTAGGCTTAGTAGAACTAAGACGGAGTATATGGGGTGCGAGTTTAGTGGGATACGACCAGTGGACGGAGATGTCTGTCTAGACGGGCAGGTAGTACCTACGAAAGATACTTTTCGATATTTAGGGTCGATGCTGCAGAGCGATGGCGAGATAGATGAAGATGTTAGTCACAGGATAAGAGCGGGGTGGGTGAAATGGCGACAAGCATCAGGCGTCCTATGCGATAAGAAAGTCCCGCAGAAGCTAAAAGGCAAGTTCTACAGGACAGCGATTAGACCTGCGATGTTGTATGGCGCAGAATGTTGGGCTACTAAAAGACGACATGTCCAGAAGATGAGTGTAGCTGAGATGCGTATGTTGAGGTGGATCTGCGGTCACACGAGGAAAGATCGGATTAGAAATGATGACATACGAGATATGGTTGGGGTCGCACCAATAGAGGAGAAGTTGATCCAACATCGTTTGAGATGGTTTGGACATATCCAACGCAGACCTCCAGAGGCACCGGTACGTATCGGAATTCTTAATCATTTCGAGAACACCCGGAGGGGGAGAGGGAGACCAAGATTGACATGGGAAGAAGCGGTGAAAAGAGACCTTAAAGAATGGAACGTCTCCAAGGAGTTGGCGATCGATAGGAGCGCTTGGAAGTTAGCAATTCATGTACCGGAGCCATGACGTAGGAACTTAGGGGTAGGAGCGATGTCATAGGTTTGTAGGTCCCTCTATTAGGTCACGGTCGAGGTCTAGGTTTCTACTATTACTATTATTATTAGAGGTATTATTATTAGTATGGCTAGTCTTACTATTAGTATTTTTTTTATTTTTTTTTTTTATTTTTTATTTTTTTTTATTATTTTTTTTTTTATTTATTTTTTTTTTTATTTATTTTTTTTTTTTTATTTTTATTTTTTTTTTTTTTTATTTTTTTTTTTTTTTCGATGTGTTCTCTTATTGGGTTTCTTTCTAGCCTACCCCAACTTGTTTGGGACAAAAGGCTTAGTAGTTGTTGTTGTTGTTGTTGTTGTTGTCTGTTTACTTTCTCTGAGCCAAGTGCTGGAAAAGAAACAAAGTTATCATTCAAATGGATATCATCACAAAATATCCAAGCATTGAAGTTAAAAACCATATGGTCAACGGTAGGATCCATTAACCAAAAGCTTTGACAATCTTGATAATCATCATAACTTAGATTTTGTCAAGTTTATCAAATAAATATATTGCCAGATTAATTTTGTTTCGCGATTAATTTTAAGGATTTTGTCAAGTTTATCAAATAAATATATTGCCAGATTAGTATTCATCCCATGCTTAATTTAACAATAGTTGCTATTTTTAAGGAGAAAAAAAAATCACTTAAATTGATTGTCTTGCAATGTCAGTTTCCGTTTTAATTGCCATGTACATTACTTGAAACACCTGATCATGGGGCTATTAATGAGAAAAGCCTTTCTCGTAGGGAAAGAAGATAGGGGAAGGCTTCCAGATGGCAAGCTGTGCACAGAAACCAGCTCCAAACTTCTCAAACCGAACTTTTGAAGAGATCATAAAGCTTGTAAGAGATGCTTTTCTCAAATTAATGGAGCCTGGTAAAGTGCTGACCCAAGATGAAGAGCTTGCTCCTGGCAATATTGCTCTTTGGAATAATCTTTTGGATTCGGCAACTAACCTTCAACTGGATCAGATTTGTGATTCTGCTGACAGGGTCATCACTGAAACGGTATTGGTCTTTTCTTGTTTAAATATTATTATTATTTTTCTGGATGTGTTCAAACTTTGTCCTGTAGTTATGTGTGATGTAATTTTCTCTGTGTATTTTAATGAATGAATTGTTGAACTATGCAGAGAAACATGGTAGAACTTGACCCAAGTAAACCTGATGCATGCTCTTCTGTAGAGGTTCACCTGAAGGGTGTTTATCAGCATCTGGGGCTTGTCTTAGCCTTCTGTGATGGCATGTTGTCTGAGTTCATTGATGCACATAAAATGGTATTTATACTTCCCTCGTTTCCTTTCGGGCAAATCTATTTATTTTCTTCAAATGTGCTCATTTTTTACTTTTCATTGCAGATGTGTGAAATGACTAATGCTCTTGGTGAAGTTCTTATGTTACTATTCACTGAGGGATTTGGTTCTGCTGAAGAATCAACAGAAACTGATGGAACTGCTGATACTGAAGATGTGAAAGGAACAGGTATGGGTGAGGGTGAAGGTGCTAAAGATGTGAGCGATAAGATAGAAGATGAATCCCAAATTGTTGGTACCGAAGAGAAGGTATTATTTCAATTTATTGTATTCTTGTTTTGGCTCAGTTCATATTAGAGGTAACATGGCTAGTACTTTTTTAATATTTCCTTGAATTCTTAAATCTTTTCAGCAAGATGGACCAGACAAGTCAGATAAACAGCCTAGTGGCAAGGACAAGGGAATTGAAATGGAAGAGGATTTCAGTGGTGATATGTGTAGTGTAAGTGACGATTCTGGAGGAGAAGATGAAGATGAGGATGATGAAGAGCCAAACATTGAATCTCAGATGGGAGATGCTGGGGAGAACAAGGAGGCAGTCAGTGAAAAGGCTTGGGATGGTAAAGACGATGATGAGAATCCTGAATCTTCTTCAGAGAAGTACGAATCAGGTTCATCTATCAAAGAGACGGATCCAAGTGCTAAGGAACTCAGAGCAAAAGATGATGAGTCTCTTGGAGTTGATGATTCTGAGAAATTTGATGATGAAGAAGCTCCTGAAGAGACCAAAGAGGAAAATCAAACAGGTGTAGTGAACTAATAAAAGAGTTAAAAGAGTAAATCCAAACCCTTCTCTTTTAAAGTTCTTGCATTGTTTGACTTATATTTTCCATGAATTTTTTATTTTATAGGTACCGAAGATGAGAAGGATCCAGATGGGATGGAGATGGAGAAAAGTGAGGCATTTGAAGACTCAACTGGGGCTCAGTTCCAGGAGGCAGAGAAGGACACTGAAGATGCTGAAATGGATGATGCAGAGAATGCTGAAGCAATGGATGATGGTACAGAACAAGATGGAGTTAATGATGAAGAACTGGAAAAAGATGGGGAAGGAGAAGAAAAGTCTGGTTCTCCTGATGACATGGAGCAAGATGAGGTAACAACTGAGGAGAACAAAGAGGGTGACATTACAGGTGCTGAGCATGGCAAGGATGAATCAAACATGGAATCAAAAGAGGATATAGACAAGTCTGACAATGTTGAGTCAGCACCTTATCCTTTGCAATCTATGCCAATGACGAATTTTGATGGATTTGATCCTAATTTGCAACCAGAAGCTAACTGGGCCAATACCAATGATGTCAGCAGTTCTCTTGCTCCTGGCAATGATGCCACCAAATTGGAAATATCCATACCAGACTCGATCTATGGGTCTAGACTATCCTCTGATTCTAAGCCTGAAGGCTCAGAGAGAGATGCTCCAATTGACAGGCAAATGCAGAAGACCAACCCATTCAGAAGCATCACTGATGCTCTACAGGAGTGGAAAGAACGAGCAACAGTATCTGCTGACCAAGATCAAGCAGAACCTGGTTCCGATGATGTTAATGATATGGATGCTGATGAGTATATGTATGTGGCTGAGGGACAGAAGAGCACTTCTCAAGCACTTGGTGCAGCCACATCCGATCAGATGAAGAATGATGTTGATGAAGACACTGGACCGACAACTGATGAGAATAATGTAAAGAAAAGAGAAGAAGCTACTAGAATAGATACGGTAGAGAACCCTGAAAATGTGCCTTCTCTCAGGGCTTGCAAATCTCTAGTTCCTAGAGACGAAACTAGTGAGGGAACTGTTGAAAAAGCAGTTGACATGGACACCCCAATGGAGGAAGCACCATCAGGTGATTCAAACCTTCAATCTAGCCAAGATGTAGTTTTGTTCAATAGATCTTACATGGATGAAAAAGTTGCAACTCCTGAGGAGTTACTAATGATTGAAGATAGTCCTTCCGATGAGGGAAGGATGGATAGTTTAAATGATGGAGACATGGAAAACGCTGTTGTTGAGTGGAAGAGACATGAGATTTCTACTATGAGGCTGTCACAAGAGTTGGCAGAGCAGCTGCGGCTTGTTATGGAACCAACACTAGCGAGCAAGCTTCAAGGAGATTACCGGACTGGAAAACGAATCAACATGAAGAAGGTTAATTGTGAAAACAATCTCTCAAGTTAAGATATGCATTTATTTTTTCTGAAATCTTTGAAATATTTGGCTGCAGGTTATTCCATACATTGCTAGCCATTTTCGCAAAGATAAAATCTGGCTGAGACGAACCAAACCCAACAAGAGGAACTACCAAGTGGTGGTTGCTGTAGATGATTCTCGCAGCATGTCAGAGAGCCAATGTGGGAAGGTGGCTATCGAAGCACTAGTGACCGTTTGTCGGGCAATGTCACAACTTGAAGTGGGCCAGTTTGCAGTTGCAAGCTTTGGTGAAAAAGGAAAAATTAAACTACTTCATGATTTTGACCAGACATTTACAACGGAAGCTGGAATTAAGGTAAGTTTACTGTTCCTTGTTTTGTTTAGTAATTTGATGGAGATGTGACAACCTCACTGGAAGCTTCAGATAAACACTAAATCAAACAATAAGTTACTTTCAAGATCTTTCATTTATAATTACTTCTCAGAACTGTGCAGTACTAATGTGATATGAAGAGTAGGACTCCTTGATCGTTATATTTTCTGTTGTGGCTAACTAGTGCTAATTGTTATGCTGACAGATGATCTCGAGCTTTTCATTTAAGCAAGATAATACCATAGCAGATGAGCCAGTGGTTGATCTGTTGAAGTATCTGAATGGTATGCTTGACATGGCAGTTTTAAGGTCACGTATGCCGTCGGGGCAGAACCCTCTTCACCAGTTAGTGCTGATTATAGCCGATGGACGGTTTCATGAGAAGGAAAACCTCAGGCGATGTGTGAGAGATGTCTTGAGCCAAAAGAGGATGGTGGCATTTATTCTTCTAGATAGCCCCCAAGAATCCATCATGGATATGATGGTATGCACTTCTTGGACAACCATTTTTTTTTAATTACATTTCTTTAGCATTAGTTGGAATGCTGTGTGTGTATCTAATATGAATATGAAACTTTCTGCAGGAAGCCACTTTTGAAGGAGATAAACTCTCCTTCAAAAGATATCTGAATTCGTTCCCTTTTCCATACTATATCGTGTTGAAGAATATTGAAGCGCTTCCACGCACTCTTGCTGATTTGTTGAGACAGGTAACTGTCCTACTGTTGCCCCATGTTATTTCTAAGATTGTTTTGTAGTACGTTTGCTGATTATTTTTGTCCTTTAATTGCAGTGGTTTGAGCTCATGCAAAGCTTGAATGACAATTAATATCCACTATAGATATCTTCTTTGGTATTGAAATCTTCAACATACACGAAGACCTGACATTGTAATGGAGAAATCTTTCCAAGAGTAGCCGCCTTCATAAATATCAGTTTCTTCCATCTAGCTAAAGTTCTTTTCCAATACTCATAATTTTGTAAAAGATGGTGTAGATAGATCTATAATGCTTAAATTTTGTAGCCACCAATTTTGACAATAATGCAAGTTCTCTCTTCGGCATCCAATTTCACGTCTTCTGCAAGTGTTCATTATTCTTATGGGCATTTTGATTTATGTCATTTTAAGCTGATAAGTATATTTGAAGTTGAGATAATTGTGATGGCATATTTGAAATTGCATTGTTTTGGAGTGATGTAAAACTAATTCTCTCTTAAGTTTTTTTTTCCCAAATGCAGGAAGTAGAATGCGAAATTGATAAAGATTTTTTTTTTTTTGAAACCTTGACAGCAGCTGTCAAGTAAGAAATTAATAAAAGATTTGGCCTAAGACGATTCAAAATTTTCAGGACATGAAAAGGATGTTTAGTGATTAATTGATGTTTCGAGTTTTTTTTTTTCATGATTCAAAAATATCTATTCATGGTTTTAATCTTTAACAATGATTAACAATGTAAGCTATGTTTTTATGATGGACAGAAATACAACAATCAAATGTTTTGTTAAAAGATGGGAATTCTATTTCAAATTTCTTTACCAATTAAATATGTTTTTACTTACATATTTAACTTACCTGTTCAAAAAACAAAGATTATTGTACAAATTGGAAAATTTTATTATTTTCATTTCATGTTTTGTATTTGTAAAAATAAAATTAAATCCATCCTGATTTGTCAGCCTTACCAAATTAGTTTTGAACAGCACGAAATATTTTCCAGCACATGTAAATTGCTAGCTATTGGAAATGGCAGACTTCGTTCAGGTAACAAATAGAATATGTCCGTACTCCGTTCAGTAATTCTAAAATGGACCAATCGTACTTACTAAATTTAATCCTGAGTTTATCCACTGAATTCCGACATAAAATTGAAAAGGCTACTCTCCAATAGGGGTGTAGATGAGCTGAGCCTGAGTGAGCCGAGGCTAACTCGAACTCAAGCTCATCTCAAGTTGAGCTGGCTCAGCTCAGCACACAAGGCAATTTCGAGTTTTTTTAGCAGCTCAAACTCAACTCATTAGAACTCGAGTTGGCTCATGACTTGAAAACTAGCTCGTTATTAAATATCAAACTTTGAGAATTCGTAATGGGCTAAACTAAAAAGCAAACAATATAAATATTAAACAATGTTTAAAATGCACATAGAAGGCACACGAAGAGATCAGGAGGAAGATACGGCTATTTCCTCCTAAAAATGAAAAAAACTTAGGGTTATAGAATAGTAATTAATAACTAGGCTGGGTTACAGACTAAACAAACGAATTGGACTAAGTCTCACGAGTTGGACTGATCGAGTTGAAGGCAACTCAAACTCAGCTCGTGGGCCTTCCGAGTCGGTGTAGCTCGAGTTATTCTAGCTCGAGTTGCTATCGAGTATTATCCGATTCGAGTTCGAGCTAGCTCACGGGGGCCGAGTTTTTTACTCAGTCCTACTCCCCAAACATTCATGTCGTTTTCCTAGTTTCCTGCTCAGCGGAGTCAAGAATACCTCCATAGTTTCATTATATAGGTCCTAGCGATCTAAGTAGGCAGCAACTTTGGATACGAAGAAAAGCATATCCCGAGCAAAGTTCTCGTCTCATTTTATGATGTTTAGTGGTTATCTATGTTGGAAAGTAGAAAATATACAGTCATCGCGCCGCCAATACTTGGTTTAGGCGGATAAGTATTCCTTTATTTAAAAAGAAAAGAAAATGTATTGCTGTATATTCTGGAGATTTATTGGTGATTTACAAACTCTTTTGTTTCCTTTCAGCTAAATTTAAAAAAAAAAATTCAATCGGGTTTTAAATCCGCTTAGCAACTAGTATAAATATTCATATTTTTTTAAAGAAAAATATGAAGTAAACCTCTAACAAAGAATGTGCTAACACAATATCCAAAATAAAGACCCAGACTAATTGTTATTTTCAGCTTAATTCCACCGTCAGATCAGAAATGAAAGATCCAGATCCGTACGAAACGGTCGAATAAAAATTGGAGCGGCGGCGAGCACTACGGTGCCTTATCTTTTGTTTCGGATCCAATTATTATAACGGATGCACTTTTGTTCCTCCATGCACCCGACCCGATACATAGCTTGCCTCGGCCTAATCAAATAAAGCCATTAGCGCCGCTCCCCTGCTCCAGCAAGTGGATCATCCCAAAAATATACTTTAATTTTCTCAACACATTTTGTTTTTTCTTTTCCTTTTTTTTTTATATTTCCCTCCTAGCACAAACAAACCCGTTGCATCATTTAACAAGCAAGGAATTGGTGGAAATTTCTCTGTGGAGGTGATTCTTCCCTCCACCAGTCCACCTCTCTCTCTCTCTCTCTCTCTCTTTCTACACCTAGAGAGAGAAGAGAGAAACACCTTCCCTGAACCGTACCTCTCTCTTTCTCTCTCGTCTTCTACCCCCATTCTCACTCTCTACCTCGTAAGAAAAGTGTAAACAAACCCCTCACCTCTACCACATTCATTATTATAAAGTACCCACCTCTTGTACTTCCATTCTAATTATAATTACCTCTCTCTAATCTAAATTCACCCTTTACTTCCCCCAAATCAACCCTTCTTCCTGCCTCAAAACCAACAGAATGGAGAAGGTGCTTCTCTTCCCAACCTACATTCTCCTCTTCTTACTTCCTTTCCTCCCTTGTTCCTTCCCATTGCCTTTACCCAACTCCTCTCTTTCCCTTCAGCCGCATCCCGACCCTGAATCGGTGGTTCGAGATCTTCAAAGGTACACACTGCTCCTCTAACTTTCCAAAACTCACCCACACACATAACCCACAAGCATCACTGCTCCAATGCACCGGAATTTGGTATGAGAGGTTCTATTAGACGGTATTACATGAAACCGATATTTATTAGAATCCGTAATAGCAAGCCGTGAACAGTCATGTGGTTTCCTGTGTAGCCAGTACTCATTGCAAGTAGTCACTGATTAAATTGTATTGCAGTACCATCTCATACGTGCCATTTACCAAGTGACCATTGCACGGTTGTGTATAATGCGATAAGTTTTCTATTTTTTCCTGGTTATAGATCAAGTGCCCTTTCATTTTTACAAAAAGTCTTTTTGTATTTAAGTAATGTAAGTACAAAAAGTTCCACCAGGCACATTATGAGTACTAGACTACTAGTCAAGCAGTTATTACACAGTACAACAAACGAGATAAATATAAGCAGTACAATATTTCCAGGCCAGTACAAAAGGATAATCAAAGTATCATCCTGATCACAGCAAATAATCTTTCAGGCAAGTGGCTTTGTCACACCGCCGAGCCCTCGCCTCATCATCCTCCTGTTCTTACGGCAACCCGATCGACGACTGTTGGAGGTGTGCTGGGACTGATTGGAGCCAGGATCGACAGAGGCTCGCAGAATGCGGCATTGGCTTTGGCCGTAATGCACTAGGTGGGAAGGGCAGCCCGCTCTATGTTGTGACCGACTCGTCAGACCGTGATGCTGTAAATCCTGTACCTGGTACACTTCGTCATGCTGTCATTCAGGTATTTAAAACCATTACTCAATTCTTTCCTATTATTGAGTTGTTTCCCAATATTTGGTCTTTCATGTGAATGCAGATTTATGAATTAGAATTAATATATTAACCTCGTGCAGGGATATGGAAGATGCCATTGTATCAAGTTGTTATTATTTCATTTGATAATTGACTTGTATTGGTTAAAAATTAAATATGTTTAGTGAGTCGCTCCTTAAACAAACTTTTATTGTATTAACAGGAGGGCCCACTTTGGATTGTCTTTGCCTCTGACATGACTATCCACCTAAATGAAGAACTCCTAGTGAATAGCTTCAAGACTATTGATGGCCGAGGTGCTAATGTGCACATTGCCGGTGGAGCATGCATCACCTTACAGTATGTATCCAACATCATCATTCATAACATCCATGTTCACGACTGTGTACCGGCTGGCAATGCGAATGTTCGCTCATCCCCAACACACTATGGTTGGAGAACAAAATCTGATGGCGATGGAATTTCTCTCTACAGTGCACGTGATGTTTGGGTTGACCACTGCTCACTATCTCACTGCACTGATGGCCTTATTGATGCCATTATGGGTTCCACGGCCATAACCATCTCAAATAATTATTTCTCGCACCATAATGAGGTGATGTTGCTCGGGCATAGTGATGAATACACGCCGGATTCTGGGATGCAAGTTACAATTGCATTCAACCATTTTGGGGAAGGATTGGTGCAGCGAATGCCACGGTGTCGTCTTGGGTATTTTCACATAGTAAACAATGACTACTCCGAGTGGCAGATGTATGCAATTGGGGGGAGCGCAAGCCCCACAATTAATAGCCAAGGAAATAGATACATTGCTCCCACAGATCCTAATGCTAAGGAGGTATACATCTTTTTCTACCTTTGTTACCTTTACCAATAATTAATAAGCAATTTCAAATTAGTATACAACAGGAACCTGATATAGGTTGTATGCAATAACTGGTTCACGTTCAGTTTACCAATTCGAGGTAATTTTTAGAAATTAATTGACCGTTCAGCTTTCCTTTTTTAAAAGAAAGAAAGCAAATTCCAAATTTACAGGTTAGCTTGAAAAATTTTCAAGCAGAATTCTTGTTGCTATGCTCACATTTATTTAACATCAGTTTTCTTTCGGGAATACAGGTGACGAAGAGAGTGGACACGGCTGAGGGCACCTGGGGAGGGTGGAACTGGAGAACAGAGGGAGATATGATGGTGAATGGCGCCTTCTTCGTGCCATCAGGAGAGGGTTTGGAGGCCAAGTATGCGAAGGCGTCAAGCACCGATCCCAAGTCGGCTGCCATGATCGACCAGCTCACCGGAAATGCTGGTGTATTTGGTGATCCCAGGTGCGCATATCTACTTGTCATGTTGTTTTCAGGGTTCATTTAAATTGAATTATCAGTTACTAACAATTTATGAGAGAATTAAGAGATGTTCAGTTATAGTGCTCTTATAGTAAGGAAGTTAACAAATAGTGATGTAGCATTAGCATCTAACCTCTGCTTCTTTTATCTCATATATTTTTCTTTTTCCTAGAAAAGAAAAATATCTGAGGAGCTTGTCCTTACCAAGTCCCCACTGGGTCCCGCTGGATTATTTTATTTTATATTTTCTGATCTGGGAACCAATCCGGACGCGTGACTCTGATAAAAGTTCTCAAAATCCGGTTCTTTGAATCTCAGCCTTTTCACACTTTTCTTGTTCACATTTTGCACTTGTGTCCTCCACAAATAACCAAATTACAAAGTGCTCCTCGATTTGATGGGTAACATGCGCTTTTGTAATATTTTCCACTTGGTGGAATATTCCCTACTCTATAGTTGCTCTATCTATCATACTGTAACACACGCACTATTTTATTTTTTTTTTAAAAAGAAAAGATCAGGCGATTTTTGGTATTTATTAATTAGACGCAATCGAGTCACGGCGAGTCAATCTCTGAATTTAAATTTACTTAGGGTATCGATGCAAGTGTTACTAAATTACTCTCCAGTTCCTAATGTCCGTTACCGTTTAGCATTTTGCTGTAAAGAACTTTCCTGTTTGCTACAAAGGGAGAGGAGTTATGGACACAGTACCCGATGTACGGCACCGTCTTCCACGTAATGTACGCAACTTAAAATTCGTGATTGGTTTCCTTAAAATAATAAATAAAATAAATAAAAATAAAAAATTGTCTTTCGAGAAATGGGGATTTGGGTTGGCTGTGCCCCCCCCTTTTTTTTTTTCCAGTGGTATAATGTGGGATCAGGAATATTAATTTACTTTGGTTCTCTTTGCGTGCATCTATTCTGTGTGGCGTGCATGCCAAATAAATCCGATCCGCTCTTGCAGTCCAATATTTTTGCATCCGTATCTATGTAGCTACCATCAAGTATAACTAATAAAGTATAAAAAGTAGTCGGAGGAGACAGTCCCATTTTAATGAGAAACTTTTAGATAAAATGGTGTTGAAACATGTTCCTTATTTAAAGCAAAATAAAATCGGGTGATAAGGATCATCCCCGATATTCATCATCCCCATCATTCCCACGCGTTTTCTCTATTTTTGGCTCTACGCGTTTTCTATTTTTGGAAATTGCTCTGTTTTCTCCCTGCCGTGTACGTTCATCCCCCTTCCCAGCCCTCCCCCGTACGCTCCCCTGCAGCGTACGCTCGCCCCCCTCCCACTCCCCCCACCCTCTGGTAATATCATACTGTCACACACATAAATTATAAATGTTGAGGTTAACATATTTAACTGTTGAAGTTAATATATATAACTGTTGAAGTTAATATATATGCCAACTTCAACAATTTAAATATGCTCATTTTAAATATTACCTTCAACATTTAAATATGCCAAGTTCAACAATTATATATATTAACTTCAACAGTTATATATATTAACTTCAACAGTTACATATATAACATATTACTTACATATATAACTTCAATGACTACATATATAACTTCAGCAGTTACACATATTAACTTCAACAGTTATATATATTAATTTCAACAGTTACATATATAACATATTAACTTTAACAATTACATATATAACTTCAACAGTACATATATTAACTTCAACAATTACGATATTGCCTTCAACATTTAAATATATTAACTTAACTGTGTAGGAGGAAGAGGAGAAAGGTGGGGGGGGACGATGTACATGGGAGGGAGGAGGGGGAGGGGGGACGACGTATGTAGGAGGGAGGAGGGGGGAGGGGGGACAGCGTACGTGGGAGGGAGGAGGGGACATGGGCGGGAGATAGCGTACGGAGGAGGGGAAGGGGAGAGAGTGTATGCTTGAGGGAGGAGTTAGTTACGTACACGTGAGGATGATGGGGATTATAGAATCTGAAGGATGATCCTAAGCAATTCCGAAATAAAATTATAGACCTTTTTGTATGCTTTTGTTTAATGTGGGAGGCGAATTGTATTGTTTCCGCTCTTTCCTTTTAACTAAATATATTTCGTAAAATATGAACAGCCACACTATATATTTGTTTAATGATTAATTAAATATAAAGATACATCAATTTTAGTGAGGTTTGGCATCTAATTCATAGACAAATTCGTATCTAGCTTAGTATCATTTCCCCGTTTATTTCTATCGTAATAAGGAGCGTAATTAGACGCATGAAACATCTAAACTAACCAGAGAAGATGACACATGATTTCAAAGGGGCTGTTTGGATTATGGTAGAAATTTGAAAAATTTCATCTTTTTACCATAAATTTATTATAAACAATTCAAACTCTTCACAAAGTTACACACTTCCCAATAAATTTATTCCTAGGAATTGCAACTTTCTAAGCGATCCAAACAGCCCCAAAATGTTTTTTATGCAGGATTTCATTTCATTTCAATTCAATTGATTTCACAGGATTTTGTTTGATTTAATTATATAGGAATTCCAATCAAATAACACCAAATTCGTTTATTTTGATCACTAATTTTTCAACAAATTAAAATGAAATGAAATCCCATGTTAAAAAAAATGGGATTTTGTTCAGGGACGTACTATAACTCGTGAATACCCGCCACAGAAAATCAGACCTTTTAGTCAAAATATTTGGTTTCCTCCCTGCCTGGTCGGTCAAGGTTAAACATTTCTTGGATGGGGAGATCTGACTGCTTGGGATGTGTATCAATTCGTGAATAAATATAAATGCTTCGGTACTCCCCTGGGACAGTTATGTCTCCCATAATCCCATTTTTCGCACTGATCGAGAGACGAGAGTTAGAGTGATGTTCACCCAGATATATTTAAAGGAGTACACTAGACTAGACTCTAGAGTTATGAAAAAAAGTACATCAGCTAACATATAATTGTTAAATGACAGTAATTGATTAAGGGGGCGTTTGTTTGTGTAGTAAGGGGTTGCATAAGTTAAGAATGCTTAAGTATTAATGTAGTGTTATGCAATAGATGTTTGGTTGTATAGTAAGGATGATTAACTTAATGCATGCATATGTTCATGTCAAAAGACTAAAATGCCCTTATATTCATGCCTTTAATTAATTATTATTCTTAAATCATTATTATTAATAATTAATATTACTTGTTAAATATTATTAATTATAATAATTAATCTTTATTATTAATTATGATTTTTTAATAATTATTGTTTCTTATTAAATATTATTATTTATTTATTTATATTAATTATTTGTTAATTATTAATGATAATAAGAAATCATTTTATTATTATGAAATATCATTAATTATTTAATAATAAAAAATATTTATTAATTATTAATTAATTAATTATTATTATTAAATCATTATTATTAATAATTAATATTGCTTGTAAAAGTATTATTAATTATTTTTATTTATTAATTATAATAATTAATATTTATTAATATTTATGATTTTTTAATAGTTATCTGTTACTTATTAAATTTTGTTATTTATTAATTATTAATAATTATTTGTTAATTATTAAATATTATTATTAATTATTTTTAAGGGGTATTGTTGGAAAAAAAATTAAAGGGGACAGTGCATAACTTATGCAACCTATTTAGGTTGCATAAGTTATGAACCCTTAAGGCATCTTATGTAAGAGGTGTTTGGTGACTAAAAGATGCATAACTTAAGTTATGCACCCTTTAAGTCACAAACAAACGGGTCCTAACTAATTATTCAAATACAAAAATATTATGAAAATACTCTTCATAGTTTAACAAATTTTGTATAATTTTATAATTGATTAGCTCACAAATATCTTTTAGTAAAAATAAATCATCATCTTTTTATTTTTGAATTGCTCAACAGATGAATAATCATTTTTTAAATATATTAAATTTATTTTAATAATATATTTTTTTCAATCATCATAATTATTAAATGAATAAAATTGTTATAGTAGTTGTGCAAAAGCTACTCAAAAAGTTTTTTGACTTGTGGGAAGGTTTTGAACTACTTATTTTATTCCCCTCCTAACATGGACAAATCAACCTGCTAGCAGAAGTTGGAACCTATAGACTAAACTTTTTAACTGGTATGATATCACATCCATAGTGCAAACCATAATGCATGTCAGACGATTTAGCATGAATCTATCCAAACAAAGATAACAACCAACCTCAATGCTATGCAATGTAGCTAGATATATATCATCATTTCAGTTATTACCTTCTTGCTAGATGCGCTTTGCTAAGGATCTCATGTGGTTTTAGCCCCACAGGTTTGTAGCGTCTAATTTGGGTTATTATATTTTCAGATTTTCTTGACAATTCACAAGCTACTCATCAAAAGAATCAATTTTACTACACTAAATTGCTAATACTAGTTAATAAATACTACTTCCCAAATATACATAATATTACTAGTTAGTACTGAATTTTTTCCCCCTATGCATGACATTATTTTTTTTGAAGAAAGAGGGAGGTCATTGCCATCCAACTTTTTTTTGAAATTAAAGGTGCATGCGGGGCTTGAACCCTTGACCTCTTGGAGGCCAGCCTAGTACTCTTACCACTGAACTACTAAGCCACATGCATGCATGACATTATTTAAAGCCTGGCAAGTCATTCGTTTTTAATTTAACGATATATTACATCTAATCATTTTATTCATTAATTATTCCTTAATTCAGATCTTTGTTACAATCTTATTTCAAAGCAGCACTTTTTAAATAACAGAAGTAAATGCCTACTTCATGTTTAGCTATTATGATCATTGCCACACCAAATCTCCCTATTACACAGTAAGACCTGATCAGGGCCCGAGACCATGTGACACCCCCTCCCTTGAGAATCTTTGTGGACCCATGGTCAACTAAAGGTCAGAACTTCTGTGGCAGCTGTGGTGTACTGATCCTCCTTAGTAACGTTGCTTTATATTTTTCTAGTTTGTAATACAACTATAAACGAATGTGAACTCCAAAGAGTCATACCATGGCAGTTCGGAATTGAAATATCGGCATATCATGCTTTTATTCAAGCGGGCATTTATATATTCCATAACACTATTAAAGTTTTTTTTTTTTTTTTTTTTTTTTTGAAAAGATCCATTACACTAGTTACAGCATATCAGTGAACAGGAGTGGCAGGAACTTTTTTATTTCTCAAGGGGTGCACTTTTATTTAGGGTCCTTTTTCCTTCCTAGCATGTTAGGAAAAAGATCATTACTATTGATAATAATATGCTGACGAGTAGAAAACATAGATCAAGTAGAGACAAAACGGGGGTCCGATATAATAACTTAAAAGGCAAAAAAGTTCTTTTGCTAAATTTAAAAAGAAAACCAGTGTGTGGTCCAATTTTCGGCTGGTAAATGCATCCAATCCAAAGGGTGGAGAAGCGTGAATGTGCAATACGGTACGAATGTAGCCGTTGGGGCCTCTTTTGGAGATAGAGAGAGAGAGACACACAGTGACACACACACACACACACACAAATGACAAAGTAGAAGTAGAATATTTCTCCCGTCTCTCTAGGGTGTGTTTGGTAACTCACGCGAACAGTGAGTTCGCAACCCAAGATGTTCGCGACCCAGAGTTCGCGCAGTTCGCCCAAAAAGTAGAAACAAGGAATAGGGGGAGTTCGCGCAGTTCGTGCTTTGTTTGGTACCTGCGAACTGGCGCTGTTCGCGAACAAGCTGTTCGCGTGCGCTGCCAAACACACCCCTAGTCGCTACTATCAAATAGATATGGTCTGTTTATAGCCTAATTTTGCTCTTTGCCTGTATTGGATCTGAACGCATTGTTGTTTGCCTAATTATCATTCGATTTAATTAGGCTGTAAGAGTCGGTGGAAAATTCCTTTTCCTGTTGGAAAATTAAGGCCTCCTTTTTGGTTAAAATGGAGAGTCAATTGAAGCCCAACTTAGGCTAGTAGTTGGAGACAGCTACCATGTGGTCCAAAATTCGAACCTTATAGAGCCAATGGCACTAAAGGACACACCATCTCATGTATTTCCTCTCCATTTTCTTTGTTTTTTTTATCACTTATGTCCAGATCTTGTACTATTCTGATAATTTCGGCATTGTTTGCTAACGAAAGTTCTTTCTGTACGTTGCAACCTTTTTTCATCAGATCAGTACATGACACGTTAATGCTACTTGAGAAAACAGAAATTTCTAGATGACCCAGTACAAATTTTGTGCCTCCATCACTTTTTCTTTCGAATCAAGTTCTATTCTATTGGCTTTTTCTACAGTTGACATCTTTAATTAGGCTTGCACTTTACCTGTCTCCAAACAAATCTGAGCGCGCAATGCCAATTTTGCTGTCATTAGTTACTTGGGACTTTTTCCTTTTTATGAGTATTTGTTTGTTATTTTTCAACAAGTGCAAAAAGAGTACAATATCCAACAGTATTAAAGGAGTATATCTTTTGTGCAACTGATATGACGCAAACAAAAATACTACACTAAAAGATTGTGTTAGGTTCCAAACTTCATTAGCAATTTATTAATACAACATCTTATGTGGCACTAATATTTTTCGTAACAGGAATGGAGATGGAAACAGCTATTCTGGCGCAAACTATGGTGGAACAAGTAGTAACTATGGTACCGGTAGTGGCACTGGTGGAGGAATGGGAATGCTTGGGATGGTTTTCGCAAGTGGCGTAGATCGACCACTACAACTGTGTTCTATTCAATTATTGTCTTTGATTTTTCTTTTAACTCTTCTATGTTGTTGTCATCCATTGTGAGACTCACATTGAGACATTTAAATTATTATTTAAAAGAAACAAGAAAGGGAGGAAATGTAGCAGGCTAGGTTAGGATAGTTGTTATAGGGAAATGCATCCCGTCATGTAGGTATCAAGCGATGCTTAGAGCAAATGGCATCCTAACATTGTCTAACAACCAAAGACAAGCATGATTAATTTAAGAAGATCAGTAAAGTTGAGGTGCTTGTATTAATCAGGTGTACCCGAGTGCTCTTTTATTCAATAGACCTATCTCCTAAGTTCCAAAATATATTCCTTTAGCTAATGGATCAAAGTATAAGCAGCTAAACTCATGGCAATCCACAATACAAGTCTTCTCACATTATAAATGAAGTCAAAGCTTGAATGCAGATACCTCTAAGTATAAAAAGTTGCTACCGGTGAAGCTTTAATTCAGGAAAGCTAATAAAAATAATTATGCTGACCCATCTGTCTGAAATATGTAACCAGCAGAAGCAAAGTGTGCCTTGACCAATGAAAGAGCTCTGGAGCGGTGTGATATTTTGTTCTTCTCTTCCTTTGGCATTTCAGCATACCTACGAAATGAAACAAGCTTTCAAACTGTTCTTAAAAAGTGTCCAGTCTTAGGGATTTTAGTCCTAGATGGGAACAATATATCAATATATGGGTGTCAGTTTCTGGTATCTCAACCATAGAAGTGTGTGACAAACTGATAATACATTCAACAAACCAACCTACACATTGATGGTAAGTCAAGACACTCATCAAGTCATAAAACAAGCCACTTACACCATAGGTTAAGCCATTAAGACATAAATGGATCATCCCAACTGCTATGGACAGGTTCACACCAGAGTAATTTAAATTTCACCGGGCAGTTTATGGTACTTATAGTTCTTGAAATGAAGATATAAATTTGAGAGAAAAGGGTGAGGGGGTGGGGGGACAAACGTTTGCTCATATCCCTCTGGCTCAAAAATTGGGTCCCATCCAAAATCAGTAGGTCCCCTTGCAGGCACTATTTTCCCCTGAAATCCAACAAAAGAAATTGGAATGAGATGAACAAAAATGCATGAGATACTTCATAGATACCCATCACTATCAAAAGTAGCCTTAAAATTTTTAAGTTTTTTTAAGGCGTCAAGTATGTGGAAAATTTGCCACATAATTCAGGAAAAAAGTGCATGATGTAGTTTGAAGGACATCAAACGGTCATATTTATAATACAATTTTTCTAAGAATTCAGAGAATATAAGCTTATATCAAAACAATGATAGAACACTTTATACAGAACAAAGACATACTGGGAAACAAAGACATACCGGTGTTTTACCCACAAACGTTATTGGCTCGTCTTCTGGTCCAAGAGCAAGAGAAAATATGCACATGGCATAAGCTGACTTGTCTTCATAAGCCTTCAGTAGGTTATTCAAGCCTGAGGTAGAAAACAAATAAAAAATAGAGCTTAGGCTACATCAATATATCAACAAAATTCAACATAGAATGAAAAATATTCTTCTATACCTTCATGTCCAGTCTTCTGAAGAAACCACTTTCTGCTTATCCATTAGTTTTAAAGCATGTCAGTAGTAGAAACATAAAAGTGATTAAATTCTTTTTTATCCAATGAATCAGAGAACAGCTTACATGTAAGGTCCTGCAACAATTTAGCGACAAAAGAAATCAGTTCCAGTAAAAAAAAAAGAAGACACAAAAGGTAACAGAACCGCTATATGTGGTTAAAGCTGTACCAGCTCAGCATCTCTTACCATCATGTGCTCTAAATTTTGGCAAAAATAGATAAGGGTTTATATTTTCTAAGTTTGGACAGGAATTTTGATACTAGTAATATATAGGCAAAACTATTTCCTAAATAGCAACACTTGAGAAACCATGAAGAGAAATAATAACCTGGGAGGCCATTGAGAGCATTGAAGCATAAGCAAGTGTCTTCCACCAAAACAGGACCATTCACCTATAAAAAAACATTACATTTATACAAAAAATTAAAAAAAAAACAAAACAAACTTGTCAAGCCTCCTATGTAATCACATTATGATACACAAAAAGAAAGGAAATGAGCTCAGTAACTAGAACGAAAATACCTGAACAGCAGCGAGCCGGGCCTTCTCTTTCGATATCTCCTCTGGTTCACCTTGCAATTCTGGCACTGCAGATTGGGAAAAGAGTATAAACACAAATTGCCATTGCCATTGCATAATTGCATTGCACTCAAATTAATAAGCGAGAAATTTGATCTTACGATCGAGTTTGAGGGATTGGAAAGGGATGGATTGGCCGAGGATGGCTCGGACCTCCTCCAGCTTCTTCGCATTTCCTGTCACGAAAGTAACGGGTCGCGGAAACGCCCGCATCGCTCCGCCCGAACCCGACATCTCCGCCTCCGATCTTCTCTTTTCGGAGGAAGCGCTGGAGTTTCGAATGGTTTTGAGGCTTTGAGCAGACGAGAGGTGATCGCACGGCTACAATCTAATCAGGTGCACGAATCTTAGGACTAGCATAAAAATCTGTTATTATTTCACATCTTAGTGGGGCTTTTTTTGGGCCGGAAATAAGGGGCCTTATGATTTCAAGAAAGCAATTATTCAGAACTCAATTCACCTCTGTTGACTGTTATTCTGTTAACAAAAAGCACATTTCGGCTTAGCTAGAATGAGCATATTACAACAAAGCATTTTCTAATCAACATTGCAAAATATTTAGAAATTAATACATTATGACTTTCTAATTAACCCTTGCTCAGGTTCTAAATAAAATGTAAAGCCCATACAAATCTGTTTAACACTTTAACATGTTTTTGTTGGCAATAATATCAAGACGGGGCAATAACTAAATCTCTCCCCTGGTTTTGCACATTTTTTTATTTCTAGAAATCGAAAGTCATTAGAGCCTGCCTCAATTGAACTCCGTGTAAGTAGCTAACATTTATCTCCCCTAACTACTGCTCATGAAGGGATTATCGAGCTCATTTTATCACTTAAATGCAATAACCTTGATCAAACAAGTATAATGTTGTAACCGTTCAAAAATAAGCCTGCACTTAACACAATCTCGTTGGAGGGATTTTGATATATCATTAGCTAAAATAGCAGGATATAAATGTATTTATTTAGTATAGAACACAATTGGTCAACATAGTAAAAGATGCTTCAATATGCAATCCGACTCTGCTGTTGCGCGACACAGCGTGTAGCGCACTACGAGCCGTCTGATCTTGATCAGACGGTTCACTTTTTACGGGCCTATCAATCTAGGTTACATGCACGGGGCTCCTTTGTCCATTGGATCTTAATCAGACGGCCAGCGTACCGCGCGACACGCTATGTCGCGCGGCAGCGGATCTGAATTTTTCAATATGCGCCCCAAGTCTTCTTTTGTCGCCATTCTAACAAATTTTGGTTGTCTATAACAATCAATGCAAAACTAATCTTTATCGTATATTGTGTAATTAATTCTCGCTGGTATCTTATAGAAAAGCTTTCTACTTGTATGGGTATTCAATAAAATGTTATCCATGAAATATATTGTAATTGAGCTAGTAATTGACTAGCATAATCTCATTTTCATGGTATAAAATGAATGGCTTCTGGGTTGCAATAATTTAAAACGAAAGGAGGTCATTAAGTAGACAAAAAAAAAAAAAAAAAGGTTCCGAACTTGCGTGCTTCACACAAAATAGGTAGAAAAATTTAGTCACGATATATGTACCTAAATTATTGTTAATCACGCCAATATAGCAGAAATCATATCAAGCTTTAACCTAACTTGTATTGATTCATGATTTCATTCAAGATGTACCCTTGTTTGACCCACAAAAAGAATAATTACCGTAATTTCAGATGTTTAAGTGGACCTTGTACAATATACCATCACAAGCGTTGTTTTAATTACCGTAATTTTTAATTTTCATACCGTTGTTACAAAGCACAAGCGAGAGACTAAACTCGACTCTTTGTCCGATCAACAACTTGTTCACATAGAATTATTGCTAAAATATAAACGCAAAAAGGAAATTCAGGAACAAGAATTATTGCTAGAATACAAAGTACGCAGTTTGTTCTAAAATTCAATTGCACGACATTTTACAATTATCTACACATTCATGTATTTCGTAGGAGAGCAAACTTCATGATATCAGAAAACTATACAGATTTTTTTATGTAATATTTGCTTTTTAATCCTCAAAATTTTGTTATTACAAAATATATAATTTGTGATTAGAAATTAAACATAATTTAAAATTTATTTTATAAATATAAGTATATAATTAAATTATGCATGTTAAATATATAATAATGTATATGTTTATAATACTTATTTATAATTGGTGGACGTGCGCAGCTCTGGTTAGCGGATCTGTTTATAATACTTATTTATGTTTAATTTCTAATGACAAATTATATATTTTGTAATAACAAAAATTTTGAGGGCTAAAAAGAAAATTGTACATTAAAAAAATTACTCACTTTTTACTAAAAAGTTGACTCAAATTTGAATTGCTGTGGGTTTTTTGGTTTGTATCGGCATCCCATTTGCCGATCAAAGCAGTTTGTAGAATAGGCAATCCGGATGCCAATTCTAAAACATTATTTTTTAAATTTTGAAATTTTTATAGTTATTATCGAAATTCGAGCGAACAGTAACATTAGTTTTAATTTTTTTCGGCATCAACAATCTTGGTTACTTCTCTTTATTTCAAAAAAGCAATTATTCAAGAAAACTGATAACTTCAGTTTTGCCATCGTTTGAATAACACATAAAAGCAACAAGATGAACATATAGGTGATCAAAGTAAACACATACAAAAAAAAATTGCTATTTCTTATTTAGATTTTTATATGCATATTAAACTTATTTTTATTGAACTTATTTGTTTTTATGTGTTCACTTTAATCATTTAGGCTCTGTTTGAATAGTATGAGATTAAGGGTAGAATTAGCTATTCAGGATTAAGATTCTTAATCCTAAATTCTTAAGAATAAGCTTAATCTCAGATTAAGACTTTTGTTTGGATGAGAAAAGAATAAATAATGAGCTTTTCTTTCTAATCTCAACTCTTATTCTAACAAAATGTCGGATTAACTAATCTTAGTCTGATTAAGAATAAGCTCTTAATCCTGGACTGTTTGGATGGTTTCTTAGTCCCGAATAGCTATTTAGTCTAAAATAGCCCCTATTCCTAACTATCCAAAAAGGGCCTTATATATTTAACTTGTCTATTTTATATGTTCATTTTATTCAATCATCGATGGCATGGCAAAATCAGATGATCAATTTTCATTATTCAAAACTCAATTCGCCTCAGTTAACAAAAAGCACATTTCGGCTTAGCTAATGAGCATATTACAACAAAGCATTTTTCTAATCAACATTGCAAAATATTTAGAAATTAATACATTATGACTTTCTAATTAAACCTTGCGCAGGTTCTAAAGAAAATGTAGAGCCCATAGAAATCTGTTTAACATGTTTTTGTTGGCAATAATATCAAGACGGGGCAATAATTTTTTGATGGAAAAACAAGAGTCAAGTCCCTGCCTTTTTATTAAATAAATAAGAACCGTACAAAATCCATTAGCCAGTGGCTAATTTCCTTAAAAAAAAGTACAAAACAAAAAGGAAAACAAAGAAAAAAATTCTAACAAAGCTTAAGGTTGTTAGCTTAAGATAGAGAGACTAATCAAGTCGGCTTTCTCAAAGCACCCCATTCCAGCAGGATTTCATCTAACAGCTTCAAATGTGTTTTGTAGACTTCATCTAACATCAAGACGGGGCAATAATTAAATCTGTCTCCTAGTTTTGCACAAAATTTTTTCTAGAAATCGCAAGTCAGTAGAGCCTGCCTCATTTGAACTCCGTGCAACCAACTAACAGCCTATCTCCTCTAACATATGCTCATGATGTGTTTATCAAGCTCATTTTATCACTTAAATGCAAAAACCTTGATCAAACAAGTATAATGTTGTAACCGTTAAAAAATAAGTCTGCACGTAACACAATCTCGTTGGAGGGATTTTGATATATCATTAGCTAAAATAGCAGGATATAAATGTATTTATTTAGTATAGAACACAATTGATCAACATAGCAAGAGATGCTTCAGTATGCGCCTGAAGTCTCCTTTTGTCGCCATTCCAATAAATTTTGGTTGTCCATAACAATCAATGCTAAACTAATCTTTATCGTATATTGCGTAATTAATTCCCGCTGGTATCTTATAGAAAAGCTTTCTACTTGTGTGGGTATTCAATAAAATGTTATCCATGAAATATATTGTAATTGAGCTAATAATTGACTAGCATAGTCTCATTTTTTATGGTATAAGATGAATGGCTTCTGGGTTGCAATAGTCTTAAACGAAAGGAGGTCATTAAGTAGACAGAAAAAAAAAAAGATTCCGAAATTGCGTTCTTCACACAAAATAGGCAGAAAAATTAAGTCACGATATATGTACCTAAATTATTGTTAATCACGCCAATATAGCAGAAATCATATCAAGCTTTAACCTAATTGTATTGATTCATGATTTCATTCAAGATGTACCCTTGTTTGACCCACACAAAAAAAATAATTACCGTAATTTCAGATGTTTAAGTGGACGTTGTACAATATATCATCACAAGCGTTGTTTTAACTACCGTAATTTTTATTTTTCATACCGTTGTTACAAAGCACAAGCGAGAGACTAATCTCGACTCTTTGCCCGATCAACAACTTTTTAACATAGAATTATTGCTAAAATATAAAAGCAAAAAGGAAATTCAGGAACAATAATTATTGCTAGAATACAAAGTACGTAGTTTGTTCTAAAATTCAATTGCACGACATTTTACAATTATCTACACATCCATGTATTTCGTAGGAGAGCAAACTTCATGATATCAGAAAACTATACATATTTTTTTTCCAGGTGCATATGATTAGGAGAGAACAATTTGTACAATTGCAGTCACTTCACTGTGGGGTAAATAATGAATCAAGTATATTGATTATTATCAACTATCAAAATAGCTAACAAAACAGAACTCTCCGCTCATTTATACGATACAGTCGGAAAGAGAGGAATCTAAGCACTTTGTGGCAGAAAGAGAGAAAAATGAGAAGTTTTACGATACAGTCGGACCCTGCCAGCACCTGTGCATCATTTCCTAAGTCTTCTATTTTCAAAGATTTAAATAATACATAGAATTGCAAAATTCTTGAAGCAATAGATACAATGAGATGAACACGAGCTTGGTCAACTAACTGGTTAATGGTTACAACTTATAAGCTCTCAGAGGAAAAATTAGGAGGACATATATGCATCTCCTTAACACTGATGGATATATCATTGTGGGTCTTCTCAATTTTTTTGGAGACCCTTGTGTAGTCAGTGTGAAAACAAAATATAGAAAAAGCCTAGAAGTATGTATGTACAACAGCCTTATTTTTCCCACTACCATCAAAATGGGCAGTGCACCTCAGGCGAGAGCGACAGATTAGTTGCTCGTTTTTCCTCCAATGGTGCTGGGAGGTTAAGATCAAGAGCCAACGGACTGGTCTGATTTTCATTCAGGATTACATTTTCTTCCATTATTTCTGTATCAAGTGCAACCACGTCTGATAGTGCTGCCTCAGCCATGGCAGGATTTCGGTGCCGCCTCATGTGACCACCTAGCGCCTGGCCAGATGCGAATTTAGAACCACATATGGTGCATTGATGAATTCTTGTCTTGGCAATAGCCATTGTGAAGGAATTCATGCTCAACTTCAGCATATCTTCTTCTTTTGCCTCCTCAGCGGCCTTTCGAATTTCAAAGATGCTAGTCCTGCTACTGTACTCATTTTTGGGTTGAGCTAGCCGTGGCTTCTTGTGGCTTGCACGGTGCCCACCAAGTGCTTGAAAGCTAAGAAAGTCCCTTCCACAGGTCTCACATCTATAGAGAACTTGACCATCTGGGCCAATCCATTTGCTTGTGTTACCTTTGGACTTGGCCTCAACAAATTGAACTGGTGGTGCCTCATTAATTGGGGTTGCATGATGGGGCGACTCCTGACCATTGGATAATAGAAGTAGGTAGGATGCTACTGCCTGTTCTTCCTCAGTATGTTCACATAAAGATTCTTGAGATGAGGGAGATGATGAGTGATAGGGAGAGTCCATAATTGGAGATGAGGAGCCAACAACTGGCGATGGGGAACCATTAACTTGATAGCATAACCCATCGACTTGGAGAGCAGGAGGAAAGGGAGGTCTGTAGCGCTTTGTGCGCCTCCCTTTTGGGATCAATCCTGTTCTGCATTCTTCTTCTCTTCCTTGCTCTCCACGTTCCATTTTAGTAAGATAAATGGTTTTCACACAACATGGATATCCAACAGATAGGTGAAAGAGAGGGTTGGGGATGACAGAACTTACAAATAGTGGCAAAGTAGTTAATAAGGAAAGATAAGAATATTTATAACAAGAAATCCACGAGGCCTAAAATAAATGAGAGGACAGTTGAAACCAAGGATAGTGGCAGATAATACCTATTTTTAGAGTGTTTTTCGCTTGTTACTTAAGTTTGTTAAAGCAAAGCAAAGTTGGCTGGTTTTGCACAAAGTTAGGATTGTCATAGATAGCTAGAATGAATAGTACTTAGGTGGAATGAGGTTGCATAGTAACTAGTAAAGGTTGGCTCGCTCATCTCGTCTCGCTCGACTAAAAATGGAGAAACAAAGTGACCACAAAAAATAGAGGGTGTGGAAGCAAGAATATACCAGAGCATTGCTAATCCTACTTGTAAACTTCAGATGTTGCCCTAAAAATATATTCCAATTTGACTTGATTATAAATCTTCTTTTTTTTTTCAATATGCTCAGTGACAGATAAAAAAATATGACTAAATCATCACATTTTGTACGGTATATTTACTGCTGAAACTATAATAATACTTCTAAAAAATAATAAACTTTCTTATGGATCTTTCTCTATAGCATCACCATAATAATAAAATTAAATACCGAAGACCAGGAGATTTAAAATTAACCATCCATGTTTAGATCTCTCTTCTTTACCATATTTATCACATCTATTCTAACTAGATAGTCAATGGTATTTTTTTACCATATTTATTATATATAGTCTATCTAGTTTATTATAGCAAGTCCTTTTACGCAGAATAGAAGTCATGCTTTCCTATAATAATTAAAGAGCCAAGCATAATAATACCAGACTCCATATAAAAATTAAGTAGCAATTAATTCCTATATTTACTTGGGTGTACGTACTAGAAGGGATAAAAGCAAAAGATAGAGATTGCACAACTTTGCAAAATTTTGCATTTCTAGGATGTTATCTACCAACCTTTCCTATTCCAAAATTTTAAAATCTGGGACAGGCATCGGAGGTCAGGCAGCCTTGTCTGCTTATCTCCAAGTTGGGAAGGAAGAAAAGTACTCTTAAATATTCCTATAGATTCCTAAATATTTAATCAGAAAACTTATTTAGCAAATATCGGCTGGTATTAGTTGGATCCATTCCAACATTTAGAATGCTTTTATCTAGTCTCATTCTATATTCTAGGAAAATGAGAACATGAAAATGCAGATTTCTGACAACACTGTATTTGAAGCAAAAACTGGAAAAAATATAATCCTGTATATGTCGAGAGTTTATATGCTAATAATTCTTAAACCGAGACCAAATTTCTATTTGGTTCCCTAATTCCCCGAAAATCAGATCAAAACAAAAATTCTAAAGAAAATCCGGATTGTTCTGATTGCTAAATTGGAGAAATAAAGAAAGACATAAATGAGTACCATGGTTGTTGCTAGAGATTAAGAGGAGCTTGAGGTCACCGTCCTTGATGGAGACGGGGGCAGGGGGAGATGAACAGCATCAATGGGGTCTCTGGAAAGAAGAAGAGCCGGCACAGTAGAGAACGAATAACAGGACTTAATGGCATAAGGAGAGTAGATACGAAGGCGAGGGAGAACGAAAAAGATGTCGGAGAGGTTGATGGAGGTGGGGCTGGGGGTGAAGCGCGGAGTTGGAGGAGGAGGAGGAGGAGATGAAGATGCATAAAGGAAAGAATAGGGGTGGAGGGGCGGCGGCAGCGCTGTGTCGGAGGCGGAGGAGGCTAAGAGGCTTTGTGACGTGATTTTTTTTTGGGATTTCTTCCTGTTGGTGAATGATAGAATCGCTAAAAATTTGATTAACGGATCAGATCGATCCCAAATCGAAATCAACGGTGAGGTTACCGTGTCGCTAACAAAAACAAATAGCGCCGAATCATATCCTCTACCAACCTTAAAATAGTAGGTAGAGGGCCGACTTATGATCTGAACTGTTAGATCTAATCTGAACGGTTAAGAGAGCTCCGTACATGTAACCAAATTGATAGGCCCGAAAAATTTTAACCGTCGAAATTAAATCTAACAGCTCAGATCTAATATTGCCACTCTACCAACCTCAAAAAGTTGGCAGAGGATACAGACCCACACTCAGAGTTTTTAATTAATAGTAAATATAGATTTCTCATCCTCATTATCCATTGAGAATTATTAATGAGAAAGACACAACGTTAAATTTCTGAGATCATTCTCATATTTCTCATTCCCTCTGTTTTAATTCTCATAATGGGTGCGTTTGGATCGTTGGAAGAAAGAAGAAGAAGAAGAAGGAAGAAGAAGAAAAAAATTTATAAACAATCCAAACTCTTCACAAAATTACACACTTCTCAATACTTCTTCCCACTTCTTCCCTTCTTTCTTTCTTCCCACACCTATCCAAACGGAGAGATTAATAAGGAAACGCTAATTATTCACTCTGTTCTCCTCATTCCCTCTATTTCCCTCCCTCGCCTCCTTTGAATCCTGAATATTTTTTCATGACATTTGTATCCAAAAACTAGCACATTAGTTTTTTTTCCAGAAGAATTAATTTTTTCATGACAATTAAAATTATTTACTAAAACAATTGTTCATATTAACTAGGACAATTATTCATATTAACTGAGACAATTGTACATTTTAACTGAGACAATTGTTCATATTAAGTCGCACAATTGTTCATTTTAACCGGCACAATTGTTCATATTAACTACCACAATTATATACAATCAAAATATTGTCAAAATACAAACTAAAATTACAGATTTACAGTGTTTGATGATTTTTATTTTCTTATTGCAAGTCTGTACGTAGGCGCTCACACAACCCTCCAAATTAAACATCGATTAATTCCTGAATTTTGGTGCTGACAAATTATTCCATCAACATCTGGTGTTAGTCTTCTTCACATTTTCGGGCTATTCAAGCTTACTAGTCTTGTTTGGGTGTTTGGTTTTTAACCGAAAAAATTAAAACTAACTTTACTGTTCATTCGAATTTCGATAATAACGGTTAAAAATTCAAAATTTTAAAAATAACGTCGCTGGATCGTCCTTACGATTGACGAAATCACAAAATGCTTGGATCGTCATCTCGGATGACGATCCAAGCTTGCATCGTCATTCCAAACGACGATCCAAGTTTGGATCGTCATTCCAAATGACGACCAAATTAAAAATATTTTCAAATAAAAGGACGACCAAATTAAAAAATATTACTTGTTATGCAAACACTGGATCGTCATTCCAAACTATGATGTGAGCTTTGCTTCTGTTAAGGTCCTTGTCCAAGTTTTAATATTTTAATAAAAAATAATGATGGTGCAAGATGTTCTTTTAGACAAATGCTTGGATATTTTTTTTAAATAAAAGCAACCCAAGCAGGGTTATCAGCTTCATTAAGCAAGACAAAGTCAAACAATCCTAGAAGAATCTCTGTTAAGCAGAGATTCTTATCCTATTACAAACCCAACGAATGCATCCCTTCCAACTAAGAGACCACATTCCAGGTTAAACAAAAGTGCTCCAAATCACCAAAATACACAAAACAAACTATCCTCAATGATGGCGTAACAAAACTAGACCACAAGTACCAAGGTATAATAGTGAGTACAAAGCTAACACAAAACAGATTAGTTATGTGCAGAGAAGGTAGCATCAGTCACATGACCTTCATTTGTGCCAGCTTCACTGTTCCTTGCTGTCGCTTGGAGCTCAGCAAGATTTCTATAACTTGCTTCCATACATGTACTTGTGCCTGTCCAGTAATGAAAAAGATTAAGAGCATTAAGAATTGTACTAAGCATGGACTAGCCTTTGTTCTCACTAAAAATAATGTTATTCCTATCGGACCACCTACTCCAGCTAATAGCTGCCACCAGAGTTTTGGCAAAAACTCTATCTTTAAGGTGCAGCTTATTGCAACTATTCCAGATATCATTAAGAGAACAGCAACTAAGAAAAATTTCTCTATCATTAAAGAGATTAAACCCTGACCAGAAATCTTGCATGACAACACAATTAACAAAAATGTGGTTAATCGTTTCAGCATCTTGGCAGAAAACACATTTAGAGGGTCCTACCATGCCCCTCTTTTGTAAATTATCACCTGTTAAGATTTTGTTGTTCAGTGCTAACCATAAGAAAAGCTTGACCTTTAGAGGAATTTTCAAATTCCACACACTTTCATTAAGGTTGCAAATGACTCCTCTATGATTTAGGAAATCATAAAAGGATTTTACAGTAAAAGTGCCTTTTTTGTCCATCATCCATTTGGCTGAGTCTAAGGTGTTAGTAAGATCTATCCTATGGAGTAGACTAAAAATTTCATCCTTTTCTTTTCTTACTAACAAAGAAACTCCTCTAGTTAAGGACAAATTAGGATAACCATTATTAAAACATTGTGCAACAGTGTTATTAGGCAACTTAGTTTTTGCAAAGGTGTTTGAAAAAAGGCTACTAAGTGGTACATTATCCCACCAAATGTCCTTCTAGAACCTGACATGTTTACCATCGCCTATTAACCTAGTACTGCCTATCCTGAACTGCATGCTAATGGATGAAACATCCTTACAGAGATTGGAGGAGTTCTGGTTACCAAATCTACCATCATATTTGGTAAGCACTATCTCCTTCCAGATTGAGGTATGATCCTTGTAAACATACTTCCATGCCCATTTACCAAGTAAGGCATTGTTCATATGTCTTAGGTTCAAAATACCCCAGCCTCCCTGCTCCTTACTCCTACAGATTACATCCCAGCTAACTAAGTTATGCTTTTTTTTCTTACACTGTGTGGTTCCCCAAAGAAAGTCTCTTCTGATTCTGTCAATTTTCAGAATAGCCCAGTTAGGGCATTTGAAAAATGATAGATAATAGATGGGAGATGCAGTGAGTACAGAGTTAACTAGAGCATCTTTCCTTTCCAATTTGACAAATGCTTGGATATTATTGATTAAATTATATAGGCTCATTGTTCTTGTCATTTCTTATTGAGGTGACAAGAGGTAATCCTTTTGTGATGCAGATAATTTTCTTTATTATTTTAAAAAATATAAGATTTGTATATTAACGAGAAAAAAGACATATGTCGTGTATGGGTTTTAAATACGAAATATTCCATCAGTTGGAGTTGTATACAGTTGCTTCACAAACCATTTAAAATTCTAGGAAATATGTGGATGTGGTAGTGTTCTTCAAAATGACACGACACGATCGCGTTGGCACGACACGATTTGCGTGTTGACACTACATGACACAACACAAATACAAAATTGACACGACACGATGTCATAATCGTGTCGTGTTGGGACATTAGAAAGTTTGACACGATTCAACACGACACGATTCGACACGCAACACGACACCTCAACACAAATTTAATTATTAATATTGATTATTTAAGCAAAATTAATAATTTATTTTCAATTTATAATACCACATCATATTATTTACCATCATTTAAATCATAATATTGTTCTAATTTAATTATTATTTTTTATAAAAAATATTAATAAAAAGTTTAAACTTAATTAAATAATAAATTATAACATTTAATAATTTTTTCCTTATTTTTAAATTTTTTAATAATTTTTTTAGTTTAAAAAATAATAAAATAATATGATACGATTTGACACGACTGACACGACGTGTCAACAAAACACAACACGATCGTGTCAGTCGTGTCGTGTTGTCTCTTCTCACCACTAAGCACAATACAATTAAAAAAATAGTTTGTGTCAACACGGCACGACACGAGACTCTAACACGATCGTGTTTGACACAACACGACATGACACGCACGATTGGAGAACACTAACAGGTGGTACAAATTGTAGCACTTTTCATCAAAAGGAAAATTTAGAATTCTTTAAAATATTTAGTTGACAATTTTTAACTTTATTTATCGGAAAGTTCCAATTAAAAGTAATTTAATATCAAAACATAACTTGATCTATTGTTAGACATTTACAGGCCCATTTGATTTTAACGCAACGTAACTATAATGCAATAATGCATTTAGATAGTAAAAAGAAAACTCATAAAAGTCAAACACCTGGATTAAAAAGAAACCGTGTCATCTTATAAAAGCACACATTGTCGTTTGGAATGACGATCTTATAAAAGCACACATCGAGTACTAATTTGATAATATTTTTAATTTGTTGGTCGTTTTCTTTGAAAATATTTTTAATTTGTTCGTCGTTGGAATGACGATTCAAACTTAAATCGTCATCCGGAATCGTCATCTCGGATGACGATCTAAGCGACGTTATTTTTAAAATTTTAAATTTTTATCGTTATTATCGAAATTCGAATGAACAGTAAAATTACTTTTAATTTTTTCGGGGTTTTTAAGTAGTTGCATTGTAATAGTTTGGGCTAGAATTTGGGCCATTGTTGGGTATTAGTTTCGGCCTTTCGGGTGATAATTTAGTTGTTTGTAGCCTTGTAGGCGAACTAGATTTAGGCCTGAAAACGGCGACCGTTTCGACCGTCTTTTTCGTTTTGTTTCGTTTTAAATGAAACAAAACGGTTAAAGATTTTGGTTGCGTTTTAAAAACGAAACGGTTAACGCAAGTATGAAATAGTTTCGTCCTTGTGTGTATTTTCGTGATTTCGAACGATTAACGCAAATGATAATCAGTTTCGTGTCCAAAACGCAACGATCAACGCAACAGTCCAGTTGCGTGATCGTTTTACACGTTATGCACCTCTAACTAGATTGTTATAATTATTATTAATAGTTACTTTTTGTATATTAGGAGAACACTTCGATTAAGTACAGATTCGACATGTTATTTATTTTATTTTTCTTAACGCTGTAGAAAAATCATATATACGGGCTGCTTGGATCGCTTAGGAATTTAGAAATTTGAAAAATTTTCTATTTCTAAGCATAAATTTATTAGAAAGTGTGTAACTTTGTGAAGAGTTTGGATTGTTTATAATAAATTTATGCCTAGGAATGTGAAATTCCCCAAATTTTCACTTCAATCCAAACGGCCCCATATATATTTTTTTATCATGTTAACATACTGGGGTCGTTTGGCAACATCAAAGTTTAGTGGGATCAAGGATTAAAGTTAGTATTTTGGGTTTAGTACTTGAGGTTAAAGTTAGTACTAACTTAAAAGTTGGTAATTATTGTTTGGCATAATAGGTTAAAGTTAGTGATCAAAGTGAATGCATTCACTTTTAACATTCATTTTAATCTAGACATTTTAGAATTTGAAAATTTTAAATCTTGATATTTTCAAAATTTGAAATTTTAAAAAGTTGAAATTTAAAAAGTTGAAATTTTAAAAATTTGAAATTTTAAAATTTTGAAAATAAAAAATTTGAATTTTAAAAAATTTAAAATTTTTAAAAGTTGAAAATTGATATTTAAAATTTGAAATTTGAAATTTTGAAATTTTAAGGTTTCTTCTTAAGTTTTTTCTCTTCATATGATATAATTTTTTTTTTGTGTTTTAAGAACACTCAAATATGGAATGACCAAGTTAGAAAGGTAATGCTAATCGTGTTGATCCCAAAGTTATTTGATATTGCAAGATCCATAAGTTAGCTCGTTGACTTAGGAGTCAAACTAAACTTGTTGTTGCCAAACGTACCCTTAAAATATATATGCAAAAGTTCATTTTATGTACTCCTCAGAAGATTCAAAATTCACGCCACATGAATTGGCACCTGCGATAGCCCAACATCTTAACTATATAAAAAGGAATGACATACAATAAACGCTTATTTCTCAGTTTGATCTTTAATAAAATTTATATGGATGCCTAAAAGGACGGATGGACAAGTTGTCGTACAATTTTTTTTTTAGAAATAAAAGCAACCAAGCAGTGTTGTTTAATGGTTGCCAGTTTCATTGACCTCGCTGTCGTATAAAGATTTTTTGAAGGAAGGGTGGCAAAGCGCCACACTCGTATAAAGATTTTAATTTTGATTAATTTTGACACTGGTCTGTGTTAAAAAAAATATTTGAGAATAAATCCAGATTATGACTTAGATTGCTAACTCATCTACTTATAACAAACTTAAACCAATTAGTTCGGACAAAGATAGATACCTATCAAAAGGACTGATACATTGTTATCATTTATCAAAATCAGCAGTACAAAAAAGGAGCTACATTATTCATAGGCTGGCGCCAAAAGAGCCTGCCACTGATGCCCCCTATTCCACCAAGCAACCAATGGAGTAGCTTATGTAATTAAAATTTCATGCTGTGATAGGGAAATTTGATTTTTGAGAATCCACATACCATGTGCTAACTGCAATTACTTCTTGCTGCATTAATTGAACCCTCCAATGACCTAATTAAAGGATCCTGCCTCATGCAAGTTAAATTATTGCTTGTAAATTAAAGCATCTGAATAATTAAGATCTGCTAGTCATGTTGACTAATTTCAGTTGAGGGATTGGAAAAATTTGCATAATCCCTCTCTAAATTCATCTCGAAAAATTGGTTCCTGGAATATTTAATTCCCTTTCTATCTTCTTCTTCACTTCCATGTCAATTACGCATAATTTTTTTCCTCGTAATCAGAAATATACTATTTTAAGGTCATCCTGGTTGAAATTAATTATCTGACACTATACCGCCTATACGTGCTTTTTTTACTATATTCTTGGTCTTAACAAAAAATTTGGCCTTTTCTAATTGGAAATCTAAATTTCCAAGAACGAGATTTATGAGAAAATTAAAACTATAAAATTTACGCGAATTTCGCTGTGGATATAAATGTTTATCCAGGCTTAAATCCATATCGTTTATTTCAAATTATGAATTGAGACGAATGATCGGAATTTAAATCTAGTTTAAAATTTCTGCCCACCACATAATTACCCTAAAATATATTGTTTTGAAGGTAAACTCTTTATAGAATTAGACAGGATATAGCCCTGTATATAAAATTAAATATATTGGAAAATTTGAAAGAGAATTGAAAATTAGACAGGATAGTTCGCTTAAATGACTTTGGATTCTGAACAACCAAAGAAATTAAAAACCTATAAATTTGAAAATTTTGTAGCTTAGGTTCATAAATCCTGTTATAATCGAACCAAAAGATGTCTTTAGGATTTGTAATGACTAATATGCAGTTTAATAACATTATGGTTCTGTTTAGTATTTGGCTCCGTTTGGATAGGTGTGGGAAGAAGGGAAGAAGTGGAAAGAAGTATTGGAAAGTGTGTAATTTTATGAAGAATTTAGATTATTTATAATTTTTTTTCTTCCTTTCTTTCTTATTCCTACTTCTTCTCAACGCATCCAAACGGAGGCGTTATGATTCGGTTCAAAATTATTATATTTCAGTCCACTATCGTACAGCGCTCCACTACTAGAATTTCGTTTATCTGTGTCGGACCACCGACATATTAGAGTCGCTAAATCAAGTAGCGACGCAAAAAGAAAAAAAGCGGGCGGGAGGACTTTTACTGGGTGTCGGTAGGCCGACACAGATAAATTAAGACGCATAAATATTCAAAAGAGAGATGCTCTCAAGTTCTGTGTAGGGACGCAAATATGCCGAAGATTAGCGCATGAATATAGCATGGCGGGTCGGAAAAAAAATTAGTGCGTCAATCAATTTCTGGTCCAAAGATTTCCCTCCTTTTTTTTTATAGTATGGACGGTTGGAAAAAAAAAATAATCGTGTAACAATTAATTTTGGTCCAAATAGATTTGTACCTAAGATGTATTGTCCAAATAGATTGATTTACCAAAATTTACCCTCCAATTGAATCACTTCAATATATTTGAAATTTGCTCAGGATATGATTTCTAAATTGACTAAACATTTGATCTTTTCAAATTAACAATTCAAGCACTCAACATATAAGTCATTTGCAAAACATGAGAAAATATTAAATTTAATCAACGTTTTTCATAAAGCCCATATTTAAAATTTATATGTTAAATTTAGTCCGGTCAATGAAATTATTATATATGACATTTATTTAAAATAAGTATGCCATGAATTCAAATATATTTAACATAGCTTAATGATAAATTTGACAATACAGTTTAATATATTTTGCACCGAAAAATAATTATATAAAGGTACATCATGACAATACACTCTAATGTATCAAATATGATTGTAGAGTAAGAAATTTTATATTTTCAAGGTTTTAAAATGTGATTTGTACGGTTTAGCGGTTGGATGATGATTCGTGATAAACGGTGATAAACGGTTATACATAATGGCTAAAAGATAGATAATTCAATTTAATTGCTGATATAACAAAGCATTTTAAAATGTTGATATTTTTTTCAAAATTTTCAAATATTATTTTCGAATGTTCTAAATTGGAGGGTATATAACTATTTAGATTTAACATATTTATAAATTCCAAAAAGAATAGTAAAAAAATTTGAAAAAAATATATAATTTGATCTCTATGAGATTTTATTATGGATAACACTTTGAATATTTCGAATCGGTCGTTCTAACAATATGGGCAGTGACATATTGTCAAAACGTTTTCCTGATTTTTTTATTTAACAACACGTGAAGATAAAAAATTACTTAAAGAAATATTTGCTTATAGATACTAATGCATAAAGCTTAATGTGATGATGATCAGGTCTTTGAAAAGAAAAAAATTATTGTTTTGGTGAATGACTTGTTCTTCATTTAAAATGTTTCTAATCAATGCAAAAAAATTTCATGTTTAATGTACCATACCGTATGATTATCTTAAAAATTTCATGTTTAAAAAATTTCATGTTTAATGTATCATACAAAATTAGAAATGATTATCTTAAAAATAATGCTAGAGTCAAATACATTTCACACTTGACTCCGTCAAATACAATCGGGTCTCAATCTTCAATATTAATCGAGTTTCCATATTAATGTATTATTTTTCAATTTTCGAGTCTTTGTAATATCGGTTTACAATTTTCAATAAACCAAATTAGTGTTTGAAAAAAATATATTATCGTTTGTATATTTTTCAATGTTAATGATACATTTTTTATAACATATTTTAACTATTTAGATCTTAATTATTTTGGTGACCCCCATTTGGAAGAGCGTGTTGATGTGTAGTAACTAGTAACAAAATAGTTCGGGTTGTATATCTCTGAATATTAGCACAATTTAAAATGACACTCATGGACTCGTGGTACGAGTTGACACGACAAAAATATAGTATTATTTATTTTTTTAATATGTTATCTCAAGTATATTAATTTAAACTGATTCTATATTATAAATTAAAAAATGCTTTTGTCCAATATATTGGACACTAACATTTTTTCTGAAAATTTAATAAAGTCGATTCATAATCGTATTTATTTATTCCTTAATTTTTATTTTATATATCAAAATATGATAAATTCTAAACATTTAATATATTTTTATATTTTAATTAAAAATTTAAATAAATTATAATATGGCATGACACTTTTAACATGTCGTGTCAACATGACACGACACAACAAATGAGTTGTGTCATAATGTGTGTCGTGTTAGTCGATTCTTTCTCTAAATACTACACGACACGACGAGGCACGACACATTGAAAATATTAACTCGTGCCAACAAAATATGACATAAGATCTAGCACGTACTGTATATATTTGATATGACATGATAAGACGCAGATTTTAAAGAATTTTATGATTTTTGATATTCTCGTTGTTTTACTCGTAGATTTTAATCTTAATACATATATCGTTTATTTCAAAGCTAAACGACAAATCTGACAAATAAATATTCTAAAATTGATACGTACTATATATAAAAGATATTTTAATGTATCTTTACTATAATTTTTTATCATTGTCGATATCAAAAAACTTTTGACTCGACGACTTTAAATATTTTCGCAAATTTTATTCCCTCATTTCCCCATTTTCTTTTTCTACGGTACTTATTATCTTCTCTGCCTAGGAATCCTAGATCGCCGCCACCCAAAACCCCACGTTTTTTTTCCTCTCGGAAAAACTCAAATCGCCGATCACATCCAAGATATGATGGAGCTAATCGCGATTCATCCTTGCTCATCACTCTCTCATTGCTTTCTGAAGTCGCCCCTCTGCCATTTCTCCTTCCCCACGGCCCCATCCCTCTCTTTCCCTTTCAAGTCTCAACAATGGTGGATGCAAGGTCCCCGAAGGAGAAGGAAATGATCCACAGCAAGTTCATCAACTACGACGCCAGCGGGGCCGTCCTCAGCGAGATGCAATCAGCGACAAAAGCATGTCGTTGACGTACTAACGATGTGAAACATATATGCCAGAAGCGCACATACAGACTTCTCTTCTCAGTCTAAGCTTCGCCCTTGACTCTCCAACCTTTACAGCCTTTCAAAAAGGTCGCTACCAGACCCTTCATCAGATACTTTTATTCTGCCTCATGGGATTAAGCCTCTTGTACTAATCGCACGACGAGCATTACTAACCCCAGAAATTTGCCATAACCAGATAACTTAGGCTTGTTCACCCCTACCAACCTAGTAAGAAGCCGCCGCCCCGGTAGGAAAAACGTGGTTTAGCCGGGCAATCTCTCGGGCAATCCTAAACCCTTCTGAGAGTATAGCTTGATAATCTTTTGAACAAAGCCTCAGGGCGTAGAGAAAATAAGAACTAGATCGGGATATTGCAACATTTGTATGCATTTGAAATTTGATTTCTATTACAAATGGTGGTCTTCATTCAAATTCTACTTCTATGACAAATGTCGAGTACGTTTTTTCTTTTTTTTTTAATTAAAATGTGATAAAGACGTAAAAGATGTTATACTCATGTCGCTTATCTATCGTATGCAAAGATCTGTTCAAAATAAGTGTTAAATATGTAATTATTCTTTTTTTTTCCAGTCCTGGTTCTAAATTATTTGCATACATATGCATTGAACATGTTTGATGGATTGCTTGAAGTAGCATTATAGCAGAGGTTATCATTTAGGTTCGTTTCTTGAATTTTTTTTATCTTTCTTTTGCATATAAGGTGTTTGCTGAAATGCTAAAACAAATGATGTTGTGATCTAAACTATCTTTTCTTTTACCAATTGATTTGGCAGTTATACAAGGCATCATAGTAATTGCTTTGAGATAGAAGAATTAGGGCCGATAGAGTTCTCCATCATGGCCAAGCATTTTGATTGCCAAGGCAAACCTCCCTATGCACTCCACGTTGTAAGTTCCCATACTCTCAATTAAAACATAAATGATGTACTTTTATTGAACGTGAATAAACTGATCTATATCATTTTTAGTGGTGTCATTTTTTCATTTGCTAGGTATATATTCTGATACAATTAAACTGCAATGAGGTAAAAGTGCTTGAGTGTGTTTGAGTGGCTAAATGAGGTAATTGCAATGCTATGTTCCATTTTTAATCATGGGAAGTGTACATTGGCTTGTTAGTATTAGAACATATTAAATATGTGAATCACCAATGATCCTAAATGCCATTTATACAAGTTTTGACGTGAAATCGGTGTCCAGTTCAGTTGGATAAAAGTGTTTTACCAAGAATTTATAGGCATCTTTGGTGTTAGAGTTCATCCATTTTAATTCAAGTTGTATAATAGAATCCTATTCATTGTTTTTATTTACTATATTTGGTGGGTCTTGAAGGATGATTCACTAGTGGCTCATTTCAAGTACCATAAGAAACCAATTACATCTGTAGAGTGGAGTCCGCATGAAGCATCAACCTGGGCTGTATCATAAGCACTATGATCAACTGCATTTTTGAAAAGTATATTTCTTTTATTCGGCACTATATGACGATCTATATATGAGTAGGATATGGAACCTGTCAATAGAAAGGGACGAAGAAGAGGAGATTGAGTTCAAAACAAAGGCAAAGGAGCAAGTCAACACACTTGAAAATTTGTCACCTCATCTCTCGTTTGTTCACAAGGTACTTATTCCTTGAACCAAGTTAAATTTTGTCAAGTTCGAGTTATTCCACGCTAAAATTTAGTTATTGGTAATTAACTAATTATTAGGAAACAATTACCTTGTGGCTCTGTGTATGCGTGTATATAATCACACTTCCTCAATTTGTTTAGTTAGAGCAACAATGAACTCTGAATCGATCCGGATATATTAAATTGCCACCTTGTGATTGTACTTTACTAAAACAGTGAACAACAGTGAACTAAAAGAGTACTCTCAAGGTACTTTACTAAGGTGAAGTAGCTTTTCTCTAAAATGGATTCAGTTTCATGATCAAAATTGAAAGACCACATTGTTCAGTGGTCTTTGGCTTTAGTCTAATATGATGGATATTGTGGTGAATTTGCAAGTTGGTTCTAAGGAGGATTACTTGACTTCCTAAGAAGGATTAATTTCTTCAATTGAATTAACTTGAAGCATAATTAAGCAACTGAAATTTAAATGTCTTTGCTTTCTTGTTCAAATTATATGATATAGAAATTTTGTTGATTCCTACATACTTGTAGATGTCCACACCAAATTAAATTGTCCAGGACGATGAAATCTACTTATATGATATTTCAAGTCCTAATCATACTATTCTGGAAAACCACATGCTTGGCACCAAAACTGGCATCCACCATGGTCATTTTAATCTCTGTAAGCACTCAACATGTGATTATTATTATGTAGTAATATGTAGCTTTTGAATTATAAAATTTCACCAAAATAACCATCTCATCTCTTATTAGATATGACTGAGTAATGACACAAACAAAAGAAAACGTTGCTCCATGCATTCAAGCTCTCCACAACTACCTGAGCATGGATATGAGAATTTTAGCTAGAAAGATTATTCATCACGTCATTGTGGCTCTTTGATTTTAGGTGCTAATTTTTTTTATTTTAGACTGATTTAAATTTTCATGCTCTTTTACTTGGAATTTTGATTTGTATCAAAACATATGCAAGTTTGTTATTTCTATTGGATGTTGATTTGTAGTTCAATGCGTAATAGATAATTGTGTGATTTTTGTTTGATTCAATTTGAATATATGTATGTTTGTGAATTCTAAATAGTTGTGAATAATTAAAATCATATGAATTAAATAGTGGTGGTACTAAATTGGTACCGGGAAGAATTGAATGGCTGTACAAATCTAATTGATGTGGCTATCAACAATGGCATCAGTATACCGACGTCTTTGATCTAATATACAACAATGCAGAAAAACGGGGATATAGTGGGCCCCACTAAATTATGACAATAAATTTTCTATGTCGGTGAGCAACGGTGTCGCTATATTGACTCTAATTGATCGTGGGCTCCGATCAATTCTGACAACATATTATCTGGGTCGCTTAATATAGGCGTCGGTAGACCGACATAGTAACGTCTAAATAGAGACGCGCTTACTGTTTGAATAAGCGATCGAAGAACATGGTAAGTGTCGTTATCCCGACACAGATATAGAGACGCGTTAAGTAATCCGCGTCCTCGCGACACAGATGTTTATTATTAGCGGCTAGAATATCTGAGTCGCTTAGGTAGCGTCTTTAGATGGACACAGATAGCAATTCGTGTCGGAATAGGGACGCCTTTTTGCGAAGCAAATAATCCGCATTCTAGTAGTGCTCAGATCATTAAGGTACTTATATTTTATTTTATGACCCAGCTTCGTCATTTTATTTTCGACTCAGCATTAGTTCGATGATATCTCAAGAAAGCAAAAAGTTAGTGATGTAAATCTTGCCATCAACTGTGGTATCGATAGTTATATTTCTGAAATATTTTTCGTTTAGAAAACTGATATTATGTTTACATTTTCATTTGGAAACATCATGAAATTATAAAGTCGATTTTCAAAAATAAAATACTAGAATTATAGAAGCACTAAAGTGAATAATTTAAAAATATATAATATAATATTGAAAGCAGTAAAGTACTTTGTTTCAACTGTGGATACATATAATTTAGTTTGAACATTTATTTTATCGGTGAAAAATAATTGCAAAATAATTAAAATATAAATATTGAAAACGAGCTTTGAATTGATATGAATATTTAGACTCGAGTTTGTTTTAAAAGTTGGAAAAATGATGTTATCTCAAATTTTGAATACAATATTACTTTTGGCATCTAGTTGAGACAACATTAAGTTAGAAAATGGAAGGTTTGATTGTTTGAAACTAAGAATTAGTTTGAACAATAAGTTGATATTAGAGAATTTGGAATTATGAGAATTGAAAAATTGAGTCCAGAGTGCGATATTGAAAAGAAATGAAAATAAAAAACACAAATGCGGGGCACGAGTCAAATATGATCGAGGGAAAAAAAAATGTTTCAATTTTATGGGTAGGAAGTCATTTTTGTAAACCCTTTTCGTACCGATTTTGCATGCTTTACGAAATTAACGTGCTAATATACAGGAAATGCAAGATGATTCACGCGATGTTCAAAGTTTCAGAACTCTCAATTGCTTCTGAAATGAGCGATGTATCCATTATTTTAGGATTAAAAATAGGTGTTCCTTCTTAACCAAGTATTCACAACCTACGAGAGTGTGCCACGTAGTACCTTTAAACTTTGTCAATCTACGCCACCATGTTTTCAATTGCTATGCACTCTTTCTTGAAACTCCATCAAAATGACTCTGATAATCATCTTCATCAATTAACATTTTTATGTGCTTTTTTAATATCTTCAGAATTTACACTTAGAATATAATTTATATGTGTTTTTTTTTAAAATATCTTCAGAATGTACACTTAGATATTATATAAGATGTATTTATGGATATTTTGTGGTGGATTAAACTTTTCATCCGGACTTGAGCATGATCAATCGCAACTGTTGATAATTTTAAATGAATTGTCCAGATTTCAGTCCATGCCTAAAATTTAGTCAACTACAGAATTTGCTTTAATAAAATTATTATATAATGCATAGCAAAGAGATAATTTGAAAATGATTTATTGATAGTTTTGATAAGATTTTTCCCTAATCAATTCACTAACATAGAAAAAAAGGGAAAATTGGATATAAACCCTAAACCCCTCTAATCTTTTGCATTTGTATATAAATTTATATGCACATTATATATATATATATATATATATATATATATAGAGAGAGAGAGAGAGAGAGAGAGAGAGTTTAGCTACGGTGAGTCGCGACTCACGGACCCTCTGGTGAGTCGCGACCAAAACTCCTAGATCTAGATCAAAATGACCGATCCAAACCGTCCAACATGATCTCCCTATTGAAATCTCCGTGCAAACCAAAATTTTTAAGTATTTTTTTCGGATTTTTAAAACTGATGTTTTTGAATGGTTCAGAACCAATTAGATTAACGATTTTCTAAAATTTCAAAAAAATACTTAAAAATTTCGAAAAAATAAAAATTTGGTCTACAAGAAAATTTCAATAGGAAGATCATATTGGACGGTTTGGATCGGTCATTTTGATCTAGATCTAGGAGTTTTTGTCGCGAATCACCGTAGCTAAACTCTCTATATATAGATAGAGAGAGAGAGAGAGAGAGAGAGTTTTGCTATGATGAGTTGCAACTCACCAAAGGGTCGGTGAGTCGCGCTCAAAGCTCCTAAATCTAGTTCAAAATGATCGATCCAAACCGTCCAATATGATCTTTTTATTGAAATCTCTATGCAAACCAAATTTTATATATTTTTTAAAATTTATAAATATTTTTTTCGAATTTTTAAAAACTGCTGTTTTAAATGGTTTAGAACTAATTAGATTAACGATTTTTTAAAATTTCAAAAAATACTTAAAAAATTTTGAAAAAATATAAAATTTGGTCTTCATGGAAATTTTAATAGGGAGATCGTATTAGACGGTTTGGATCGATCATTTTGAACTATATTTAGAAGGTTTGAGCGCGACTCACCATAGCAAAACTCTATATATATATATATATATATATATATAGAGAGAGAGAGAGAGTTTAATATGCACTATAGTGCATAGGGCATTCCGTGCACCGCGAAATTTTTCGGTGGTATTTTTGTAAATTGAAAAATCTAATTGAACCAATCTAATCTACATATTGAAATCTCATAGAAAATCAAATTTTACAATTTTTGAGATTTTATTACTGTTTTTTTTTCAATTTTTTTTAAAATATGTCATTTTTGGAATATTGTAAATAGTACAACATTCCAAAAATGACATGTTTTAAAAAATTCGAAAAAAATAGTAATAAAATTTCAAAAATTGTAAATTTTGGTTTTCTACGAGATTTCAATATGTAGATTAGATTGGTTAAATTAGATTTGTCAATTTACAAAAATATCTCCGAAATAATTCGTGGTGCACGGAATAGTGCATATTAAACTTTATATATATATGTATATAGATGGGCGCATGTGCATTATTAAAGACATGATAATCTAGCAATCAAGTTTGGTTCAATTTGTGCATTAATAGGTGATTCGTTAAGGCTGTGCTCCACAAAAGATTTTAAGAGGGTGAGAATAAATAGGTGGAAGTAAGTTGTGCCCGAGCGAATCTGACCGGAGGGCTTTGCTTGCTTCAGAAAGGGGATCAAGCGAAATAAGAGGAGAGCGGAGAAGATAAACTCAACGAAAAAATTTAATACAACTTACTCTGGTTATGTAATTTTCGATTTTGGGGTTACTCATCCCCTCACCCCTCGTCTCCCCTAATTCCCTTTGAGCACAGCCTAATTAAGGATCATTAATTTTGGACAGTTGAAACATATAAAAGAAATTTCATCATTCTTTTCTAGAAATTATCTTAGTACTATGTATATCATTCCAACAATGTTGGAAAAAAATAAAATATTTTATCTTGAAAAGTGTTAAGATTATATGTAAAAAGTGATTGTCAAATGTAAGTGACCTCTCCTCTGATATATATACTTCAAAAAAAAAAAGTTTTTATTTTAAAGAAGTTTTTGAAAAAAGTCACTCATATTATTATAGTTGTTATTATTCACGAGTAGCACGCCGCCCGTCAAAACTATTAACAGTCAAGTTTGTTCATTGGAACTTACCTAATCTAGCAACCAGCATCCATCATGATTCATATAATCACATCTCTATCAAAAATAATGCAACAGATAACGTAGAAATGCTGCGCACCGTTTCGGCGCTGATGCTGGCAAGACCATGTGCGTTGTTCAATTTAATTATCAAAGTCTATAAACTTTTCAACTTTTTCTTCAATCATCTCCGGATTGTTTATTCATCAACAACGCTGGTAATATCGTTACAGAACACACTGGACAGCTCCAGTCTGACTCGGAACAGAATACTGGTAGTCTCCGGTCAAGAACTGGTGGAGGTTGTGTTCCCTAAAGACAATAGCGCTAGATTCTTGATATAGCCGTTAGACTAGGATTAGCTACCAGCTGTTGGAACGAGATCCTCTACAATTTTTTTTTTATAACCAGCAGTACAAGTTTTTAATCCTTGACCGTCCGATCAATCATAGATGTTCCATAATTAATATCAGTTTCGTCGAGATTTGTGCGGCCCATGAAAATCTATTAGTCGAGATTCAATCCGACGGCCAGAATGAAAAGATTCGTAGTGCGTGTTAAAAAAACGCAGAGGATCCGGCCCCGTTATCTGTTGGGATTAGCCTCTTGTTCTATATTTCAAGAAAATATAATTTCGGCTAGTTTGCCATTGGGTGGTGAAGAACATATAACATGACAATGCTTGATCTGTTTGATGAAACTGACAACCGAATATAATCAAGTTCTCATAGAATTTGAAAGATCAAATGATTAAGACTCATGATTTTCAAAATCAAAATTTATTTGTAATCCAAACCTACAAGATACTCTAACTGGTAATTATCCAAATCTCAACTAATCTGAACTACGTACATAAATGAAATTCAGAAAATACAAGCATAAGCAAGCAACTAAGAAGAATTCAACTATGATAATCCAAATTTCTAAGAAATCAACTATTTGGTCATTTGACAGATGCTGTCAAGATCTCGAAAAAAAATGTGGTATTTGAATGTGAAGCGATATTTGTTTCAAATGTAACATGTAACTATTTTTTTTTTTAAAGTACCTTGATAGCCGCTATCAAGGCTTGCTCTAAAAAACAACTATTTTTTTAAAGACTTAATTTTTTATATGTCCTCTAATTTTTTTCTATTTATTTATTTCTCCCTCTACGATTAATTCGCACTTTTCTTTTTATAATAGTACTAAAGAATCTTTAAGTATTAAGATGGTCTGTGATTTCCTTTCAAAAAAAGAAAAGAAAAGAAAAGATGGTCAGTGACTGCGTATTTTCTTATAGGCCCTGATCAAAATGGTTTTTTCACGAGATTTTAATTCAATTCAATTGATTTCATAAGATTTCGTAGGATTTCGTTGGATCTAATTACATAGGAATTCTAACTAAATGACACCAAATCTGTTCATTTTGATCACGAATTTTCCAACGAAATGAAATAAAATGAAATCCCATGTTAAAAAAGTGAGATTTTGATCAGGGCCATAGAGAAAAACATGGTTTAAACTTGCCAGGCACAAAAGAAAAATATAATGTCAAAGATAACTGTTAGAAAAAGTGTGTGGAGCCATATTCTGAACGGACTGGTTTGCTGGGCAACCGGACTGTCTCGTTGTGGTCGGGACAGACCGTTCCAATCTGGGACGGACCGTTCCAGACGACGGTTATGAATCTGGAAAGTCGGTTTCCAGGCTGGCTATTTATACCCCTATCTTCTGAAGCATCTCTATGGTTGGAATTCGTGACTTTTGAGTTAACCACCATCCTAGAGAGATTAGAGAGAGATCAGAGAAATGGAGGAGCCATCCTATTGCTTGGAGAGCACACACACAAGTCGACCGGCATCTGGATTCGTGAAAGGGGACGCCAAGCCCTTGCCTGAGGTTGTGGTGTACCAGTTGTGTACGGAGGAAGACTTGGAGCGCAAGAAAAGAGTTGCAACAAAGCTTTGAGAAGAATCTAGACAATCGATCAACTTCCGCTGCGGTACATCTAAATTCTGTGCATGTGTGATAAGTTAAATGTACATATAGGTCAAGGACCGACAATAACGAATCACGTCTCTTTAAATGAGACATACTTATAAAAAATATATACAATATTAAGTTGTTCATTCAAAAGATATGCTTTATGTAGTAGCTTATTTTGTTCTAGCTAATTTCATTTATGGTCATGAAAACAGAATATTTTTACCACAAAAAAGAATATAAAGCGGTTTTTACTAAATAGCCGCAAACCACATATGAATTTACTAGTAAATATTATCAAAGCTGTAAATATTAATTTCATTAATAATTAGTTTTATGCGAAATTCTCCTGCAAGTTGTATTTAAATTATCAACAACTCAATTTAAAAGTTTCTGTCAATATTTGAAACTAGGAGGTTTGTCCCAAATTTTTGTTTTAAAAAGTTTTTTGTCGAGTGATATTCACTCAAACTAATGTAGCAAAAATTTAATAGTTAACAAATTGTACTTAAGAAAGAAATTTAATGAAAACTAGCTAATGCATCGTGCTCCGCGCGATGAAATTATTTCGATTCAAACAAATAAAAACACAGCCATCTGTAAGATGAGATTATTTCGATTAAAAAAAATAATAACACAGAAGTTTATTTGTTAAGTGTGCAAATTATCTTTTATTTCTTAGCGTGAGGACAAAAAAAAAAGTCTTTCCACAGCCATCTCTAAGAAGAGAATAAGAACATGAATTACTGGAACGACATATACAAAGAATTTAATAGCAATAGCATCGTGCTTTGCTTGAGGAATGATGAATTTGAAAAATATTTTTACATGATTTCGAATTGTATTTGAGATTCTATCGACAAACAGTGCCACAAGGCAGATTGCATCACAGTAAATAATTCAGAATGAAGCGTTCATCATACAAAATAAAGTGGCCAATGAATTTGTTTATTCCAATTACGAAAAAAATTAATTTTAATTTACTCTTTACTTATATCATTTGAGAGCACTTATATCAATAAGGGGCATCACTAACAAAACTTTTGCCCAAACTTTTGCCCATAGTACATTAGATATCTGGGAAAAAAAGACATATGCTAACATCCATTGTTCATTATACAAATCATATCTTGCCAATCTCTAAAAGAAAATATAAGAAAAATGATAAGACCAAAAAAGCCTATATCGAACCCATTTCATATAAGCAACAGATTCGCAAAATAACAAATTCAACACAGATCATGCAATGAGAAGATATGAAAACTCAAATTCGATAATAGAAAACTGACCTTGCCACTTTAAAAAAAACTTCTACAACAAACTCCTGATTTGACGGCGCAGTAATGTAAACCCTTTTGCCTAGTGTGCACTAATGTAAATCCTTCTACCTAGTTACTTTCTTTATCGCTGAATCAACTCAGCTTCCTACGAAAAGTAAAAAATACCTTCAACACGTCAACATCTGTAAATATTGCTAGAACATCATCTCTAAATAAGCAAGATCTATTTTTTAAAAAAAGAAAGATATTGACATACCAAAAGAACAAATCAAGCTGCGGAGGAGCACATTAGTACAATCTATTTCTTGTCCAGGGAAAATGCCTCGAAAAGCCAAAAAAAAAGAAAGTAATGATAAGAGCAAAGATTAAAAAAACTATCTAGGAACTAAAACATTAATCATTTCGTTAAGGGTGTAATTATACATACTTAATTATACATACTTCTAGATGTGTTGGATGGACTCTCAATGCAAGAACGCACAAGCCAAATAGACATTTCCAAAGCTGAATTTGTACACTTGTCAAGCAGCAAGCATTAAAAAATGCATAGCTTACATACAAATCCAAGAAACTGGCTATACTTCAATCATTGTTTCAAACCTCTAATTGACTCATTTTTTTTTTATAGCTGTAACGTTCGCTACTTTCTTTCACCAAAATCGCAAGACAAATTAAAATAAGAACCGAGCAAGAGTGAAATAGGTTGATAGTAGAAAATTTGTAAGATATAACAACTAACTGATATTGCTTCTCAATTGATTTTCCTGTACTCCTCTTCCACCAATTTGACAGTTCCATCAACGCATAAGCTGTTATGAATTAATATTAATTAATGCTCTTGAAATCAGAAAACAAAATGTATCTATGGCCATATAGTCTGACAAAATAGATAGAACTCTTTAAAAGTTCAATAATGGCAAGCTATAAATAACTCAAAATGTCAAACCTTTTTTGAAATGGCATGTTCATACCTAACTGGTGCAATATAGACTTTTAAATCCCAATCACGATTAGAGAACATAAAGAGAAAAAGTTTAAAAATCCTTCGAATATACCTTTGAAAATCGAGCAAGAACATAAATCAATTTCAATCATTAATGTGTTTTAACACAATTAGACTCCTATTATACCCGATTCCAGCCACAATGGAAGTCAGATAAACATGAAGCAATATAATCCACATATCCACCAACATTGTTCGAGACACATTTCCAAAAAGACATATCCAAAATTAAGAAACAATCTTAAATCAAACCTAAACTCACATTCTTAAAGATCGGCACTCCTTTGTCTAAATCTGCAACTCGCTGAGGTAACCAAAGCGCATTTTTTTTATCAGCCTCTCCTGCAACACAATAGAAAACATAAAGAATAATTAATATAGCCTAAACAATATTTAAAAAAGATGAAAAAACAAAGACAAATAGAAATTATTCCACATACATTGATGAATCGTTGGCACAATCCTTACAACCTTTGTCCGAACAGCCTATTCATCATTGTTCACATGTCAATCCAAACACACCAATTAATCGAATAAATATTACCACTTGTCTCAACTCCTAACAGTTGCTTGAATTATTTTGGTTTTGAACCTAACATATAGAAACAAATTTAAGTACTTACAATAAGGTACTTACTTACACTGAGTTGAGCCATTCAGTTTGAACTTCTACTCATTCAAGGTTGGGTCGACAACTTTACCTCTTTGTACTACATTGTTGATGTTGCGTGGGATTTTATTGAATGAGGAGAAAAATTGGCTCAAAGCTGCTAGTTTTAGATAAACCATTGGACTCGCAGTAGTTAATTTCCACTGCAAATGTAGAAAAGAATCAAACAAAGGAAACAAACTATATAACGGCAGGATTCACAAAAAGAAAGAAGAGGCATACTGAATAGCTCATGCATTTCTTGACAAAAATGATCAGGTAAGGATTTATATTATTTTCTTTCGTAATAGCTGGAGAAAGAAAGGGCATTGTTGCTGATCCCGTGTTAACATTGTTTTTTGTTTTGTCTTTTCACAAACTATTATTAATTTGTTACTCATTTCGTAGTTGGGAGCTCGAGGACCAGAAACAGTTCTAGCCAATATTATTAATTTGTTGCTCATTTCTAGTTGGGAGCGAGAGGACCAGAAACAGTTCTAGCCAATTTAAAGGTAACAACATGAACAAAAATTCCAAAATATAAATGTACCTTGAGGGAATATCTCCTAGTAGGCTAAGGCCAACTGAAGGGCTTCCTTCTTTAGCAATTTTTTCTGGTTCTTATTCTTTTTCCAGAGCAGTTTCCTAAATTACAAAAGAAAATGTGCCAATTTAGTATCATTTCAAATCAATTTAATGAATCGTAAATGCATTATTGCGGAAAATATTTGAAGGCCTTTCCCTCAAGCTTTTCCTTATTGTCAATGCATCGTGAACACCTCCAATATTTACTTTTTACCTCTATGATAGTGCACCTACACTGATTGCTTTTTTAACATATTCAAAGAAAATCGCAAGTAAAAAAGAAAGGAGGCTTCTATGAAATAAATGTGGGAATGGTCCAATATTTACTGCAGCTTCTATGAAAATTGTTGAAGCAACATCCTGTCTCCCATTCTCTGACCCATTTGTAACTACTGATATACACTTCTTAACAGATGCTGCAGTAGGCTTCTTTGCAGACCCTTGCAAAAAACAACACATAGTGAATCACCGAAAATAAAGAAAAATAAAATAAAAGCAAAAGAACATATAATAACTCTATAAAAAGTTTCTATACCAGCCAGAGGATACTGGGACGGGACAGTACCATATCAGAAATGAAAGAGTACTGGGACGGCGCAGTACCATATCAGACTTCAAAAATCCAATAATAGAAACTATAAAAATCAGATATGATCTTGTAGGCAGTATGTTGAGAGAAAAAAATTATATATACACGGCTAACACCTAGAAGCACAACCATTACCCACCATATATATATGTTTTGATTTGTAAACAATAATATTTCAAAATAAGGCTGCAGAATATAGGTAAAAAACGAAAAAAATAAATTTCTGAAAATTATACTGAAAGTCATACAAAGAGATGTACTAATATTTCAGGAGAAACGAAGGAAAGGTAATCGCAGTTTTTTTTCCTTCTCCGTGAGATACGCCTGGGAAGAAAGAAACAATGAAACCATTCAGAGCCTGCCTAGGACAGACCTTGTCACTCCAGCCCTTGAGAATAAATTTGCACCGGACAGTCAACACCATGGCATTTTAAATACAGGGAATTTACTATTGGATAATCCATGTGAAGACAAAATTTTCAAATATAGAACTACCTTAACACTCCTGTTAATATTCTCCTCTTCATCTAGTTGTTGAATGGCAGCAACCAAATTTCCATGCTTGAGTTCTCTTAGAGTTATACGACCATTCCCAGATTTATTTATTTATTTATAAAGTAATATATCCTGTATATTACTGTCTCCGCTGCAGTAAATTTAACATCACAAAATCAGACTCTCATACTAAGATATCAGTAGATCTCTTTGTATAACATATCATGAACTTAAAATATACTGTGGGCACATAGCTTAATTAATCCTCAAAGAACTAAGATGCAACAGAAAAAAGCAAGATTTCATGACCATCAATATCCAATCACTTGAAATGTAATTATACCAGAGTCAATCAGTACAGATGAGCCAGAATTGACAAAAAACGTACTGTATCTCTCCAGAAATTAAGGTCTGCTTCGCACAAACTCCAGTCCAGGATAAGCTGCCATGAGTTGCCTTAATACTAACTTGAAATCGTCCTAGAACAAAAGCAACAAACAATTATATTATGTGATCCATAGAAAAGGGAAAAAAAACAAAGCTCCTAAAAGTACAACAACAATTTCAAATAGGACCGCATATTCCTGTGATCATGCAAGTTCATAAGTATAGGTTGGATTAAGGTTCAGAAACCAAATTCAGGACAATCATAAATGAAACATGGTTTCTATATAGAATAGAGCAGCAAGTTCATAAGTCACACAATAAAGATCTCAACAAAGATTACACTTTAATTTCCACACATACACCATCTAAATTACAATTAGATTTGTACTTGTATATAACGAAATTAGTATAAACATGAAGAAATAACACACAAAAATAATATATAATATATATATCTTACAGCAGTTACACTCTTGTTGTTGGGATGGCCTTCCTTGTATTCAACCCTATACTTCTCCCTGTATTCAGAATCCACACAAATATAGAATCAGATATAAATTATAATAAAATGCACAATATACCGTAACAGCCAAAGAAGCACAAATACAATAAACTAATTAGATTTCAAAGAGTGCATACATGAACACAAAGAAGGCAGAAGGAGGCCTGTTGATCTCAGCACCCTTTGCTAGTAAAAGAAAAGTACGGAAATGGAAATGGAATGGAATTTCATTTCAACGCTAGTAAAATCAAACAAACGCTAGTAAAAGAAAAGTACAGAAACAAAACATCACTATCCCTATGCAATCTAACTATACTTCACTTGGAAATGGAATTTCATTTCAACCACGATACTTGCCCTTTTCCTAAGCATTACAACTATTTTACGAAATTCAATTTACATAGGCAAGGAAGCAAAGCTTACTTAGAATCGGCATTAACACCCCTGATTTTGGTTTCTTTCATCGCTTATGGACTGATCTGTTCAAAAAATCGCCTCAATCAGCAATCACGTTCACAAAATCGTGCAAAATAAAGCCAATTTCATTTCAAATAAAAAACACAGAAAGGAGATTTAATTTGGGGCTAAGATTAAAGATACTCGCAGCATAGAGAGAGAGCAGGAGAAGCTGGGAACAAAATACTCGCAGAAGAATAGTTCCATCCAGACCCTTCTAGAGGCAGTACCTGACCAACCACGTCGATCCGTAAGCGTACGGAGCGGAGCGGCCGCGAGGTAAGGGAGGCAAGTACTCCGTAATGGGCAAAAGGGAAGAGGCAGATCTGCTGCGGCGAGAGATTATTGATATGCGCAGAATATAAAAAAAAAAGCAAGGAGCACAGAAACCGCAACATAAGACTCTGAAACACAGCCAGCTCAGCGCTAGTCCACGCGGAGAAGGAAGACCAAGAACGAAGGGCTGGGATGAAACACAGCAGAAGGAAACGGATGGACGGGATTTGAAGTTAGTCTACAGTCCTCTCTCAGCTTGAAATTGAGATACTTATAATTTGATTACTGCCAATTGTAATTTTGTCATCGCTTGAACAAAGTGAATATACAAAATAGACAAGGTGAACATATAAATGATCAAAGAGAACACATACAAACAAATAAGTTGAATATGCATATAAAATTTGAACAAGGGATGACAAAATATTTTTTTATATATGCTCATTTTGATCATATATATATATGTTCGCCTTATCTATTTTATATGATTATTTTGTTCGAGCGATAGGACAGATTATTTCTCTACTAATGTGTTACTCCATGGACAGTTACCCGAAGTGTTATACCCGCCACTTGGCCCACTGACCGTGCGCTAATAATGGAAACTACCGGAGAAGAAAACCACTTGGCCCACTGACCTTATCTATTTTAAGATTGCTGCTGTACCAAGGGGGCAGCTATCTAACTACCGGATTTGATCAAGGCATTTGGTATAAATGTATGTTAACAATAATTTTTTCACTATTCATATCATGTTATCTTTGTCGTATTCAATTTTGTGTCATCTATTATAGTTTGGAGCTAGTCTATTAAAATTTCAAATATTATAATATTCCGTACCTTGAATTATAATGACATTATCTACTAAAACAACAATTATCAGAGTAACAAGTCCTTCAACTTCCATTGTTTATAAACAAGTTTTCACATAACATTTTAAAAGAAATCAAAACAGAAACATTATTAAAAAAAGAAATAATTAGATATATGCCACTATTAAAAATTGATAGAGATATGCCACACTTAAAATTGTAAATTAGTTTTATGCCACCATAAAATGGTTCAAATTGGTTTTATGCCATTATTTTCGAGTAAAATTAGAGAAATGACACTCAAATTAAATAGAAATGCTACTCTCTTTTTAAAAATATCCAAAATACCCTCTCATTAAGAAATAAAAAAGTTATTGACATGAATTAAATTGTAAATTTCAAATTTTGAATTTCAGATTTTTAAATTTTGAATTTTCGAATCTTGGATTTTAAAGTTTTGAATTTTCAAATTTAATTTTTTTAAAATTTGAAATTCAAAATTTTGAATTTAAAAGTTTTTAATTTTCGAATTTTAAATTTTGAATTTAAAATATTTTAATTTCAACTATTTAGATTTTAAAATTTAAAATTTGAAATTTTATTTCTTTTTGCTGATGGTGTAAAACCACTTATTTACTTAACGGTGACATATTTTAAATTCTAATATTTTACAATGGTATATTTCTAATTTTATTATTTTATAATGACATATTTAAAAGGGTATAGACGTATAGTGGTCAAATTAATTATCCAGTGGAATAAATCTAATTTTATTATTTAGTGGTGGCATAAAAATAATTTGTCATTTAGTGATGATATTTTCTCTAATTTCTAAATTTTACAGTGACATAAATCTAATTAACCCAAAAAATAGTGATGGTAACCCTAATGCCGTCATCAATATAACTTTAAATTTATAGAATTTTTCTTTTTATAAATTTTAATAAGGTAAGGTTTGAAATATTTAAACCATGCAACTATCTCACCAAATAATTTCTATTTTTTATCTTTTTTTTGTGTGTCGAATAGAGGACAAACAGCTTTTTTTCCGCAGCCAGTAAGAAAGGGATGATGCTTTAGGTGTGACTTGTGAGCACGTCCAATGTCCTTGTAAATTAATACCAATCAAATCCCTTTTCTCCTCCAACTAATCAGTTTGTGGGACCCGAGAAGAAAAGAAAAAGGCGCAACTCTCCATTCTCTTTCTCAACTCCCAAGCTAGCTACTACATGTCTACATAGGTGTGCAAGGCAACGCACCCGCCTACTTGAAGGGGTACTTGGCCAAACCGATGGAGTGTTGGCGCCACCCACAAACACAATTACACAAACATGTGCAGTGATGGCAATTAATGCCTAGACTCGACTTGTATTGGATGGATATGTTTATCCCTTTATTAGTAGAGAAATTAATTTAAGTTTGGAATTAGACCCATTCAACCCACAAAATTCTGCCCGTTAATAAGGTTTCTCATAAGTTCAAAATTTTGTAGATTTATCCATCCATCAAGCCAATTACAGGATTTATTGGAGCACATTATCCTTTCCTGCGTCAATATGGCAAGTTGATACATAAATTTTGAAATCAGACTCAATGTAGGCATGTCTAGTTGTCACCGGACAATGGATAGGATTGGGAGGGATTAACTTTTAAATCTCTTTGCCAAGAAATCTTGGCTGATATATTTTTAAAATTTATTTTAATCCTCCTATTTCGAAAATGGACGCCTCCTTTCTCTTAAGGGAAAATTGGATGTAATATCCCTCAAATCATCGCTATTTGGAAATAACCCTCAAATCATATTAAGTTGGGATATAAACCCTTTTTAGTTTTTTCTAATAATGCCTTTTGGAGGAATCAAAGATCCAACAACAAGTAAAACGTGGGAAACGAAGATATCACCAGAAATTATTGTTTTGGCCCGTCAATTCTGAAACAAAAGTGCCAACTAGAGGTATATATATATTGCATAAACGAATTAAAATAACTGACGGTTAATGCATGTATTTTGGGATGTTTAGGAATTAAGTTAAGAGAGTCTAGAGGTATATAGTGCATAAGCGAAATACAATAACTGATGATTCTTGTATTTTGTGGTGTTTAGGAATTAAGTTAGTGTGCTAGTTCAGGTTGTTAACGAGTTTACTAGAAATCTAGAATAGATCCGGATTCTGCAACCACGTTGATTAAACTAAGAAAAGTTACATACGGTTCTCGTATAAGCAAATAAAATTGGGGAATGCTCGTGTAGAGAAATCAATCATCAATTATATTGATAAAAAAAATGCATTCAGGAAAAATTATGGCAGGTGCTGTGACTTCATTTCTTGGCAAAGAGTCCATTGCTTTGTTGAGGATGGGATCGTTCGCGAAGAGCAAGGGCATTATTGCATAAATTTTAGAAATTATTGGAGGGATTATATCCAAAATCAAGAAGATTTGAGGGTTATATCCAATTTTCCCTTCTCTTAATGTTTGTCGCTGGTTATGTGGGTTCACGAACATCAAGCATCATATTCAATTCTTTAATAAATGATATAACAAAATTAAATAAGAAACAATAATAATTAATAATAGAGCTCAAGTACAATAAAAAAAAATGAACATTATTAATAGCAAAATATTGCTAGCATAACTGCATGTACATCTTCCATCTAGCATTTAATTCATTGTTTTTGAAACAGTGAGCAACCCATGCTTTATGCTTAAGCAAATTAAATAAAATCTAATTCTTTTATAGGATCAAGTGCGATGATTGAAATAATAGTATCAAAACTGTTGATTACCAAGCAATTTTTATTTTATCATACAACCTTATTTAGTAAAGACATGTTGAACATTCCAAAAACTTAGTTGAATTTTGCAATGATTTTTAGGGCAGAGAATAGAGACTAATGAGAAATGCTAATGTCTAACATACAAATGTGGTACGTCCAGCATGATTGTATTCATGTTTCAAAATTTCAAATGGCTGATCCAAACCGTTAGATTGAATCTTTATATTGAGAACTTTGTATGAAACCAAATTTTATATTTTTAAAATTTGTTTACTATTTATTTTGTATTTTTAAAATCCACTGTTATTAGATGTTCCATACAAGTTCTAGGAATAATTTTTAAAATACAAAATAAATAGTAAAAAAATAAAAAAAAACATATAGAATTTGGTTTTATACAATTCTCAAAAAAAAAAAAAAATCAATCTAACATTTTGAATCGGTCATTTGAAATTTTGAAATGCGAATACGATCATGTTGGATAGACCACATCCATCCTATATGTTGGACATTAGCATTTCTTGAGATTAATTATACTTTAGTTGCATTTCTTGTTTAAAACATTCTAATAATCTCTTGGTAACATAATGAAGTATCCATCATTTCCTTCTATAATAAACGGAATAAATTGTCGGAACAATGAAACCATCACCGGCAAAGCAAAGTATTATTATGTTTAATCTAAAACTAAATCAAATATGTAAAATGTATATTGAATCCCCAGCAGTCAAATTCACACAAATCTAATCATTTAAAATTATACAGGAGTCCTTTATTTTCTTCTATCTAGTCTCTCTCTTTTATACCAGTCTGTGTAGCTTATATGCATTTATTTTGCCAAATTATAAGGACTTTAATTATAATCATGTGTTGTACAAAATCCCAACACACCTAAATACGGAAAACATTGAGTGTATTAAAGAGATTTTAATTAAAATAATTACTGATAAAAAGAAAATCCTTACCAAAATTCCTGACCGCAAAATATCCATTGCGATTGGCGAGAGTGTGGGTTCAAGTAACTTCAATGATTTTTACAATTTAACTTAGCAGTTAATAACTTAATATGCATAATTATTTAATTAATACTTTTATAAAAAACTCTAAAAAAATATCAATATATTAGCGCACTAAAGATATCTTTTTCAATCCGCCGCTGAAAACTACACTTGCATGTTACATGTCGCTAAAATGTGAGGTGAGCATGGCACCGGAAATTTTCATTGATTAGTTGCTACTTGCTAGCTAATGATAAATGATAATGCACCACTTGTATAATTCAGAGGACAATCTACGTTGGAAAGTCAATCCAACATCAGTATGAACTTGCAAACATATGTCCAGCAGTCACATGACAACCGACGCACTCATGCACCCTATTATTTTCGGCACTTTTCATATCTAATATTTATTTATCCTTATTATTAATTTTTAGGTCAGATGCTTGGTACTCATGCACCGAATTCTAACTTTTACCAGTAGCGATTAGCCACTAATTACCAACTTGAACATAGTAATCAATGTAAAATGTAATTCACAATTAGACCTGTCAGTATTAACGTTTCACAACATTGTTCGTTTCATTCCGTCCAAACAGAACGGAAACGAAAGAGGAAATTGATTCCGTTTTCAGAAACAGACAGAAACGAAAATGAATTTTGTGAACGTTACTGAAACGGAACACAGAAATTGACGAAAACTGACTTAAATCAAAGGGAAATGTAGGGCAGAATGTTATACGGAATGGAAAACTATTTTGTTTGATGAAACGGAACGTTAAACGGAATAGATTTATGTTTTGTTGACTGAAACGGAACACGTCTGTTCCGTGGACATGGTACACGTTTGACGGGTCTATTCACAATGTCCCCCCAAACACAATTATCGGCCATCGGATCAAAATTTTAATTATTGATTGCCATAAAAATAAAATTGATTTTTTATTTAAAGTATTTAAGATTGTAAGTCAATTAATCTTGCAATGAATTCAAGGTGCGCCTACTATGAACGTGCCTATATAAATCAGTTGTCTGCCTCCCAACAAGATTCATAATTGGTACCATCTCCTTTCCCAGAGATCATAAAGTGTGAAAAAGAAAACAAACACTCCAGAGGGATCAGCCTTTCACAAATGGCTATTAAGTGGTTGTCATTGCTGCTACTTGGCCTCCTTTTTCTCTTTGTAGGAGGAATTGGATGGGTTGGTCATGGAGAGATGTCTGTACCAATGTATGTATGGTGGCAATTTTGGTTCTTTCATCATGTGCAAACCTAATACATGTTTTGATTTCTCCTAACCAAGTTTACTTTTTGTTATATTAATTGTTGTTTTTTTTTCATAGGAGTGGCAGAGCAAGGATGGGAAGGAGACTTGGGGAATTGCATTCAAAAAACAAGGAGACATCATCACTGAGTGTTGTTGGAGCAGTAGCTGATCCAGAAATTGTGGTGGCTGAGGTTCACAGGTTCAGTCTCTCTTTTTATTTAATTTTTCTCCAGTTTAGTGGGGTTATGCAAATAAATTCTTTAAATTTATAAGCTAATGAGCGGTATTATGTCTATTTAGTTAAGACCCACAATCATTACACCCATTTTTTCATTCACGTGAATTGACCTTTGACATTTTGGAAATGATCCGGGTATTTGCTAATTGGATCGCTAAGCTGTACTTTCAGAAATACTAAGGCATTTCGCACTAATAATGTAGTTTCTTTTTAAGGATCGGTTAACGACTGTCAAATAATTATTTAATTATTTTCATTAAACAAAGCAAAAGCAAAGTCTTACATGAAAAATTTAAAACACAAAAATTGCAATAAATTCAAATAAAGAAAGAATGAGAATAAAACCAAACGCGTAGCCATCAAAAGTTGCCTTGTCAGCAAAAAATAGTCACTTGGTTTTACTCATTAAAGAATATTTCTCTTCTTTTTTCCCTTATTTAATGATGATTTTGTTTTAAAATATTGCGTGCATTGAATAAATAATTTTATTGTTTTTCTGTTTGAATTTGCATGTACGTCGATAATATATTATTCCAAATAATAATAATAAATTAATAAAGAACTAGTGATAGGGCAAAGGGCGGGGGGGGGGGGGGGGGGGAGGACATAGGAAAGAGAGAATAATTACACCACTTCTTCTGCTCATGGTTGCTCAGTAAAAAAAAAAATGATAATACTTTTCTTGGAGTTGATCAATTACATGTAGTTTTTGGGGGCGGGGTTAAAAATGTGGGGAGAAGATAAACTGGTGATTTTTTTCTTCTTAATCTAAGACAAGTCAGCATAACTGCATAAATAGCTTAATCGTTCACTACCATGCCCACTTCAAAAAATGCGGATCAACGAAAAATGAATTACAGATAATTCTTGCAATTTTGCACAGAATGTCACATTTAAGGACAATTAAACGAAAAAGCATAGTTACCCATGTATTTCAACATACTCAAAGCACAAGCCAACCAAGCCAACCATTTTCTGTACTTAATTACCTCATACTGGCATGTAGCCTCTATCCAGATCCCTCATTAAGTCTCTGATTTGAAAGCATCGATCGTCTGGATATTTAGCTCCACTAGGATACTTTTTAAGGAAATAATAAGAATTTGAAGAAACAAAATTGTTTTCTTAGTAAAATTAGATAAAAAAGCTAAGAAGTGCACGGCCCAAAACACAGAGTGCCTGAAGGTTAACCACTGCTCTCCATTAGTTATCAACACATTTTAATTCCTCTATTTTCTGCACGATTACTCTTAGTAACGTTAATCTTACGCTTTTTATCCATTGAGTACAAAATCTGTTCCCTCTATGGTTACCCACTTTGACAATTCCATGCACGCAACTTGTTTAACATAATTTCCCAATGGATTATGTTGTCTCCATGACTCCATGTGACTTTATTCAAAATCAAACAGAAAAATTCACAACAAAACCATGCCTTTATGCAGGTCTGTCAATAATAGCATAACAAGAAGGCAGCTCGATAGCCTATCCGCATGTGGATCAGGCAACCCGATTGATGACTGCTGGCGCTGCGACCCCAACTGGCAGAGCAACAGGAAGCGACTAGCCGATTGCAGTATTGGGTTTGGACGCAATGCCATTGGTGGCCGTGATGGGGATTACTATGTGGTCACAAATTCCGGGGATGATGATCCGGTCAACCCGAAACCCGGCACACTTCGTTATGCAGTGATTCAAGACAAGCCACTCTGGATCACTTTTGATCATGACATGGTCATCACCCTCAAGCAGGCAAGCAATATTACTTACATTATTTTTCCAAAATATATCTTCTTTTTTTCTAACAATTTGTTTCATCATTCCGGTATAATAATTTATGTGGCACTTTTCCTTTTCCCCAAATGTCATGCAAACAGGAGCTTATCATGAATAGCTTCAAGACCCTGGACGGGCGTGGTGCGAATGTTCACATTGCCAAAGGAGCATGCATTACGGTGCAGTATGTCACTAATATAATCATCCATGGCATCCACATCCACGACTGTGTGCCAACTGGTAATGCCATGGTGCGTAGCTCACCATCCCACTACGGGTGGCGTACCATGGCTGACGGTGATGGCGTGTCAATATTTGGCTCCAGCTACATCTGGGTCGACCATTGCTCCCTCTCTAACTGTGCCGATGGACTCATTGATGCTGTCATGGGATCAACTGCTATAACTATCTCAAACAACTATTTTACTCGCCACAATGAGGTATGTCTAATCTTCCTATAATTATATAATACGACAACATTTTTTAAGATTGTGGATATTGCTGTAAATAAGAAAAATTTTACATAACAAAATAATTAGACTGTAAAAATCAAAATAAAAGCAGCAAAGCTGAGGATGCCGGTTTGTCCTTATCTGCATGCGTGGAGTGCAAAATAATGTGTCTATCAATTGTTCACTGAAAAGGAAACTGCTAGTTTTACATCTCAAAGAATGTACTGCTACTGTAGCAATAGTAGGAAATTATCATTACTCTCTGGCTTAAGGGATTGTGTTGTTGGGGTTTTGGACCACATGAACAGTACTAAATCTTTTGAGGATCCTTAAAACATTGATTACCGCAGGTGATGTTGTTGGGTCATAGTGATTCATATGTGAAGGATAAGGCGATGCAAGTAACAATTGCATTCAACCATTTTGGAGAAGGGCTCATTCAGAGAATGCCAAGGTAATTTAGAAATAGAAGAAATTTCATCACTGATAATAATATTATAATTTAGACAAATTTTACTGATATATTTCTTTTTCTCCTGAGCAAACAGGTGCCGGCATGGCTTCTTCCATGTGGTAAATAATGACTACACACACTGGGAAATGTATGCTATTGGTGGTAGTGCAGAACCCACCATCAACAGTCAAGGCAACCGATATCTCGCTCCTACCAACCCTTTTGCTAAAGAGGTAAACCATTTACTGCCAAAAAGGTCTTACAGTGGAATTACCAGCCAGTATAAATGTTTACTCTGTTTCTGTAAATAATGGTGTCAGACACATCCAAAAAAAATGATTAACACTGAAATTTCAACTAGGACCGAAAATGAACTTGATAAGAAAAAAGTGGTAAAATGCAAAACTGGTGGTTCATTTGAGATGTATCACTGTTGCATAACCTAGGTACACTGACCGGTAAAAGAATGAAAAAGAGAAAAAATTCTTATTTTATTTTCCAAATTGAGCAGGTAACAAAAAGGGTTGACTCAGCTGAGAGCGTGTGGAAGAATTGGAACTGGAGGTCTGAAGGTGATCTATTTCAGAATGGTGCATTTTTCACCCCTTCAGGCACTGGGGCTTCTTCAAGTTATGCAAAAGCTTCTAGCCTTGGGGCAAAACCTGCCTCCATGATATCACAAATCACATCTGGTGCCGGTGCACTTTCGTGCCGAAGTGGTTCTCTTTGCTAGTCGCCTAGTCCCGATCAAAGAGAATAAAGAGCTAAAAATAATAGTAATGAAAATGAATATAGATGGATTGTTTTTATAGATATTCTCATAGTTTCCATAGAAGGAACTAATTATTTTTATTAGCAACCTCCATCTGCCACCACTGCAACTGACAGTGCCGGTGCGAAGTGTTGTTGCACATTTTTTATTTCTTCTTTTGAATGGAATATAGGTTGGCTTGGATTGATGTAACATAGACAATTATTATTTATACAGATTTAAAATTGGTTAAAAGTGTATATACTTTGCCTAATTGCCTTTCTAAATTCAATGGATATTAGAAATATAATTGTTCCTCTGTAGAGATTTAGGCCCATATCATGTAATCAGCCTTTAAAAGCTCATAATAAACTTTGAAAATTTTAAATTAGGCCATTGGGCCAATTTGGACTATAATCTTGCAACTTTTCTATGTCGGCAAGTGGGGAAGGTCAACAAACAGGTCCAACACAGAAATTTGTGCATGTCGTCTCCAGAAGCAGAAAGTTAAGTCACCTAGAAATAAGGAATGAGTTCAGTTAAAAAAGGACCAATCTCTATGCACAACCTGTCGCCTCTAGAGAATCTTTTATCGTGTATGTCGTAAAATTTTTATAAAATAATGCCACAACAAAAGTAATTATTTTTTGGAAATAATAATCTGAACGTATTTCATGTGTTCAGTTTAATAAATAAAAAAATATGCCCTTACTGATTTAATGACCAGTTTTTCTATTTTGTATAAAATTACAGGCAGAAAGAAGTTTCTGTCGCTAGAAGCCTAGAAGTCTCCTCCATTTATTTATTTATTTTTTATAAAAGCTGTTACCAGAAAATAAATAAATAATAAATAATTAATAATAAAAAAGTTAGAAAAGGTCCCTTCCCACACCCAACCCAACAAACACAAAAAGAAAAAAAAAAAGTGGATATAAAAAGAGAAGGATCAGTCGCCACCATTTCCAGCGGGCATTGGTTGCCACTTCCCATCCGTCAACCAAATTAACACCATAGACGCGTCACGCGACTAGATTCTCTCCATCGGACCAAACGAAGTAGAAGCATTATTCAGGAATGGATGAAAACAACGAAGCTAACTCGTCTTCTTCTTCTTCATATCCTGGTGAGTATCTTCATGGATAAACCTCACTTGACTTGAGTTCGATTCAATTTTGTGCAATCTCAGCATTTTTCACTTTCTTAAGAATGATCATGTAAAATAATGAAATCGTATTCTGATCAGAGGTAGATTGGTTCTTACATAGGACTGAACGAATTGATTGATACAACAGTGAGTAATGTTTTTTTTTTCCTAAAAAAGTATCTTAATTTTGTTGGTCGCTCTTGAACTTTCTCTTTTCGATGACCAATTGACTTTTTATGGTTAGCCAATTTCCACTGGTTTCTTTTGTGGCATAGTCGTGTTGATCAATTTGGCATATAATAGTATCATCTTAGAAGTTTCAGTAAATACTATTTTACAGTACAAAATCTGAAATATATATTCTTCAGTGGAAATTGACAGGTTTTTTGATAGCATAGAAAGACTACCTGGTGAAATTGAATCCTCTGAACTATCCAGATCACTGGAAAATGCATCAAATCTGCATACATCAAACCATGAGAGTGATGAGAAGACTGTCATAGACAACATTTTTGCTGAAAAGGTTTCATAACTTTCTGCTTGTAGACTAATTACGTTACTTTTTATGATTATCAGGAAAAGATAACCATAAAACAATAAACAATCTTTTTGCATAATTCAGGAAAAGGTGCTTACTAGAATAGCAACAATCAAACGCGATGGCACTGTTCTCCTTGATCTCCTCAACAATGAAGATGCAACTTTTCAATTTGAGGATGCTTATAGCCAACCACCTTTTGAAGAAATGAACGGCATGGTGGATTTTCAAAATATGCCTCCAATGCAGATAGCTATTCTTATTGTTGGCACGAGGGGAGATGTGCAGCCATTTCTTGCTATTGCAAAGCGTCTAAAGGTATGTTGTGCAAATATTTTGTTTAATGATTTGGGGAATATCTCTCAGTGAAATTGTGAATACCTGGTATTCTCCTTTATTTTTCTTTTATAGGAACTAGGACACCGTGTTAGATTAGCAACACATGCCAACTTCAAGGAGTTTGTTTTGGATGCTGGGGTGGAATTTTACCCTCTAGGTGGTGATCCAAAAGTTCTTGCTGAATGTATGTAAAACCTCACTCTTTCTAGTCCCCTGGCACTTTTGACGTCAAAGAAAATTGAATAATTAATTCAACTTTTGGTTCATAATTGTTCCTCTTTGGACAGATATGGTAAAGAATAAGGGCTTCTTACCTTCTCATCCTTCAGAAGTTCACACCCAACGAAACCAGATCAAGGATATTGTATTTTCTCTCCATCCTGCTTGTACAGAGCCAAATCCTGATACAGGTGCTCCTTTCAAAGTTGATGCCATAATTGCCAACCCTCCAGCATACGGTTAGCATAATTTCTGATTACAATACTGAAATAAGTATAGTGCCTGGCTTAGAACCCCGATTTATCTTCAAAAAAAAAAGAAATAAGTATAGTGCCAGTCAAGGCTGGACAGGTTAATGCTGTTGGGTAATAGCTGACTCATCAACAATTACTCAGGACATGAGCATGTTGCGGAGGCACTAAAAGTACCGCTTCACATATTTTTTACAATGCCATGGACGTGAGCCTCTCTCTCTCTCTCTCTCTCTCTCTCAATGTCTTATGCTGGTTTAACATGCATATTTAGTTATTTACAGACCTACTGGTGAATTTCCACATCCTCTTTCCCGTGTCAAGCATCCTCCTGGTCCTGCTGGATACAAAGTGAGTTCATACACAATATTAGGATTGGACAGTTCACCGGGACAGACTGGTTGACAGGACCAAACAAACTGATTTCTGACTGATCTTATGGGTTAGCTGCAGTTTAGAAATTGATGTCCGGACAACATGCTGGTAGTTGCTGGTAATAGTTTAATATCTGGTACATATATCAGCTGGCCTGCATAGTACAGCATGCAACTGTAAAAGATCATGTGTTATACTTTTGACATTTTCCTATTGAAAGAGAAGAAAATTTGGAACAGTTACCTCACAAATAGGAGCCTAATTTTAGTATTTTGTTTTGACTGTTCTAATGTTCTAATCCTCTAGGTAATGCAGCTTTCATACTATGTAGTTGACCTGATGATTTGGCTTGGGATACGGGACATTATAAATGAGTTCAGGAAAATAAAATTGAAGGTGGAAACTGTAGGCTTTCATGCTGTTTCGGAGAAAGCGCTTAATACTCCTCATGGGTACATTTGGAGCCCTTCTCTTGTGCCTAAGCCAAAAGGTATGTCAAACTATTTGTTTTCTGTAAGATTTACTATCTAAATAGCATAGTTAAAGCACTGCATAGAGAGATCCATGATATGACATCGGAACAAGCTACATGTAACAACAATATGCCTGGTTTCATTCTTAAACTTGTAGATTGGGGTTCTAAAGTTGACGTAGTTGGTTTTTGCTTCCTTGATCTTGCATCAAACTATAGACCTCCTGAACCACTCGTGAAATGGCTTAAAGCTGGCGAAAAGCCTATCTACATTGGTTTTGGCAGCCTGGTAAGTTCATATCTCATAGATTTTAGCAATGTGCACAGTTTCAATATCAGTGTCACCATCTTGTGCACTATACAAGTATTGCATCTTTGAACTTTTGTTTCTTTGTGTCCCTGAAACTGTAGCCAGTTGAAGAACCAGAGAAGTTAACCAAAACCATTGTTGAGGCATTAGAAGCCACAGGACAAAGAGGCATCATTAACAAAGGATGGGGTGGACTTGGAAAATGTATGATTCTGATACCTTAATTGATTTAAAATTTAAACTTATGTCCTTTTCCTTGTGTTATGACATATATTAATCAATAAGGGCGAAAATTTTCTAGTGGAAGAACCGAGGGATTTTGTGTACCTGCTGGATAATGTTCCTCATGATTGGCTATTCTTGCAGTGCAAGGCCGTGGTAAGCTTCACTATTATCCTTTGAGTTAGGTTTTATTGACTACCAGGACAACCGATCAAACAATTACTCAAATAAAAAATAAATAAATAAAATCCATAGCCTAGATAGATTGTGCATTGATTTTGGTGCAGTTTGAAAACTGACTGGGATCTCATTGAGCAGTTGTATCAGTACTTGATTGCTGTCTAATGCCTTTGTTTTCATTTTCAAGTTGTTGCCAATACTTTGTATCAGATATTAAGTGAAGTCGTCTGTTTATTTGATAAGGTACATCATGGTGGTGCTGGGACAACAGCTGCTGGTCTGAAGGCAGCGGTATCCTCTCTCTTTCTCTCTCTGCTAGTCTGCTTACACACACGGACACACAACTGAATTGAATTGAAGCATATTATTTTTATTTTTTTCTGACACTTGAAAGCCAATATGTTCGTCAAATACAGAACTCATGTTTAATTTATCTTTATAGATTATATATGAGGTAATATCTGATTAGAATCCATATCCAAATTGTGTTGTGGTAACCTGATTTCATAATGTGTTCTAAAGGCCATTAACTATCATACTCTGTTTTATTTTGCACGAAATTGTGATATTATTAGTTCCTAGCTGATTTTCAAGATCATATACAGTGCCCTACAACAGTCGTTCCCTTTTTCGGCGACCAACCATTTTGGGGTGAACAAGTTCATGCAAGAGGAGTAGGACCTGCACCTATACCCATTGAGGAATTCAACAAGAAAGCTCTGATAAAAGCAATAAAATACATGCTGGATCCGAAGGTTTATTAATGAAGTCTTTCAGTTCAGATTTTAGTGCTCTTTCAATTTGAATTTTCTTTCTCACTTGATTTGTGATCACCTATCATCTTCTCAATCTATGACCAATATTTATCATCTAATGAGGTCTTTTTGCTTCCAAAATTCATGTAGGTGAAAGAAAAGGCTAATGAGATAGCAATGGCAATGGAGTCTGAAGATGGCGTGACTGGTGCAGTGAATGCATTCTTCAAGCACCTTCCAAAATCACCACATCCAAACTCACAGCAACCTGTTCCTGAAGAAGAGTCGTCAGGATTCATGAAGCGTCTAGCGCACAAAATTCACTGCCTAATTGATCCAGAAAATGACTTAAAACAATAGAATTCGTGTCCTTCAATTAGTTTCTAGATGTTATTTTTTATGAAGCTGATTCTCACTTTTGCTTATTCATGCTCATCTTGAGGTAAGAATCCCATTAATCCTAACATCCCTTTGAATGTCTCTTGCTGAAAGCAAACATGCATCGCTCTGTAAAGAGCAGACCTTATCCGTGTTGGATTTATGTTTTACTTATTATTTATTGCTCTTAATCAGGCTTTCTAATGGTGCTTTGGATGTGAGGTTCAACGGAAAATAACAATCATAAAGAGAGATGTACATTTAAAATTTTCCCTTTAAAAATTGTTCTCTCATTAATCATTGTACTGTCCCTAAAGAACCAATTCAATTGGGTTAAAAAGTCTGGTATTCACGTGTGCAATTATTTCTCTTAAAAAAACTAGTTGAACAAAGGTTTGACCTTCTGAATTCCCAAGCATTTTGCCTGCTACGGAAAATTGGATTGATGCTAATCATCAGTCCGAACATGAAATTTACAATAATACACCTGAAGACTAAAACTGTAAGCCTCTCATAAATAAAAATCAATCTCTAATATCATTGGATTGTTCCAAAGCAACGCAACCCAACAATAGCAGCGTCAGGAACCTTCTCCATGTCAGCAACAATTGCAATGGTTGTCTTTGTTTAGATGAATTTCTTAAATCACAACTCGATTTCTGGTCCTTTAGTCTACTATTGATCGCCTTGTTTGGTAGAAAGCACCCGATCGAGAATTTCATCTGTGACCTTGATTCCATTAGTCTCCATGTCAGCAACAACTGCAACAGCTGCATCAAGTTCCCCCAAATCGAGGCACAGCGAGATAACTTCATTGTACAGGGGACTAGAACCAACCAAGCAAAGTGACAAAAGGGTTACAATAGTAATCAGGGAAATTTTACTACATTGTGTCCTGTACTTGTTCTGACTTAACAATACCAAGTTCAACTAATAACCCAAGAGCTTCAAATAAACTAAGATTGGTTCCCCTTTTATTTCCTTTTACCTTACCTTTTTCTTTTATTCTTTTGTTTTTTTTTTTTTTTTGTTAAATCTCTTTTGTGTGCCAGCATGCCTAAATTGTAATTCTGCAGAAATCCAGATCAGCCACACTATTAAAGAACAAAAGGTCCTTACATTACCTGCCCAAAACATAACCAAGACTGTGTGTGGTCTGTAATATAACTGGAAAAGCTGAGGCAAGAGGAGCTCTTATTGCAGCACGCACGATCATAGCACAATCCCCGATGGTTGGAGTCCCTCCAAGTTCTATGACCTGAAAGCCAATCAATTGAAATTAAGAACAAAAATTGTAAGTGGGCAAAAAGACAATAGTGATTACAAATTCAGGACTAACCCATCCCAGTGCCTTAATTCAAGCCTTATCCAACAGACCCAACTTCCCATTCTTGTGACCCTAGACAGAATTAAATAAATAAACAAATAAGGTAAATGAATGAAACATGCCTTGTGCATAATTTTTATAGACAAATCAATTTCCCATTCTTGAGACCACTTCTCTGGCTTTCTGCACTTCAATTCCTTCTCCCAAGTCCATCCCCATGCATCTGCAATTGTATACATGTCTGAGGGTTTAAAATAACCCCTGTAGCTCAATTCCTTGAATGCCTCAGTTGTATCCTCAGGAAACCAGTCTTCATCATCATCATCCTGTCAGATATAAACAAAATATGTCATAATCGGATACACGAAGGAACTTATTCAACAGAAGAATATAGAATATAAAATAAAGAAATATTGGAAAATAAGGAACCTGTAAGTTCTTACTTAAAGGCTTCTCAGAATTTGAAATTGAATACCATATGTTGATCAAACAAATTGTCAAAGCAAGACAGTTCGACTAGAAAATAAACGATAAAAAAGAAATCATACATACTGCATACACACGTGAGAGTTTCTTTGAAGATTTCTTGGATGAAGGTGATTCATCCCAATCCTTCAAGAGCTGGCTTCCAATCATCTGTTGTGGAGGACCACCTCCAATATCATCTTTTACCTTGCCAACCATCTGGCTCTCATCTGCCTCCTCCACAATCTCAGCCTCTGCCTCAGGCTCCTCTTCCTCAGTATCCAAATCATCTTCTTTTACTTCTTTTTCCTCAATATCCTCATCCTCTTCTTCCCTAGCATCATCATCCTCATTATCATCATCTCCGTCTTCTGTTTCAATTGCTTTTTCGGTATTGCCATTTGTACCCTCACCCATAAAACGACTTCTCCAAAACTCAGTGTTCCCGTCTTGCAGCTTGATCCGTGATATCAGTTCTTCCAAGTACTCGTCCACCTACAAATTCAATAAGATAAAAGAAAGAAGAAAAATATGGACTATGTTAAAACTGGTAACAAATTTGCCGACATGAGAATTTAGTCCGAAGGATCTACAATACATTTAACATACCACTTCTTCTTTCTCTTCAATTGGAGGTACCCAGAGAGGCCGTCCACGCGATCGGTTTATTCTTCTTGCCTTTTGAACTCTCTGGTAAAGCACTGTCCTGTTTCCATCTGTTGGCAAACCTTGCCCTTCGAGCTCTTGTCTTAGCTCCGATACCAACATTTTACTGGCAGCTTTGGGCTGCCTGGCAGCCTTCCTGATTGGCACCTTAATCAACTTTCTCAGCCTATCAACCACTCTAATGAGGTCAGTGTTGGAGACATCACCTAAAATAGAAGGTCCTTCATTGCGTAATGTCTTAAGGATTTTAATGTAGTATGCCCTTGATTCTTCAAGACATCGCTGCTTAAAGGATGTTTCCATAGGGCATGAATACTCAAACCCGAGGGCATCAGGGTTGAGTGGTTCTTTTCCTCTACGTGGGACCCATCGCTTTCTCTCTCCTGTCAGGCCACCTTCTTCTATGTATCTAGAGAAAGGAAAAGTTAGACAACTATATCTTCTATGTTAATATCATTGGTAACATAGATGTCTAATGATGATTTCAATTAGAGAAATCATACCTAGCAATATAATCAATTTTGAAGCCAAGATCAGCTTCTTCTTGCAGAGGTTCTATCCATGAGCTCACTAATGTACGGTACTTTCTATTTACTATCATTGCCCTTGGTGCAATAGGCTGACCATCATTACTCATAGCTTCTAGAGCTTCTAGAAGCTCAGGAATCCTTCCTGATAAAAGTTGTCATTCAATTATTGAATCAGAATCAAATAGACTACTTCAGAATATATCAGCAATAATGAGATTTTATAATACATAATTAAAGGGAAGTTTCAAGAACAAAAAAAAATAATAATAATAATAAATGCACGGAATCTCATCAATATATACCTTCAAGGCATAAAGATCGCAAGTAAAGAGAAAGGGGGTCACCAAAATTCCCTTCATTATATAAAACATTTGTTCCTCCAGGTATCCTTTTCAGTGCACGAAAATGGCGCATTGCTTCATTTACTAGGCTGTACTTTGTGTAGCACTCAACTAACAATCTAACAGCAAATCACACTTTCATGATTATTATTAGAACACCACAATGTATTCAAACTAAAATTTGAATCAAAATAATAAAGAAATGTGGTTTTACGCATAAGTCCTAGCATTTGGTTGCAATCGCTTGTGATCTTCCAACATTATTCCAACCAGTTGAACTACATCTTGTACCCTATAGCACAAAAAGTAATTAAATTAAATCACCAGAAAGAAAGTTATGAATTTTGAGCACATTAGGAATAAGTAATCTGGACATATTCGATGTGATCTGAAAACACCTCCATGACCTGAACTCTCCATAACCACAGAAAAAATTGATAAAGAAGGAACACATATAGTATGAAAATTTACAGAATTTTTCCCAAAAGCCACTAGAATGGTGCAAAAGATCAGTGAAGGCTTCAAGCTGTAATTAGCCTTTATCACCTTTAATATACATACAATATACTATACATGGAAGATTGATTTTATGTAAGTAATTAAACTGTTATTTGAAGATTCGTTGATGCAATGTTGCAAGGGCCAACAACTAATACATTGAATCTAACTTCTGCAGGATTCAATTAAAAAGAATATGATATATAATTTAATTAAGATTATTCTTTCATAAGTCTCATTCCAGTATGTATTTATAAGCCAAGGGTGTAAGAGCGCAATCATATAGGGGCTGCTTATGTAAGTAATTCAACATGGTAGAGTGTTCTTGAAAATTAAGTGAGAAGGGATGACCTTTTGTAGTTATGAATAATACAGCATCTTATTTCTCTCGACTAAAAGCACGTTATGATTGCAATTGATTACAAAAATGGATGGATTAGATATGAACCTGTCATAGGTCTCAGCTCTAGTATATGCTTGTATTACCCAATTATAACTTTCTGTATCTGGTTTCATGTAATCTGTAAAAGGTAACAAGTAATTGAAGCTTAGTCAGGCTTGTATACAAGTATAATGGCACACAAAATCATAAAGACTAACTGAAAGAAAACACAGAAAACAAGAATACGGCCATACCATAACCGGAATATGCCATATTTTCAAATGTCTCAAGTGCCACTTCTGGCATTCCACATGTAGCCTGAATGATAAAACCAAATTAAGAAATATTTGAAGCTTATCTGACAACAATAATCCAACATAAAGACTCGGGCAATTGAATGCACAAAATTCAAGAATACGGGTTTTACCTGAACACTAAGAAGACAGTTGTAATGAAAGGTGGTTGCCATTCTACCAGCAGCCTCCATTTCATACGAAATTGTCAGAGCATTAGAATGGTCCCCAGCTTTACAGTCCTCTACAATCATGCGATCATACAGCTCATCTGTGGCCCTTACACCTCCTTGTGCTCCTTTAAGAAACACAACATTGGCTTCTTTGAGATAATTGTTACTTATCAGCTCCTCTGCAAACATGTAAAAGAGTCATAAAAAAAAATGTAAATATGAAACTACAATTTATAATGATGCTTCAGTTTCGTCTTAATTGCATGTTACATACCAATAAGAGTGTGCCAGGCCATGCGAATGTCATATTTCACCTTTCCCATGGCAGCAAGGACTTCCATGCCTCTAGTAGCATGACCTTTGGAGCCAAACAAACGAATCAGTGCAACAAAGGTCTCATGAAGAGGCCGCAGACCTGCACTCAGCTCCCTTCTGAAAGATCGCATCTGAATTGAGCACAGATTCCATCAAACATAACAAACAGCCAAATTGAGCAAGTGATCATATTATATCAAATGTCTAAATTTACACAAATCAAGCACGGATTCAATTGACAGAAAGGTAATACCGCGCCTTCAATATCTCCATTCAACGTATGAGCAACAACAAGACCGTGGAAGGAGCGAGGCCCCGGACTAAGCCCGGCGGCTACCATGTCATAGATTGCATCGGCGACGCCGGTACTGTCCCGTTTTCGCGCTCGCTCCATCAGTTCCTCCATGAAGGCGAATCTGAGCCCCTTCTCCGCCGGCGACCAAGCGGACATGGATTGGTAGGATGGTGTGGACGAAGAGGGTTGCTCATCGTCGCTGTCCGGCGGCGGCTTCTGCTTCTTCTTCCTTCGCGATTTCTTCTCGCTGGTAATGGCGGAGACAATAGTGAGCCTAGAGGTGCGCGGAGAGAAAAGAGGAGGAGAGAGAGGGAAGCAAGAGGTGGTGGATGGAAAGGGAAGCGCCATTTGAGAGCGGATAAGGAGTGGGTTCAAGGAGGGTTTTATTAGATTCAACTGGCGATGAGTGATGAGTGCTGACGTAGTCACAGACTCGCACTAGCACGGGTACGGATTCGAGTACCGGTACGAGGGTTCGAAATTTTTTAAAAATCTCCAGTACGGATACAGCTATATATATTATATATATATATATATATATATATATATATATATAAATTTTAAATATGATGAGAGTTGGTATATATGAAATTTTTTACTTTTCTAATTAGATTTGAAAAATTATTTGAATTTTTTGTATATCTATAATTAAAAAAATTTATATCACTAAATATCTCATATTTTTGTCGGCACTCATATAAAATTTCATAGCCAAATAATTTTTAAAAAATAACACATCTTAATGAAAATTTAATTTATGAGTTTTAAAAAATTATTCGAATTTTTTGTAAGTCTATAATTAAAAAATTTTATATCACCAAATTTCTCATATTTATGGGAGTGTGCATATAAAATTTCATAGGCAAATGAAATTTTAAAGACCTCTAAACAATTAAAAAACGAAATTATATTTCAGTAAATGGAGCTGTCCATTTACATCCGGTTTTGAAATTGAAATTTTTAGTCCCGCATGGGATTTGTAACTTATAGATGCATAGATATAATAAGGATTGAGTTGTAACAAACAATTGAAATCTTGCGTGCGCATGGGCTGGCAACGTGTGGCTTGGGCTGGGCCCAAATGCGTACCAGGCCGTACTAGAGACCGTACCAGATTGGGTCAAACTGATTTAAAATGTTCGGTACGCCAAGTGGCTTATGCGGGTCGTACCAGTACCCGGTTCTGATCTGATTATTCATGATTTAATTAATTGCAAATAATCAGTAAGATGGCCTACCTTCTGATATTTATGTTTGTGTTCTTACTTTAGATATTAGTAAACATCATCATAAGTTCTCTTCTTTCTTTTTTCAATCTTAATTAATACTGAAATACTGATATTTCTTAATGGTTATTTCATTTAATTGCATAATTTTATTTCAGCAATGAAACAAGCCTTTTAGCTTTTTTTCAAAAAAGTAATAAATAAATAAATAATAATGAAGCAGACGTGAACTATATTTTCTTCTTTTTTAGAGTAATATGAAAGATGTGTTGTACTGGTAGCTATTAAACCAATAAATCCGATAGAATTTTGTAATTTGTACTTTGGACCGTTACCTATAGTAATGCATCATGACTTTATACACATTTCTTTATTAAGTACAGAGAATCCTTTGCCGTTCCAAATTTGCAAACATGTCTATTGTACATGTCCAAGTCCCAACAAAATTTGTATAATTAGATATTCAAAAACAAATGAAGAGAGCAGAGTTTTAAACAATGTTATATAATTAATACAATACTACTGATCAATTCTTCTTCTTCTTCATGTAGCATCTGCCAAATGAATCATTATTGTTGTTCAGGCCTCCAAAATCTGTGTAAATATCTTTCTGCAAAAAGTTACTTGTGTTAGAACCAAATAATTATTTCATAGCTGCATTTAAAAAAAAAAAGAATTGCGCAATTCTTCATAGTTATACATATCATAAATCGCAATGCACTATATAGCTGTTTATGGTGAACATTTTGCTTTGGTGTATATGCAAAATTAACTTAAACTCTTATGTAGTAGGACCAAATGTTGCTCTTGTCATATAATACTGAATTTAATGCAAGTGTTCCATCAAACAATTCTTTACTGCTACACCATTTTAAATGTCATGAAGAATCATGCATCATTATATTATATAGGGTCTTAAGAAAATATTTTCAAAATAAGCAAGCTACAGAGTTCACATAAAATCCACTAATTTCCCTTCATATCTCACAACAGTACTGGCAATTCAATGGTACTGGCCAAACAGATATAAAAGATAAACCATTCTACATCATATTTCTGCTGGTGCAACATTTTAATTAATTCCCTATACGGTTTACAATAGTAATCAACCATGAGTATCTGTTGTGCTCGAAATTAACATATCGTAGAAAGAACTTACAGTGGAGGCTGCAACTGAAGCAGTTTCTCTAGCATCAAAAGCTTTCTAGTCCATATGCGAAGTTATTTTTGTTCCTCATCAGCTGTAGCCCAAGCTATTGACGCAATTAACAACCACACCGAAATACTCATTCTCAATCTCGACACACACGATGTCCACCGAAAGCCACTATTTTCATTCTAGCATTGATATTGATCTGGCAAAGGGGTACCTGAAATCAGTATGCCTCCATTGATATCTAAAGTGAATTTGCATATTAAAGGTGATGTATTTTATGATAATCTTATATTTTGTATCAGCATACCTGAAATCAGTATGCCTCCATTGACAACTACTTGTGTGTTTTGTAAATTGTAAGAGGGAATTTATAGTTTTGTATTTGTATCAACTATCAACTATCAATATAACTTTATATATTCACAACTTCAATTTACCTACACACAAATTCCCTCTTAATTCTTAAATTTTAAATAAAATCCTATAAAAACTAGAAAACAAACCTAGTTGATTACCCCGCCGCAGCATGATCTGTCTTACACAAAAATAAAAAATCACCACAAAAAATTAACAAATAAGAAAATTTCATAAAGGAGAGTTGAAAAGGTACACACCTTCGGTGGAGGCCGCTGCTGGGAGTCGAAGGCGGAGGGAGGTGCACCGATGGCGGTCGAGAGGAGGCAGAGTGTAGGGCGTCGGAGTGAGACAATAGGAACGGCTTAGGCGACAGTGTCGGCTGCTCATGGCGGTGCAAAAAGGCGCAATCATATTCTGAGTAAGCGAATCGATCGGAGAGAGATGAGATAACAAGCCAATCTAGGATTTCTTTCGATCGAATTGGGTTTAGGATGGATAGAGAGATATGGAGAGAGAGGTCGATCTCTAAAACCCTAGATTTTGGTTAAGAAGGAGAAATCTGACGGAACGGCGCTGGTCTTTCTTTTTCCATTTCCACGAAATTTTGGAGAGAGAAACTTCCTTCGATGATGGATGGGTTAGGTCCAGGAGTGGAAGGAAATAGAAGGGGTGTGGGCGTGGCCGTGTGAAATGGCAAAAAAAAAAAAAAATAGGGTGAGCAGAGAATCGAACAGCCGATGCACATGCACTAGAATGATTTCGCTTAAACACATTACACATCCCAGCGACTCCGCAAAATGTTAACCAGTCTAAATGAAAGGTTTAGACCTTTAATCTCATAGATAAATCTACACCACTGATCTGATCAAATCGCAAAAATGGACGGTCCTTATTGCATTGGGTAAACAATTATTTGCATCTTTGGACTCAAATTTGGATAAACCTTTAAACTGGTGCTTTTGTAAGTAGTAAGGATGAGTTAAGAAAACTTTTTTTTTCTTTTTCTGCTACAAATGAGTTGAGAACTTAAGATCCCTCGTCGATATATTAATTTTGAATAATTTAGTCAAATAGATTTTAAAAATAAAAGATTTATAGATTTGCTGTTGACGTAAAATACGGACATTTTTTTTTAATTTCAAAAGTGAGTTGGGATCCTTTGTCAATACATTATTATTTTAAGAATTCGGCAATGTTTCTTTCTTTTTGTTAACTATTAGTTAAATTTTTTTAAGAAATTATAGAGTTAATTTTATTGTTAGTATAGATTTTTCTGTATATCAAATTAAGGAATATAAAAAGTTAGTTTGATACCTTATCAAAAATCAATAAGTCTGATCCGTTGTAAATTATAAATCTTTCCAATTATGAAGAATAAAATTTGCTTCCAACATTTTTCAGTTTTTGCGTGTATCTTATGGATAACACTGATTATATTCTAAATGTCTGATTCCGATTTATTTGAAATTATTTTTGACGATTGTCAAGGAATTCTATTTTTTAAAAAAATGTGGCTATGAATAAGTCCTTGCTTTATATAATTTATATTAATAATTATGAAAGTAAAGTGGAATACCCATTATCTTCATTCTAAAATTTTATCTTTTTCATATTTCTTATCTATTCTTTTTTTTAAAAAACTTCTAAAAATATGCTATAATTGTGTCGGCAATCCTGAAGATCTGACAAATAATCTGGCAACCCAAATTAAAATATGTATTGTTTTTTTCTGTTCATGATGCAAGTTTAACACTAGGGACACTTGGTAAACCTTTTTAATCCAATGCATCTATTTCTCTCCAAGGACACCGTCCTTGTAGAATCAGTTGTACGACCGAGTTCACTTGCAATTTAACCCTGGAATTTGTACAAAAAGTTGTTCGAAAAGACTTAAAAGTTAATCGAGTTATGAACCCTGGAATTTAACCCTGGTATATTGAGATAAGCAGATTGAACAACAAAAATATAACTAAATTTCTAATAGTAAAATCAAGATATGAACTGAAATAGTCAACAAAAGAAAAAAAGATCGAAATAATGGGAGACCTTATAATTAGCCGTAGCCTCAAGTCGCAAATCATTATTGATCAACATTACCACTTTTGTGATCCTGACGACCTGACCTTAGCGCTCGCATACCTCAAATTATCTCATGCACACGTTTTCTTTTCTAGCCATTAATTGTTACATTAAACGCTTGAGAGTTTTATAGATAGAAATTTAGAATGATTAACATTTTTTTTTCCTTTTTCAACTTGTTTGTCGAAGAAAAACCGTTTAGTCGAACTTTCATCCATAACTTAATAATTTATAAATGCACATCCTCTTTCGGAGGTTGATAAATGGCTCCGAATCCATAGAGTGTCCACTCTACTCCGCTTGTTTATGTTTGTCACTAAAGGTAGAGCTGTCAAATGTAATCCGTTTGTACCGTTTTCGTTTCGTTCCGTCCAAACAGAACAGCTAATGGAAGAGAATATATGTTTCGTTTCTGAAAACGAAACCGGAACAGGAACGGAACAGAGAATGGTACACGTTATTGTTTCGTTTTACCAAAAACTGGCTGAAATCAATACAAAAGGGCTGAAATCAATGAAATATTGACAACGGAACATAAACGGAATGAAAAAATTGTTTCGTTTAATGAAACAGAACGAAAATGATACAAACTACTTTGTGTTTCGTTGCCGAAACGGAATGGAAACGGCAGATGGTATTTCAGCTGCCATTTCTAACGTTTGACAGGTCTAACTAAAGGAAACAGATAGATATACCAACGAAAATTATACAACTCATCGCCTGAGACAATGCTTCAGCACATCATGATATCTCCTTGATATATGAATTAATTGGTTGTACGGTACAATAAAACTGCTGTGTCTACTTTACCCAAAAAAAAAAGGCTTACCCCCAATTTATCTTAAAAAAAAAAACTTTAACCAAAAACAAAAAGAAGAAAAATGAAAAAGAGAACTGTTCCATCTTTTGTTTTTTTGTTTTTTATTGTTAAAAGTCATTCTCCTGCGTATTCCAGTAATTTTAGTGAGGTGTTGTTCTCCAACACTAACCATATTTGTCCGCATTATCCACAGATCAAAAACCCACGACAAATTCGTGTTCCTGCTGTTATCTATTTATGTATTACCTATCTAGTTCAAAAATCCAAAAAATTAAAAGAAAGAATCGGAAAAGATGATGATGATCGGGAAAGATTAATTAAATAAAAATGAAGCAAATACGTGCAATGCAACTTGCAATAGGATTTTAGCTAACGACGCAGTGAGCTAAATGATGTATAGCTTGATGTAAATCCACAACTGCAAAGAAGTCCTTGTAACAAACAAAAGTGCCAAACAGAACTTAAAAAAAAAATTCATTAAACCTTGGAGGGTATTACCAGCAAAGTTATAGCATACCAGGACTGCTAGGTTACCCCGGTACTTTGAAACATCAGCCGTACCCGTACCGGATACGAACCGGTACTGGTACCGTACCCGGTACTTACCGGTACAGTCAATGGTCAACAGTTAACATTTAATGTGTTGATATTAGTGTTTATGATATTTATTTATGTAAACTCCATGTTTATATCATTTATTTGTGTAAATCCAAACCTTAACTAGACAAAAGTATGCTATATACATTATATTTTATAATATAATATAATTATAGATCAATAAATTATTCAAATAATATATATATATATATATATCGTCGTACCCGTACCGGAGATTTTTGAAAATTTTCGTACCGCTGTACCCGAATCGTACCGGGTACGGTACTCCTACCCGTACCAATGCAACATAGAAGGGCTGCCACCCATCCAAAATACATCAGAGATTGTAAATATGCTTTTCCCAAAAACATTACCCCTAAACAACATTGCAGACGACTAAAAGAAACGTAAAGTGATAAAACAACCCAGCTTGAACTATGACTATATGACACAGACACCTTAACTAAATATCCTTTACATAAGCAACCAACTTAAGCAGCAGATAGATAGTTTGCAAAATATGCTTACCAAACAGGAAAAAGAGGGCCAGTGCCACCAGGCTTATCGGCATCAGGTACACTGGTATAGTAATAAATATCATTAGACATCATCCAACTCCAATCCTCCAACCTCGCCACTGTCATTGGGGCCCAACGGTTTATTCTCACATAATGTTCTCTGATCCGGCCATCACCAACAAAGCTTGTGATTATTGAGTAACTGCACTCATGACCCCCCAAACCGTATCACCTGGGTCTGCCGTGAGGGTCCCATCTTGGTGAAAGTAGCGCCGCATTGGTGGGCCAGTGAGCTTCCAAGTTGGATCAAGGTTTCTCCAGTACTCCGGGGCTGTCTGCAGATGGTAAAACTTCAACAAAGATATCCTCTTGACCAGTAAAAAGAGTCACGAATAATAACCTTTCTACATTTCAGTGTCAATGTCTCAGATGGAGTTTAAAAATAAAAATGAAAAATTCAATTCTGTCGAAGGCCTGAACTCCTTTTCAATTATAAACCTAACTACACAGCACACACTAATCAATGAAGAATAGAATGTCCGGCTACATTTGTATCACTTGAAACTTCTTAACAATTTCCTCACAATAAATGATTTTTCTAGAATTGTGGGGGAGAACATCTTGTGAAAGGTATTATAAATGATGTATATAGTCTACCTTTCGAGAGTTTTACTACAAAAAAAGATTCTCTAGTAGTTTGCAGTTCTCAACATTCACATGAAAAAGTAAATGACTGGGTTGCACTGACCGACTTGAAGCGATATTCCCAAACATGATCACATAGATCTTCTCTTGTTATGCGAACCTGAAATAAAAGTAATGTTTGGACCAGAATATTAGCTAGATAGTTGCACAAAAGGCAGAACTCAATATGGATCTTTTTGGTTTGCTTCGTCTTCAGATGGAGAATCTTACTTATCTGAAAAGATGTATTTTGCTTCAAGAAGATACCAAAGTTTTGGATATACCAGTCAATATTTGACAAACTGGTCAATGTTTCAGTCAATTTTTTTTTCCTTTTTTCAGAGTCCAGTTTACTAAACGTTTTATTACATATTTATATACTAAGCCTTGATTTTGAATTTTTTGGATTTGATCATTAGAAGTACATAACCAGAAAATGACGTCCTGGCCAACTGGTACACAAGTACCGGGCCAGCGCATACATGTAGCAGTACATCCTACATCAGTTCCTATAAACAGACTGTAATGTCCTAGACATCCACATGTCAGAATTGCATGTTTTAGAACTCAATCTGTTCCATTCCACGTCACTTAAAAGGCAACATACATAACTAAAAAACCTATGAAGTAAATTTTATTAACAATAATGTTGACCAACTTGCAATGTTTAAAGACTTATTGTACATCAAAGTGGATTCGGTGGTGCTCAACTAGTCATGTTTTGGACTACTCTGATCATTCACAGGCTTCAATACTTCAGAAATAGTTACTACAAATTGGAAATAGCAGACCATGAAAGAACTAAAAATATCATTTAACCAATTGGTTTAAAGCAGCCACTGAGCCATAAGACGCTCAATTTGTATAGTTAAAGGAATAGCAATATACATGGAGAGCAGTTCTATATGCGTGCTCTCAACTCAGCATACAAAGGCTTCAATTTATACTAAATTGAAATTCCATAACAAGAAATCAAACTCAACAACTGGTCCTACCAGTATCATGCTAACCACTTGTACTGGTACGGAAAAAATAAACTTATACCATACAGAAACAGTAATACTCACCCGCTTGCCATCCATGACAGAGAGAGAATAAGCTGTCAGCCGTGAAATCCCCCTAACCTGTGAACACCTAGGAATGTGTGCCTTATCTGCCCATAATTCTGAGCACTGCTAATGAAGTATTAAAAAAAAATACAAATTCTCAATTAAACAAAGCAAAAGATCGTCGCAACCTATTATAGAGTATTATCTCAAAGATATTTGGAAGGATACTTGGTGGAATAACATTTGCTCTAACCTTAATTGCTCCTTGCAGGATATAATATCCTCCAAAGGGGAAAACATTTATTTTATAAATACTACCCTACATCAGTGGAGATGGACATCCAGTAGCAGTTTTACTACTCATGCTTACATGATTTTTTGGATTGCAGAGGGATGATGTGTACTGAAACTGAACCCCTAGTTGGTGGGAAAAATTCTAACCCGTAAAAAATTGAAGCTTTTATGTGGCTAGTTCACAATAACAGAGACCATATCTTCATGAAAATGCCCCCTTATACAGGCTGTCTGGTTCTGGCTAGACAATTGCCTAGATATTTTTCTAAACTGGAACAGATTTGATGATATTGTGCAATATCAATATGGCATATCTTGACAAGTGTCAGTGCCCTTTGCTGGGTGATTTGGAATTATAGAAACTCTATTCTTTTAACAACGGGAACAGGAAACTATTAGACAAATCATAACATTTATTGCTCCTTTGATTCAATACTGGACAGGACAGGACAGGGCTATTGAAATAGAATTGAAAGAAAAGATTCAGCCTTGGATGCCCCAGGAATGGGACCTAATTCCCCTTCAAACTTTGGACCCCCTCTTGCATGTGCAAATTAGAATTACCATCCCTTAAAGCTAACACTTGTCATATATGTAAACCAAGAGTAAACCCAAAAAAAATTGATAAACAAAATCCCAGAGACAGAGAGAGAACTCACTCTAGGTGCCCAAAGCCGATCGGAGACGGCGACAGTTTGCCACCCATGAGAAACTGCAATACAACGTGCCACGCTGCGTGCGTCCAAAAAATTCAGGATTTTCTCCAGTATTTCGGGCCCCACTACTGAAAGTGGGTCCCCCACCTCATCGTCTCGATCTTTCCTCTGCCACTTCGGCCTCGTTTCCGAGTCGTCGGATTCACAACCCGCACCTGCACTCGTACCCGCTTTTTCCTTATCTTTCCCCTCTCCCCGACAGGACTCCGCCATGTGGAAAGGAGACCGAGACCGAGAGTTGTGTCCTCTCTCTTTCACCTCCTCTTCTTTTTTTTTTTTTTTTTTTGACTTTTTGATACAACCCCCAGAGAGAGAGTGAGAGTGAGAGTGAAGCTTGAGCGGTAAAGGGCTTTATTGGAATTTGGCTACTGAACAAGAGTACAAGACACGCATGCCAGTGGGAAAGAGAAATTTGTCCTTCATTTCTCTTTTTGCCGCTTATGCAGTGAATCTCAGGTGACGGCTCCTTCTGTCTTCTTCATGCATCCCAACCAACACTGTCCTTACGCTACCAGCGCTCCAACGGTTACGATCTATCTCACTGCTTTAAGATTCGTCCAAGGCGGGGAGGAGTTCGAAACGAGAGTGTAGCGAATCAGTGGACGGATGACGCGAGCAAACGCGATCCCTTGGAAGGAAGACACGTGTTATGAGGTATCCTAGTAATGGATATTAAAAGAAGGTCGCATAAATTTTTGCTAATTGTACCGAACGTCGTTTCTTTAGTTGGAGACTTGGAATCTTGGATACGAATACAGTTCGATCCAGCCAGATGAGAGCTTGCAGCACGAATTTTTAGGCAGGCGTGTCAGGTACTGTAGTTGGGAAGAGTCCGCACATCGTTTTATTGTTATTATATTATTTTAGTTTGAAGCACATCCTTAGGTTGGAAGATCGGAGCACACCGTTTCTGTGTCTTGTTTTTTTTTTTTTTTTTTTTGAATTACCGTTTCTATGTCTTGTTTTGTTTCGAATCTCCAAGTTCAATGACCTTTAAGCATTTACATCAACCAGTTTTTGGATATGTTGTTCGAATATGCGGGCATCGAACCATACGAAATCATCAAGCTCGAGATGGATTTTAAGTAGATATTTTGGTTTTATTTTGTCTATTACCATTTATTTGGCGAAGACATACTTTCGTGTATTCCTTTTATTTTTTGAATAAGTAGAACAAACTATTTTTTTTCTTAAAATTATAGCTGAGCATCCTTCTTTTGCTTGGAAATTATATGTGCATTATGGGTGCGTTTGGATGGGTGTGGGAAGAAGGGAAGAAGGGAAGAAGTGGAAAGAAGTATTGGGAAGTGTGTAATTTTGTGAAGAGTTTGGATTGTTTATAATTTTTTTTCTTCTTCTTCCTTCTTCTTCTTCTTTCTTCCAACAATCCAAACACACCCTATATTCAAAAGATTGAATTTCTCAAATTTCTTCATTGATAGCGTCAATTTTCCCGCTACATCCCATTCCAACCAATGAAATAAAGGATTGACTTAATATATTTTAGATTTATCTCGTCTTATTTTCTATCATTGCTGTGTCAATGGATCTAGTTGACTAGCGCTAATTTAAAACGATATTGTGAATTAGTAAATTACTTTCTCAACTTGGCAGCTCTAGTTCAAGTCATCAACCCCATTATAACGGTATACATATTACTCAATCCACAGCCAATTTCCTTGTCATTTACCACAGGGCGTACAAGAAAAATAGAAACCCACACAACTCGTCTAGCTCATCCAATCCGGTCCGTATCTAAACAAATTCAACCATTATTCGAGTTGGATCGGATTTTAATTTTATTAACCCGGCTCTACTAGATTGGGTTATATTTTTTATTCTTGATAACTTGGTTTGTATCCTATCCATTTAGTTTGACTTTAAGAATTTTAATCCGTATGTAAAAAAGAATTGACTTCTTGTTTAAATTTTAATAATAAGCACAGATGACATTCGTAGGTTGTTGTCTAGTGCTGTTCTATGGGTGCGTTTGGATAGGTGTGGGAAGAAGGGAAGAAGTGGGAAGAAGTATTGGGAAGTGTGTAACTTTGTGAAGAATTTGGATTGTTTATAATTTTTTTTCTTCTCATCTTCCTTCTTCCTCTTTTTCTTCTCTCATCCAAAAGCACCCTATTTGTTTCATAAATACTATTTGTCAAAAATATTTCGTGCTAAATCATTTTTATTTCCTTTATCATTATGTGATCATTTTTTTTTTGCACAATTAATATCACAATCCGTTTGACCCACATAGTCCGTAATAATTTGTATGTAAAAAATTATTTGGATTGAGTTAGATTAAATTTTTTTTTCAACCTGATATAATTTAATTGGGTTAAAATTGTGTAAAATGCTTTGACCCATCCGTTTTACACCCCTAACCTCCCTTATTGTTTTATTAGATTTCATTGAACGTGCCCATCAGGGATAGAAGACGATTCTTATTCTTCAGAATATGCGTTAGCAACAATTATTAATTTAGCATGCAAAACCTTTTATACTATTTCATTTGTAATTGTTTACTTTGCAAGCCCCATTACCATTCTGTGAAATAGAATGCGCTGGATTTGAAAAAGAGAAAAAAATATTGCTCCAAAAGTATATTATGCTTATTCCGCAAAATAACAAATGCTCTGTTCGCTCAACATAGTTTCGGAGCAGAAACAAAATCGTCTTTTTATAGACAATTTCCACGGGAAAAATGAGTGGTTGGTAAATCAAACTCACACTGAAAATCCTAATCTATATGATGTAAAAAAAATGTTCAAATTAAGCTAAAGCTAAAGTCTAATAGTCCATTCCTCCCATTCCGGCGCCCATTGGAGAAGCATCCTTCTCATCCTTGGGAAGTTCAACAACAACAGCTTCCGTTGTAGTCATTAAAGATGAAACACTGCATAAATTGGATATTACATCATCAATGCAAAATTAATGAAATAACAACAAAAAAAGAAAAAAAAAATCAAAAGTAGCGGGTGCAGTGAGGAATACAGAGTAATTTATTGCACCATTAAATGAAAGGTTTATGTATTTGATTTTATATGCTGACGTACAGCAGATGGAGATAAACTACATTGAAATTAAGCTTAATATGAAATTCAGTAAAAGACCAGATGATTGGGATCTAAAATTTTCCCTAAATTAAGACTGGTCATATGCAACATGGTTTTAAGAAAGCTGATACACAAGTGAGAAGCATACCTCGCAGCATCAACTAATGCAGTTCTGATCACCTTCAATGGGTCGATAATACCTGATTTTACCATGTCGACGTATTCACCTGGCATAAGATCGAAAGTTAAATAATTAACAAAATCAACGATTAGATAATTCAATAAACCATGCATAACTTTCAGGAGACTAAATCAAACCTTTGGCTGCATCATAACCGAGATCTGTATTGTCTTGCTCAAGGAGCTTGCCAACAACTACTGCCCCTTCTACACCGGCATTGCTTGCTATCGTGTGCACTGGTGTCTGCATTTTCAAACATAAATGTGTGAGTGACTCAACAAACGATTAAAGAAGACTAAACTATCATGTAATCATTGCATTGGTGACTATAGTATCAATATCAAACCTTTAAAGCATTTTGAATAATTTGAACACCAATCTTCTGGTCAAAGTTGGCTGTCGGCAACTTCTCCAGCTCTTTGCTTGCATAGAGAAGGGCAACACCACCACCTACATTAGTGAATTACACTGTCAACCATACATTCTAAATCTGAAGCTATATATTGTTTAAGAAAAAATTTTCAAAACACTTACCGGGTACAATACCCTCTTCTACAGCAGCCTTAGTAGCATTTAAGGCATCAGTAACCCTGTCCTTTTTCTCACCAACTTCTGCCTCACTAGCACCTCCAATCTACAGATTTCGACATAATGTTACAAAATGCTTTTATAACTATAATGTTATTAATATATAAATATGCCCCATAAAACTGTACATACATGCCATCTATATATATATATATATATATATATATATATATAGAGAAAACCTATGGTGCATACTAATGTACGGAAGCTTCGGTGCATACTGATCCGAACTCTTGGATCTGCTTCAAAATGACCGATCCAAACCGTCCAATATGATCTCCCTATTGAAATCTCCTTGCCGACCAAATTTTACATTTTTTCGATATTTTTAAGTATTTTTTTCGGATTTTTAAAAACTGCTATTTTTGAACGGTTCAGAAAAAATTAGATTAGCGATTTTTGAAAATTTGAAAAAAATACTTAAAAATTTCGAAAAAATATAAAATTTGGTCGGTAAGGAGATTATAACAAGAAGATCATATTGAACGGTTTGGATCGGTCATTTTGAAGCATATCTAAGAAATCGGATCAGTATGCACCGAAGCTTCCGTACATTAGTATGCACGATATGTTTTCTCTATATATATATATATATATATATATTACTGTCAAAATTGGCTGACTGAAGCTCATAACAACTGCATCAACAGAATGGAATAAACCAGCACTACCACAAGTAGCAACCCAATCATAGAGAAAAGGGCTCGCTTCCTCAAGCATATACTGGTATAATATAGGTTTTATTTCTGATATATTACATTTGGCAACCATCACACACATTATTATCATGTACATAAATAATTTCATTACTATACCAGTAACACCTGTCTCATGCTTGTATAATCTGGCTTGTTGCTAACAATTACCGATCTGAAGTGATATTATTGCACTAGTGGATGGTACGACATGCTTCACATATTAGTTTAGTTCCTATTTAGTCAAGAATGAGGGATAGAGGCCAATGAAATCAGATTCAGTAATTGTTCTCTCAGCATCTTAAATCAAATTATATTCCTTAAACATAACAACAGGGGCAATATATTTAACAAATAGTTGTGTTGAAGTTACACACACAGGTTGGGATCTTGTTGAGTAACAAAGAAGAGGATGGAAGACCATGATGCATAATGGGTAATATAACTCAGCAATATTTTTCTTTTAATATAGATGAAAGAGTACTGATATATAATAAATTTTTGCTGATGAGTTTGTTTTGAGGAACTTCACACCAACCTTAGGCTTTGAACCTAACATACATTATAACAGAATTAATGATTATGTATTGTAAGACCTTTACATTAAGAAGTACATAATTTCAAACTTTCAAGAGCATATATGTAATTAAGTGTCAGGTGGCATAAAAAAATACACACATGAACATAATAAGGACTGCTGTAATTGAGAAGTTTCCAATTTTTGGTTACTCTTGATAACAAAAATTTTACCTTAAGCACAGCAACACCGCCGGAAAGTTTTGCGAGCCTCTCCTGTAGTTTCTCCTTGTCATAATCAGATGTGCTTTCTTCGATGGTAGCTCTCAGCTGTCCATATATAAAACAATAAAAAGAAAACACATGTTAAGTATTATCAAAGTCTTACTGTATCCAACAGGTTATAAATAACACCAAATAGTAAGAAGAACCAACCTGCTCACATCTTTCCTCAATAGCTTTCTTGTCCCCAAATCCATCAAGAATGACAGTATCGTCTTTGGACACTGTGGCCTGCCGCATGACACCACCAGTAAAATATCAAAAGGATCAAAAGGTGTTCAAAGTTGAATATCTAAAGTTTGATTTAACAAAAGAAAAATAAACAATCTACTACCTTCTTGCAGGATCCGAACATGTTAAGCTCAACTTTCTCAAGGTTCATGCCAAGATCTTCTGTTATTACCTGTAGAATCATAAGAATATACAAACCATTAGGAATTCCACATAATTACCAAGGAAATAATGCATCCAATAGATGCTAAATTCAAGTTTAAGCTTAAATAATAGATCTTACCTCACCACCAGTAAGAACGGCAAGATCATGCAAACTGGCTTTTCTGTTCTCCCCAAATCCAGGAGCTTTAACAGCACAAACCTGAACAAAGAAAAATACCTCAGAGACACAGCTCTACTTGCAACAAAAAGAAAAGAGAACGACACTTTCAAATTGTTAGAGTAAGACCTTAATGCCAGCACGAAGCTTGTTGAGTATGAGAGTCGCTAATGCATCACTTTCAACATCCTCAGCAACAATAAGCAGAGGCCTTTGTTTCTACATAATAAGAATAGAGTTAGTGACCCTATTGGCAAGAAATAAATTGATGAATGATGGAAATAAAACTAAAAAGACTACCTTCAATGCAAGCTCTAGCACTTTAACAATTGCATTGAGGTTTGAAATTTTTTTCTCATGAATCAAGATCAGAGGATCTTCCAATTCCTGTAATTCATTAGCACCAGATTTTCAGAGAACCTTATCAACACAACATTATGAAAAAAAAAAATCTCCAAATTACTCACGCATTTTTGGGTCTTCTGGTTTGTGATGAAGTAGGGGGATATGTAGCCTCTGTCAAGTTTCATCCCCTCGACAACTTCCAGTTCGTTGTACAGAGTGTTACCATCCTATACAAATTTGCACACTATGATTAGTCATTATTTTAAAATTATAAACAAAGCATATAGAAAAAATATATATCGCTTCTTCAAAATTTACAATAACGCTCACTTACCGCAATGGTGATCACACCCTCTTTACCAACTTTCTCCATGGCCTTCGCAATAAGTTCGCCAATTTCTCTCTCACCATTGGCCGATATTGTTCCAACCTATCATGAATAGACAGAATCAGCAACTAGAAACGTACACTGCTGCTAAAATAAGTGATAGAAGCATCAAACACACCTGAGCTATCTCTTCCGAGGTGCTAATCATTCTAGCCTTGCTTTTCAAGTCGGTAACCACAGAATCAACAGCCATGGAAATGCCACGTCTCAGATCCATTGCATTCATTCCAGCAGCAACAGACTTGCAACCCTCAGTGAATATTGCCTTTGTAAGAACAGTGGCACATGTTGTACCTGTACAAACAGCAAAGATAATAAATAGAACCTGATTTCCTTACAAGTTGTATGATTCAGAATGTTTGCTTTGAGCATTTTAGTTTCCGTGCAACAACACAATAAGTTGTTGAGATGTTAGCAACTCACAGTACAGAAAGAGCTTGAATGAACATTTTAAAAGCCCTAATCCAGAATTTAATTCTGTCTGCATATTTTATTTCTTAAATCTATAAAATCCTCACATACACAAATTAAATACATGTAATATGCACAAATCAAGTAAGGCAGCCTAAACATGAAATCAAAACTTTTATCGGATTAAAGCTACTTATGTGTTTCTTGTACTCAAATCACAGTAGGATACATCCAGAAAAATAAAATTTAGACATACCATCACCGGCAACATCATTGGTGGCATTGGCAACCTGCTTGACAAGGCTTGCACCCACATTCTTCACTCTATCCTTGAATTCAATGCTCTTGGCCACTGTGACACCATCCTTTGTGACTTTAGGTGCACCAAAACTTTGCTCAATCACAACAGTACGGCCCTGGACAAAAGAAATAACATATTAGGCTTATAATAAGTAACTTAAATAAGGGTAACATTGATCATATATCAGTCACTAAAATAAACATCAACTAATTATAACTTGAATGTATTAACCTTGGGGCCCATTGTAACTTTTACAGCATCTGCTAGTTCCTCAACACCTTTCAACATCAAAGCCCGAGCTTCGACTCCAAATCTGATATCTTTGGCAGCATAATTTCTGCTCCAGGCTAGGCTGCTTCCAACCTATAGTATAGGAAAGCTACAAGTTCAAAGCCAGTTCATTCTATATTACCACACCTAGTTGAACCTAACCAGCATTCTATCCAATTTTACCAGTAAAGAAAGCAACTTTTGGTATTGCTACTATTATTGTTATTATAAAAAGTCAAACAAAAAGTAGCTACTCCCTCTGAACACCCCCAAAAATAGTAGAAACGGTTGAAAATTTAAAATGTTAGATCTAAGTGAGGATGACTCAAAAAATGTTGCTCATTTCAGCCACAACATTTCCAATACAAATGCCTCATTACTAAAGAACAGAATGGATCTTATCTTAAACGAAGAAAAACAAATGTGATCTCACCTGTCTAGAGGTGCTCGCAGCGTTCCTAGAAAAAGAACAAAAATCCAAATTTAGAGCTGGAAGAGTGACAAATTATTGTAAGTAATACAAACTCAAAGCATTTTAATTTCGAATCGAAATGAAATCTCACCTGGCCTTGGAGACGAGGCTAGCTGCGGCGCGATACATTTTGGGAGCAAGCTGAGAGAGAGAGAGAGAGAGAGAGTGCTGAGTTGGAAATTAGTGATGAGAGAGATGGAGAGAGTGTTGAGGCTTCGTGGTGACTTGGGAAAAAAGGCAGGCGTGGGGGCCGGGATTATAGGGAGACTGGGGGAGGAATAGTAGTCTCTAGAAACCTCTACAAACAGGGGTTTAGGGTTTTACTCTGTGTCCACTGTCCAGTGCAGATTGCGGTGCGGCGCAGTGGCTTACACAGACTGGTTGCGGCCCGGCCCAGTATTTGATCCACAAGAGGGTCGACCGGGTCTATCAAGCTCCAATTTGGTCCTTTGTGCGTGGTCCAGAATTGGGAGATTCCAGAAATTTTTAACAAAGACAATTATACCCTCCAAAATTTAAAAAAGGACAAAGCATGACCAACAATTTTAAATTGAGCACAACTATAACGGTAATAGTATTATCTCTATAGGACTGCGCTATAGTGATAATACTATTGTCGCTACAGTGCCATGTTACTTGGAAAAAAAAATGTTCCGTATGCCTCTTCGTGAAATGAACTGCAGCAAAAAAAAAAAAAAAAACGTACAGCCCACATGCATGTATTTTCGGTTCCTTAGTGCCGAAGTGCATGTATTTTAGGATCTTTTATATCTCTCCCCACATTGAGATACACAGCTCCCAAGACGAAAGGGCACTTTTGATCTTTAAATTAATATCAAAATGTAATGCAAACATTACATTTATATAATTAAATAATTTAAAATTTACATTAATGAATTAATCATTAAATAATTTTATATTTATATGAATAAATTAAGTATAAGTTGTTCTCTTAATAAGTTTGACTGTTCATTGAATAAATTAAAATTGCATTGATAAATTAATTATTTATAAAGAGGTTATTAATCAATTTGGCTGTTCATTAAATAATTTTACATTTACATGAATACATAAGTTACTTATTTATAATGTTCATTTAATATGTTTGACTATTCATAATAATTTCAAATTAACATCAATAAATTACTTATTAAATAATTTGATTGTTCATGAAATAATTTTATATTTACACGAATAAATTACTGTTTCTTAAATAATTTAAATTAAGAATAAATAATTGCGTCTGTCAAAATTTTAACTATTAATTTGAGCTTATTTGGATCAAATTAATTTCTTTTAATGAGAAAAATACGTCCAGTGTAACATTTTGGTTTCATGTAGCAATTTCAGGGAAGCACTTTTGTCGATCCATAAAGCAATTTCAGGGAAGTAACATTTTGGTTTCATGTAGCTCGTACATTTTGATATTTTAATTTAAAGGTCAAAAGTTTCCTTTCGTCTTGGGAAGAGAGAAAAGACAATCGCTCATCACTCACGTGTTTTCTCAAAGAGCACCATCTTATCAAAGCCAATCAAAGCCCGAGAAAAAAAAAGAAAAAAACCCTGTTACGGTACTGACGTTGCCGTTATAGGACTCTATAGCGACAATAGCATTACCGCTATAGCGCTGAGCTATAACGGTAATAACAATTACCGCTATAGTTGTGCTCAATTTAAAATTATTAGTCATGCTTTGTCTTTTGTAAAATTCTGGAGGATATAATTGTCTTTGTCAAAAATTATCCGGGAGATTCCGAGGGATCAATAAGAATTAGGAAAATTTTTATAAAAAACAAAAATGTCCCTAACAATTTAAAAAAAAAGACAAAAAGAGCCTCTGAAATTTTAAAAAGAGCACATTTATAGAGGTAATAGGAATGTCCGTTATAACTCAGCTCTATAGCGGCAATAGCATTACCGCTATAGGAGGCTATAGCGGCATTCCTATTACCGCTATAAGCCTTTTTTTTCAGGCTGACACATCTGTCACTTTTTTTTTCTCCGAAAAAGGCTGACATGAGCTGTTGAGGTTTTGTTTTTTTCACTATAGCGGCATTGCGGCAATAGTGATTTTTTTTTCGGATTCATTGCAAAAGAGAAAATATGAGATAATTAATGGATAGGAGCACACAAAAATTATATTGGTCTAAAGTTACGATGCACCTTAATTATACCAAGTATATACGTCCTTTAATGAAGAGATCAAAATTCATATATAAGTTAAAAAAGTTAAAACTCCAAAACTATATATAGGTGATGCAACATAACTTCAAAATTAAAAATGTTAGCTCTTTTATATTATATAGAATAGAATGAAAATGGTCGCCAGTTGACTTCACCAACTTTCATTAGTACCAAAGAATCTCTAGCTATTTGAACTGCTCCGTGATGACTGCTTCGAACGAATGTTCGAGGTTGGATCCATTTTCTTTAGATAATATTGTTTAGATTTAAGTAGTAATATATTTTAAAAAAATTAATTTCAATAATAAATGAACATAAAGTTAATTTTCAATTCCTTATATCTATCATATTTTTTTAAAAAAATAAATAAAACGTTTCTAGCGTGCTTTATGTTAGGTGTTTCTAAATGTTATTTTTGCAAAATTTCTGATCATACCAAATTTATTCGTCAAAACTATTTTTCCATGAGTAAAAAAAATTGGATGAAGTAAATAAATTTACAATTAATTTTAAGAATAATTTAATAAAATAATTCAAATAAGGTTGTACAAACCATGCAAACGGCGGGTAAGAATCTAAATCAGGAAGGCCAAATCCATTCACTTCACCTACGCCAGGTCTACAAACAGAGAGATAAGACCATGCCCAATACAAAAGAAGCAACCACGGTCCTGACGGCTTCTTGAATTTCATGACTGCACGATCAAGACCCCGATACAGAGTTGCGATAGCTGCACCACCCCAATTAATCTGTCTTTCTTGATTTAAACAATCCTACGATAAAATTAATCAAGACAAATATTTTGTCCTTTAGTACACATAATTTAAAATTTTTTAAGTTTACAAATGCACAAATAATATATAATTTATTCATACCTCAATGAATATATTTTTTTCGGCTTAAATGAATTTTTTTATTTTTTTGTCGGCAGATTTTTTTTTTCTTTATGCCTTTCGGCTTTCACTTTATTCCTTCTTTAGATTTGGCTTTCACTTTATTTTTTTTTCACTTTATTCCTTCAAATTAGTTATGCTTATTAATTAACAAATTTATTTTGTTTAATTGTATAATTGCACAAATAATATATATTTTATTCATACCTCAATCAAATCCAAATAGTACACGGGAACGGTATTGTGAGACGCATCATGAAACATAATTGTGCCAAACATTTCCAAACAAACGGCACAAGTGTAGCGATCAAGATCTTCCTCAGAAGCTTCCACCACCGACTCATTCTTAAATTTGTTCCGCAAAAACTCTATCAACGCCTTTAGCAGTGATACATCCAAATTGGCATTCGGCACCTTAGACATGTGAAGCAAGCCAAGCTTCTACAGCCGACCTTCAATCCGCACTTCATTTGGCAATTTTCTTCTATGGCCGCATATTGAGAGATTTTTTTCACGCTTCAATCATACAAAAATTACAATATTTTAATAAAGAACTTTTAATATAAATGTGTGTTGAAATATTTACTTTTCAAAATATATTTACCTCATCCATAGGTAAGGAAATCAACATATCCAATCTCGGCACAAATAAAATTAGACCGTTATCTGGATCTTCTTCACGCTCTGTTGCATTTATTGCTCTCCGATTTGGAGGACATGTCCTATTTCTATGTCTTCTAATCCTTGTCCTAGTGGCTGCAGAACTAGACGGACCGGCCTCATCTCGTCTAGAACTCATCTGATTGAAATAGTCGAAATTTAATTCAAAAAACAAACAATACAATAATTTAATCATACACTTTCATTTATTCATATAAATTCATACAATAATTTATGCTTTTCCAAAAAAAAACAATTTATTAAAATACTAATTTTTCAATGTATCAAAATACTAACTTTTAAATACCGTCCTGTTTTTTGCGCCAATGTGCTAAACCACTATAGCAATGCCGCTATAGTGTAAAAAGCTAAAACCTCAACAACTCCTGTCAGCCTTTTTCGGAGAAAAAAAAATGTGACAGATGTGTTAGCCCGAAAAAAAAAGCTTATAGCGGTAATAGGAATACCGCTATAGTCCCCTATAGCGGTAATGTTATTACCGCTATAGGACTGAGTTATAACGGCATTTCTATTATCGCTATAGCTGTGCTCTTTTTAAAATTTCAGAGGTTTTTTTGTCTTTTTTAAAATTGTTAGTGATATTTTTGTCTTTTATAAAAATTTTCCTAAGAATTATAGTTAGATACTTACGTACATTAGGATGAAAACGGTCACCGTTTCGATCGTCCTTTCGTTTCGTTTCGTCCAACTGTTAAAAGATTTTGGTTTCGTTTAAAAAACGAAATGGTTAACGAAAGCTTGAAAATGTTTCGTCCATGTGTATTTTCGTGGTTTCGTGGTTGAAACGGTTAACACAAATAAGTAGTCAATTTCATTTTCAAAACGAAACGGTTAACGAAATTGACCGTTTTCGTGATTGTTTTAGACGTTATGCAGTCCTACGTACATACAATCATACGAGAGGAAGTAACAGTTAGCCAGTCCAGTCAGTCACCTCACCTGGTCCCAGAAGTTGTTTTTATTTATTATTACTTTTTTAGAGTCGGATGATAAAGTACCACACTGACAGATTTTATTAAATAAAAATAAAATTATTTACAGCAAAATAGAGAAAATAAAGAATTAAAAAAGATAATAAAGCCTATACAAATAAAGACTAAAGAACGTACCAAACAAAACTAGACGTGTTTCATCCACTACAAGAAAAGTGGTTTATAGCTAGATGTTTACAGCTAGATTTTTTATTTACCAACATAGTTGGTGTTATTGCAAGATGTTCATGCAAGATAAATTTCTGATGTAGCTAGAATTTAAAAATAACAGTATTATTGCAAGATTTTTCTAACCTTGCAAGAAATGATACCATAATTAATGCTAGTTTTCATTTCCCACTAATTTTTTTTTCACAATGGCGGCGGTTGTGGCACAAAATGGATTTGGTAAACAAATTTTCCTTCCTTTTTTTATAACAATGATCTTGCCAAAAAAAAAATATTTGATTGTATAATATGATTTTCTAAAATTCTGTTTGTCTAGGTTCAGAGATACGTACTAATGTAAAAATTATGAAAATTTAGCTTTTATTATGAGATTTTATTACATTTGTTGGTGATAGCTTATTAATTTTTTTGTTATCGTAATTTTATCCTCCAATCACATATATCATATGATCTTCAAAATAATTGAGGCTTGGTTGATGCACTTAATTAAAATATTATTCATTAAGATTTTGTTTTATTGTTTTGGTGGAAATGACCATATCAAAGAAAAAAAATTGTATTTTATTTAAACTGTTGGCTTTTATACCACGTTCATTAACATATATATGCCGCTCTAAATTTGTATATAGCACTATTTTGAGAACAAAATTCTTAATAAAATTCCAGTAGGATTTTTCCTCAAAACAAATTCCACATAATAAAATTAGAAATAAATTTTCTATTTAAACAAACCACGACAATAGTTGAAAGATTCAGTAAATAATTTATTAATTTTAATTTTTTATTTTTATTAGTAAGACATAATTTACAATATAATTTTTGTTTATATTATTTACATACATTGAATATTTTATGAACAAATTTAGTAGTAAGACAGGTTATTTTACATATAAAAAAAAATTTCATAGAAAATGAGAACAAAAATGACAAAATATTTCTATGTTAATATTAACATAATAATAGAAAAATTGTTAATAGAATTTCCTTTCTAATGTATTAGTCAACGCACTTTGCTTTAGCATAAATTGCTCATGATAACTTAATTCTACAAAAAGTTACATGAACTTTGCATGCACATTAGTTAATTAATGTTTATAGTTTTAGCACATTAGTTATTAAAGTTGATTACATTAGTAAAAACAATTACATATAAATAGATTTATATATATATATATATATATATATATTTGTATCCATAGGAAAATTTTCAATTAATTAATATGCTTATGAATAGAAACATACTAACAACTTAATTAGTATTTTAAATAATGTGTGTGGTGTTAATATATTGTAATTGATTATTCGTATTTTTTTTTATAGTTGAGAAAATAAGATGCTATATGGAGAAATACAAAAATATGATAAGTTGTTGAAATTTATTATAACTTCATATATTAAAATAAAAATTAATGATTGAATAAAAAAGATTATGAATAAAAAATTAAAATGTTAAAAAAACTTAATATAATTTAATTCTTTTGCACTAAAAATTTAAATGTATAATAAAAATTTAGTTCTTTTTTACTGCAAATAATTATATTCATAATTTCAAAAAATATATATTTTAAATGTAGAAATTGTAATATTTTTTATTTTCTATGAGAACACAATATGTATATTAAATTTGTTAAATTTGATTCGCTGTTCAAAACAAATTGACGGTACCATGTCATTTCCCATAATTCTTGAATGATTATTCTTCAATATAAATAATATTGTTTGTTACAATAATTTCCTAGCTCAAATAATCTGTAATTCCATGAAGGTAAGTTTATTAATAATAATGGTGATACTTGATAATTTGGAGAAAAAAATTAGCAGCATTACAAATACTAAGAACGCAAGATATAATTTCGTTTATTTATTATATTTTCTCCATCAGCCGCCGCCCATGCCCTAATTTCTTCGGTCCCCAAATCGCCAGCGCCGCTCGTTGATCGTCGTCGCCACGCCGCCTCGCACCGCTCCACACGCCACTATAGCACCTGATCCAAATCCAAGATCATCTCAGGCTTGATCTCGTTGCCACACCGCACGCGACCTCCTACTCCAACTCTGTCGACTCGCACCAGGCCTTGCTCCATAACCGATCCATTCACCTTCTCTCCCGATCTGAGATCCGACTTGTTTCGCCAGATTCAAGCCGTCAAACCTCCTTCGAAGCACCACCATCGTTGTGGACCACCGTAAGGTGCCTCAGTCTCCGACATAACTTGAGGTTCTATATTGGGAAGGGTAAGGTCTATCATTCTTGAATCGAAATTTTAATTCCATAAATTGAGGTTCTAACTAGTAGAATTCTGGTCAATTTGGACTTGCTTAAGACATTACTGTTTGAGTTGTGTTACTGCATTATTATGGTTAGTTTGACCTCATTTGAGTTAATGTGAGACTAATTTTCACAATTATATGTTTATGTTATGATTCTTGTGACTGAAGTGCATTTAGGCAGCTTTTCATGACCTTAATTTTAGATTAGGATAATGTAACTCTTAACAATGCTGCTTCTTTTATATGTTGGTTTACTTTTCGTCAATTTGTGTTGATCATAGCAACTCTAATCTAAACTAAATTAACTCAATGTAGAGTCATGCGGGTCTTCTTGATATGTGTTTGGTTTGGATTTACTGGTGTGCCAGCAATTGTTGAACTTACCTTTAGAGACTTGCGACTAGAGGAGCCTTGCTATCCAGAGTTGATGGCTCATGCATGGTACTATAATTTTAAACATATGCATATTTAAAATATTTGTTAATATCTTTTTTATAAGCATGTTTCTTTTATTTTTATGTAGGCGATGTTTTGCACAAAGTTAACAGAGGAGCTTACAGTTGCACAAAGTAAAAGATTTATATAAAGAGGTTTGCATGTAAGTTAAGTACTACCTATTTGGCAAATAGGGTCAGTTTCTTTTATGTATGTTCAATATTATAAGAAAAACTAGCTGAATAATGGCAGTTTTAAAATAAGTGTCACTTTCTTTGAAAAGATGAAATGCAAATTAGTAGATTCTCAAAATGGAAAGAAGTGTATTGCTTCAGTGTTTCTTTCGGGTTTAGTTTTAGACCAAAACTATATATAAATTTATTTTATATATATATATATTTCTTATAGGTCTAATTAGTAATTTTATTTTTTTTGTGCAATAGGGTGGAATCATGTTGACTGAAGACTTTAAGAGATGTTAACCACAACATCAAGGTACTAGTTTTGAATTTATCAATACTGATTGTTCTAGTTAAAATATTACAAATTCTAACAATCTTTACAACTGAAAATAACATTTGCCATTAGCTAGAATAACACAAATGCATTTGATTGTTTGATTGAAACCGAAGGTCCATCAGCTATTGTTTGGTTTGATTGTTTGATACATTTCAATTTTAATCCACTTGTATTTATGTTAATTAATTTTTGCAGGCTACTTCAGCTAGTGTGAAAGTCCATCAGCTACCTTTGGATAGACTTGTTACATCAGTTGAAGACTTGTTGCATACACCTTGGGTGATAATGATGAAAAATTGGGCTGATTTTTTAAACTGAGTTTGTCTCAGGTATCCCTTGTAGTCTTTCTCAATTGCTATTTGTATTATCCTTTTTTTCTATACTATTTACATGTGTATTGAATGATACTTTATTCTTATTAATGTATAGTTATAGTTTGTATTGCTTGATTTGTTCTGAATCATCGTCTGTGAAATCACTTGACAAGTAAAATACTATGATTACTGATTTGTCAAATAAAAAGATTCGACATGATCTATTAATTACAAGGCTTGGGCTGATATTGGTACTTAGGTTATAAGTAGATTTATTTTATACATAATGATCTTTGCAGACCTAATTAGTATAACTTTTTTATTTATTTATTTTTCAGCTTTAAAAGCTCAAGGCTGATAAGAAAGTTTCTTCAAACTCATTCCAAAATGCTAACAACTTCAGAGGAGTGTCATCTATTGATCTTATGCAATGGACGGGGTTTTAATTGATTCAATATTGTATTTTAGCATGATGTTAATTTTGGAGGTCTTAGATTATAATTTTTTCCCTTTTGACAATGATTGTTTTGTGTTGTAATGTAAAAAAGTTGAATGATATTAATAATAAAATTAGTTTTATTATTACTATTTTGTATGATTGTTGTCCAAATATTATTATTTATTATTTTTAATAATAATATTAATTAATATTAATTGTCACGATCATTATTTTTATACTATTCATTATTTCATTCATTTAATTTTATGCTGACGTGACAAATAAAATTTAGCTTGATTAGAAATTCCTTGCTAATTGACCCATTTGGTGTTGCAGCAATTATGAAATATTAAAATAGTAAATTATTATATATTTAATACACATTAAACAAAAGCAAAATAGCAAGAGTATATAGTCATGCTATGTCAAAGCAAAAACGTGTAGCAAGAATTGTTATCTGCAAGACTCTATTTCATCTTTACCAACATCGAAAATAAGTCTTCCAACAGCACTTTGCAAGACCCAGTTGTGCAAGACAAGAAAGGATCTAGCATATAAATTTAGCTAGATTTTTTAGACCTTCTTGGAAGAAAATTGTGTCTTGGTAAAACCCATCCTTTATGTAGTGATCTAAGAGTGTATACATGCCGCAATGTCCTTGATCAGGAGGTCCAGTGGAGTAAAGTTGTTCGAGAATATATGTCTATTTTATTTATTATTAAGATAAAAAGATAGTATCAGAGTTTTTTTTATTTTGGATATTTATTATGGAAGATTATCAGTTTTATTTTTGAATCCCCATTTTTTTACTCAAAAATCAAAATTCATTATTTTCGCTAGTTGAAGTTTTAATTGAATGTTTAAACTAAATATCAATCTAAAGGCCATGTCAAGATTTTTCTTCGCATTCACAATTCCCGAGTACAGCTGAAAAAAACCTGTGTAATCTGCTTTTGGGGCCGTTTGGATCGCTTAGGAATTTTGGAAATTTGGAGAAGTTGCAATTCCTAGGAATAAATTTATTGGGAAGTGTGTAACTTTGTGAAGAGTTTAGATTGTTTATAATAAATTTATGGTAGGAAGATGAAATTCCCCAAATTCCTTGGGGAATCCAAACAGCCCTTTAGTCAGATACTCCACTTCCTCTGTATTGTTTAGTATTCTTCAATTATTTACAACTGGTGCGTGTGTGTATCCATGTTTCAAAAGGGTTCCAACCTTCCGAGATTAGAACCAATAGTAGTCAAATCCTAAATAAAGATGCTTAAAATGGTAGATTTGGACTTTTTTGAAATTTTGAAGCGGAATTAAAACAAAATTCATCCAAACTCCAAAACGTACATACCAAATAATTCTTAAACATGTGCTAATTAAACAAAGTCGTAGAAAATAACGATCCTCTATAATTAAAACTTCACTCAACATCACAGCATAAGCAAGGAAATTAAGCTAATTAAGTTCATAAGCATAATAAACATATAAAGACCAACAACAAAGTGCGCTTAGTTTACTCCTTGACAAACTTCAGTGTATTTCATCCAACGCCAAGATGGTGCTCAAGTTCATGGGGCTCATATAATCGGTCGAGCCTGTCATCATCCGGTTCACGATCAGCCGGTTGGCTCTCTCTGTCGGGTGATATGCATCCCAAAACACATGTTCATCCCGATTTTTGCACAAGTTGGAAAGCCTACTGCATATACCAATGCCATTATAGCGCCCTTCCCCACAACATGCTATCTTTGCAGTTTTGAAACCTAATAAAAAAGAACAAAGGAGAAAATAAAAAATCAGGCATTCCATATTTACTTAATCTTACCTAGGATTATCATCGAAAGGCAAACGTTTGAATTTATAGTATGTACACATGTTAAAGTTCAGTGCTAGGACTAGATATTAGGCAAGCAAGCTATGTACAGTATCAGGAGTGTAGTGTTTGTGTGTTTCAAAAATCAACTGAACCATATCAAAGAAATTAAGCTACCAGAAATGGAGAAAAGAAAAAGAAAAAAAAAAAAACTTGAAAACGTGGCTGATGTTTTATTACCATAAGCTTTGGGATTCATAACAAAATCAAAGTGCATTCGATTAGAATTGGCTGCAGTGAATACATCTGATCCATAATGCGAGTTTAGCTCCTTTAAAAGTTGCACAATTTTTGGATTGAACAAGTCAGTGGCTCTCATCAGCTCTTCAGCACAGTTACCGTCGGTGCTTCTCAAGGCTATTTCAGCTGGTGCACACCCGAGGGGACCAGTTCCTGTGACCAGTACCCGCCGCGCACCATAATCATACAACCTCTACAATTGTAAACAAAACAAATGTGGCTAGCTAGATAAGTTTTTTTAGTTTCCATGAATCTCCTATATACTGAATTTCAAATCTAGAAAAACGAAAGATATCTACACACCAGAAGAATTTTCTTATACTCAAACGTTAGATAATTGACGTAGTCTGGAAGTGAAAACTCTCGTGACCTGGCAGAGTAAGGCAAGAGATAATAGTTATTAACAAAGTCGTTGCCTCCAACAGTGATGAGAACAAGTGCTTTGTTGACTAGCTCTTTCGCCTTCTCAGCACCTATGTAGGACCGAAGTGTTCTTTGGTACTCTGTGAATTTTTGAAGTTGCTCATCGATCCTCATAATGTTCGCCTATAATTATAATAATTTTTATTGCACATCAACACATTTTATCTAACGGAAAAGAAGGAAATACTGAGTGTGAAATTAAATATAAAAGTTTACGAATTGCATTTATTTCATCCGACCCTTTTATTTTACATTTCTTCATCTTTTCTTTGCACATTGTACCAGAATGGTTGCAACTTGCAACCAAGATAAAGAGTTCCGCCTTAAGAGTAGTTAGAGATTTTCTTTTATTGGTGTTTTTTTTTCCCTTAATTAAAGAGTTCCGCCTTTGTCATGCAACTTTTTTCAAAATTAAAGCATTTTTTGGTGTTTTGGTTGTAATAGTGAGCTTTGTTAATAAAAGCTATCAACACTTGGAAAAAAATGAGAAACACAAAAATCACGCTAGTTGAAACGAAGCCAATTTACAAAAACATCTTACAAATTGAAAGCCGGTGTCATTTAGAATTCCAACCCCAGCAGAAGCAAAATTGGCACCAACTAATAGCTTCTCGCCATGGAGCTCGGGACTTAAGCAAGGCAACGGCGGTTCAGAACCAATGTACTGACCTGATAAAATTAATAAGAATTTGTCACTTGGGTTTGAAAACTTTTCCATAAGAAGAAAATGCTCTTGTTGGAGTTCAAAATTTTTCTATGGCGCATGCAATCACATTGCATTTTTTGCTATGTTCATGATAAGAAGAAGGATATTGAGAAACATATTAAAAAACGTGCATACTAATTAGGTCCGGGATGTTGAATCCATTCGAAAACCTGCCCGTTGCCCTGTGAGTCGGGTAATCGATTCCATAGGGAAATGTGTCAGCTCGCGCCTCAGTCATCAAGTAATTGTTGTTGCCACTGTCTACTAGAGAATCACCAAACACAAAGAAAGCACGTGCATCCAGAGGAGGAAGTAGAGTCGATAGTATAACAAGACCAAGAAAGGTAAACAATATCAAATTAGAAGATTGCATTTTTGGGTTGAACGTAATTGATCGATCACCTAATAATTCAGACTTGATAAAACCATGCAGATGCATAGTGAAGCAGTTTTGAGGGGCTTTATATATAGATGGCTCAGGTTGTGATGAATTAAATTATTGTTCTAGTATAAAGGCCAGCAAGTACAGATGATGAATTAATATGCAATCAAGTTATAGCAAGGGAGTCGGTTTTGTCATTTGCGAGTTCTTACTGAGCGTCTTCAATGGTAGTTGGTTGCTCTCCTCTCTATAGCAATTCAATTGATACATGGTGGGTAGTCGTTTTCTGAAAATTTAAATAAATTAATTGAAGATCTTATGGTAGTAAAGCTGCATGTTCAAGTTCAAATGAATATAATTAAGCTTTATTACTTTATGTTGTTGCACCAACATTTTGCTGATATTAATGCAAGTGGATATCCAAATTCAACGTGCATTGAATTTAACTAGTGGGCATTCGCGCGTTGCGCGATCTAATTTTTTTTTCTTATATATAGGTACCGTTAAATTGATTATCTTTGTAATTTTTAAAAAAAATATTCTGATGAACGATAGTAATTATTATTGGTTGTTTTGCAAGAGATGGATATATGGAGGTTTGATAGGGTGCAATGGTAGGGAAAGATAGTAGTTTGTTTTAGTTAGTGGATCAACAGCGCGAATGTACATATTGTGTAGTCAAATTCTTCTCTGTGTGGGGATGCACAGATTGTATGTAGATAAAAATATGGGTTATATTTTTTCTGCTGTGGTGGTGGGTAGGTAGTAAGAGCGTGTAGGGTAGCATGGAATCTAGGTTGTTTGTCATATCGGCGTGCATTGTTGGAGCTGTGGAGCAGACTGTATAAATGGATTCGATCAGTGATGCAGGTAAGAAAGGACGGTCGTGGAATATGTATGGGGAGCTAAAAATGGATAAAGGGATTATTTTATTTTTGGAATCTGTTCAGTGGAATCTATTAGGTGGAGTGTCAGTAGAGGTAAAAAGAGATATATGTATGGAGTCTGTAAAGTTGTAAGAGATTGGTAGGTATAGGGGTGGTTTTATCCGTTGTTCTGGATATTAGAGGGTGCAAGAGAGCACGGGTGCCAATAAATTTGTCTTGATCCATTTTTGTGGTGGAACAGCGGTGTTGATTTGATATGTCTATAATCTGAAAAGGGCTGGGTACTTGGATGCTGTGCTCTTTTGAAGGTTTTATGATAGTTTTTTCTATATATAGGAGCAGACGGAACAATTGTGGTGAAGTGGTCTGGTTAGCTCTTTTAGGGTAGGCAAACAAACAAAAGAAATTTGGTTGAGTTGTTTGAAGGATGAGCTTTCTGAGCAAGCACGGAGGTGGTGAGGTAATGGTCTTAAGAAGGAAAATGATTGTTGTTGGCATGTAAAATAGTTCTATTGTGTTATGGCAGATAATCGCTGCATTTATTTCTTTTTTCGGCATTGTCTCTAATTTTGGTTCAGACTAAGTACATAAGGAACAGTTTTTTATTGTTGTATACGTTGAAGCAAACACTGGTTGATGTGGATCAATCATTTTTTGTTTCTTCATTTCTCGGTCATTGCAGGGTGGCGATGGTGGTGATGGGAAAAAGCCTTTTGAGAGGAAAGACAAAGTTGGTCATTTTGTTGATGAGTTCAAGTTGGTTGTGCTGTTGAAGCGCAAGAAGACTGTTGTTCGAAGGGTTCCAGTCGTTTTTGGTGTTCCCGTTGGAAGAGGACAGCGTAGTGGGTCTGTTAGGGGTGATAATGATGATGATGGAGCTGTAGAAGATGCTGCGGAGGTTCCATTGGCTGGTGGTGGTGGAGCTGAGAATGTTGATGTGGTTGCTGTGGGCGGGTTTGGCATAGGTCGTGGTGGAAATGTGAATGGTTGGGAGGTCAATGAATCAAGGGAGGAGGTTGATGATGTGGATGAGGAGAGTGGCTGGCGTAAGTGGCCTGATGCAAAGTGAAGTGGTTTGATGGGATGGTCTATAGTTTGTCCAAGTTAGATGTGTGTTTGTTGTTTTCTAGATGTGGTACGGTGAATGGTAGATTAAGTTGTTTAGGAAGCAAGAATCCGTAGTGCCTGTGCGGATTTATGATGTTTGATATAATAAACTGTAGTGCTGTGTGTTGCAGATGTTTGTGTTTGGTCTATGTTGTTCTGCATGTGTATGATGTATGTCTGTAAGTTCTTGTATGATTTCGCTATGTTTAATTAAAATGATGGGCCATCCTTTTATCATGTTGTGTTTAGCGTTTTAACTTGTGAATGGTTCTGTATTTATTTGTTGTCTTTATGTTCTCGCATAGCAGCTATATGAGCTATTGTGTGGAAACAATTTTTTTTTCGGTTCACTAAAAATGATGAAACTTTCTTAAATGCGGCATTAATTATAAAGAAATAATAGTAAAAGGAAGATGAATAGTAGATAACATTTTCAATTGTATTCATAACATACATCAAGTAGTATTGTTGGAAAGAGATGCACTACACAGTAGGTATGTGAGTGCAGAGATTTCCAACATTGTTATCTTAGCTTACATAAGCCATCATTACAAAGCATAGTAAGCAAAATGGAGCTATCTGTTTTTACTGTGCCATGGTAATATTACAAAGATACTGGAATGAGGTAGTAATTGGAATAATTTACAGAGAAGACAAAATGTTGCTGCCCTCATCTTGATGGATCCAAAAGGGTTCATTGCGGTATAGGCAGTGGTAGATGATAATTGGGCTGCTTTAAGTTCTGGTCAGTTTTCATCGCTGGGCTGCCCTGGTGTTGATTCAGAAGGAGCTCTTTTGAAGGGAAAATGAGTCAGCAACAGGATTATTTTTGAGTTTGATTAGTTCAAGTGAGTATAGGAAGGGGAAAAAAATTACTCTTTATGCGGTGATGGTGCAGAAAAATCATCTTCCAGCCTTCTACGAACTGTTCTAACAGGTACGACAGATGTTCCTTCCATGTGCGGTGTAATCCTGAATAAGTTGTTTTAATGATCAGAATAAATGAATAGAGCGCTTGTGGTGGAGTAATTTTTGTCTATTCATGGTAGAAACTAATATAGAATGCACTGTAAATGTTACCTTTTCATTGGGAGGGATTGTTCTTCAGTTTCGTCTGTGAGTGGAGTTTGCAAGGCTATTTTGCGGCGTTCTTCAGGCGCAGGTGTTTCTGTCGAAGCTGTTGTCTGCTGTGCATGAGGTGGAGTGTTAGGAAGGAGCAAAAGTGGTTCTGGCAAGAGAGGAACCATATCATCTGGTACTGGTTCATGACGGGAGACTGTATAGTTCCGATATTTTCGGTTTTGTCCTGGTTGTTTGCCTGATACAGTGAAGAGGTATGTTTTGTTGATGATATTCAGGAGAGCGCGTGGTGCTTTATCACTGTCTTCATCTTGCTGTGCTTTTAGTGCTGGTGCATCAATTCCAATAATCATCTGAGCTGTTTTACCAAGGAGAATAAATTGAGCCACATCAGTTTGGTCCTTGACCTGGATTCTCACTCTGTACCTGCAATTGGAGATATTTTCTTAGTAGCTATAATAAATGTGGTATCACTAATAAAGTGTTAAATTTAGTATGGGCGAATTATCTATCATTATAGTTTGGACGGCATGAACATTTATGTTGGATTTGTTGAGAGTGATTTGATGTTTTTGTAATTTTTTTTTTCATATAATATTTATTTTATTGTGTGTGGTCTATATTTATTTTGGTGATATGAGAAGAATTGATATATGTAAATTAGGTTAGCAATCATCACCATGGTATGAACTGCCGTCTCCTAAGTCGGCACTCTGTGCAGTAGAATCCCTGATCATCACAGTCTAATTTTCTGTGGCATTCAGTGCATGCTTCATATGACCAATCAAAAGGATCAGTGATGCGCATTATCCTGACTGCTGCTTGGTAGTATGAGTCCTGTGAAGAGAACAGCAATGTTAGTGATCTATCTTTTATATAATACGTTGTTCTGTATTAGGAGAATATGTGTAGTTGTATTTGTGGCACTAACAGTAAAATTGTCCAAATATAATGCATTTAATTGCTGGAGTGTTATCTTGATTGGATCTCTCTTTGGCAACAACGAGAATGGCGGAGGCGGCCGATCAAACATTTCTGCAGTTGCTTCAAGGATTATAGGTTTACCATCAAATTGTGTCCTGTAAGAAGAAGACGAAAGAAAATGAAAAATAACAAATCTGTATATCAGCAGCAAAGAGGAGAGTAGAAATGTTCATAATTTTTTTTTTGTATTTGTCAGAGGACTATGGGTGCCAATGACCAGTAATTGCTTTCGTGAAAGGTTAAATAAGAGTTAATAATTCTGTTCATGACTCACTGTCGAAGGTAGTCTGATATTTCTTTCAGTGTTGTGTCAAAGTGGAACCGTGTTCCAGTATATGTTTTGAGACCATAGACACCTATATAACAAAAGGTGGAAAACAATAATCATGACGATGCGAAGGAAAAAAAAAGATAGATTGTATGAAAAGATGTATAGAAGTTACCATTGCGGTCACGTCTGATCTGAAGACCATTGCAGGCAAGAATAATTGGAGAAGATTTTGATTTTTCATATAAATCAGCAACATCAAATTTATCAATGAAGTCAGCCCAGAGTGCAACATCTATAGTGGATCCTCTAGAGCAGAAATATTGTACAGTTTGTGTTGAAGAGAGAGTGAACATAAAGAATGATTGAAGTATAAAACAACAAAATTTTGGGATTTTTATTTGAACCTTTCATTGGTCAGGTACATTGTTTGCACTCTTGCGTTGCCCATAGATGTGATAGTCGCAACAGCGCTAAAGCGTGATATCCTTGCTATCGTATCTGGTTAAAAGATAGCAGGGATTAGTTTTGAAGAAAGAGGTGCAGAAAATGAAAGAGATGAAAATAAGTTTCATTGTTTGTACTTCAATTTATTTTCGACGACAAATTTGTACCTAGGACTGCTTTTTCATATGTAATTTCTGTCCCAACATCTTCAAGGCGTCTAAAATCAAAGTTGTACAGTGGGATCTCATATTGATTAGGTGGAAGAGTTCTGATGTGGGTTTGTCTTGTAATTTTGAGCATATATTCATAATTGACCACTTGGTAATCCTTCGATGACTCATCAATGGCGAACCTTGTGATCTCTACTATGTTTTGCTCAGCAAAAGCAGTGGAGATCCTCTGATAATCATTCGCAAAGACAATTCCCTGTATTTTTCCACCCTATAAGGTAGGCAAAAAAATTGCATGATTGATATCAGGAGCACAACATGCAAGTATGAGGAGGAAACACCAATTTCTTGTTGGAGAAGAAAAAGAAATAGGAAGAAACAATGAGGGAAATTAGTAGCATTGTTTGAGTAGAGGAAGGAATCTACTGACTGCATGATCTAGAAGCAAGAAGTTTAACTTCCATACTCGGCCACGCCGTGGATCAGATGCTGGCCAAATTCTGACAGGTCTACCATGGATCCTCGCTTGTTGTATGTCAGTTGTCATTGTGAGAGTTGAAACTGGTATTGGGGAAGCCATCTTGATCTGTATACAATTAGACAGAGTTATTATAATTGAGGTAGATAAGAAAATAAATAATCATGGAGAGAGATAAAAATATGCACCAATGAGGAAAAATCAAATGGTCTTTTTATGATGCAGAAATAATAAAATAAAAAATAGAAAGAATGAATCAACAATCACCATTGTTTTCTGTTATTGTGCGCAATCCAGAAAAAATTTCTCTATACACGATATTTTTAGTATAATTTTTATACTGATCATCCTCATTAACAATGAGTAACTTTAGGCCGCTTGGTGATGTAGTTCTTGAAAGTGCAACATAAAGCTGGCCATGACTAAAGACTGGTTCTGGAAGATAGACTCCAACAACATGAAGTGATTGTCCTTGGCTCTTGTTTATAGTCATTGCATAAGAGACCCTAAGAGGGAATTGTTTTCTTTTCATGATAAATGGAAGCTTTTGATCTTCATGCGAGAATAATATGCGGGGAATCCGAATAGTCTTTCCTTTTGCAGATCCTGTGATCACTTGAGTTGTTATAACCCTGGTGCCTAATTCTGTAATGATCATGCGGGTTCCATTACAAAGGCCATTAACCTGATCCATATTTCTTAATAACATGACTGGAACACCGACCTTCAGACTGAGTTTATGAGGTGGTAGGGAACCTGATGCGATTGTGTTTAGCATCTCTGAATTGAACATTGTCTGCAGATCTTGTGGGAGATTGTGGCGGCCTTCAGCAGTGTCAGAACTGTAGTAGTCATGCTGTTCACCAGGCACTCGTTTGAGAACGACATCGTTCAAAGCATTGACTGCATTGTTTTTAGGAGTTATTATTGCTCGTTCTTGGAGGTAGATTTCATCCTGGAATCGATGATGAAAATCTGGATAGACAGGATCAATTATTGCATTTTCTGGATCACCATTGTGAGGAATAAAAAATTCATCTGGTATCTGTATCCAATCTGGTTCAGAGCTGGTGTATAACCTCATTGATTGTGCATGACCATCTCCAACTGACAGTAACCAAGTTGCAAAGATAGCAAGTTGTTAGTTGAGTGCATAATTTTCATTTTATGATTAAATACTACTAATTATCCATAAACAATCATGCACAAACACGGATCTTTCACTAAGCCATTCACACAAGAGAGAAAGGTTCAAGGTATACCTCTCTTGAACTAGTAATCAAGAGGCTCGAACCGGCTAGGTTGTAGGTGGTTGTGCTCACGTCTAGCTCGCGCCTCCTTGTCGAATCGCCTCGAGTCCACTTGGTATTAACCAAATCCTCTACAAGTTATGCTAGTAACTTGGAGGAAATGCCTAATCCCTAGCTTTCCCAATCTTCTAGCAAATGAACTAATTGATTTGAGGAAGAGAGGGGGCTCAACACATGAGCTAATGGAGAGGGAGAGAGGAGAGGCGCCGGCCACAAAGAGGGGGGGCGGCTAGGGTTTGTGGGAGAGAGAGAGAGAGGGGAATTTGCTACCATATACCCCTTTATATAGAGCTCAAACCCTACCTACCTCTCAACACCTATTTACAACTTTGCCATCCCACCTACCACATGCTATGGCCGGCCACATTATGGGCCCTTCATGGGCTATGTGCATTGCCTCTTGGGTCCACTTAATCACCTATTAAATGGCCCTTCTTGTTGCTCCCAATTTGACTCCCTATTGGGCCTTTAATTAACTATTTAATTAAAGCCCTATTAAATGCATATGTGTTGAAATAAATAATTATTAACTTAATAATAATTATTTAGGGATTAGATAATGCATTAATTTATTTCTATATGATCCCTTTGATTTAATTAATTATAACGGTCTACAACGCTATTTAATTAATTAATCAACTCATCATATTTTGCAATACCAATTATTGCAAATAAATAAATAATGCAAGCATGGTTAAAACACCAATTCTGTGTGACCCTTTGAGGATTTATGCTACGTTGGACATGGAGTTAAATCGCTATTTAAATCCAATAATCATAAGCGGTATCTAGCAACACGTTATGATTCCCAATTCGCATAAATAGTGTACAGCTACAATATTTCAATCCTGCATAAGAGAATAAAAGTATATCTCTATTTTGATTCCTATGCCTCACGATATCATCGTATAATCCAAGATAGGAATGTGTCATTCTTGCAGATTATACGTTTCTTGATCTAGAGATAATTGTATCAGTTGCTAGCAAACAATCTATCTCCATCAAGGGGCCCAAACAGATATCGTCACTCACTAAGTGAATTAATGAGGGACATACGGTTTTCTTGACTATTTAACTTTTCCCCGCACAATTCAAGAGAACATAAATAACGTCCGTATAGCAGCCCTTATCGGGAATCAGCGGTAGACGATATTTATTGAACCTATCCTCATGTGGAAAAGATAAATATCTCAAACTTAGAATCAAAATCATAACGAAATAAATAATGACACCAAAACACAATCCATATATTTATTTCGTTGGGTCATGTCCTGTACTATGTTCAATTAACATAAACATATGCAATTAAGTTGGTTACTCTTAACCTTTGATTTATAGAACTTAATCAACACTTAACTTGCATACTAATCTTATTGATAATTAATGTTCCTTGTTAATTATCAAGATTATGGACGCTTTAGATTTATTGTTGTCATTTACTACTAAATGAATCACAGTGATCTATAATTCAGATCCTCAACCTGAATGAACTGTCAACACATAAATCAAGGAACAAATGATATAAAATCATCCATAACATAAAACCATAGAAGTAGCCAAAAAGATTGGCTTCTAGGACATATCTCTAACAATCTCCCACTTGGCCTAGAGTCAATCAACAGTGACTTCTAGCCAGTGTATAGTACTCAATGTAATATCCAAATATACATGTCTCATACTAACGCCTAAATAAAAGATACAACTCAAAGCCAATCAGGCATACGCCTAATCCCCATGGATGCAACATGCAACTCATGCGCGGCTCGAGACAAAGGCTTTGTCAGAGGGTCCGCTGTGTTCGCGGCACCGTCCACCTTCTTGACCTTGACCCATCCGTCATTGACCAACTGACGGATGAGATGGAACCGTCGTAGAATGTGCCTAGTCTTCTGGTGAGACCTAGGCTCCTTGGACTGAGCTATGGCTCCCGTATTGTCGCAGTAGATATCCACTGGACCCGAGATGCTTGGAACCACCTCTAGCTCGGTCAAGAACTCCTTGATCCATACGGCCTCTTTTGCTGCTTCACCAGCCGCTAAGTATTCCGCTTCGGTGACGGAATCGGCCGTAGTATCTTGCTTGGAACTCTTCCAACTTACGGCACCACCATTAAGCAGAAATACAAAGCCGGACTGTGATTTGGAGTCATCTCGATCGGTTTGGAAACTAGCATCGGTGTAACCAGTTACAACGAGCTCTTGGTCTCCACCGTAAACGAGAATGCTCTCCTTGGTTCTCTTGAGATACTTGAGGATATTCTTGACTGCGGTCCAATGTGCCATGCCCGGGTTAGCTTGGTATCGACTAGTCACGCTAATCGGATGTGCCACATCGGGGCGAGTGCATAGCATGGCATACATAATCGATCCGACTACAGATGGATACTTGAATCACTTCATGTACTCCCGATCTGTCTCCGTTGTCGGACCTTGAGTCTTGCTCAAGTAAATGCCATGTGACATAGGCAAGAATCCCTTCTTGGAATTCGCCATGTTGTGTTTTTGTAACACTTTGTCAATATATGCATCTTGGCTCAATCCCAACATCCTCTTTGATCTATCTCTATAGATCTTGATTCCTAGGATGTAGGCGGCCTCGCCCAAGTCTTTCATTGAGAACACTTTCTTCAATGAATCCTTGACTGCATTCAATTCGGAAATATCATTCCCGATCAAGAGTATATCGTCAACATATAGAACAAGAAACACAACCACGCTCCCACTAAACCTCTTGTAGACACAAGGTTCCTTTTCACTTTGAGAGAAGTTCAATTTCTTGACTTCCTCATCAAAGCGCTTGTTCCAACTCCGTGATGCTTGCTTCAATCCATAAATGGATCGTTGAAGCTTGCATACTTTGTTAGCATTCTTTGGATCCACAAAACACTCGGGTTGTGTCATATACACATCCTCTTCCAAATTCCCATTTAGGAAGGCGGTTTTGACATCCATTTGCCAAATCTCATAATCATAGAATGCGGCAATTGCTAACATGATCCGAATTGACTTGAACATGACGACGGGCGAGAAGGTTTCTTCATAGTCAATACCATGAATTTGCTTGTAACCTTTCGCTACAAGTCGTGCTTTGTAAATGGTCAAGTTGCCATCCATGTCGACCTTTCTCTTAAAGATCCACTTGTTCTCAACGGGTTTTACTCCGTTGGGAAGGTCAACCAAGGTCCATACCTTGTTGTCATACATGGATTGCATTTCGGATTCCATGGCTTTTAGCCATTCCTTGGAGTCGGTTTTCTTTCTCATGTCATCAACGGTCAAAGGCTCATCGTTCTCCATAACGAGAACGTCGTGCAAACCTAAATATCTTATAGGTGGACGACTTGGCCTTGCCGATCTTCGTAGGGTAGAAGTTTGAGGTTCTTGAACTTGTTCCACAACGGTTTGTGGACTTTGTTCTTGAACTTCAAGTGAAGGTGCTTCCTCAACATCATCGACTCGCGATATGTTTGAGTTTTCATTTGAGGGAGCTTGTTCGTGAACCTCTTCTTCCACAACAACTTGTGGAATGGGTTCGGCTACAACCTCATTTGGTGCATCCACATTTTGTGCAACCTCATTTGGCACCACATTGGGAACAACCACATTGCCTACTTGAGGCATGCTTTGTTGTTGCGGTTCTTGAATTTCTTCAATCACCACGTTGCTCCCACTACTTCTTCTTGAGAGAAACTCCTTCTCCAAGAACACACCATAACGAGCAACAACTATCTTGTTCTCGTTGCGGTTATAGAAGTAGTAACCCTTCGTTTCCTTAGGGTATCCTACGAAATGACATTTGTCCGATTTGGGTCCAAGCTTATCGCTCACTAGCCTTTTCACATAAGCTTCACAACCCCAAATCTTGAGAAACGACATGCTTGGTTTCTTCTTAAACCAAAGCTCATAGGGCGTCTTCTCAACGGACTTTGATGGAACACGGTTTAATGTAAAAGTTGCGGTTTCAAGGGCGTATCCCCAAAAGGACATAGGCAAATCGGTTTGGCTCATCATTGATCGAACCATGTCAAGCAAAGTTCGATTCCTCCTTTCGGACACACCATTCCATTGTGGTGTTCCGGGTGGAGTGAGTTGTGGAACGATTCCACACTCCTTTAGATAGTTGCCAAACTCATGGCTCAAGTACTCACCACCTCGATCGGATCGTAAGACCTTGATCTTTCGACCAAGTTGGTTCTCAACTTCATTCTTAAATTCTTTGAACTTGTCAAAGGATTCGGATTTGTGACGCATCAAGTAGATATACCCGTATCTACTATGGTCATCGGTGAATGTGATGAAGTATGAATAACCACCACGCGCACAAATGCTCATAGGCCCACATACATCGGTATGTACAAGGTCTAACAAGTCATTTGCCCTTGTCCCTTTGTTAGGAAAAGGAGCTTTGGTCATCTTTCCCATCAAACAAGATTCGCATGTGTCAATTGGCTCGAAAGCGAATTGATCCAAGAGACCAACGGTTTGTAATCTCTTGATGCGTTTCTCATTGATATGACCTAAGCGGCAATGCCACATCAAAGTTGCATTCTCATGTGAAATCTTACGTTTCCTATTGTCATTCTCAACACTCAAGATAAGTCCGCTAGAATCAAGCAAATAAAGACCATTCAATAAATGCGCATCACAAAAACGAACTTCATTTCGAAACAAGGTCAACAACTTGTTCTTTATTACAACATCAAAACCATCCATGTCCAAACAAGAGATAGAGATAATGTTTCGAGTGATAGAGGGAACTAAAAATACATCCTTTAGTTCCAACACAAAACCGGAAGGTAAAGTTAAATCCACGCTCCCAATGGCCATAGCGGAGATGCACGTGCCATTCCCGACGCGGAGTTGAACTTCACCTTTCTCGAGCCGTCTCCTATTCTTTAGGACCTGCACATTTCGACAAATGTGAGCACACGAACCGGTATCGAATACCCAATCGGTGTTAGAGGTAGCGAGAAGGGTTTCGATGACAAATATACCTAAAGAAGAAGGTTGGACGGTTCCCGCCTTCTTGTCGGCAAGGTACTTGGGGCAGTTTCTCCTCCAATGACCCTTGTTGCTACAGTAGTAGCAAACGGTCTCGGGAGTGGCCGGGTTCTTCTTCTTCTTGGAACCCACGGGAGCACCCTTGGCCGAACCTTGGGGCGTCACCGGGCCTTTGCCCTTCTTGGCTTTACGGCCTCGCTTCTTGATCTTCTTGCTCTTGTCACTCACGGCAAGAACATCCTTTGGGCCCTTCTCCTTCTTGAGACTATCCTCCGTCTCAACGAGCATGTTTTGGAGATCATCCATGCTCTTGTCCATACCATTCATCCGGTAGTTCACAACAAAACCGGTGAAGCTTGGAGGGAGGGAGTTGAGAATGAAATCTTGAATCGCACCCGTAGGAAAGGGCGTATCAAGCTTTTCGAGCTGCCGAAACAACCCCGCCATCTTCATGACGTGTGGCCCGACTTCATGACCCTCCGCCAAGCGAGTGTTGGCGACGGCCTTGATGAGACGGGCCCTTTCGGTGCGGGCCTTGGTTTGGAACATGTTCTTGAGACGAGTGATCATTTCAAACACTCCATATCCACTATCGATGAACTCCTTTTGGAGTTCCGATTCCATGACCGCAACCATCAAGACCGACATCTCCATGTCGTCATTGACGTGCTTCTCATATTCCTCTTGCTTATCCTTTGGATCGGTGTCCTTAGGAGCAGAGGGAATCGGAGTGGAGAGGAGGTACTCCCTTTTTTCAAACCTAAAGGCAAGCCTTAGGTTGCGGTGCCAATCCAAGAAATTAGCACCGTTAAAGGCGAGTTTCTCTTTCTCAAGAAGAGAACGAAGCGTTAAAGAGGAGGAAGACATCTACAACAATTATCGAATTAAAGGTCAATTAGTTTTATGTTTTTAGTTTTAACAAAAGTAAAACTTTCACTACACTTTTAAAAGTCCCTAAGTATAGTGATTTCCAAGACCCCTATTTTCATCAAAATGGACCTGCTATGGCACGTCATCCAAAATGATTAGATAAGGTAGGTTCTCCAACCAATCATCTTACCATGACTCTTGGTTCGCATGAGCGAACTTCGCCCCGATGTCCAAACTCTAGTTGGGTCCATCGAAAAGTCACTTCTCACTATTTGCTCCTTGCAAATCTTATCTATTTGCACCCCGACTACCGAATTGGCAATCATGACGTCCGCTTGGGCGGACCGCGCCATGAGTGACAATCGGCGTGAAGGGAATAGAGAGAAGGAGGGCGATTTAACTTATTCGATTTAGTTTGGGACAAACAATTCATATGACACTTTGTTTGGTGGTCGTGTAAGCATACACCCATACCTAACCTAACAAAATAATCATATAAGCATCTCATAGTTGTGGGTTTGTATGGCTCCCGCTTGCATTAGTTTCGCCACATCGTCCATGGAGCAAAACTAATCTAATTCTTGCCCTCCCACTAAATTCTATAAGGATCTAAATCCTATATAAAATAAAGGTGCAAAATACATGTGAAAACATCCTATTCCCATCCTAACCTTAGGGGCATGCAAGCCTCACAAGTTACATCAAAAATTAATCAACAAATTAATTAATTAATGGCACCAAAGGCCGCATTACAAACATTCACACATGCATTCATTACAACCACAAGGCATTGAGTCTTGAGCCATACTAAACCCACTATCCACCTACAAAACAAAGTTAGCACATACAAGAACTTTGTTTCCAATTAACGATTTTCAAGCATCTTTGCGTATCGTTTGCCATAAGTAAATTCCGTGTACAAATCCTCAATTTTAAACAACAAAACTTGTTTAAATTCATTTAGAAAGTTCTTTCAACATCCCATAACAGAAAGGAGATCAAACAAGGAGTTTTCTAATTAATTTCAACTAGTTTGAATATTTAGAAAAACAGCAATTTATTAAAAACGTAACTAATGGAATCCAATAAAAGCAAAGGTTTTAGGTCTCCAAAAATTCTCAAATAAATTACTTAAGCTCCTTATCATAGTTGTGATTACCAGTAAAAAATTCAAGAAGAGATCTTACACCATCTGGGAGAATCAAAAATGACAAATCTCTTACAAGTGCACGAAACACCGTTATGAGATTTTCAGATTATCCTCTCAACCATTTGGTCTGTTAGACCACCTTCTAAACAGTTTTTATATATACAATATACATAGAAAAACTTGCTTAATCTATAGCCTAACTATTCATGAAAAGAAAACCACCAAGTTTAGTTCAAAAAGTTCGAGTTACTAACTAAACAACCAACAAATTCTGTACTGGAACAGACTGTCGATCGAAAAGTTCTAGCCTAGTTGAAGGTCCAAATCTCCACGAAAAATTATGAAACTAATTTTCCTGGAATCCTAACTCAAAATAGAACAACTCCATTTAAACAGAATTTTTAAAGGAGTTCTCAGTTGGTACAGTTTATTAGAACAATCGATTTGCTCAACAAACTGGATCTGACAAGTTCTTCCTTTTCATACTTGAAAACCCACAAATTGATCTGAGCCATGCAACAAAATTTACATGCTCAGAAAGAGCTTCAAGTCCTCTTTAAATCTAGCCATAGAACACTGGTACTTATATTCAAAATATAAATCTTTCAAGCCATTCAAACAGGACAGTGCAAGCAGAAACTGGTTCTGCGCACTGTCGCCATTTTATTCACAGTAAATCTATACTAATTCAGAAAAATGTGAATCCAACGCCAAAAGAATCACAATCCACAGATCTACAACTTTCATGTAGATGGAAAAAACTTCCAGAGAACTTATCAAAGCGAAAAACGCGAAACAACACAGAAAATACCATTTCCAGACAGCAAACAAACGCATCATCTCTACTAATCCGTTAATTAGCCAATTTCTCTTAATTAAGTGTCAAAATAGCTTAAGTACGACCATGTGCTCTGATACCACTGTTAGTTGAGTGCATAATTTTCATTTTATGATTAAATACTACTAATTATCCATAAACAATCATGCACAAACACGGATCTTTCACTAAGCCATTCACACAAGAGAGAAAGGTTCAAGGTATACCTCTCTTGAACTAGTAATCAAGAGGCTCGAACCGGCTAGGTTGTAGGTGGTTGTGCTCACGTCTAGCTCGCGCCTCCTTGTCGAATCGCCTCGAGTCCACTTGGTATTAACCAAATCCTCTACAAGTTATGCTAGTAACTTGGAGGAAATGCCTAATCCCTAGCTTTCCCAATCTTCTAGCAAATGAACTAATTGATTTGAGGAAGAGAGGGGGCTCAACACATGAGCTAATGGAGAGGGAGAGAGGAGAGGCGCCGGCCACAAAGAGGGGGGGCGGCTAGGGTTTGTGGGAGAGAGAGAGAGAGGGGGATTTGCTACCATATACCCCTTTATATAGAGCTCAAACCCTACCTACCTCTCAACACCTATTTACAACTTTGCCATCCCACCTACCACATGCTATGGCCGGCCACATTATGGGCCCTTCATGGGCTATGTGCATTGCCTCTTGGGTCCACTTAATCACCTATTAAATGGCCCTTCTTGTTGCTCCCAATTTGACTCCCTATTGGGCCTTTAATTAACTATTTAATTAAAGCCCTATTAAATGCATATGTGTTGAAATAAATAATTATTAACTTAATAATAATTATTTAGGGATTAGATAATGCATTAATTTATTTCTATATGATCCCTTTGATTTAATTAATTATAACGGTCTACAACGCTATTTAATTAATTAATCAACTCATCATATTTTGCAATACCAATTATTGCAAATAAATAAATAATGCAAGCATGGTTAAAACACCAATTCTGTGTGACCCTTTGAGGATTTATGCTACGTTGGACATGGAGTTAAATCGCTATTTAAATCCAATAATCATAAGCGGTATCTAGCAACACGTTATGATTCCCAATTCGCATAAATAGTGTACAGCTACAATATTTCAATCCTGCATAAGAGAATAAAAGTATATCTCTATTTTGATTCCTATGCCTCACGATATCATCGTATAATCCAAGATAGGAATGTGTCATTCTTGCAGATTATACGTTTCTTGATCTAGAGATAATTGTATCAGTTGCTAGCAAACAATCTATCTCCATCAAGGGGCCCAAACAGATATCGTCACTCACTAAGTGAATTAATGAGGGACATACGGTTTTCTTGACTATTTAACTTTTCCCCGCACAATTCAAGAGAACATAAATAACGTCCGTATAGCAGCCCTTATCGGGAATCAGCGGTAGACGATATTTATTGAACCTATCCTCATGTGGAAAAGATAAATATCTCAAACTTAGAATCAAAATCATAACGAAATAAATAATGACACCAAAACACAATCCATATATTTATTTCGTTGGGTCATGTCCTGTACTATGTTCAATTAACATAAACATATGCAATTAAGTTGGTTACTCTTAACCTTTGATTTATAGAACTTAATCAACACTTAACTTGCATACTAATCTTATTGATAATTAATGTTCCTTGTTAATTATCAAGATTATGGACGCTTTAGATTTATTGTTGTCATTTACTACTAAATGAATCACAGTGATCTATAATTCAGATCCTCAACCTGAATGAACTGTCAACACATAAATCAAGGAACAAATGATATAAAATCATCCATAACATAAAACCATAGAAGTAGCCAAAAAGATTGGCTTCTAGGACATATCTCTAACACAAGTGTATGTCTATTTGTTAATGATTGATTCGCTGATAAGAGACGCATATTTATTGTTAGCTTCATGAGGTGACATGATGGCCATAAGTATGAATTTGTGATTGATGCTGCCACGGTGTCAAATCTGCTGCCATGAGGAATAACTGGCAGTGTTTGTCTGAAATCGCCTCCAAGAACAACAGTTATTCCTCCAAATGGTTTGTGTTGATGAAGGGGATAAGAATCAGCAAAGATGTCTTTCATCGAACGATCAAGAGCTTCAAAACAAAGTTTGTTGTTCATGGGTGCCTCATCCCAGATTATCAATGAGGTTTGTAACAAAAGATGGGCAAGTTGTGTGTTTTTTTTTATGTCACATGTTGCACCGTCTTTTAATTTAAGTGGTATCTTAAATCTATAATATGTTGTGACACCTCCATCTAACAACAGCGAAGAGAGACCGGATGAAGCCACAGTGAGTACTATTTTGCCTTTTGATCTCAGATACCCTGTGAGAACTTTCCAGAGAAACGTTTTACCTGTGCCACCATGGCCATAGACAAAGTAGAATTTGCCCAAGCGTGATTCTACAGATTCAACAACTGAATCAAAGACTTTTTTTTGTTCAACATTGAGGCCGGACAGGAGGGCAGGCAATTGCATCCGCAGTTCAACATTATTGAATGAGTACTATTCCACTAACAATCTATTATGAGGATATGCTGTGCGACTGCGCGATGGTGCAGGGAGGCGAACATACTGTAAAGAATATCCTCGTATGAAAAGGATATCTTCTAGTCTATACAGTATGTGATCTTTAAGGATATCTGTATCTACTATCATCTCTGGATTATTATTGTCAATTCTTATTCTCTGCAGTATATCATCTCCCATGTAGTTCCAGCAAGACTCCCATAATCCACACGCATCAGCTACTTCTGAAAACAATAAGATATCAACAAATATCTGCCGGAGCTGTTGACTTGAAGCTGATGCAGCAGCCTCTTGCATTGTAGATAACCATTCAGTGTTATCATCAAGGAGGCCAAGGGCATTGCAAGCTTCTTTGAATGTTGCATGGAGAGTGTTATTAACCAAGCGCAGCTGCTCAAATGATCTTGCACCACACACACAGTTGAGAAGCATTCTGACATAATAGACCTCGCCTGCTGATGGAGGAATAAAATTCATACGGGCAAGACGATAACCTTGCAGTCTATATTGCCAAAATTTTCCATCATCATGCCATGTGTAGAATCTTGTCACCTCAGGATATGTAAGATTTCTAGCAGCTGGGTCAACAGCATTAAGGTGAAACCATGCTGTAAGTTTTGTACGCTGGACAACAGGATTGTTTGTTATTTCCTGGAGTGATTGTGAGTCACGGAACACAATGTTGTTCTCGAATGGAAGATGGACAGACAATCTCTCAACTGTGGGATAACTATAGTGAATATGGAACTGGAAAAGGCGCCAGATAGATTCATGGGGCGTGAGATATCTACAATCCAAGTAATCAAGGACCTCATCAACAACCTCCTCTGATTGAGTTTGCTGTATGGTGCTACCAGATGCAGATGGATGATCCCTCTGGACAGAGATCCTCGCACGATCTCGACCCTTACATACATATTTAAAGAGGTATTTGATCATCATGGATGTATGACATCTCTCAACATTAATGTGTGCACGGTACTTGAAGAGCATATTTAGATTATGTGGAACAACATATCTGTTGTCTAGTATGACACCATTCTTGTTGACGGTGACTCCTGTATCTCTTCTTCTGTAAACAACAACTCCATCATCTGCCATCAGCGTAGCATCATGGAAACGCTTTGGAAAATGTTTGCTACAACCGCCGTTCTGCATGCAAGGTGAACGTGGTCGTGCAGCACCGCAGGGCCCATGAACTATGAATTGCGAAACAACATCGTAAGCATCAGGATCAGAAATCGGATCCGGGAGTTCAGCTGAGATAACACGATCAATAGAGACAGCATCAGAAAGGCTATTCTGGTGTGCTAACCAAACTATAATATGGACGTGTGGAAGACCCCTCTTCTGGAATTCAACAGAATGAATCACTGGGAAAAAAGAAAACGGAAAATGAATTGAGGATACAAAAAGATAGATGAACAGAGGGAATAATGAAAATAATAAAATGGAAGAAGGTAAGAGTGGTAGAAATAACCGCATTAAATCGGTCTGTGTGAATCATAGAGAGAGCAACAAAGATAGTAGATGCTTACATCCTGATACAGGGCCAAAAAATCGTCCATCGCGGAGATCATGTGTCATTTGATCAAGTTTCATCCTGAAGACTCGACAGACTAAATCAGGACGATCACTGGAGTGCTGCCCTGGGAATAAATTCCGAGTTATCTCTGGCCATGCAGGATTGCAAGTGAAGGTGATAAAAAGGTGAGGAGGACCTAAGTGTCTACAGACAGCAATGGCGTCCTGATAATTTTGGAACATATACCTAGGGCTGCCGACATGTGATGGTGGCAATATGATTCGTCTCCCCACAGTTCGACCATAAAGGTCTTGATTGACAACAGCATTTCTAACATTCAAGAATGTGTCTGAGCGCAACGCTGACTGGTTTTGATGAATATACCAAACCCGCAATTGGTCAACACAGGCAAACATATCAACAGATACTTGTTGAAGGAGACGGCCAGACTTGAGAATATATTACATCCAATGGCATGAACATGAAGTCTATAGCAATAGTATTCATTCATTGTAACATGTTGTCGGACACGCAGCGAAGAATCAGAATCAGTGCTGTCGTATTCTATATTAAGATGGAAGCCATCTTCGCCATGGACAAAGAGGAGAGGATACTGCAACGCCATATATGAAGGATGTAAAGAGCTGATGCGCTGCAATGGACCTGATCGGGATTGGACAATAATATCGCGATCAAAATGCTGAGCATCAATATCACCAACTATAAGGCCAACTACTTCAGAAGCTGTTGGAGCAGAATACTGCCTTCCATCACCTGATCTGTGCGAAACGATCCTCAAGGTGAAGGAATCAGCTGATTGATCCAGTACACGGTCACGAACAGATCTGAACGCTTGAACATAAGGATTATACACATCAAGCATTTGTTTCAATCCCTGAACAATATGGGGTCGAGGAGCAGATGCTCGATCAGAAGTGGAAAACACAGCAAGACGATTTGCGATTTCATGCTCAGTGTCATACATATAGAGCTGAAGGAACTGTGGTGGAGCATCAGCATCAGGAAGTAAAGATCCTATAAGATGACATAATTGCCCTGAAATTCTATAAACAAATGGTCCATGACCAAAGTTGACAACATCATCAATCTGAACACCCATCGAAGTAAATGAGAACATAGAGTTGTAGATACGGATACAATCAAGGAAGTGTCTTGAATCTGGGCCATTCAAAGGATCCAAGAGTTCTGACAATGGCGAAGGAGTAGGATCAACAGGAGGCAGATGAACACGGCCACCTCTGCAGCAGAGATTATAAACAGGATTTCCAACCCGTGAATCTCGCAGGCAACGCTCTCGATACCAAAAAAGGGAATAACATTTGGGACACATTTCAGTAAGATCGCCAAAATCATCATAGACGGGTCTATCATCTACAGAAAGAAAGAATAAAAAGTTGAAATGAAGAATACAAACAAAGAAGTGGTAAAAGCAACACTGATATGGTCAAAAAGACAGACAAAAACGATAATAAGATGAAATAAAGAAGTGATAAATAGACCTATGGCAACAACAGGAACTGCCGGTGGGGTCTGAGGACACGGAGAATATGCCGTATTAGAATCATCAGCGTGAATAGATGCTCCAGCAGAAGGATTATGCTGAGAAGTAGGTGTGGAGGGAGATGGTAGACCTTAGGTAGAGAAGAAACAATGAAAAGAGAAAGAGTTGTGGAACAATCAGCACAGAAGAAAGCGAAAAATTCTAAAAGAGAGCACAGTCAGATGAGAGAGCAAAAAGAATAATAAAAAGAATAATAGAAGAACAAAATATATGACAGTATAGAGAAGAGAGCACGAACTATCAGACAGAAACTCTTGAAGCGTCATCTGCCAATCTGATGATTCTGTAGATAATGAACCTGAGCCATGACTGATCATGGCGAGCCTCCGACGGACACGCAGTGGGCGATAAGCAGAAGAATCATCTGACTCAACAGGAACACCTTAAAGAAGGAAACAGCAAGAAGAGGAAAAAACGAACAATAATATAATCTGAGATATAAAACAACAACAGAAGCAGGAGATGAGGAAAATAAATAGCGATGACATAAAAAGAGGGAAGCTTGGGAGGGGAAACCTCTAGTTTCATCTTCATCAGATACACCCAAGGGAGGAAATAGATTAGAATAATCACCACGACCAATCAATCTGCGACGACGGCCCCTAAGAGAGGTATCTTAAAAGACAACAACAGAATATAAGAGGAGTCAGCTGAACAGACACCCAAAGCGAATAAAGAGAGAGATGAGCAAAGAAACAACAACAGAGAAAGAAATATATATCTAACCGGGAACAACAGCGTGATTAAGGGCGTTTATAAAAAGGCTGTTCAAGATAGCAGAATAAAGAGCATCAGAATGCGCAGTAAGAACTGAAGAAGGAGAAAAGAATAACACAAACAACGATAGACACTGCATCCAACCAAGAAAAAATGGAAGGAGAAACAGCCATGCGAAATGAATTGGAATTGATGGATAATCTATGATAAGCAAGACGTCAAACTCTAAAAAAGGAGTCTACCAAAGCATGCACCAACAGACGAAACAGGCGATGAAGCATCCGCAACACCATCTGAAGACGGCAAACGCTCTTCCATGAGAATGAATCTAACAAGACGAAAAGAAGAAAGAAAAGAACATCATAGCAACGGCAAGCCTGAACGATAATGCACCGCAAACAAAGATCACCAAGAAGATACAACACCAACACAGCAGCAAAATGAACCAACAGGGTGCACAGAGCCAAACAAACGCAAACACAATATAAAAAACAATAATAAGAGCACCAAGACCTGCAACCAAAGTCACATGAGCAGATAAAAGAAAAAAAAAACAAAACAGGAACCATACAATGAAGACAGTTTATTACCTGAAGAAGGATGTACTGAATTCCAATGAGCAAAGAGAAACAAACAGCAGCAAAATGGCACAGCAAGAAGAATAACCTGAAGGAACATCCAAACAGCAAAGATAAAAACCACAAATGAGAATATAGGAACAAAAGCTAAATGTACAAAAGATGGGAAAAGTATAAAGGAAGAACTCACCAGGAAACAACAACAACAGCAAGCAGCGTCAGCACTCAAGGGCGGCACAAAGATGATGATCGCAGAACAGAACCTAATAAGAAAAACAGAAAAATAGATGAAACAGAGGAAAACCAAAAAAGGAAGCAGAAAAGAATAAACAATCAGCAAAAAATAAGGAACAGAATCTGCAGATACCAACGATCCAGTACAAAGCAGCAAGACAAATAAAGACCATAATAAAAAACAGTAAAGATGGACTGACCAAAAGGCATTGAGAGTATTTTAATGATCCGAAGCAACAACAATAGGACAGAAGAATTTAATTTGGGATCCATTAAAGACCAATTGAACAAAATAATTTAATTTGGGGTCCATTGAAGGGGGGTAATTTTGGCGCATCAAAAAAATAGACAGTTCTGATGCATTACAATAAGTAAAAAAGAGAACCACGGAAGAAGAAAAAAAGACACTGACCAGGATAACAAACCAAACTCTACCTAGCAATGGCAGAACAATACCAAAAAGCCAATAGGATAAACAGGAAGAAGAGAAAAGTATGGAATCCAGACCTGCATCAAAAAGAGCGCAGCACACAATAGAAGGACCATAGAAACAAACCACCGTGAACCATCAGGAGAGGGAGCACACATGATTGGCCAGCGCTCAAAATCCAAGTTCACGGGAAAAAAAAGACCCAAGCAGGAACCATGGACCAAAACCTAAGCCAAATAGAGAAGGGGAGCGACAAAGAGGGACGGCGCACAGACCGGTACCATGAGGCCAGCAGAAGCCGTACCGAAACCCACATGCGGAACCACATTCCTCCGATCCTTCGAGAGAAACAAAGAAAAAGGGGGAGAGAGAACCAGTCAAGGCAGGAAACCGAGGCAAAGCAAGTAAAAAATCTCCAATCAGACAATCGGAAGGAAAAACATCGAACGGACAGGAGGAAGCGCAGGAAAGCAACGGCCCAGATCGAAGAACAATAAACGCTTCAGGCGGTGGCACAGCAATGAAGAGCCAACAATAGAACAAGAAGGCCAGAGCCATGTGAAATACTTCAATGTTTGGGATAAAGGTTCAGAAAAGTTAGTATAATTATTCGTTCCACTGTCAGACAAATCTATTTTTAGTTCTCTTTCGGCTTGTTTCTCCAGCATTTAATCTGCATAGGGACAGACTATTACGAAAAGTGTTCAAATTTCATAACTATTTGCCTCATGGAAAGCATACTGGAACGCTACATTTAGACTTGTTTAATGCTGCAACGACTCGTGCGACCTAAGCACGGGTAATATAACAATGATCCAGCTCTCGATATTCTGTAGAGCACCAAGGCCTCATGAATAGAAAAATTGCAGCATCTAAACTGACTGTACCAGACTGCCAGTAAACGTGCAACTTGTCTACATCGTTAAAAAAATAAAAAAAATAGGACTGCTGCTTCCCTTACCCCCAACACAAAAAAAAAAAAAACAAGAACTCTCATACTTAAATTACGGGACATATTTGAATTTTTTTTAACCCTTATTAAATGAACAATTGACATCAGAAATTGATACAGCATGTACCAGAAGAGGAACTGAGTGAGAACTACCTACAGTTTCAGTTGCCTCATTTACTGTAGATATCAGTGTAATTGAATACTGTATATGGGAATTAATGAACAGGTGATCAGCACTTCAGGTACCTTCTAAAGGCTTTATTTACATAGTACCTGTAATGTCGCAATTGACGTCACTTGCTAATAGCATATCAGATTCAAACCGGAGATACGACTTAAGGATGGCCGCCAGGGCCCATATAGCTATCAGGAAACAAAACCTCATAATTTTAAATAAAATTAGGGCTCGCCTATAGGGTATAAAACCCACCCACCAGGATGTACATATCCATTGGACCAGCCAGCCTAAACATGCTCAAGCAAAAGCAGAAAAAAATAAAAAAAGAATACTACCAGTGAGAGATGGTTGCCGGATTATACATGAACTACTCTACAAAATGACTAAATCCGTGATTATACACATTAGAACATACCCTACCTAAACAACCAAAACTGGAAAAAAGACTAGAAGCTACTAGGCACTCTACAAGACTATGCATACACTAATAGCTTTTCTGAACATCATATCGCATGCGTGCACTACGCTTGTATGGCGTCTCATCAACGGTTCTTCTAACATAATCCATGAAAGGCTCTGACTGAGGAGATTGAGGTATTACGGTACCAGTCTGACGAACAGGGGTAGCTGGGGCAAAAACTGGGGAACTTGGAGCTGGCCTTGCTTGGTTGGCCAGTGGTGCAGTTCTCTGGGGCCTATCATAGCACTTCCAGCATAAGAATATTGTGATAATCAATGCAGCACAAGAAAATAATATTCCAAGTTTTCTAGTAATGGTTGCCTCTGTCAAAGCGGCTGTGGTTTTTTCAGCCTCATAGGTGACACGAACTTCTTCCTGCTGACCTGTAGAACATAAGAATGACTTCGATATACGGCCAGTGAAAAGTAGCTACACAGTAAAGCAGATAATTTAACTTTGAAGACTGCAGGTATACAGCATACCTGTGGCCGGGAGAGAGAATAATATTACATCCGTGAAGGGTTCTCTCTTAAGCAATTCAACCTATTGAGGCAAGGCAGCAAAAGTCAATATTATTGGAAAGCTTATGCAATCCCATTTTCTAGGTGTGGCTTTTACCTTGTACTCAGCTTGGCCTGTGATGCCGAAGTCAACGACCTTAACAGCGCGGACATGCATGAGATGTTTAAATTGCCAGGTCAACTCCAAATCTGTAAAATAACCCGAACCCCAAAAGTAAGAAAACTGCAGATAACGAGTTATCAATTGAATAAAGCCATAAAATAATCAGTACCTGTATTCCCAACTATTGTTATTATGCACGCATTAGAGTTGGATGATAAATTCAACTGCATAAACCCAATCATGTGTTAATACTAGGTGCAATTAAAAAGTGTTCCAAGAAAAAGGTGCATGATTGTTCGTAATACCTCACTTGCTGAAAGAGAAAATCCCCCTACAATTGGAGCTGTTACAACTGCCTTGACATTTGGATCAGCCCTTACAGATGCCATAATGGAAATAACTGTGATTATTTTCTGAGTAGATTTACTTTCTGGATCAATTTTTGAATCCAACATGAAGCTCAACAAATGCGCAGGTGAATGAGGAAATAATAGGCAATAGTGTGTTTCAGTGAATCTGTCAATCCATGGCTCAGAATAACTACATACAGATGGTAAGCAACAAATCAGATGAGGCAGAACAACTAATATTAGAATTTAGAAATAGCTTTTTGCATAAAACAAAAGTTATCTACTCTGCAAAAGACATAGTAAACTTTTGATACATGCAATAAGTATCCATTTCAAACAAGTTTAATCACACAAATTGGAGGATTAAACAAAGGTTATAGTTCTATTGGTCCTATTTTAGAGCCTAAAAACATCAAAGTTTCATCAGTATTTGGGAATTAGGTGCTAAGTGATTCATTTTGTTTTTAACACTTAGCTAATCCCAAAATTTAGAATTTCAGATTTTAAGTTCTCATCTTTTTCCCTAATTATTTTGCAAATACTAGGTAGTGAGTATTTTTCTAAAGTAGACACTTGATGTTTTTCATTTGGCAGATCCAAAAAATATAATGTTGGTAGCAGAACTCCACCCCACAAAAGCTGGTTCCACTTTGCAATCGTATGGCACGCTAACAAGCTTGCTTACTCCTGTTATCTTGAAGTCCTTAGGGTCACTGTCGTTCAATCAGAATGAAAAACAAAAAAAAAAAAATTTAAGGTATATAAAACATTAGCAACACACAAACACAGAGTGGGAGGAGAAACTAAGTTGTTACCTGAACCTTACAAGAAACTTATAACCGTCAGATGGGAACTCAACATTAGTCAAGGTCTCGGCCGGTGACCCAAGAATAATTTGGTTCACGTTCCTTACTGTGACAGTTGTTTCAAGCTTTAGGTCTAAACTTTCAAATATCACTGCATTTTGTTAAACAATAATTAGCAGTAAATTAACATCCTGACAGCATAAATCAGTTTGGTGGAAATGCATACCTTTAACTGTACCTAAGCCATGTGCATGTGCTACTCCCGTCATTTTATGTATTGATAAAATACTTTCATTTCCACTTGACCATTTTCCAGACCAAGCTTTTTTATCTATGCCATCACCTAATCATTAAAGTAAGGAAACAATTATAAACATTATCTAACAACCCACCATAAAGCATGAAAAGGGTTTACAATACTCAGAAAATTTTATTTTACCATCTCCAACAATAGTGAAGTTAACATACTGGCCAACACGTAAGTTCAAATCCCTGGGATATATTTGAGCACCAACAGATACCTAACAAAAGAACCAGAAAATATGTTGACTAACAATAGAACTTTTCTTTAAGAACAAATTAAACATTATTGATAAACAGAATTGAAAGAAAAAAAATAAAAAGTTACCACTATGAAGTCTGACTTCTTTGGATTGCTTTCAATGCTGATCTTTACAAGAGCTGTCCCAGGGCGTCTTGCCTTTATTAATAAAAAGGAAAATTAGAAAGAAACCACTAGATGAAGAATTTTCAATGTGACAGACGAAATGGAAATATTTAGAGAAAAAACAACTCAAGTTCTATCAACGATTTAGGAGCTAATTCTTTCACGGAAGACAACCAGACCACATGTGGGAGTTAACCCGCAAGGAAGAGAATTTTGAGAACCACAGACCAATTTGTCTCTGCAAAAGATGTTTAAAGAAAAAAGACACTAAACCAAACCTGTAGGACAAAACGCCTATGGTCCTCTGTATAACTATCATTCTCAAGTACAAGAATGGACAATATATCAGGATAATTTGTCTCAATATCCACAGGCACCACTCCATTTGCCTCAGCAAACACATAGCCTAGTAAGAACCAAAAGATCTAAGGTTATAGTCAGTTGGCACTAAATGCTATACATTAAATTTGAAATATGATTTATTTGCCATTAACTTGTACCTAATTCATCACAGTACAAAGTATCCAGATCAAATGTATCACCAACTGCAAGAAGTGAGGCCTGAGAGGATTTTGAAGCGGCAACCCTTACTTGGGAAACCTGTATCATATGAAAAAATAATTTAATAATATCTACACAGGAAATGCTAACATAAAAATAGTTAAATTCATTAATAATATCATCAGCTTATAGGGCCAATTAAAAAAATATTCAAATATAATATTTCTTTATAATCACCAAAAATATCACAGAAACATTTCTTTATATTTCCTCCTATACTACTTTTTCTAAACTGCCAGATAAATCCTTTCTGTCATTTGCACAGAAAAATAAACTATGAGGCAATTTCCTTTTATTAAATCTTCTCCTGCCATTTACTAACATCAGCACTTGAATTTGTATATGGTATCCGAGATTATTATCCTATTATAAAGGGAAGCTACACAGATCAACTGTTTTCTTATTTTCCAGATATAATGCCATTTCCAGCTTATATTTAAAGGATTCAATTATATTTCTTATTTTAAGGGGTAACCATTAATGGAAAATTGCAAATCCTAACAAAATGCAGTGCAGAATACTAACCTTGGCAACTCTTATGCATGCTGCTATTTCCTCCCTACCAATAGTTTGATCCTTCACTTGTATACAACCAAGATCCCCATTCCTTCCAGTAACAACACAACTTCCTTTGATATTTATAGTTTCTTCAGTTTCTTGCTTAATAAGGGGATTGTTTTTTTCACAAGGCCTTAGCATTGTGTAAGTTACACCACCCTGGCTAGGCAGGAGATGTGATGAGCTATAAAATGGTGGCAATAACCATGTGATAGGCAGACCTAGTGCAAGAGGAGGATCTGGCACAACTGTTACTAACTTGGAGCCATTGTATAGCACCCGTTCAACTCTGCCAGAATTTACAAACTCACAAGATATCGAAACAGAAACATCTGACTTCCCTGCAGATCTGGCAAATAAGAGGGATATAAAAAATTAGATCATTCCTCAAGTAATTAAGAAGAAAAGAAAATACCAAGCGAGCGTTGCTGTTTTTTTTTTCAAAACCTACCAAGCTAGTGTTTATTGCTAACTGAAACAGAAACATCTGACTTGCCAGCAGATCTGGTAAATAAGAGGATTTTCAAACATTTAATCATTCTTTGTGTAATTGTGAAAAATCTAAAAGTACATACAATCCACCAAAACTAAAATGATTATCAGTGGTTTGAATAGTTGAATAATTAATATGTTCAGTGAATCACTGATTCGTGTGCAATTCTGCAAGTGTAGTTCCTGATGTCATTCAAAATTGAAGTACCTTCCAACTAGCACATTTTTGTAAGTATTATCTTTGTTTCCGTAGCTTTTTTCTTCAATTAGCGCTTCTTCATAAGATTCAAATTTCAGAACCTAAAAAAGGCAAAAGCTATTAAATAGTCAAACTGCGTTTGTGCGCATAGGAGATGAGAAAGTATAATGGATATAAGAAAAATAATCACCTCTTCCTTCGCTATTATCCAGCTGTAAGCTTGACATACACCATAAAATGAAAAAAGGTCGCCCTGGACCAAAAACCACCAGTTATCAAATGTATATAATTGCAACATAAAGAAGTAATCTATAGATTACCTTTGGAAAAGAAGGATACACTGGCATTCTACAGCCAACACACATTCGTTCACTCTGAGAATTCAAACTCACAGCTGATGGGATCCCCACTTCAATGGTACCAAAGGCATCACAAATGAATGAACCACTCCTAGTGTATGCCATAGCACGGATAGTCTAACCTTGCAGGAACAGCAAATTTAAATGAAATTGAATAGATAAAGCAAAGAAAAACTACCATAACAAAGGTTGATTAAAAAAGGAAGATAACAGAGCCATATACAAGATAGTTGCTTCCACTAGATATTACAGTTCTTTTCCATATATTTGACTTTTAATATAGTTTTCGTTTGAATTTTGGTTTTGAATTTTACAAAGGTGGAAGATTCACAATATGCATCAGAAAGGATGGTATATTGGTAGTTACAGTGTTGCCAATGGAGTTTGCATAAAGTCTCCCAGAGGTACTGTTGAGTCTAACGGTTTGTTCGTTCATGCTTGCATATTCTACATAGGCATCAAGCTTTGGACCACCTTCCACCGAAAGCTGTGAAAAGATAAAAAAATGCAAAATATTTCAAAAAAATAAATTGAGCAAAATAACTAGACAGATGAAAGCACGAACTTTTAGCTCGATATAGGAAGCAGAAGGAAGCTAAATGGATAAAACAATGTTAATTTAGCTTCAAATAACATTTACCACATATGAAGCACCAGGCACAAGATAGACATATTCAGGATGCAGTCGTAATCTTTTGTACACTTCAACCTCGACATGTTCACTTAATATTCTGTTTCCTGACATTTGCTTGGCACTGACCTGAAAATATTGCCTCGCAGTTAGCAATACACCAATGTTTGAGCAAGAAGAAGTTAGAAGCTAAGTTCAAATTAGTATTCCTGATGTCTGCATGTAATATAGCCAACTTACATAAACAGACGTGATCCCGAGATTTACAGCCTTAACTGAAAATTTATATGCTGCCTTTCTTGAAGAGCTGGCCGTTGTGATGAGCTCAAGAATTTCACCATCAATGTGAATCCTAATGTCCATGTACATGTACTACAGAAGTACAAACAAACATACAAGTAAACAAAAACAGCACAGCAACACAAGGTAGATTAGTTGATTGAGGATGAGAAAATAAAATCTAATAATGTAAGGGAACCTGAGAAAAGTCAAAAGTGTCGCCATCTTGAGTCCCGGCTAGGATTTCAAAATCTCTTTCTGTACCTTCCTGAAACATAATAAATGAATAAATAAACAACATATAAGAAAAATGAATAATAAACAATGATATAAATATATAACAACTATGAAAATTGTAGAATATGAGCCCTTGATGACGACAAATGGTCCCGGATTAATGACGTACCATAAGACTCATCTGCCCAGGAGAAATTATCTTTATCCACTCAACATTTTCCACTTTGATCTATGAAATGTGCAAAGCCTGTTAGTCAGTTACTGTACCAACTTTCACAATGCCTGGAAAGGAAACTTAGAAATGAAAAGCATAAAATATGTCATACTTTAGCAGAAGCAACTGCATTTGGAGAAAGCCCGATATCATGAATTGCCACAACTGCAGTTCCCAAGCCTAAAGCCCCAACAACCAGGTCAGTGCAGTGAATTCCTTGAGGTTGTTGAATAATTTGTACTACCCGTGTATCATTTGAGGCAGCTTCTAGAAAGCATGTTCCACCACTAACAGACAAACTCATCTGCAAAAGCAAAATAATCAAGCTAAATTAAGAACCAAGGAAATATATTTCATACAACATAAAGATACGAAACAAAAGCATTAACATACCTTTGCGTCTGGATGATAGACTAGCATGGTTGACTCTGGCATTACTCTCAGTGATGATACTATCTGTTACAGAGGAAAAATTATTTTTTTTCCCTGGAAGTTGCATCACATTGTAGATATTCCAATAAAAAAAAAGAATTTACAGATAGTTTGTACACCTGTAGCTCGAGGGAATCAGACAGGTCATCCTTTCCAATTCCTAGAGGAAGGGAATTCACTTTCGCTTGCAGGTTACGCATAGTTAATTCAGTAAAGCCAAGCACAGAAGCGTGAATAATACACTACATGCATGAATAATAATATTAAAATCCTAAAATTAGATCGACCCAAATCATCTGGAAGGTTCAATTAAGCTAATGACAAAAGAATCAAATACCGGTTTTAAAGAGGTAGAAAGTTCTTTTTTAGCTTATGTTATCAGTTTATTAAATGAACAAGGGTTTTAGGAGCAATTAAAACTTCAGTTTTCTTTGTGAAAGAACGTATATACAACAGACTGCCATGGTCTAAAACTCTACATACTATAAATATCGGTAGCTGCATATTAATTAGAAAATGATGCTTTCTATTATTATTCCAAGATTGTGCACCCATTTACCACGACCAAGCAAGAAAAAGAGTAGAAAAAGAAAAGTTCGAGGAATAGACAGTCAAAAAGGGAGAATAAAAGTCTTGCTCAGTAGAACTAGACACACAAGAACAGAAAGATGAGCTCCATTGCTCTAATGTTGTTTGGAAGAACATTTTTCTTTTTAGTCCTTCTATTGTTTTCGAACTTCTGCATCTTTTCTGAGAAATCAAGTGGATAGACTTCTAAACAATAATGCTTTTTTGACAAGAAAAAATGCTTTTCTATTTGAGACATCCTACCTACAATTTTCTCTTTATCATGCTACTATTTTATTTTTAGAAAATTGGTTAATGTTTCCTTCAGTTTAATTGGTTTCCTTGTGAAAGATATAAGTTCAGATGGTTCTAAATTTACATCTATATATCCTATGATATATTTTTTTTTCCCTCGCTAAAAGTGTGTATTTGAGGATAAAAGTCCAAAAATCTTATCTTAAATAATAATAATAATAAACAAAAATCTAGCTTTAGAATTTCTTCAGCTTCACCGAAATCTGGCTTACAATATTATCAATGTTTGATTTCCTTGCAATATGTGATGATTTGCAGGATTTCATTTGATTTCTTTTAAACTATTATTCTGATGGGAGAGGGAGAAAATTGTATGAACTCTTTTTGGATGATAAAAAACGACTGTATCTTTCAAAACCTTTTCAATTTTAAGTTGATAATTTTTGGTGGCCCATTCACTTTTCAATACATTTCCTGATTTATCTTTTATGAAGTCATTGATCACTAAAGTGAAAAACTTAGTTTAACCAAATAAACCAAATTAAATTCGGTTTGTTGTTTAGTTGATGTTGGGTCCTAATTCTTATTTGGTTTAGTTTTACAGTTAATTATTAACTGAATAAAACTTTTAAATTTTTCATAGCTTTGGTTCATTTTGCACTAAATCTACCAATTGGCCACCCATATGCCTAAATAAACAAATGGTACTATTATCATCCGGCAAAAAAAATTATGCTAGTCAGAATATAAGTACCAGGCCAGTTGAATTTTGAAGAATCAGAAACTGCTCCCAAATTGAAGTTTCAAGACTCGCAACATCTTTTCCAGTATCCCAATAAGCCAGTCCATCACAGCCAATCAGCTCCCATTTCAAAGAAAGTGATGACGCATTGGCAAAAATTTTGTCAGTAGCATGTACACTAACAGCAGCTAAACGGACAGCTTGTCCATTGGATACAACAACAGGATCCGCTTGGATTCTCCCTGGATTACGAACAACCTTGATTGCTGCCTTTACAACATGAATTACATTTTCTGTTGGCACACACAAGAACTTATTACACTCAAATAACTTACAGACCAGTTATCTTAATTGTATTGAGGAAAATGAAGTACCTGGTTCATTAGCAATCAATGTGATTGATGAAGGAATGTCACACACAACAAGCACGTATGTACTTGCTATGACTGGCAGAGGATGATCATCTCCAGCAAGGTTTCCACGGGAAAAGTGCAAATGCTGCATAGTTAAGAAATTACCAGTTAACAATTTCACCACAAATGAACGTTGCGTTAACATTTACATTTATACTTACAAAGTCCCCTCTTGTTTGACAAGAAATACGATACATCTGATAAGATAGCCGGTTCACTACAACAGCATCTTTGGTCAAGCTGCCAGGTTGATCAAGAACATCCAAAGTATCTACAAATTCAACCCTCGGACTCCACCTCTGAGGCCCTCCAAATAAGAGTATATCCATTGTAGACCCAGGAACAAGGTATAACTCATCCAAAACTTTTCTCTCCATAATTGAACCTCCAGTTTCAATTTCAGACAAATTGACATAGTATCCACCAAATCGGCTCCCACTTCCAGCCTGGTAAACTACAAGAGGGTGGTATGCAGAAACAACTGTAGCTGCCTTAAGAACTGTGGGCACATCAGATGACTCAGAATAAGAGCGTGACTCATAGGATAATGTTGCACCAAGTGTGGCTTGTCCGGCGGCAGAAGCATGAAGATGTACCCTTGCACAGGGGTAGCCATGCTTTTCATCAATGCTCATAAGCCCTGCTGCTTTCTCAATGATCTTGAAGGATTCTGTTTCAGAATTTATTCTCCAGCGAATCAAAGAACTGAAAGCATCGCATCTTGTAAAATGATCCCCTTCAAAAAAAGGAACAGAGTATAGACATCTCAGTAATTAGCAATTAAGATGAAACACAAGCACCATTAGAAGATTTTGAGAGAATGTCAAGCACCATTAGAAGCTCTCAATGTCACAGCAGCTTGCAGTTCTGAGCCCACAACAACCTCAACAGGATGGCTCGGGACAAAAACCATGGATTTGGGAAAGGCAACATTGATTAGAACCTGATCATAAGGAAAAGGTATCAAAATTCAAAAACATAGACTGACACAGCTTTGACTGTGGCTTGACAATTATAAGAAAGCAGTACATTCAGATAGACAATTTAAGAGATAGCTGACCTCATCATAATTGAGAAAATCATAAACTGACACAGCTTTGACTGTGGCTTGACCCGGCCTTCTTGCATATGCAACACCAGACGAAGAAATTGATATGATGGCCTCATCAGAGGAGAACCACTTAAAATCAGTCAATGACCTACCACAACCTTTAAAAGTAAAACTAGTTAATAACAAAGAAAATGTCAGAAAACTTATCACAGGGAATAAAACATATCTGTGGGTCAATGTCTTCTTTCTTAAATTTTTTTTCCCTTTTTGTTTGGTTTGTGTATCTTTTTGCTTTCTTAATCGAACTGATAGATTTATACTGTTGGTTCCCACAAATCACATTGTAAAGCCCAAGATAGGCAATCATACTTGGGCTAATACCATGCCAAATGGACTAATGTACCAGCACTGGCAGCTACTGCCTGCTGCAAACACTTTCTCTTAAAAAAGATAGGAAATCAACCTCCTACAGGCTTCAGCTTGAGTTCCTGAAAAGTTCCAGGAACCCAAGGGAGTAGAACAGTTTTGGAATAGTCAGTTTGCTCGTCAAAAAATAGTTGAACTTTATTGCAGACATGCACTTCATGGACAAGCTCAATGACCTAAAACAGAGCAGCAAAAGTCTATAAATATCAAATAGGTTGAGACTCAAAAATAGGAATATCAACCGGCCTTTGTGAGTGCTATACAACATTTACTCTTATAATATACCCTGAATCTCAGCAAACAGCCATGGTACATCCATTGCATACAACAAAGAACGTGCTAGGTTTATTCGACAACATAACAGTACAGGTATAAACTGGTTAAATTTCACTGTATGGAAAAAAAAAAATCAACTGCAAAACTTTTGATCAAACATGAAGTAAGATAGGTAACCTCTGCTGGTGCTGAAATCTCCCTTTGGTAAGTTATTGAAGCAGTTAAAGAACCTTTTCCCTGGGAAATTGGTATCAGCGATCTGGAAAAATGCCAATCAGTTGCAACCAAATTATCATCAGGCAATTGAGACAATTCCCAATAGTTGAATGCACTGCTCTCAAGCTTGGGTTCATTTGTCTGCCAGGGAAGAAATCAAACAAAATTATCACAGAACTTCAAACAAGAATTTCAACACAAAGAAAAAAAAAAGAACATTTTCAGGAGTTACAATTATATCTAGTACAATAATAACAAACCAAATATACCTCTGTTAAATATATCTCATTTGCTCCTGATCCTTCTGAAAAAGATTTCAGAAGAACTACATACTCTTGCCCGGGGAAAACATACCAAGAAACAGAAGATGGTATTGGTGTTGCAGTTTCAAAGGGCACTGAAGCATTTATCACGGGTAATAAGTAGAGAATGATTTCTCTTGGAACTACAACATGCAAAGCTGAAGTCTGAATGTGACCAGAAATGCGAATGTCCTCTACAATAATTTCAGAGAACCCAAGATCTAAGGCCCCAACAGACCCAAGCATGTTATCAACCAATGCTACTGAGTTGTTACTCGCATACCACTTATGATGTGGTGATGGCAATTTAACCACTGCAAAGTAAAAGAAGTAAATAAATAAAAAACTTAGCTACAACGGCACGTGAGGACTTAAAAGTTCAAGTATGGACATTTCTGCCCCTAGTTCTAGAATTTTTTTTCCGCACAAATTGAACATAAATTAAGCCAGATTTACCATGTGCAGCATTAAGGCGAATGATTCTAAGCCTGTAACCTATCACAGAACCTACAGTGACGAAGACCGGTGATGGAGGATCCAAAGACATAGCTTCTGCAACTGTTAAAACAATTGTGTCCCCAACATGCTCCAGCTCTGGCTCCACTAATTTCACACTAACAACCTCTTGGCCAATTTCGATTCCCTTCACCACATGCAAATCTGATCCCAGGCCCTGTAATACAAAAATTCCAACCAACATTTAAACACCAGACAAACGACCACATCATTATAAAAGAATGTGAAGAACTAATCCCATTGTGCGCACTTGTTCTTCTATCTCTATTTGAGTCTCCAGATCACCACAGAAGCCACCACAATCACTCAGAGGTGTTTCCTTCAGTGGAACATGAATGAGGTGATTTTCCACTTCTGCTTTCCCAGATTTTGGCATAAGTCGCCATAAAAATTGGAGACCGACCAAAGATGAGAATACATTATCTGCAGAGAGATAGAACTTGTTAGAACTCACATTCCCATCAGAGTCTGACACTTGTGCATACCAAAGCTTGTACGAAGTCCAAGTTAGAATAACAGGTTAAAATAGCAGTAGTATCGAAACCAGTAACAGTGAAACCAAACATGGTTTGCAGTAACTAAGAGTACATAATGGTGCAAGCCAAATTCAACGAAGCCGTAAGAACCAAAGTACAATTTAATGTATGCCCCTAATACACATCACTGGAAAACAGACATGAAGTACAGAATGTGCAGCACTATTTGCTTGTATTATTGGTGTACCCTTAGTGAAAAGCCAATATACAGTAAACGCAGAAACATTCATCAGCACTGTACTGAAACTGCTAGTAAATAAATTAAAAGGGAAAAAACACATAATAAGATACTACTCCTGACAAAAAGAAAACAACAAACATGTGATTATACCTTCCTCATCAAAACCACGAATTTGTAACACAGCAAGTTCATCCAGATCGATTTTGACAGCATGGTGGAATATTTGGATCCTTGAAATATTGTCAACAACAACTTTACATCGTATGGTTGTGCCACTAATGAGATCAGTAGCATAAACAGACGTCTCTTTCCTTCCCACATAAGGGGCAACTGACACCAACCGAGCGCTAGTTGAGCACCTACTGGTAGCATTATACTCAGGTTGAACTGAAAGAATATCATGATGGTCCCATGACCTGTAACAAAGGTGATAGGAAGCCCAATTCTGTTTTAAATATATACATGAATCTAGATGGAGCTATGTTTTTTCTTTTCTTTTTTTTATTGTCAGAATTGAACCATTATTAAACCCAATACATGAATTGAACCATTATTAAACCCATTATTAAACCCAATTAGAAGCTCAATTCTTCTTAAATAAAAAACAGAGGGTTTTTCCAGTGAAACTGAAGTGTGTTTTTAATCAACTCCTCTCATCCCGAAAATAAATATGAACAAACAAAATGCAAAAAAAAAAAGAAATGAGAAGAATAGGAAAAAACATCACAATAATAAAACTAAATAAAGGAGTACCATCTGAAGCAACCATCGCTTCCTTGAAGGCGGTATTCTACCGGGTTTGTGATGCGAGGAGGCAAGAGGATGTTCAAATCCGTTATGTGGGGCCCAGGGGACGCCGGAGCCACCACCTTCGTCGGAAACCACGAGGCAAGCGCCGCCAAAACCACCGCTGCTAGAAGCACCGAGCCCATTGGCGCCGGGTGGGGCGATCTAGCGCGAGAGATAAACCCTAGCGAGAGGGTTTAAGAGGAAGAGAGATGAAGGAAGGAACTGAACCGAGTGAGGTGACAGTGAGAAAGGAAGGGTATCAATAGAAAGTTAGCTTTCAAGTAAAAGAGGAGATTAGTAAAAGGGATAAATAAAGTTGAAAAGGTTTTTTACGGGGTTTTGTTTAGTAATAAAACTTTAACAGCGAGATTCGGTTTCACCGTAGCATGTGGGACGCAATTAGTTCCCAATCAATCAAAGAGGTGTGGAATGTTACGGGTCTACGGTTCCATCATCGCCAAGTGGCATGGTATTAGTAATCTTGTCCATTTGTCATGGAAATTTGATATGGCGATAATTTCTGTTGGAAAAAAAATACAATATGGGTTACCGTTTCTTTACTAGTTTATACTTCAGCAATCAATCTTAAAAAAATCCCTGCGAATCTTTGACGAAATATTATAGGTGAGGTGGTATGAACGAATTTAGTGGTATTCTTGCAAGTTTCTGGCAGTACACCGGAGAAGTTTTATGACAGTATATTCAATTTGTATTATTGGTTTGTATTTAAGTCTTGTTGTATTCATTTTGTGGGAAATAAAAATACCTTTTAAATTTTTAAAAAGAACAAAGGAGTATAAAAATTTTTAAAAAGAGCACAGCTATAGCGGTAATGCTATTGCCGCTATAGTATTTTTTTTTTCTGGATTTTGTGCTGCATTAAAAGCTTCTTTCTTTGTTTTGTGCGGCATTCAAGCATACTTGACTTGTGCCGCATACACATGTGATGCTTCTAATATAAAAAAAAAATGCTTTGTTAGAGATCACCAATTCATGCTTATGCTTTCATTTGACTTGATAAAATATCATTGTAAGGAGAATATATGAATTTCTATATTTCACTAAATATTAAGAAATATGGTCATTTCATATTTTTTTTTTCTGCACTATGTTTGATCTTTAAATGATGGATTTTTTTTTGTAGATGTTCTGATTTTTTCCCCCCGATTATTATTTATTAGAAACAAACAAAATGTTCTGATTTTTTTTCTAAATTATTATATATTAGAAACAAACAAAATGCGTTATTAATTTAACGAAACGAACTAGACAATCTTGTTAGTCAACTAAAATGCTATGATTATGTTAGTTTTAAGATAGTAATCAATTTAGTGGGTGTAATTTGGTGCAAGAAAATATTACTTGTTTGCTAGAGCAAGTCCTGTCTTAGCTAGCTAACTTGTGTCTAATATGTGTGGGGGAACTCGGACAATTGATCTAAACAAGATTTGTAATATAATTATTGATCTTAAAATTAATATTTTTGTTGTAATTATTTTTGTGGTTTGTACTATATATTAATTTCATCTGTAAATTATATTCTTAATTTTGTATTACATCAAGAGAACTAATTTTGGAATTTGAGTGTAGACTAGCATTTTTCAAAATGACACGATACGATTGTGCTAGCACGACACGACACGACACAAGTACGGAATTGGTACGAAACGATCATGTTATTGTGTCGTGTTGGAAGTTTTGAAAAAATGACACGATTTGACATGACACGATTAGACACGCAGCACGACACTAACTTGAACTGACACGACACATCAACACAAATTTAATTATTAATGTTGATTATTTAAACAAAATTAATAATTTAAATTCAATTTATAATACTACATCATATTATTTACCATCTTTTATGACTCATATTGTTCTTATGTAATTATTATTTTTTATAAAAATATTAATAAAAAATTTAAACTTAATCAAATAATAAATTATTATGGTTTACTAAAATTTTTCCATTAATTTTAATTTTATCATATTTTTTATTTAAAAAATAATAATAATAACATAATATGACACGACTAGTACAACGTGCCAATACGATACGATACGACGTGTTAGTTGTGTCGTGTCAAAATATTTGCCGTGTTAGTTCATTTCAATGCAAACTATACACATCTTAATTTGATTACTTTTGCAAGATAAACTTATTGTTAATTTGAATCATCAGATTGGAGGCACACGTATGCTCCAACTTTTGTTAAAAGACAATATTTTTAATTTCTCAATCAATAAAAATTATTTCTTATTAAATAATCGTATAAATACATGCATTCCTTTTCTCGTTACAAGGCTGTTACACACCTCGCACAAAACTCAAGAAAAACACAAAATAAATGGCATTAAAACCAATACTGGACAGCTTTTGACCGAAATAGAGCTTATAGCGGTATTGTAATTACCGTTGTAGAGCCTATAGCGGTAATTTCATTGCTGCTATAAGATTGGGCTATAGCGACAATGCTAGTATCACTATAACTATGCTCATTTTAAAATTTCTAGTGTTGTTTTGTCATTTTTAAAATTATTGAGAGTATTTTTGTCTTTGATAAAAATTTTCCCATTTTGTGTGCTTTATTAATTATAATTGAAACGCTTGTCGGAATTCATTGGAAAATTTCGACGGAGCTAAGTTAATTATTTTATTGTTTGACTTAAAACGCTCCATTGTTAAATTTGTGTTTTCTATTCAAATTGTGAGTTTCATATAAGAGATGAGATTTCATATTTTATTACTTATTAATGATAAAAAAAAGACAGCCATGTCTAAATTAAATTCCAAAAACATTTAAATTGAAGTTTGAAACGTTTAAAGTGAATTTAAGTATATGAACGAAATCCTGCTCCGACGAACTCCAATAAAATATTTATATTGCATACAAAAATTACGGCCGATAAGAATCATTCCAAGATTCTTCATTTCTATCATCACGCGCTAATCAGTTTCTATTTTGGAAATGCGATCGCTCCTTACCTACTCTTAACGCTATCAACTTTGTGTTTTTGTCTTTGACCTCCTACGCTTGCCTTCCTCCTCCTATCCTCCAAATCCTGTCAGGCTGTCACCAAATACATACTCATCCCTCCCCTCTTGACGCCTAGCGCTTAACAACACTACAGGGACAATTGTAAAAAATGTTATTGACTAAGACAATTAGTATAATACTACAATTGATTTTATTAACTAATTGTTCTACAATTGATTTTATTAACTAATTGTTCTAGTTCTGTAAACAATGATAATTAGTTTATAAAAGTAGAACAATTAGTAAAAAAAAATATTAGATGTCCTGAAAAAAAAAATAATTGTCCTAAAAAATTATGCTACTGATTATCCTAGTTCTTGTAAACTAGAATAATTAGTTTATAGAACATGACAATTAGTTTAAAAAAATTAGGATAATTCGTAACAAAATGCTAGTTATTATGGGAAAAAAATATTTTACTAATTATTCTAGTTCTATAAGCTATGACAATTAATTTACAAAAGTAGGACAATTAGTAAAAAGAAATACTAACTTGTTCCGGAAAAAAATAATAATTGTCCTAAAAAAATTATTTTATTAATTGTCCTAGTTCTATAAACTAGGATAAATAGTTTACAAAACTAAAACAATTAGTAAAAAAAAATGCTAACTTTCATGAAAAAAAAATATTTTTTTATGAAAAATTATGTTATCGATTATCCTAATTATGTAAACTATAATAATTCGTTTGACAATTAGTAAAAAAAAAAATTTCAACGGGGTGATGTGCGGGCGGATGAAGCGTGTGCGTTAGAAGGAGGATGCGGTGCATACAGCATGCACGCTAGATGGTAGGGAGTTGGCAGGAGAGGGAGATCAGAGGAAAAAACGGAAATCCGAAAATGGAAAAAAAAATTAAATGACGTTGAGAAGAGATAGGATAACGCTGAGGAAAAAAATGATATTGAGTAATTCTAAAACAATATATTAATCTAAAATTACAAAGTATATAGAAAAACTCAACTTACCGCTATCCAACCTGCGGCAACCTCGCCGGATCACCGTTAAAAATTCATTTGAGCTTAAAAAAATAGCATGCAATTTAGAGATTAGTTTTAAAAAAATAACTAGGTCAAAAAAATTATTAAACCAAATTAAATTTTTGACTAGTCAAAATAGATTACGGCAGTGCAACAACTTTCTCATTAAACGACTTCATTTTCCACAGTGAGTAGTTGACAATCTTTGTCGGAGTCTCGGAGATCATAATTAATCAGTCCACCTGTTCATGTGAAGATCTAGCTAGAAGAAGAAAATGATTATACCGATTCCATGTAACCACTTTATCATAACTCATAAGAAAAATTCAAATTAAGATAACCGAGAGAAAATGGATTATTATACAGGAAAGACTTCTACAATAAATTAGAAGTATTTGTCTAGAAAATACTATTGCAGAAAAACAAACGTAAACACCCGAAGTTAAAAAAACACACCAAAGATATCAAATTATGTACTCTTATGCAATACATAGCCTAATTAAATCGGAGTTATCAAATCTTGTTCAGGGACGATAATTCGGCTTCACCATACACAAAATTTTTAACATCAGTTGCCATCTCGGCCGCCTTCTCAGGATTCAAATACTCAACACCATGGTGACCCGAACTCCCCATCTTCGCCACCACAGTCACTCCTGCTCTAATCAACATTTCCACAAACAGCTTCTGCCTGTCAAAAAGTGGGTCCTCATTGAGTCCTCTGACAAGACATGGCGGGAGAAACTTAACCTCCTTTGCCTCCTTTGCAACTACGTTGCTGTACTCATGGTCCCGGTTGGATCCGAGAGGCAACGCTAGTTCCCATAAGAGATCAGTTACCGGGAGAGATACAACCTTGTCATCGGCGAATGCCAACTCAGAGGCCGTCCTGTCGATTCCTCCAAAGTAAGGTTGGTTAAGTATAAGCCCGGAGAGGCGAAGCGGGCTGATATCAAGCCTGGTGGATATGAGATCCAAAGCAGCATGGTAGCAGATATTGCCACCAGCGCTGCTGCCCATGAGGAACAATTTAGTCGGGTCGACAAAGTCCCCGACCCATGGTTCAGACGAGACAGCCGACTGGGCCCAGAGGAGAGCATCTCTTGCATCATCAAATGCCGCAGGGAGGCGGTGTTCAGGCGCTAGCCGATAGTTGACAGAAGCTACAACCGCTGGGAGGGAAGCAGCAAGATGGGCACACGAAGCGTGCATGGGGGCAGAGGCGGCATGGAAGAGCACAAAACCGCCACCGTGGAAGTAGATTATGAGAGGGAGGGATTTGGAAGGAGGGAGGGAAGGGAGAAAGAGGCGCACAGTGGTGTCGTGCGAGGGATTGAGAGGGACGTCTGTTGAAGACACGGCTGTGGTTGCACCGGGGAGGGATTCACCGTCTGGGAAGGCTGGGGAGAGCGGCACGATGGAGCTGCGGGAAATGGTGCCATCTTGGTTGACGGTGAGACCAAGTGCCTTGAACGGATCCTTGGATTCACTGAGACCAAGTTCCTTGTATGGATCCATGGATTTGGAGGAGTTCAGAGGTTGGGAGAGAGCGAAATGAAGTTTTAGAGGACAGTGTTTGTTGCGTGTTATTTTGAGGTTCTTCAAGCTGTGATATTTTTCATTTTTCCCGCCATGTCTCCATCACCTTGACCAATTGCTCGTTCTCTGCAGCCCCATCATTGTGTGTCTGTGCCGAAGAAGGCTCAAGGATAAAGTTGAAAGTCCTGGTTTCTTTGTCGATTGGTCGATACATGGATGATACCAATCCAGTGGAATTGACTGATGGTGTCAACATCTCATCTTCTTCGTTTTGGTACTGCTGATCAATTTTTGCCTTAATGGTTGACAAAGACAAATATCGAACATTGCTAACATAATCAAAACATAATATAAATTTTTTATTCAATCCTTCCATTGGGTTGCGCTTAGGGGCTACAACTAGTACCATAATAAATTATATTAATTATCATAATTAAGCTAATTATATTTATTAGAACAGAAATGAATAAGATCAATAATATATCTCTCCTAATATGTTAACATAAATAAAATTTTGTTTGATTAGTTGTTTATTATATTATTTAGAATTCTTATGTTGTCATACTGATTGTCCTAGTAGCCGATGTTATGGGAGGAAGATTAATTAAGCAAATTCATTGGAAAAAGTTAATTATCTTAATTAGCTCAATGCAAAGAAATCTTTTTTTTGGACAGACTTACAATGCAAAGAAGTCTTCCTTGACTCCTTTCAAGAAGTTTGCAGTTCTAAATAATGCATATCTTCATTCAGCTGCGCAGTAATGAAGGTTGGATCAATGAGACTAGACGGGGTATAGTCTTATTCGGATCAGTATGTGAAATTTGTGTAATAAGAATATTATGGCCTTGATCAAAATATTTTTTACGTGAGATTTTATTTCACTTCATTTCAATTCAATTCAATTGGTTTCTTAGAATTTTATTGGATCTAATAACATAGAAATTCTGACCAAATGACACAAAATCCATTCATTTTGATCAGAAAATTTCTAATGAAATGAAATCCCATATTTAAAAAAAAAGGATTTTGATCAGGTCTTATTTCTTTCAAAATGGACATTGAAAAAAAATATTTAAAAAATGCCTAGTTCTAAATCAAATATTGTGCTCTATATATAATAAGATGTTATGGGAGGAAGATTAATTAAGCAAATTCATTGGAAAAAGTTAATTATCTTAATTAGCTCAATGCAAAGAAATCTTTTTTTTGGACAGACTTACAATGCAAAGAAGTCTTCCTTGACTCCTTTCAAGAAGTTTGCAGTTCTAAATAATGCATATCTTCATTCAGCTGCGCAGTAATGAAGGTTGGATCAATGAGACTAGACGGGGTATAGTCTTATTCGGATCAGTATGTGAAATTTGTGTAATAAGAATATTATGGCCTTGATCAAAATATTTTTTACGTGAGATTTTATTTCACTTCATTTCAATTCAATTCAATTGGTTTCTTAGAATTTTATTGGATCTAATAACATAGAAATTCTGACCAAATGACACAAAATCCATTCATTTTGATCAGAAAATTTCTAATGAAATGAAATCCCATATTTAAAAAAAAAGGATTTTGATCAGGTCTTATTTCTTTCAAAATGGACATTGAAAAAAAATATTTAAAAAATGCCTAGTTCTAAATCAAATATTGTGCTCTATATATAATAAATAAATTTAAAATTTAGATAGGTCGGAAATTTAAATTGCAGTCCTAAATATTTTTTTTTCTTCTTTTTTTTCTGAAGGTTGGTTTGAAATATAATTTTTTTTCTTCAAATATATATTACTGTGGATCACTATTTAAAAACGTGGCCCTTGCAAGGACTTTATTTCAAATAGAGGCCTTCGAAGGGCTGGGTATTTTAAATCCAGGCGTTATTTATTTTTATTTAATGTTTCAAGGAAGAAGAAATGAGTATGGACTTAAATTTTCACAATAAAAGACTTGTCACTCATTTATTTTTGTTTTCATTTCAAATTCCGACTTGTCCCTCCTTATACGGAAGACATTCAAAAAGTGTATCTGTATTAGCAATGTTTTTTTTTTAAAGAAAAAATAATTTCAAATTGTCTGCTTAGGAATAGTTTCAAATGAGGAACCAAATGCACCACATCAAATGCTTCCCCACTTCAGAGTGAATAGATTTAAGTTAAAATTATATTTATAGGTGAACTATCTGAAGTCAATTAGTCAAACCGTTTTTATATATTATGTAAAACAATATATGTAATTCGGAAAAGAAAAAAAGATAGTCAATATTCTTTTGCTCAAAATGAATAATACAAAAGATCATAATTTTTGGGTGTAAAATTATTTGGTAATTTTTAACAAAACTAAAGAAATATAAATTTTTGAGCAACTATTACTGTGTAAGTCTAACGTAGTGAGTAGTGACGCTAACATGCAAGCACATCCAATCAATACCGTACCTCTTTGTCGGATACCAACGTACCAATTATTGTTTGGTTTTTAAATTTTACTGGTATTTCGACTGAAATGATACGGTCTTGAAGAAAATGAATAATAGACTAATTATGGCAAACGAATAATAGTGAATTTCTAGACCAAGAAAATGATCTAACAATTTAACAGAACCACTTGATAATGAAACAGTCAATTTGAGCTAACTGGAATGAAATGGAACGGCATAGACTAATTAAATCGGTTTTATTCTAGCAAAAAGCATAGCATCCCTTACAATTTATTTTCAAGGCGAGCACCCGGCGTACCAATTTCGGCGCCACCATACACAAAATTCTTAACATCAGTTACCATCTCAGTTGCTTTCTCAGAATTGAACAGCTCCACAGCATGGTGACCAGGGCTACCCATCTTCGCAACCACAGTCACACCCACTTTCTTCAGCATTTCCACAAACACCTTCTGTCTGTCGAAAAGTGGGTCGCCGTTGTGGCCTCTGACGAGACACGGAGGGAGAAACTTAACCTCCTTTGCCTCCTTTGCAACCACATTACAATACTCATGATCCCGGTCGGATCCCAGAGGCAATGCTAGTTTCCATAGGAGATCATTCGCAGAGAGAGGTAAGATCTTGTCATTGGCAAATGCCAACTCAGAAGCCGTCCTGGCGATTCCTCCAAAGTAAGGTTGGTCGAGTATAAGTCCAGATAGACGAAGCGGGCTGAGATTCAGCTTTGAAGAGATGAGATCCAAGGCAACATGGTAACAAATAGTGGCACCAGCGCTGGTGCCCATGAGGAAGAATTTAATCGGATCGACAAAATCCCGGACCCACGGATCAGAAGCGACGGCCGATTGGGCCCAGCGGAGAGCATCTCTGGCATCATCAAATGCAGCAGGAAGGCGGTGTTCAGGCGCAAGGCGGTAGTCGACAGAGGCAACAATGGCAGGGACTGAGGCAGCAAGATGGACACACGAGGCATGGAAGGGTGCAGATGCGGCGTGAAAGAGCACGAAACCGCCTCCATGGAAGTATAGAATGAGAGGAAGGGATTTGGAAGGAGGGAGGGAATTAGGTAGGAAGAGGCGGACAGTGGTGTTATGGGAAGGGTTGAGAGGGACGTCTTTTGAAGACACGGTGGCCGTTGAATCGGGGAGCGATTCACCGTTCGGAAAGGCGGAGGAAAGCGGCATGGCGGAGCTGCGTGAAACGGTGCCGTCTTGGTTGAGCGTGAGACCAAGTACCTTGTATGGATCCATGAATTCAGGCCTGAGAGGTCTGTATCTGTAGTCTGTAGAGAGCGAGATGAAAACTTGAGAGAGAGAGCAGTTTTGTTGCACGTGTGACGTGTTAGTTTATTAAACTATTGGTACTTTGGTAGTTAGATCAGTCATAACAACGGGTTCAGGTTTTGTTTGGTCTGTTATCATGCATTGAAGGAATGGTTCTCCTTTCCGTTATGTAACTTATGTTCGTTCGATTTCGTCGACTGGCGTTGCTAGAATGCCATATGAGTATATGACACGGCACGGTAGTATGTTTCCGGTTTAGGCTTACAAGAAGTAATGTGTCGGTTTTAGATCAAACAAACAAGCTTAGCACTTTCCATTATTGTTTTTGGAGATATGCTAAAACCAGTCGCGTGTTACAGTTGAGACTGTCAGCTACGATCAAATCTCAATTTTTGAGATTCTAACAGTCAATCAAACCGTTCAATGTGTTCTCCATATTAAAATCTCATTGGAGACAAAAATTTATATTTTTCTAAAATTTTTAGTATTTATTTGTTATTTTACAAAATTCTTAATCTAAACAATTCTGGATCATTCAATAATTATGATTTTTAAAAATTTCAAAAAAATAGTAAATAAAATAAAATAAATAAAAAATTTGATCTTCAATGAGATTTCAATATAGAAAACACATTGAACTGTTCAAATTAGCCATTAGAACATCAAAAGTTGAGATTTTAGCCTATCTCTTGTTTTTGCGTTGTGTACCGGTGTGGACAGTGTGAATTGTTTTTTTTTTCTTTTTCATTTTTACGTAAAAAGCTTATAATATTTGTTTTTCGTAATGTAAATTGTAGGCATTTCGCCGGCCCTCACGAAAAAAGAAAAATCTTAGGAAGTAAATCCAAAGCATTTTTAAAGAAGAAAGCACATTCCATTACTCTCCCATGATTTTGAAGTAACCTCCTTAGATGATTAAAATGTGTTAGAAAGACTCCGTAAAATAGATAAAGACCATCGCCGTAGTTTTCATCGATTGTGAAGTCAAATTTAAATAGTTTCAAATAGACTGTACGGCTACGGCCCAACAATTACAAACACTGTTCAATTTTTATTTTTTTGATAACCGCCCGTAGGCTGCAACTGAAAAAAAATAAAATAAAAGGGATGCATAGTCTTTTTTTTTTTTATGAAAGGGGATGCATAGTCAAGATTCAGAGGAAATAAAACTAAAAGAAGTCAGAGTGTCAGACGAGTAATAAATTTTTGCGCAGGCTCCAAAACACCTATACGGTATACTCGAGATAAATAGATAATTGCCATACCGACCTTATTAAACACAAGGGCCAGCATTCCGAGAAAGTAGTCGGTGGTAGTTTGGAGTGGCAGTGGAAACTAAACTCAATTCATGTGTCGCGCAACACAATGGTGTAGCGCACATGAAGACAAATGGTAGTGTGGAAGAAAAATTAAAGGAAACCCATATTGCACCCAGAAAAGTTTAGATGAATAATCTTGATTTACACTTAAATTTCAGGATAACATATTCATAAAAGGTATAATCAAACCTAAAAGCCGACCTAGAAATATTTGAGATAAAAAGTCATTTAGAAATTAAGGATAAATCTTGATACTAATAAAATTAATTTTATTTATGAGCGACTGGCGTCTCACTGCTGAAAGTTCAGTATACAGAGAAGCCCTGCGAGCAACAGAATCATTAGAAGAGCCAGCCCTTGGTTTCGTTAAACCATCTGAAGCAACACAAAAGGGCACCTCAACAATTATCAAGCAGAACAACACTATCATCCAGCTGCTTGTTAAAATCAAGGAAGAACTAGATGGAGAAATGGCTCTGATGGTGACAATTGAAGAGCCAGAAACCTTGGAAGAGTTGGAATCAATCCAACTACTAGCATCTCTGTCTAGAGAAGGGCCGATGCTAGATTATTGTCCAATCTGGGATAAAGATGAAGAATCAGAGGAAGAATGGCTCAATCCATTCGCCTCTGAAGGTGATAAAGACAAACTGTCGCACTTTGCATACGCGGCAGAAGAAACAGAACTAGAATATCCTAAGATGAAGGCTTTCACAAAAATGATGGAATCAGCTTTTTCAACAGCTGAGAGCTCACTCACTCAGAGAAGGCCAACGGAACCAGTAATGGGTCCTGTTAGCTATCCACCAGCAAGCACATCACGGCAAACACCGATGCCAACAATACATGAAATCAGAGATCATGTTGGCAGACTCAAAGGAGGTTATGCACAACAGCATAGCGGGAGGTTCAACCTTCCAGATGCTCAAAGTGACAAAGGTGCAATTCTGGTATTACCAGAAGATATTGGGCAATACGGTGATGTAATTTCTCGATGGGAATCAATTACTCTCAATGTGGTTAATGACCGCAACTGGACGGATAACAAGAGTAAGGTGATTTTCATTGAAAATCTCCTAGGGGATGTAGAGAAAAAGATGTTTATCCAATGGAGAATGGCGTACCCCCATGAATATGAAGAATTAATAGCAGTTGCAGATGATCCCCAAAACGTAATCTCCTGCATTCGAAGGATGATACTGCTAGAGGATCCATACCAAGGGTCTACTGAAGAACAGACACGCGCTTACCAAGACCTTGAGCGCTTGTCATGCAACCATGTTAAGGATCTGTTCAATTACATGAATGATTACAAGATCCTTGCAGCAAAATCCGGGAGGATGTACATTTCCTCAGAACTCTCGGAAAAATTCTTCAGAAAAATGCCACCTCTAATCGGAAAAGAACTAGAAAAGGCATTTTTGGACAAATACCCTGGAGCAGCGATAGGCGTTATGCCAAGAATAAATTTCTCATACCAGTACCTGGCTGAAAGATGCAAACAAGCTGCACTCCAAAGGAGCTTGAAAGATCTCTCCTTTTGCAGCAAAATCCCATTACCAGGCTACTATGGTGAAAGAAAGAAGTATGGACTTCGCAAGTCCAAAACTTACAAAGGCAAACCCCACGAATCTCATGTGCGTGTTTTCAAGAGAAAACATGCTGACAAGGTCCGCAAATGCAAGTGTTTCATTTGTGGAGAAGAAGGGCATTTTGCGCGAGAGTGTAACCGCAAAACAGGAAACATTGCCAGGGCAGCCATTATTGAAAATATGGAACTGTCAGATAGCTGGGATGTCCTCTCAGTTGATCTCAATGAACCTGATAGTGACGCAATATGCTCATTATCTGAAGGAGAAGTTGGAAATGTTGCTTCAGCCGTAATCAATGATTTACCATTCGGCGAGCAATCATTTATGATGCAGGCAGAGCAATTGAGCTGGCGAAGTTATATACAACTGCCTGAAGATCAAAAAGATTGTCCCCATGATTGGCAGGACAATGATTCAGTTCCAACGGGACATGAAAAATGTTCCATGTGTAAGGAAATGACAACTGAATCAACAAGGGCATACTGTAAAAACTGCCGCCTAACAGTATGTCCTATGTGTTCCAGATTCAGGCTGGGCAGACGAATACGAACTAAGGTGCAGCCAATAGCACCTTATGATAGTAAGGATCAGCTAATCAATGAGCTGATGTTTTATGTTCAATACCTCTTGGCGGAAAATGGAAAACTCAAGCAACAACTGTTTGAGGCCAGAACAGAGGATCTCGAAGCCGAGTTTGATGAATTAATGAAGAAGGATAAAGGAAAAACCAAACTACGGTTTGAAGATGAAGAGGTAGATGAGGAAATAGAGATGGAACCAAGAAATCCAACGGGAGCTCTTCGAATAGCTTCTGCCAATACCATCTCTACCGAGGAAATTGAGCAATTCAATACAGTGGTCCAAGACCCTGTAAGAGGAAAAAGGGTTCTGAACAGACTCTACAACATGGAGATAACCTTTGAAATTCCAGGAGTCAACCCATTCAAGGTTCAAGCAATTCTTGACACAGGAGCGACTGTCTGTTGTGTCAACCAAGAAATTGTCCCACAAGAGGCATTGGAGCCAAGTGCCTATCCTATACAAATAAATGGGGTAAACTCGACTCAGATAGCCAGTCTAAAACTCAAAAATGGTAGTATGCTGATTGAGTCGAATAGGTTCAGAATTCCCTTCACCTATTCTTTTTCGATGGGGAAGAAGGAGGGAGTTCAGATGCTGATCGGGTGCAATTTTATCCGATCCATGCAAGGTGGATTGCGAATCGAAGGCCAGAACGTAACTTTTTACAAAAATATCACAACAATTGCAACCACAACAGATGCTGAGGTGGTACAAGTCGCAATTCCTGAGCTCGACCTGACGGGCTTGGAATACATTGAAGTAAGAGAGGCCGTAGCATACCACCAAGAGCAAGAGTCACAGCAGTTTAAGGAGAAATTCAGACCACTACTCAACAGACTAAAAGAGCAGGGGTTCATTGGAGAAAACCCTCTGAAACACTGGTCGAAAAATCAGGTGACGTGCTCTCTCGACATCATAAATCCTGATCTCCAGATTCAGGATAAACCCCTAAAGCATGTGACGCCTCAAATGAAAGAACAATTCGAAAAACATACAAAGGCGTTATTACAACTGGGAGTAATTAGGCCTAGTAAAAGCAGGCACAGAACCATGGCTATAATGGTCAATTCTGGAACCACCATTGACCCAATCACTGGCAAAGAAATTAAAGGCAAAGAGCGCATGGTATTCAACTATAGGTCCCTCAACGATAATACCCATAAGGATCAGTATAGCCTCCCTGGCATCAATACTATCCTTAAAAAGGTCGGTCACAGTAAGATCTACTCGAAATTCGACCTCAAGAGTGGATTTCATCAGGTGGCAATGGCACCTGAGTCAATTGAATGGACTGCTTTTGTGGTGCCCGGTGGACTATATGAATGGCTCGTTATGCCATTTGGATTGAAGAACGCACCGGCTATTTTTCAAAGAAAGATGGATCAGTGTTTTGCTGGTACCGAAGATTTTATAGCGGTGTATATTGATGATATTCTAGTATTTTCTGAGAATGAACAACAACATGCTGAGCACCTCAGAAAAATGCTAGAAATTTGTGAAAAATGGGGTCTCGTACTCTCTCCAACAAAAATGAAGATAGCAGTTAGAGAAATTGAATTCCTTGGAGCAATCATTGGAAGGAGTAAGGTGAAACTCCAACCCCATGTCATAAAGAAGATCGTCTCCTTTGATGAGGAGAAACTGAAAGAAAAGGCCGGACTCCGAGCATGGTTAGGCATACTCAATTACGCCAGAAGTTACATTCCAAAACTTGGGACTCTTCTAGGTCCCTTGTACACAAAAACCAGCCCTCATGGAGATAAGCGCCTTAAACCGTCTGATTATGAACTAATCAGAAAAATCAAGGAAAAAGTGCAAAACTTGCCAGATCTGGAGCTTCCACCAACAGGGAGCTATATCATCCTTGAAACAGACGGATGCATGGAAGGATGGGGTGGCATATGCAAATGGAAACCAAAGAAACATGACCCTAGATCCATAGAAAAGATTTGTGCCTATGCTAGCGGTAAATTTCCGGTGATCAAGTCAACCATTGATGCAGAAATACACGCTTGCATGGAAACATTGAAGGCACTAAAAATCCACTACCTTGATCAGCAGGAGATAACGCTGAGGACTGATTGTCAAGCAATAATATCCTTTTTCAATAAGTCAGCCCAAAATAAACCATCAAGGGTTAGATGGATAAACTTTGTTGATTATGTAACAGGGACAGGAGTGCAAATTAACTTTGAGCATATAGATGGTAAGCTAAACAGTTTAGCAGATGCACTCTCCCGATTAACAACAAAATTGGCTGTCACCAGCGAGATACAAGAACAACAAGAGCTATTCTTAGCACATCTTGAAGGAGCATTCGAAGAAGCAGACCGATTTAGTGATAGCCTGAACAAGCAGATGAATGAGCTAATTTTAAAAATTAGCTCCTTACTCTGATTTCCCTTTAAAATCCAAATAAATGTTTAATTATTTTGTTTTTCTTTTTCAGGTCTGATGGTAATCTACGGAAAACCATTGATCTTTGACAGTAATCTACGGAAAACTGTCTTTTGTTTAATAGTTTCAGTTTGTTTATATTTTTGCAGAAATGGTGCTGGAATATTTAACCCATATTTTTAGAAGCTATGAAGGATCTCCACGTTATAGTCTCAGGCCAGATTCCAGGATAGCGCTTAACAACGCTGTTCGCTGGGGAGCATCATGTGGCCAGACAGAAGAAATAGAAAACTATGAGACAATCACTTGTGATTTATTGTTTTCAAGGCCGACTTTAAATATGGAGGGAGGAATGAGAACAAGGCTCATGGAATTACATCAAGCCCAAATTCAAAAGTCCCTTACGGAGCTTGAAAAATTGCTAGTCATGAGTAATTTGCAAAAGGTCAGACTTGAACAAAATGCTAGCAAGGATAATTGGGCAAGGGATGCCCTCGAACCTGTTAACGATAATATCGAAAAGTTGATTGAAGCTCACAGTAAGCTTCGAATAATCCAGCAGAGCATCTATTATTAGGTAGAGTGCATAATATGCTTACTTTCGGTGCCAACCTGTTTGGTCTGTTAGTGGGCATCTTTTCTTTTCTAAAAAGCATCTTTATAATGGTGCCAGTATGTACTGGTGTGTTTTAGTGCGCCACTTGGTGCATCTTTAGGCGCATTATTGAAGTAGTGCGTTTTCTTTATTTTGCTTTTGGACAGCACTGAGGTAGTGCTCTCCTTTATTTCATTTTCAGATCGCACTAAGTGTGTTAGTGCGCATCTTTTTATTTAAGTGGGAGACAAAAGTATGTGGTAATCCAATTAATTGCATGACGATGGGGCCCAATGAGCACCCGATGCATTATTGAGATACCAAGCTCGAGTCTCTATAAAAGAGTGTCATTCAGAAGTTGCAAGACACACAGAAAAACTCTGAAGTCTTACTTCTTCTCTTGAAAACTTACTCTATCAATAAAAATTTTCTCTTACAATCTTTGAAGCCAGCATTTCTTATAATCAGAAGTTTCAAAGTCGATCAGTTCGCTTCCACTATACTTTGGTATCAGAGCGAGGTTTGTTTCTTAATTATCTTATGGCTTTCTAAGTTCAATTCTCTAGGAAGGCAATTAGGGGAGGTTATACCTAAGCACTAAAACTGTTTAAAAACCTGAAAATAAAAAGTATAAATGATAAAATAACTAAAGATAATAGTTTATGGAATGAAAAATTTCTTGAAAGATTTAGTTTAACCAAAAGAACCATCCTGCCGTACAGTACCTAAAGAGAGGGAAGATCACGGGAAAACACGATGAGGTGAGGTTTTGCTAAAACCAGACAGAAAACATCAAACTATAAACTAATAACATGAACTATATGGGTACACAATTGGGGGCTACTTATTAAATCAAGATTAAATCAATCCCTGAAATTTTGTCCTTTAGTGCGCTACAAATTTTGTAGCGCAACAGCGGATTAGGATTGGTGGAAACTTTAATAAGGCTTTCATAGTTTTTAATCAAAGAAATATTGATACACCGAATAAAGAATAGAAAATATCAATATATTAGTGATATTTTATCATGAACTTCTTACGAATATCTTTTAAATTTAATTAAAAGTTTTTAAAAATAGAAGAAAAGCTATAAACATGTCATTCGTCATATAAATTAATTGTATGCAATTTAAATGTTATTAATACTCTATTAAAATAATAAAATATGGACCGCACCAGTTGACAGTTCATTTAGCAAAAGTAATTTCCATCCTGTTTTAACTTTTAAGTAATATTTTTATACAGTTCTACCCTATACGATTGTCCACAGCCGGAGTCGGATCCTCTGGTCGTTTTTTACAAACGACCACTGGTCGTTTTTTGATATGGACCGTCCGATTTAATCTCAACGGTTAATATTTTTTCGAGCCTATCAATCATGGTACTAGCACGGGACATCTATAACCATTAAGATTAAATCAGACGGCTCAGATCTAAAAACGACCAGAGGATTTCTCTGATCGGCAGACCAGAGGATCTGGTTCCGTCCACAGCCGCCCCAAAATTCACAATTCACAAGCATGTAGTGGAGTATCCTGTATTGTGTTACGGAATTGCAGTTATGTATTATTAACGAGAAAAGTTTGTTAAAATAGATGTAACAGATTACAAAAAAAAAAAAAAAAAAGACTAGCCCAATGACCCATTTGTGTTACGGGCCCCACTTTTTTTTAATGCAAATTTTGCATTTTAGCCCCCAAAGCTTTTATTATTGCAAAATATATAATTTATGATTAAAAATTAAACATAATTAAAACATCTATTATAAAAATATAAGTATATAATTAAATTATGCATGTTAAATACATAATATTTTATATGTTTGTAATATTTATTTATACATATATATATATATAATGTAACATTTATTTTATATATTAAATACATATTATTGTATATAATTAAAATATATGATGCATATTATTATGTATATATATTTCTATGTATATTTATTTATACATTTAAAAAATTTATATGTTAATATCTACATTTAATATATAACAAATATTTTTTATTAGACTATTATGTAAAAAAATCACATATTTTAAGTACATATTTTTTAATGTATGATTTTTTAATATATTTTATATACATATATTTTTTTAATATACTTATACATAGAAATATATGGTCATCGTCACCATATATTTTTTAATGTATAATTTTTTAATTAAAAAATTATATACATTAAAAATACATATAAAATATACAACAAAAAATTTTATTGGACTATATTGTAATAATAATAATTTTAGGGTCATCAGCGAAAGAATTGAATATATTTTTTGTTGAATTTATTCGCCGATGACTCTAAAATTATTATTTTTACATAGTAGTCCAATAAAAAAAATTGTTATACATTAAATGTAGATATTAATATATAATTTTTTTAATGTATAAATAAATATTCATAGAAATATAAATACATAATAATATGCATCATATATTTTAATTACATACAATAATATGTATTTAATATATAAAATAAATGTTAGATTATATATATATGTATAAATAAATATTACAAACATATAAAATATTATGTATTTAACATGCATAATTTAATTATATACTTATATTTTTATAATAGATGTTTTAATTATGTTTAATTTTAAATCATAAATTATATATTTTGTAATAATAAAAAATTTGGGGGCTAAAATGCAAAATTTGCATTAAAAAAAAGTTTCTGAAATTTGCATCAAAAAATTTTCAGAAACTTAAAATATTTGGTTTTTTGTTGGATCGTTATTTCGGATGACGATCCAAGCTTGGATCGTCAACTGGGATGACGATCCAAGGGTATTGGACTTTCGTCAACTGGGATGACGATCCAGCAACGTTAGTATTAAAATTTTGATTTTTTTCTTGTTATTATCAAAATTAATTTGAGCAGTAAGATTAGTATTAATTTTTTTGGCCCGGTGACCCACTGGCCACTGCCACTGAGGCACTGACACACTCTTCTCCTGTACTCAATTGGGCTCCCAATACACTAGCCCAGTCAGTAATGTGGACAATGCACAGTGAAAAAACTCAAAAAGGCTGTTTCGTTCACAAGAATACGGTTTATTCCAATCAGTGTGTGAAATTAATTATAGATTAATGTACAAGGCACAATAAGGATGGCCAAGTTGTTGCCTGCAGGCTGCCTTAACCTGCTTATTTCATTCCGGTGGGGTGCCTGTCTCTCTGTTGGGAAGGCCTTCACCCTGCTTGCAGGTGCCTTACCTAGTCATTCAATCTCCTGCAGGTGCCTGTGCTTGCGAGTGTAGCGGAGGTAGAGCTGTCTACTTACGTCGATTTTGATTTTCAGATAAGACTGATGAGAGAGAGGGGGTTGGGGGAAGGGGTACGAAGCTTATGGGGCTGGGTTTAGGTTAGAAATATTTTATTAAAATAGTCCAATAGATAAAAATAGTTATGTGCAGTAAGGCACCTACAGTAGTCCAATCTGTTGAAACACCTGGCCTTACCTGGCCTACTGCAAATCCGGATCGGGTTGGGCCAGGAAGGCTAAGCGTCAGGTCCAAACAGATAGAACCAGGTATACGGGTTTACGGGTTATATGCCCATCGCTAGGCACAGACCAGATTAAGTTCGCTTTTTAAGCTATATCTGTACTTCTATACTACTTATATAAACACCTATAAAAAGATCATAATAATTTCACTAGAGAAATCTAAATGATTGTTATATCAATTATTATGGACCATTGATGTACGTGATCTGATTTGATGTGTGCTCTAGTATTGATTTCAGACAAATACTTTGGAAAAGAGTCAAGTGGTGTTAACAATTTATTTTTTAGAAAGATATCCACCTCTATCTACAAAATTCAACCAGATAATTTTATATTTTTATAGTATAATTATGTTTTTTTATTTGCCCACACGTTGAGGCATCTTTTGCTAATAATTTAACTATAGAAACCAAGTTACATTCATAAGCATACTAAAAAGCGATAAATCTGGAGAGAGAGCAAGCAAGCTCGAGATTTATGTCAATCTCTACTTCATTCAAGAAATATATAATTCTCACCACACACAAAAGAAAAAAAAACTCTGGTTTCATAACATTGTACGGCTCAACAGCTAAGAGGACATCCATCTATCTTGCAAACTAAAATTAGCACAATAATGATGCAAATAATAGATTCTAACAGTTGGTAATTAATATATATGTAATGTAACTAATTTCACATGCCTAAAACTAGAAGTAATTATAATCAACCAAGTTGGCTAGGTCGCACAGACCATTGCAACAAAAGAACAAGAAATGCCCAAAATTATCTAGAAACCAAAATTGAGTCTCCACCAGATACGTCTGTGCTGTCATTGTTCTCCTCCCGGGCCTTTTCCTTAACTGACATTCCCCATCCCTGTTCCCAGCTTTCCTCCCAATCTTTTGTTTTGGTTAATAATTTCCCGGTAGCAACCATTGCAACCCTTAAGTTTGGAGCTGGTTTTGCGACCAGCAATGCATCAGCTGGCAAGCGGTGCGTCATGCTGGTTGCTGATCCAGGGCGTGAGACGATCAGTGCACTGGAATGGGCTCTTTCCCATGCATTTGTAGAAAATGATGAGGTTATTCTCCTCCATGTCGAGCCAGCAACTGGAGCTGGACTTCGCCGGGGAACCTCATCCTCTTCCTTTGGGTTCTTGAAACGGACATCCACAGGGACTGGAGAGGTGGATGGAAAAGTCGTCGATGGAGAGTACGAATTTCTTGCGACGATGAAGGCCATGTGTCAAGCTAGACATCCTACGGTTCCGGTGAACATAGAGACCGTCGAGATGGATGAGAGGGTCGACAAAGCTACCATGATACTTGCAGAGGCGAATCGCCGCAATGTGGATATGATTATTATCGGTCAGCGCAGGAGCTCTTTCCTCGGGTATGATTTATTCTCCTTTAATACCAAAAAGGAAAAATAAAATCCCATAAATTATTTTGTTTTTAAGGACCGAAGCACATTGTAATGATATAATTTTGTTTTAATTTCGTTTAAGTACTCCATTGTCTTCATATCGGTTCCGTTTGGATGGTGTGGGAATAAGAAAAATAAGGAAAGAAGTATTGGAAAGTGTGTAACTTTGTGAAGAGTTTAGATTGTTTATAACAAATTTGAGAGTAAGAAGAAGTTATTCTCTTATTCTTGCATCTTTCCAAACGGAACCATCAATAAGATCTAGAAATCTTACTCGCATTGCTTTTTTGAAGGAAAGAAGCATTCTGTATTTCAAAAATAAATGAATGAATAAATAAATAGAATAAAGGGATGCCGCAAGAGGGAATATTTTTTTTTGTTTCTATGAAAGAAATAAAAAATGCTAAAATTGGTCCAACTCTAGCAACAAATAACAAGCAAAACCAGGTAGAATTTGTAATACAACTACCAATCATAAGCATTTCAAAACATATTACCGTTTATTCAGGTGAAATTGAAGCGCATTTAGAGGCTGTGTTTTGTAGGCTGTTTTAAGTTCTTCATTTTATTTTATTTTTAATTTCAAATTGCCCGCACTTAATTATTTCCCCTTTATTTTAAAAATAAATTAGAGGAAATAAATGCTTTATCTGTCAAATGTGAAAAAAATATATACATCACATTTGAGTATTTGACAGATGAGCAATGTTCCGTTGCCACCACTTTTGGGTGCTACAAGTTGCCACAACTTCATATTTTATCAATATTAAAAAAATTTTAAATTCAAATACTGAATCCAAACTATTGATCTTGATAAATTTAACGAACGATGCATTTCTATATAAGATTTATAAAATTTGGACTCAATTTGATACTCGATCAATTGGCCAACAAATGAATGAATCTAGTTAATGATGACATATTAATTCTAATACGTTCATAATTTGGTCATTTGATCGAGTATCAAACCGACTTCAAATTTTATAAAACATATATAGAAACACATCGCTTGTTAAATTGAATAAGATCAATGATTTAGATTCAACGTTTTTTAATTTAAAAAATTTTAAATATTGATAAAATATGAAATTGTGGCACCAAAAAATAATGGCAGCAGTTGTTGACAGCCCCTGTCAACTTGTCTTAAAAAAAAATAGTGGTAGCAGAACGCTGCTGTTGACAGATATGCATGTGTAAAGTGGCGCTATGGTATTTTGCAAAGCATAACAACCGGTGCTTTAATTACAAAATCTGAATGGTCACTTCAAACTACTTAATGCAGTCTATATATCAAAGTTTTATAGAAGCACAATTTTATTTCTGTCGAACTAATTAAGATAAGTGTAAAAGTATGAGCCCCCCTACTTTGAATGAAACTAGCTACAATATCGCGCTTCGCGCGATCAAAAAGTTTACTACCCACCATTGATTGTGGACGATGTAAATTACAATTACATTCAAAAAGTCACTCACAATCAGCTAAATATGGTTGTTCCCTTTCAACAAATATTTGAACAAAATTGATATTAATTACAATTAAGACGTCACCATTGAATAAAAAGCACCAAATTCTAACACCTCAACCAAACTAATCGGCAAGCTCACATGTAGAATAAACCATAGTCAAGGAATAGCTGGGCAGATAGAAATGACGCTCATGGAATCCTGAAATGGTAAATCAACCACATGTTCAATGGAGTAACATGATAAAGTTCATCCTAACTTGATATAATGTTCCAGATTTTGGCTCTGATTTATTAGCAAGACAATCAAAGGATCAAATGTACGTAAGAATTACCCTAAGGTTATCGAAACAACACCCAATTTTCTTTTTTTTTAATAAGGCAAAAATTGAATTTCTCAAAGAAAATAAAATACAAGAAATCAACAGAGCCTTGTGCAAGTAAATCAATTAAGCACATTGTTTGCTCCTCTATTGAGCCTATAATGAGCATGTGAAAAAAGGGCGTGGTTGCCGAGGATTCAATAAACAGCACTCTATCACCTCAGCTAATAGCTCTGCCACCTAATTCCCATAATAGATAATAATAATAAAATAAGAATAAACAGTAGTATATTCAAAATGAAACAAAATGAAAAAAAGCAATAAGCCACGTATACCTCCTCTACAGAAGAATTATGGATTCATGAGATGCTTCCATTGGATAGTGCTTTTCCATTTATAGCAGAAATAAAAAAAAAACACAATCTATAGACTATAGACCATAAAAGCTTAAATTAGAATGTCATTCTTAAGCTGCTAACAAAATTATCATGCACAACTTTTTACCACAGATGAAAACGATTGAGCTGATTTTGTATGATAATTGAAAGAGATGAACAGAAGTAAAATAAAAGGTGCGATTGTGAAGAGACACTTTTCAACACGTTTATCCACACAGATGAATAATGTAGGTAAAGAATTCAAGCACCTAGTTCAGGGGTTCATAGAGGTAATCTGATTTTACCAATCTAACTTAGCTTCTAATAACTTGGCCTTCTTGTTAAATTAGATCCAATATTCCTAACATAATTGCAATTAGCACCCAAGAGATCAACACTTTTGTTATTTACAGCTAGAGTGCTAGACATAAAATTAACAATAGCTCAAGTATACTAATGAATTCGTTAATAAATGTCAACGACAGATCAAACAAATAGAAAAAAGAAAGACCAAGCTCATAGCAACAATAGTAAGGAAATCTAACAATCAGGAAGAATGACCGATGCTGGTTTAGAACAGTACTCCATTTCAACATACGAAAAGCGTGTCCAATTAGTAAATATATAATCCAAGTTTTTTTTTTGTGCTAAGAACGATCATTAGAGCATAATTATTGAAAACTAAAGGATAAAAAAAAATATTTGCAAGTACGTTATAATAAAATGTTGGTAAATTTTTATAAGTATAATTTTCTATTTCATTACCTGCTAAGTAATCACAGAAACGTCTCATCCAGCACAACTGCTTATATTTTTCTGTTTGCAGTCCTTCCTACAAAATTACCCAAATCACAACTTATTTACTTAAAACCTTTCAGAGAGACCATCAATTCTGTAAGAAAGAATAAACATAACGGTGCTCAATCAGTTTTCTAAGTAATATGAAATAATAGATGAAAAAGAAAAACAAATGAAAAAAACTCACAGATACATACCCTAAAAGCCTAATAAATACATGAATATCGTCTGATGACATCTTGTTAGCATCCTAAAAAGTTTATTGCTTGTGCAGTACAAAAACATATTCAAGTCTCAGCAATGTTGTTCTTTAATTAATTTCTATAATAGTACTCACGTAAAGAGAGCTGAACATGTGGTATCAAGTTCATTAGTATGAAGTATTAAGTTCATTAGTATGAAGTTAACATAAATCAGTAAACTACAAAGTTAAAAAAAATCAAATAAAATCTAAACATGCGACTAAGTAGTACCTCAAATTAAGAACAACTGTAGTCTTTTTGTCCCTTGCCTCCTTTGTAATAAGATCAGCTGCTCAATACATGGATATCTTTTATAGATGGCAGATTACCTGAATATCTATTGTATCAAATTGCTTCATACAAGCACTAATTATTTAAACAAATTGTACATGCACCTAGAGCTGTATGTTTATAATGCAAGTACAAATTGCATGGTACCTATAATGATGTATTGCATGACTCTCCAAGAGCTTTGGCTCTCACTTACAAAGTGTGAGGATTGAATTCAAATATCTTTGATTTGTTTTGTCGACGATTAAAATATCCCTGTGATTCAGAGAGGACGGAGTAGAACGAACCTGAAATAAAATTTAGAAAACAAAAATGAGATTAAAACATCCTGAAATAGCAAAAAATGTACCAGATACAGTGCAGAAAAGGAAAAGAGCATCATACTACAATGTTGCATACCCGAATATTGTCTGGTATCAAATCAGCTCGGGAAACATGTTGGACTCCCTGTCCTCATGAATGCTACCTCATTCTTCTTAGGTCTAAAAAGGAATTGAAATACCCAAAAACTATGCATTGCAGGGTTATTAATGCAAGATGCGAAACGTTCATCTGAGAAAATGAAAACTACAATCATCACATATAAAGCTTACACCTTTTTTGTTTTTATGGCCCAGTCAAAAGTTAGGCATCATTCATGATCGAACAAAAATTCAATAAGATAAAACAAATAAGATTAATTCAATAAATAAAATATTTCCTCTATTTACCGTGACCAAATAATTCAATAACATATTTATAATAATTATTTTATAAGCTAACCTGATTGACATAAATGAGTGTTTGTGCCGTCAATGGTCGATAAATTGTGATCTGCAAGTCCCAGAAGCTCTGTACTTCCAGAAAGGCTACTCCTTGGTACAATTATGAAGAAAGAAAAAAAAACAATAAAATTTAGGATAAAAATACACCTCAATATAAAAAAAGTAAACAATACGGTCACGCAAATATTGTGGAGGTCAAAAGGAACACTAATTATTTTCATTATAAAAATATTTACCAGAAGCATTAGTAGAGTAACTTTGGGCATCAAAGGAACTGTTTCGAAAATCAAAAGGGAGGGGAAAAAATAATTCTAAAAGAGAGTCAATGAAACTGGACAAAATATTGTTGACACCTCTAGAGTGGTGTGACTCGCCAAGAAATTAGGAGCTAAAACACTAAAACATTCACAGTGGCACAAATTGGGACGGAGTGAAGGAATTGATGATTGCTGTCTCCGTCTCTCTCTCACACAGAGACCATAGCGAGTGATGTACCATGAAGAAGGAAAAAAAATGCATGCACACTAAAGAGGGGCGAGAGAGAGCCAGAGAGGTCGCCGTCGTTTTTCTTTTTTTTTTCCGTGTTTTGTCAAGAGAGAGAGAGCTCGAAGAAAGGAGAGAAAAGAGAATAAAGAGGAACGACGGAAAGATCGAAGCAGATGACGGATAGATCGATGTCAAATTTTGATCCGATGATTCAGATCGTTTCAATAGACAACACAACAAAGAAAAACCCTGACGTCATCAGGAGTACTGTAGAAAAGATTCCTAGAAATGAAGTATTTTTTGATGATTAGGGATCAGGCCCCTTATCTTCCCCTTACTAGAGATTAATTTGAGCTTGTAAATCATAGCTTGTATCTACCATTTGAATTTCAGAAATCAAATTCTGGATTAAAAAAAAAAACTAGTTTGTCAGCGCTTTGCAAAGCACTGAATCATGGCCATGGTTCAAAAAATCGGCCGATTCCGATTCGAATCGGCTGAATCGGATCGGAATCGGCGGAGGCCGAACCGATTTTAGGTGGTTTGGGGCGGAATCGGGTCGACATCTTCAAAAACTGCCATTAATGGTGGTTTTCACCAACAGATTGAGGAGAAGGGGTGTGGGGAACGCGACCTGAGGTGTCTAGGCGAGAGAGACGCTTGAGAGCTCGGGAAAAGAGTAGGAGGAGGGTGGCGTCCTCTGATGGGTTGTTCAGCGACCTTTTTTTTATTTAATGCGATGCAAAGCTATGGTGAGGTGACGGAAAAAGGAAAGATGGGTCTGGGAGAAGAAAGGTCCGAACTGGACCTCTCCATTTTTGCATTTTTTAGACTTTGGACAGCTCAGATTTTTTTTGAATTGAAAAATAAATTTAAACAAAACTATGCTTGATTAAAAAAATGATCCAAAGTATAGAAAAACTGTAAATTTTTATTCTAAGATTCTAACTGAGACATTAAAGTGTTTTAACCAATGTTTGCGTATCAAAAATTTTTTATTAATAAAAAAATATTTTAATTATTTTCAAAATTTTATTTTCTGAAAAGTTTGAAAGTATCACAATAGCTTTCATAATGATATAATTGTTATATTTTAATTAATTTTATACTACAATTGATGATATTTAGCTTACATTTGACAAAATACTTTTTTTCTATTTTTTTGTATTTTTTCTAAATTTTAATTGCATAAAATATGATTTTTGTTAAAAATCCGATTTTCCGATCCGATTCATCCGATTTTTCCGATTCACCCGATTTTACTCCTTGAATCAACAGCCCGATTCCGATTCCGATTCCGATTTTCAGAACCATGATCATGGCTCTATACATATTTATGGCATATAAAAAAAAATTTACGGATGAATATCTTAGATTATTTAATATGATATCATGAAACACATTCAAATTTTACAACAAATTAATTTAATAGGATGTACTGCCCCTGGGCCGTTGTCAAAATCTATTTTCTCTAGAGATCAAATCATCAAATATGTAGACCGAAGACAAATACCTCCATCAGTTTGAACAATCCATTTAAGCAGTAAATGTGCTCCTAAATGGAGTCTGATATCTGTAATAATATCCTTTGGCAGGTCCAAGCTGAGTGGAAGCATTGCAAACAAAGGTCCTGACCTTCCGGAGTTCTTGATTGAGCAAAGCAAGTGCCTCTGCGTCGCAGTTCAAAAGAAACATAGCGCTGGCTATGTGCTTAACACCAAGACCCATAAGAACTTTTGGCTTCTTGCTTGACTAGATTCACTAAAACCTTAAATTTTAGTATTAATGAATTCTGATTTTAATGTCCTTGTGTTAATGGTTTATTACAATATATTGTGCTTTTCATTTTTCCTTTTTTATAGTTAAAGCTATAGCTTATGGCCTTACGCTTGCTTGTTTTTGAGCAGTTTGCCAATCTCTTTCGGTCAAATGAACATTAATTAGAAGTTTTGAACATATATTCATTTCAAAATTTGCTTTCTTTTTCCCCTTTCTTTTTGGGAAGGTTAATTAAGTGGCGACGGCTGATATACATTAATGGATATATAATATATTCATTCATTTGCCTAGTTTATGTAGGTAGCTAGTCAAAATAAAGCACAAAAATATATGCTTTGAAAATGTCGTCTAATCTCAAAGCTGAGATGTATTTTATCATGTTGTTTCTTTGGAAGACATTTTATATAAATAATGCAGTGTGAACTGTAAACATCGCTTATTTCTATTTTAAATTGCTATTCTCTAGTACTTATATTGGATCTGGCCTGAGCTTATGCATGGAGGTTAGAAAAGTGAAAAATTAAGCAAACATACGAAACAATCTTTTTACTGGTACTCTAGAAGCAATATTAGAAAAATACCAAGGGCATGCCATTAGGTCGAATACATAGTCAAGGAAATTATGTTGTTATCTGAATTACATACACTTCATGTCTATTCTTTCCTAGGAACTCAACATATAATACATAATATACCACACAGTCGATTATTTCAACAATTGTAAACAGATCATTACTGAAAAGTTACTTAACCATTGAACTTCCAATAAGTAGAACCAGAACCCTCGTAAGAGGATTTCCAGTTGAGATCATGGAATGCTTCATTAAAACCATTGTCTGGGTATTCCATTGCACCCTGATGAGAACCGCTAGAGGATTCACCTTTGTAGTAAGAGTAATCTGCTATCTCAATTCTATTGCTATGAATATTCATGCAAGGATTAGCTTGATGATCAATAGCATGTGCTCCTGGAATGTTATTCACCGGCGATTTGCTAATATCACTTGGCATCAGACTCATCCTTTTCAGGTATATTCTGTATTTCTACAGCCAATTATCAAAAGTATGAAATGAGTGTAAATTAATTTTCATTGAAACAAATTTATGATTAAAGAGAAATAGTCTGGGTTACTAGTTACCTGCAAATGGCTAGCCACTTGTTCTCTTGTTAAATCCTTTACTTTCATTATTTCTAAGATCCTTTTTGGGACAGCCTCTGGAAATGAAGTTATAATTAAGGATTATAGCATTATATAATTATATTAAACTTCTTGAGGTTATGTACTAATATTATACATAATTATTCATGCAAAAAAGACACATGTAATATGAACGGTTGTACTAGTGTTAATTTTATAGTAAAGAAAGCTTACTATCAAGCCCTAGTAAATTAACTGCCGCTACGAATTGTCGATGCAGTTGCCTTGTCCAATGCAATCTTGACTTCTTGAGGTCTAGGACGTCGGTTATCATGCTATTAGTGTCTCTCATATTGGTTCCATGCATAATTGGCAGAGTGCTGCAACTTTCATCTGTTGTGCATAACTTTGATTTGGATTCAGTTGTCTCTATTTGCTTTGCAATATGCTTTCGGAATGCATGTTGCCAGATATTTCGCAACTCATTCACTCTCACTGGTTTGATAAGGAAGTCACAAGCCCCTTGGGCAATATATCGCATCACTGTTCTTGTATCATCACTCCATGACATAACTAATTCATTCAGGACGACAATTAATATTTTATAAAAGTAAAAAGTATCAAGCTTGCTTTATTCTGTTTGTCAGAAATATATGTATATAAATAATGCAGATAATATGAACATAATAGGTTCAAAATAATGAGTAATATTAGAGTCCTACATGTTTGATGGTGTCCATCAAACTCAATCAAATCTTAAATTTTTATATCACAATGACCAATTCAAACTGTTCAATTTTTGTATACATAATCAAATCTCCCGGGAGACCAAATATTATATATATATATATTTAAAATTTTTTTTACTATTTTATTGAAATTTTAGAAATCTTCTTAATCTAATTAATTAGTTATTAATTTAAAAATAGTAGTTAAGGAATTTGAAAAAAATATATAATTTGGTCTCGAAGGAGATTTCAATATGGAAACCACGTTAGTGGTTCGGATCGACCATTTGAAATTTTAATAATTGAGGTTTAGATCAAAATTGACATACAATATATTTGAGTGTAGCATTACTCCAAACTAATTCATTAAAACATCATCATACTAAAGAAGGTTTTATTGGCACAAAGCTAGCAAACTAAACTAAAAGTAATTCTAAATATATTGAAAGTTTCTCCTATGTATATGCTACTGCGCACATTCGTGATCACATGCATTATATACATTTTACATTATAATACGCTCATGCAGAATATATACAGAATTTTATGAAGTTATTGGTGCATAAGGTAATTATAACTTTTGTGCAATTGTTAGTTAAGAAGAAACTTACACACAGTGGGGATATCAAGTTGACCGATCTCTTCGAGTATGAGCAAACCATCCTCACTCGGAGAAAATGCATCACACATCACTAGTTCTACACTGTGTTGGTTGTTTGCTATGTAGGATATAGCTTCCTGAACTTGTCTAAAAGATTTCACTGGAAGGAAGAAATTACACTGATAATTATTAAACTATTTACTTACGTAATTTAATATAAAAATGTTCAAGGTTAAACAATAATAACCTTTGTAATTGCAATATAACAGAAGTTGTTCAATGTGGAGGAGGTGCATGGAGTTGTTGTCAACAACAACGACCTGCATGCCGAATGGCCAAGCCTCTTCGTTCATTGAGCTCTAGCAAGGAAACCATGACAGCATATTATATACAACCAATACATAATTATTAAGTAGCATTTCATTCTGAAAAGTATGATAATCAATAAAAATAAATAATTAATATACAATATATAGTACTTGAGCTGAGCAGGTAATGAAAATAATTAATATACATATGAACATAAAATCTACATTCAACAAAATGTTTTATCATCCTTCTTAACAGATACTGATCTTCTTTTTCTCCTAGAGAAGGGGCCTTGAAAATTAAGACTGCAATGCTGGGCACAAAAGTGTTTGAACCTCATGCCTGCATCGATTATATGTATGATTTGAACTTAGAAATGTTTTTTGTAGATTAGATAAAAATTTGAAAGAAGGGACTGATATTGCCTCATAAATATATTTTCTGTGACAAGAAAACAGCAAGGTATTTGTTCATTCCAAAGTAATGAATTATGTAATTTGAATTAAATCTATTTAATAGCCATAATTGATTTTTTTTAGGCTCCTGTTTCCTCCACCCCTCGTGCATTGTTTAATGATTTTAATTAGCAGATCAGCATGCACGCAGCACATGTTGATGCGCATCGTGTGCACATATATATTATATTGCTCTGGATGCATACAAGTAGGGGTGAGCAAAAAACTCGTAACTCGTGAGTTACGAGAACTCGACTCGAAAAAAATTCGATGAAAACTCGAGTTAGAAGAACTCGAGTTATAACAACTCGAGTTATCCCAACTCGTTAATTTTACGAGCCGAGTTCGAGTTGGGTCCAACTCGACTCGGTACAATTCGAGTCAGAATATACAGACTGCAAAATATAAAATGTTATCATATTAATATACAGCCCAACAATTTTATTGATTTGTAGTCCAATAACTCGTTCACTAACCCTAGTCCCCAAGTCCCCAGATCTTTTTCCTTCCCTTACATCCTCATGACTGCTCCTCTTTTTCTATTTTCGAGCAAAATTCTAAGGTGACTAGTACCTCAACACCTTCTCACGAGTTCGTTGCCGAGTCATGAGTTGGCTCGAGTTAAAATGAGCCGAGTTTGAGTTAGCTCGAATAGCTCGGAACTGCTTTGCTGTCGAGTCACGAGTTGACTCGAGTTGTGACGAGTTCGAGTTCGAGTTGAGGCTAACTCGCTCGAACTCGGCTCGTATACAGCCCTACATACAAGTATATAAATACATATATAAATTTAATATCCCATGAACTCACGTTGGTAGCCGTAACACAAAAGAGGATCGATCGAGAAGACTTGCACAAGGGTTTGAAACAAAAGGTAACTAAAAAAAGCAGGAAAAAGAGAGTACTGAAGGAAATTAAAGAAAGGATGGAAGCCACACTTCAACCAAATGCAATGTTTGAATATTTCATATGGAAACTAGAATGTAAAAATTATATATATATATATATATATATATATATATATATATATATATATAGAGAAATGTTATGGTGCACTGTGATGTATTCAGTCTATCGTGCACTGCGATCGGGATCCGTTGGATCTGTCTTCATATTCGCGTTGATGAGATCGCTAGACGAGAAAGGTTCGCTTGCTCCTCCTCTTTATTTTGCTCCAGCGACTCTCCTTCCTCTTAACTTGCTCTCTTTCTCTCTCTCTCTCAACTCAGACGGAACAGACAACTCCGAATCTCTCTCTTCCCTCTCTTCTCTCCATGTGTACCACAAATCTCTCCTGGAACAACGATTTCGTCTGAGTTTCTGCTAGCCCCAACCGGCCTCTTGCCTTCATCGTCGATTACTCGAAAACCCTATCTAGGGTTTCCGCCGTTCGAAGGTACGTCTCCCACAATCTCTCTCTTTTTGCTCTGTGGTACCTCTCCCTCTGTCGATTGCTGCATTTTGGAGAAATCAAAAAGATTTGTGCTGCATTTCAACTCTAATAATATTGTGATGGAAACCATGTACGAGCTTTAATTTTTCCAATTTATTGTCATATCCAGAACGTTATGCCTTGGAGCTTTAATTTTTCCAATTTTTTGTCATATCCAGAACGTTATTGCCTTGGACCCTTCTTAAAAATTAAAAAATCCAATTTATTTGCTGCTATCCAATAAGCATTCCTAGACATAAACATATCCAGAACAAGTGAGAATTGGTTAGCGCAATTTGCTGTTATCCAGACCAAGTCTTTAGCATAATCGTATCAGCATGATTGATAACTTTATATTATGTGTTTTTAATTTATAGAATGAGTGAAAGTGAGCATGATTGATAACTTTATATTATGTGTTTTTAATTTATAGAATGAGTGAAAGTGAGCATGAAGCAGTAGATGTTGGCAATGATGCAGCAGCAGACGTTGACAATAATGTAGCAGCAGATGTTAACACTGATTGCACACATATCCAGGTAATTGTCTACCTTTTGTGTGTTAAATAAGCAGTTAATTTTTTATAAAATAATTTGTAACATGAAGAAGAGGATATTTACTGGTACCAACATGCAACATGAGAACTTTTGCTTTTTGTAGCTTAATGTAGTCCTGATATTTAGTAAACAACATTTTCTGTTTAATGAAGTCCTAATATTTAATTTGTTTTTATAAAATAGAAGATGCAGGAAACAAAAGAAAGAAGAAGACATGGCGCAAATTGAAGATGTTATTTTGTATGAACTCAACTGAATTTAAGTGATATTTTGTAGCAAATCTGCTTGATGAATTTAAGTGATATTTTAATATTTTGTAGCAAATCTATTTGATGAATTTTGTATGCATGATGTTATTTTGTATGAACTCGTTACTGTGTACTTGTGTTATTTAAGTGATATTTTGATATTCACTAGAATTCAAATCTATGTTGCATGAACTCATTATTGTGAATTTATGTGAATTCATTATTGTGAATTCTTACATTCTGGGAATTGGGATATTATAGAAATAATCAAAATATTCACCCGACTTAAGACTTGATTTGCTGATATTGTATTCTTCTTTTGCCTTTGAGGATTTAGTAATGAAGGAATGGTTCCTGTAAGAGTGATATTGTATTTAAGTGAATTTAAGTGATATTGTATTCTTCTTTTTCTAACTACTTAATTAATAATGAAGGAATGGTTCCTGTAAGAGTTGTGTTCACAATTGAATGGTTCCTGTAGCACGTTTCTATAGCATAACATTGTACCATTTTTTTGCACCCAATTGAATTGATCCGTTTCTGGTGCATTAAAACAACATAAGTGAAATAAAGGAGATAGTAGCACAAAAGATTCATACAATAATTAATTAAAGGAGATAACATATCCAAAATAATATATTCATACACTTCTTAATTAAAGTAAGCACATAGAAACCTACCGCCTAATTAATCTGTCCATATTACAACTAAGATATCCATATCATTAGTTGGAACATATCACCTAAATCCTAATCACAAATATTAAAATCCCAACAAGAATTATGAATAATGCAATCACAAAGTTAATAGCTTGATTAATCTTCTTAATCAATATACTATTTGTCTTCTCCATTTCTTCTATTTGCTTCCATGATGAGGGTTACTTGATGTACTCATTTGATATCCTGTAAAAAAAAAAAAATAAGCATCAATTTATGTCAAATTTGATGCACTAACCAGTGAGCATACAATAATGTATTCAGCTTCAATTTACGTCAAAATTGATGCACTAACCAGTGCAATGTGATGTATTCAGGTTCAATTTACCTCAAAATTATTTACTGAGCAAAAAATCGATCTGGTGCCATGAAGTGATACTTGACTAAACGATAATGTAACCAGATGTGATACTTGACTCATACTGGTGCTAGCAAGTAAACCAGAAAACTGATACATGATAGATGAGAAATAATTCCATCTCAAATACAAGCAAAATAAAACAACTTCAACATCACTCAGTTTGATTTGAAGAAATGTTGGTCTGACACCCCAAACGCTGATCCGATTTCAAATCTGAAACAAATTAAAAAAATGCAATATCCAACCTTTATATAAAAATCAGATAGCTTACGTAAAATTCCATCAACCTATATAAAACCAAAGAAAAGTCAATTAAAGAAAGAAAAAAGAGTACCCAAAGAGAATGAGCACCAGGTTTTGCTTCTCTAGAACAACGAGTGAGAGGCCAGAGAGAGATGCTTTCGTAGAAGAGGCCGTACTGTCTTCGATGGATCTATGATTTGCTTCTTCTATCGAGAACCCTAGACAGTGATTTGGGAAAAAATTAGGGAAATCGATAACTCTCAGTATAGAGGAAAAACCAAAAGAGAGGGATATAGAGGGGGAGGAGAGATAAAATGGTACTGGAAAGGTCTACTACGTACCTTCGATTTAGGCAAAAACCCTAGGTTGCGAAATCGAGGGGAGGCGAGAGGAGAGGCGAGAGGCGAGTTGAGTCAGAAGAATCTCGGGTGAGTCTAAACCATTACTCCAGGTGGGATTTGTGGCAAATATGGAGATGCGACAGGGAAGAGAGAAAAAGAGAGTTGAGGCTGAGTTAGAGAGGGAGAACACGACTGCACGAGTTAGAAAGAAAATAAAGATGAAGGAGAGTCGCTGGAGCAAAATAAAGAGGAGGAGCAAGCGAACCTTTCTCATCTAGCGATCTCATCAGTGCGAATCTGAAGACAGATCCAACGGATCCCAATCGCAGTGCACAATAGGCCGAATACATCACAGTGCACCATAACATTTCTCTATATATATATATATATATATATATATATATATATGAGGCTAAGATTAGTTGAAACTACAAAAAATCCATGCACTCTTTGGTCTTCACAGCTGAAAGAAGCGTGAGAGCTATTTATGAGAGGAAGCATGAAAAGAGAAACTAGACCTAGTGGACCTAATGGAGCCAAGTGGAGCTTGATATGCCACAGAAAGAACAAGAGGCCTCTTTTAAAGAAGAACCTATGCAACTTAGCTTTCAGTTTACTTTTTCAGGTCAGAATAACATTAAGATAATAACCCTTTTCCCTTTCGGATTTGTAAGATAAGCTTGTGACTGTGAGGTCATACAAAGGTAGAGGAATACCTTTGGCTTTAAATTGGAAAGCTAGGAGTTGATGCTCTCAGACTGTCATCTACAATTTTGTCATTTTTGTCATCGCTAAACACAAAATCAACACATAAAATAAATAAGGTAAACATATAGACTATCAAAATGAATACTTATAACCAAATAAGTGTTATCATCTCTTTTTCAGATTTTTATATACGTATTTCAACTTATTTTTATTAAACTTATTTGTTTGTATTTATTCACTTTGATTATTATATATGTTCATCTTATTTTTTTTATGTGTTCACTTTTTATTTAGCGATAGCAAGCAGGTAGCAGTAATAATTTCCAGATGCTCTCATTTGTCATTACCTTTTCATCGTATGGTAGCTTGTGAATCAGGCTTATTCCATTGTTAAAGATCTCCTAAACGGATTGTATTTTGAATTTGGGCTTAAGAGCAGCCCAACTGAGTTTTTACGGGCCGATTGGATCGGGTTTGGGTAAAGAAAGAGAAATCGATCCGGCTCAAAGAAAGTATTTGTTAGTTAGTTTTGCTTCGCTAATAAGCGCTGCTCCGTTGCTGGCAAACTCCCGCCGCCGCGCCACCACACACAATTCTTCTAAGATCCCTTCGAATTCTCTTTAAAGGAACCTTGAATCGATTTGCATCCTCTATCTTTGTGAAATTTTGAAGATATTTCATCGTATTATTTTTTTCTTTTTGGTGTTAATGGCGTTGGAGGAAGGGAAGAAGATTCAAATTTACTCATCCAACACCTCCTCCTCTGGTCGACTTGTTACTCCTTTCTGGAAAGGTTATTGTTTGATCTGACCTGAATAAGAACTTTTCATATTTTATTTTATTTATTTATTTTGTTTCAATTGGCCTGCTATATATATATACATATTTTTTTTTTCTGTTGACTTGTAACAGAGAAGTATGAGAGAGATGCCAAAAAGTATTGGGACGTTTTCTATAGGCGTCATCAAGACAAGGTAGCTTTGCTCAATAGTTTTCTTGCCTTTTTTTTTTTTTTCCTTTTCTCATTTACATTTTTGGTACCAGCGTTCTGTACATGCAGTCACAAATGTATCTGTTTAAAGCTTTTGGTGGACAAGTTTTGATTATGGTTCTGATATAAGTTCTTATACTGAAACATAAAGATCAATTAAATCAGTTGTAATTGGGGGAAGAGAACTAAATGAAGTTTTTAATTATTCTATTAATTTTCTCATGATGATTAAGAAACAACTATTTTTTTGTTTTAGTTCTTCAAGGACAGACACTACTTAGATAAGGAATGGGGCCACTATTTCGAGGTTATGATCTTTACCTTGCTTTATGTATTATAGTTTCAACCTAATATATTGGATATCTATTAAACATATACATACATTTGCTCTTTTAGGCTGAGGACGGGGAAAAACTTGTTGTATTGGAGGTACACTTTTCTTTTCTTATTATAAGTGGTATTACTTTTGTTTGGCATACCTTTTGTTTAATTACTTATAAAATCACTGGCAGGTTGGGTGTGGTGTAGGAAACACAATATTTCCTCTGCTCTCTTTATATCCAAGTATATTTATCCATGCATGTGACTTTTCCCCACGTGCTATTGACTTGGTTAAGGTACAATTCATTCTATTTCAATTTTCAGCATTCTGATCAAACAACTTTCTTAGTACATTGTTTTGATTGGTCGAACTTGGTGCAGCAACATAAGGATTACTCAGAAAATCACATTAACGCATTTGTATGTGACATCACAGCAGATGATCTGTCAAACGTGATAGAACCCTCGTCCATTGACATTTTAACCATGGTAACTTAATTCTTAATTATTCAACATATTTTATATTGTATATGTTAATATACCAATATTTAGAAGCATCTAACAGATTAAGTAGATCTTTGTTTTGTCTGCAGTTTCCCCAGAAAAGATGATTTTAGTCTTGCAAAACATAAGACGGATTTTGAGTGTAAGTTTTTTTTTATTATTTATATTCAATGTCATTATGTTCTGTGTTTAAGTGTTAGAGGGCTGACTTGAGAGGGAATTATTTTCTGAAACCTTTTCTGGAATTAATCGCCTTGAGGATCCTAAAGTATCATCTTTCCCTTTTATGGTCCCTAAAACTTTGAAGTTCTCATATTGGTCACTGTATCTGCGGTGTCATCCTATTGTTAGAATACATTTAAAGTACTGGATGGTAATCCAGGGATGATGAGATCAGCATCCATGACAGCTTGTTGATGTCGACATGTCAACACCAAATTGTGGACATCTATATAATACCCATTCATATAATAAAAATCATAAAAATAAAGTTTTTTTTTCATTTTTTTTTAGTATCATATTATCAAGTCAGTATACTGGCTGCATGATTAGATGGATTTCTGTTGGCATTTTCAATGAATGTTAAGGGATGGAGCAATTTGGTAAAATTGAATGGAATCTTTTGATACTTTAGGGACCAAAGTAATGCCACAGTTGTAGTTAAAGTTCAGTCGTGTGATTTACAATATCTTTTTTTCTCTTCAGCAAAATGGACGTGTTCTATTCCGGGATTATGCTTCTGGTGATCTTGCTCAGGTATGCATGATTTAGTATGCCCTTTGTAAAATATTCAGAATTTCTCCGTTGCAGTTTATATATGTTGTCAACTTGTCATCCTGTAGGAAAGGCTTACATCAAAAGGGCAACAAATTAGTGAGAATTTCTATGTCAGAGGTGATGGCACGGTAAGAAAACAAAATTCGTAGCTTCTTTTTGTTATATTCCGTACGGATATATTTAATGACATCATAAATCCATTATGCAGCGTGCTTATTATTTCTCTGAGGAATTCTTGACCAATTTATTTGAGGAAAATGGTTTTCAAGTCTTAGAAATCGGCATCCACAACAAACAAGTCGAGAATCGGTCGCTAGAATTAGTAATGAACAGGTAAATTATGAAATATGACTGAAGACCATTTTTTTATATTAGGACTCTAAATGCTCGAGTTTTTGTTAAATTCAGCTCTTTGGTGAATTGAATCAGAATAATGCTTTGTTGATAGCACCTAGTTAGGACCAGAAGGACACTAAAACTTTCTTCACACATCTTGAGAAACAAATGATGTGCTTGTCATTTTGGGAAAACTTTAGGATTTGTTCGTCGAACTTCCTTTAAAAAAACCAAATTTTTATACATTTATTTGCACACATTTATCCTTTTAAACACAAAATTAACCAAGTTATTTTTCTAAAAAAAACGACTTAACTTTTACTTGAAAAATAACGGGCCAACTTGGTGCAAATAAAAGTTCAGGCCCCCATGTTGGTGCAAATGTTGGTGAAAAATAATGGACTAAGTTGTTCTTTTTCAGAAATTTAAGGACCGATTCAATTTTCAAAAAATTAAAAGAACCAAATTGGTGCAAATGAAAGTGGCAGGCCTAAGTTCTTAAGGAAGTTCAAGGACCAACATCTGAATTCTCTCTAGTTTTGTCCTTGTGTAACAAATAAGAACAAACAGCAGTTGCATATTTGATACTTAATAAATTGTGAGCTCTTAGAAAATTGTAACTAGATAAAGTTATATACTTCCATTATTGTTGTCATTTGATTGACGCAAGGACTCATTAGTCAAAAGTTAAAATTTTGGGGGATTTATAAAAAAAAAGAAGTTAAGGCTCTGGTTGGAATTAAGATATCAGTAATCAGGCTTCCTTCAATGTACTCTTTGTTAGCTTATTGTAACACCTCCTTTTAGTAATGATTTCATATCAAAACATTAAAAAGACACAAGAAGTTACCGAACTTAGATTTATCCTTCTTAGAAAACTGATATCGAGATACTTTTTTTTTTATGCTATTGCATTTTTTTCTCTCCATTGCAGGTCTTGGATTCAGGCTGTTTTTACAACCAGACCTGCCATCTACAACCTAGTCGGCGAAAATGGTAATAATAAAGAAGAGAATACTGGTGATATCCAGTTCTCCAAGGTCTCTTTGGTGGAAGCTGATGATAATGATGTCGACATTTCGGAGGACATTGACAACTTGTTTGGCATATCTTACACTGCTTATGAGGCAGGTGTTTCAAATTATTCTCTTGTTTCATATTTTGTACAAATTTCTTCCAAGAGTTGGAGTGGAATACGATGTATCGCATCAAACGGATAGAAGATACTTTAATCTGAGATGAGTTTCACTAAAATTGGAGTTCTGATTCATCAGCGGTGCAAATAATGCAAAATTATTGATCGAATTTTAAACTAAAGCACAGCCAATTTAGGGCTGTAAGGTTTAAAATAGAAAGAGAAACTAATTAGATCTTACTGTTGATAATTTATGTTGAACAGGTAATAAAAATACAAGTGAAGGGTAACCCCTTCAAGATAAAGGCACTATCAAGAGAATACCAACACACATGCAAATCAACTGGCCTAATGTTATGGGAATCAGCACGTCTCATGTGCAATTTATTAGCATATAATTCTTCAATATGCACTGGTAAAAGAGTTCTTGAATTAGGAACTGGATCAGCCGGTGTGTGTTCTATGGTAGCTTCTGATACTGCAGAGATAGTAGTTGCCACAGATGGAGATGTAGAATCACTTGAGCTCCTAAAAGAGAATATTTCAAGTAACCTTCACCCAAAAAATGCTGATAAAGTTCTGATTAGAAAATTGTTCTGGGGTGATAAGGGAGATATTAATGCCATAAAGGAGAATGTATCGTCCTTCGATGTTATTATAGGGACAGATGTAACTTACAATCCTGAGGCTACTATACCTCTTTTTGAGACAGCCAGGGAATTTATAGCAGATCGAGAGAATGGTCGACAAGGGCCATATTTTATTCTTTGTCATATTCAGAGGAGAGTTGATGAAGCATCTATTCTCTCAGCCGCAAGACTGAAAAGTTTTGAGCTGGTGGATGGATGGTTCAATGGAGTTGATGCTGGCAACGGCATTATAGATTCTTGGTTCCTAGGCCGTGCTGATTTCATAAAATCAGATGTACAAAATGCTTCGTTGTCAATACTTCTTTTTCAACCAGTAAGTATTTCCACCTTAGTTATTCCAAAATATGTATATTCTTGAGTATGAAAATATGTATATTCTTGATATGCAATCGATCTTTTACTTTCTATTGCATCAGGTGGTGCGAGAGTAACGATGATTGCTTGCCTGTGCCATTTGTACTACATTAGGAGCCTATTGATACCTTTGTTTTCTGTATTTTATTATACTTGTCAAAGATTTCTATTGTAGCTTTTCCCTCTCTCGGTAGTACAATTGAGATGAAATAGAAAATTTTCGTTTTTCTTTAGCTTTCGACGATTGTATGCCGGTTTTGTCTTTTGGAGTGCTGAAAAACATTATTAAATCAATGTATTGGTTAGTTCGGCAGTATAATAATTTTATTATTTCTTTTATTTTGTCTTGTAGTTAAGCTGCGTTACAAAGGAAAACATCTTTAATTTTATGAATCTTCATCTCCTCAAAAGTAATCCAAATCTGACCCCATTTTTGGGACATATGGGACCCTCTCTGTTTCGGCCCAATTTTTTTTTTTATAGCATGTATTTCGATATCATGTTTTTAAATTTTCCTTCCTCTGGCAGCCTAAGAAACGATTTGATTTTGGAAAATGAAAGTTGATTAATCGTTATGGTCAATTAATTTGACTTTTACAGAAGAATTGTTACTGTAATTATATATGTAAAAATTGATAATAAATTATAAAAATAAAATATTTATATATTTGAAAATAAAATATACGTAGTGATAGCATTGCAAGATAAATTAATGATTTTCGTAACAATAAACAAACATTACAGGTTATGGCTCATAGTTTCATTAAAAGTTTAATGTCTAGATAAATGAGGTAGACTAAAATCAGTCGCCACTGACGGATGAGGCCGTCAGTTATGATGAAATCTCAATTTTTGAGATTCTAACGGTCGATCCGAACTATTCAATGGGTGCGTTGGATCGTTGGAAGAAAGAAGAAGAAGAAGGAAGAAGAAAAAAAAAATTATAAACAATTCAAACTCTTCACAAAATTACACACTTCCCAATACTTCTTTCCACTTCTTCCTTTCTTCCATTCTTCCCACACCTATCCAAACGCACTGAATGTGTTCTTCATATTAAAATCTTGTTGGAGACCAAATTTTACATTTTCTTAAAAATTTTTCGTATTAAAAAAAAAATTTAATCTAAGCAATTATGGACCATTCAATAACAATGATTTTTAAAAATTTTAAAAAATAGTAAAAAAATTTAGAAAAATATAAAATTTGGTTTCCAATGAGATTTTAATATGGAGAACTCATTGAACGGTTCCGATTAGTCATTCAGACCTCAAAAGTTGAAATATAATCGCGGCTGACGAGTTCATCCGTCAATCGTGTCTGATTTTAGTCTACCTCCTAAATAAATTAATCAACTGGTGAGAACCAACTCTTGGTCTAGTGGCAAAGAGCAATGCACCTTGACTCCTTGAGTGATGAGTGAAAGGTCGCAGGTTCGAAACCCGACTGGGTGGTCTTTCATAAACATTTAATTTAATTTAAAAATAAGTTGGGTGGCTTAGACCTCCAATTTATCTTCAAAAAAAAAATTATTCAACTGGTCAATCGATAAACGGCTGATTAGTCAGTTTTAGCAACCGGAAAAATATTAACATTTTTTATAATCTAAACAATTATATTTCATTGTTGTACAAATCGTGTAGTTGAAAATTCCAGAAAATAAATGTGGATCTATTTTTTATTTTTTAGAAATACTAGATAGATGCTATCTAGGAAAAATAAATGTAGATCTAACAATACGTTTTGAACATACCTTTCCGATCCACGTGCGGATCCGATCCATTATCACAACTTCGGATCGGATTTTCCACAGCAGCCTTTAAACTCGTAACTCTGCGAGTTTCGACACAGGAGCCTTCTGAATTCGCATCCTCTGGATGGCCATCCAGTGGATGGTTCGATCTCAGCCGTCTGATTTAATCTCAATGGCTATAAATGTCCCGTGCATGATACTAAGATTGATAGGCCCGAAAAAATCTAACCGTTTAGATTAAATCAGACGGCTCGTATCCAAAGACGTCCACTGGATGGTTGAATAACAACCATCCAGAGGATACGCTCCCGGAGCCTTCTAGGTTAACCGACTTGGTTCTCACAAGACACAACTCACAACTCACAACAGCGAGTCTGGACTCTGGACTCGTACTAGACCCATTCCCGCCTAGCTCTCCGTCTTCCCTCTCCCTTCTCCGCCTCACTCCTCCCCCTTCTCCGCCTCCCGCCTCTTCTTCCTTCTCTGTACTAGTAATTCTACAAACACACCAACTAAATTTCAACTTAACCAGACACAATTTACTATTTCGGCCTCGTCATGGGCTTCATCGACGACTTCGTCGCTAGTAATACCCCTCTCTCTCTCTCTCTCTCTCTGTGGAACTTTGAATTGCTAGGTTAAGGAGGTTGTATTGTTGGTCAAGGTTCAATTAATTTTCTTTTCTTGGTGGCCTAGTTGGCATGTAGTGTAAGGTGTAACTAGGGGTTAATTTTGATACCATTTGGCATTCGACTTTTATTTAATGATTGTTTTGTTTTGTTTCTTAGGTCTCGAATCCTTGCCCGCCATGCTCGAGCGAAATTATAAGCTCATGCGAGATCTTGATAAAAGTTTGCACTGTGAATGACTCTGCTTGGAATTATTAAAGATATAATAACCCCATTCTTGAATTTTGTTTTGACTTAAATTTATAATTTATTTGATATCTTTAGTTAGTAACCAAATTCTGTAAAACATATATATTGAATTGTGTTGCTATTTGTGATCGGTGTTTAAAGAACCTTGTAAAGTGTTGCACTTTTGCTAAATTTTGTTCCAGCATGAGTATTTTCTGTTCTAGTCCGGTTGTTGCATGGCAGTATTGCTAATACTAGCAGTTACCTACTGGTATCACACTATCACTGGGTGCTGGGTGTGTTATAGTAATACCATACTGGTAACTGCACAAGGTCCCAGTCTGATCTTCCCTCATTATTGCATACCAGTATTAAGAAAATTGGCAGGTTCCTGCTGGTATCACTGGTTGGTGGATTGTGGCAATGTGGTTCTATGCTGGTAAACTTTACTAGGTCAGAGTCTGATTGTGTCTGTAGCAGTAATGATGGAGGCCAATCAAAACTTCCACCAGAAACCTGATAAAAAGAACTGTTGTTAAGTTTATACAGATCCTGTACTGTACCAGTATCTATGTATCTTATGTTATTATATGGCAGTGCTTTGCCTAGTTCTTTTATATTTGTTATTCTTCACACAGATGTACAGGCAGAGAATGAACACCGGTGTGGGCAAGAACTAGAGGAATTTAAGCTTGGAGTTGAATCGGGCAGAATCCCAATTACATCTGACCCATCAAAAATTAAATTTTCTGAGGAGGCTCTTGAGGAGCAGAGTCACTGTGTTAGAATTGCAGATGAAAAGGTTGCTTTGGCTACTCAGGCTTATGACATGGTACTTACAATGACCTTTCTTGTTTACTCATTCCGAACAATTAGCACCTCTGAGGACTAGAAATTAATGTATTTATACATGTATATTGCTACTCTTATAAGTCATAATGTCGAAGCTTTAAAGTCATCAAATGAGAACTCTATGTATACCCTCCTATTTGTTTCAATAGATGCAAAATTACTGCATTTTGTAATAATTATTCAGTTTATCTATGCATTATCTGAGGAAGAATGAATGTCTATTTGGGCGTCTCCACAAGAGGGCATTTATAATGTAGAGGTCATGTATGGTACCTTTAGTTTTGAGGGTGTACATGCTATTTGGTGCTTATATTCTTATGGAGGTGGACGAAATTAGTAAAGTTAAAATCCCCTTCCATATCCTCAGTAAAAGAGCGACTTAGTGAAGTTTCATTTCTATAGGTTGATGCTCACATCCAACAGCTCGATCAGTACATGAGGAGACTGGAGGAAATTAGACAAGGCAACCTTTCTTGCTTTCTCATATTATTAAAATTAAATGAAATATTTACAGACCCACCATGCAGCTATTTTTATTAATTTACTGTTTTCATTTGCCCTGCACAGAGAAAGAACTTGCAGCATCAGCTGCAGCTGCAGCTGCTAGTCCTAGCATCGGCACAGGTCCCAGTACTTCAAACATAAATGTGGTTCAGAAGTCTGGGAGGAGCGGTGAAAGGGGTAGAGGAGGCAGGAAAAAGTACATTTTTCTTTTTATCTTCTCGCATTCTTTATTTGCAGTAGCCATCCTAGGTCAATTCAGTGTGTGATTTTTCTTTTGCTTTCTATTGGATCTTAGATCGCGTTTGACAGCTGATCCAGTGGTCCCACCAATTGATCTTGAGCTGCCAGTGGACCCCAACGAACCCACATACTGTTTGTGCAACCAAGTTAGCTACGGAGAGATGGTCGCATGTGACAATGCTAATGTATGTAATGTTTTATTATTTAACTGTTTTACTTATTTTATTTTGTGCTTGTGTTGCACTGTAAGCATGTTATTCAGAGGGGCTGACTAAATTCCCCTCGTCATTCCTGTTTTCTGTGATTATTATTCCCAAGGTCAGTAAATTGAATGCACATTCAGAGGTTGTGTAAATTATTATCTGTTTTTTTTTTATCTTGTTTTGGCATCTGTAAGATCTTTTTAACCTATTTATGTTCTTGTTCATCTGCCAGTGCAAGATAGAATGGTTTCATTTTGGATGTGTCGGATTAAAGGAACAGCCAAAAGGGAAGTGGTACTGTAATGACTGTGCTACGCTGCTTAAGCGCAAGAAAGGCTCCTCCAAATAACACTTCTATAGTAGTTGCATCTCCTACTTTAGTCTCTAGCAGCTTTTAGATTTTAGCAAACTAAATTTAGCTATCATCTCCTAGCTATGTGTCTTTCAATGAATTAGAAGCTTTATTATGATGTGTATATTGTTTTATTAGCATCGTTTTATTGCCTAGGTAAATTCTGCAAAGCGTAGATGATATGGTTCTGTAAATTTTCTTTGATTAATATTTTTTCCTTTTGGAATTTGATTGTTGATGTATCTCACTTTTGTTGTTCGAGGCTTTTACAAAACTAAGATTGATATTTCTCTATAATCATAAGCAACCAGTAATATAGCACAAACCAGATTGTCATACCTCAAGTAACTTTTGGTTTATGCTATACGCTAGTAATCAAGTGAAGAAGAAAATCTCTTCTGGAACCTGTTTTTTTTTTAGATAAATTTTATTTAGAAAGAAATATGTGAGTTTTGCTGGTCCAACTGTATGCTTGGATTTCTAATTGCATGCTTGTGTTATTTTTTTTTCATCTTGAGCAGAAACACAAGGCTTGCTAACTATCGTTAATAATTTGTCATCTCGTTTTCTCACATTGTTCATCAGCATCGACTATTGACATCAGCAATTAAGTAGTTTCCATATATAGTTTGTATTTTATAAAAACTGAAAAACGAGAGATTACTGACATAATTAGTTATTCCGCTTAAAAAAGTTAAAAGTAGATATCAATAAGTTTTAATTTTTGTGTGCGTACTGTTCTTTTCGTTGAATAATTAGACGCAGCAAAACGGTGGGACCCGATATTCAGTGGTCCGCCTTAGGTAGTAAAATTATTAATAGCGAGAGCAACTTCTACACCCAAATTCAGCAAATAATTAATACCGTCAATTATCATATGGCTTTCGCTCCCATCTATCTAAAAAATTAAAAAGCGGAGAAAGAAGCACGTGCTAAAAATTAAGAATAAGAGAGGCATGACTTTAATAAAATCTACTAAATTCCGATTCGAAACCAATTACATTACGCAAAGCTACTAATTATGATTTAAGGTCGATAATATAGAGGCTGCTCGTAACTCGTAAGTCGTAACCCCTAATCCTGACAGCAATCCAAGTACTCGGTCTCAAAAGGCTACTGGTGCGCGTCGCTTTCCAACTGTGGTCTGTGGAGAAGTAGCTTAGTGGGGTCCGCCTCTTGACTCTCTACCAAATTGAGAGATTCTTTGTTACAAAAACAGGTTTTGGTTGTGAAATCGCGACTTGCAAACGAGAATAAAACAAAGAGAAGGTGGAGAGAGAGAGAGAGAGAGGGAGCCTGAGAGATGGATTGCAATTGGTTTTGTTGGCCTAGAAATCACAATTTTGATTTCGAAAAGCCGCAGCCTTTCTCTCTTCCTTTGCCCATTCCTGATTGGCCTCAAGGTTTGAATTTTTTATTTTGTCTGATCTTTTTGTTGGTGTTTGTAATTTGTTTTATGCTTGAGTTTAATGATTGAATCTATCCAACTGCACTGTCTCTCATTTACTTCTTTTGGAAGAGAGAAGAATATACATGTTTGATTGGTAAATATCTATGACAGAACTTTAGGAACGAACTTGGTATGCGTTTAAGCTTCAGGAAATAAACTGACAAGTGAATGCTTAGTTAGCAAAGGTGCATTACATACCATATAATTTCAACCTTATTTTATTATATTGAAATCTAAATACTTTAATAGGTGGAGGGTTTGCTGAGGAAAAAATATGCATAGGAGACTTAGAAGTGGTGATGGTAACTGAATTGGAGAGCATTTGGGGTTTCTCTTGTTCTGAAGAGGGGATTAAAGGTGCAACATTTTATAAACCTAAAGAAATACCTGAAGGATTTTACTGCCTTGGCCACTATGGCCAACCAAACAACCAGCCTTTACATGGATTTCTTCTAGTGGCAAGAGAAACAACCTATAATGCCACAAGTACTTCACCTGCTCTTCAAAAGCCATTAGATTATACACTCGTTTGGAGCTCCTTTAGCTGGAGTGGAGATGAAAACGGTGAAGAATGTGGTTATATTTGGTTGCCAACACCTCCAGAAGGGTATAGATCTCTAGGGTTTGTTGTCACCAAAGGGCCCACAAAGCCATCTCTTGACTTGGTACGGTGTGTTCGTTCTGACCTTACTGATACATGTGAGACCAATGATTTAATTGCTGATATGGAGCCTATGTTTCCGGATTTTCCCTGCCAGTTTTGGAAAGTTAGACCTTGCCATAGAGGTATGCAAGGAAAAGGCATATCGGTTGGTACATTCTATTGTAGTACCAGTTTCGTAGATGAGGTATTATGCACCTTTTGTTTGAAGAATTTCGATTCCTCTTTACAAGCAATGCCAAACTTAGAGCAGGTCCACTCACTCATAAACTACTATGGGCCAACTGTTTTTTTCCATCCAAAGGACATATACTTGCCATCTTCGGTGTCGTGGTTTTTCAAAAATGGAGCCACTTTATACAAAGAGGGCATTAAAATGGGAGAGGAGATACTCTCTGGTGGCTCGAACCTTCCTAAGGGTGGAGAGAATGATGGTGAGTATTGGATTGATTTACCAGACGATTCCAGAAACAGCTCAGTGAAACTAGGCAATTTAGAAAGTGCTGAGCTTTATGTCCATGTAAAACCAGCCTTAGGTGGTACTTTCACTGACATAGCAATGTGGGTCTTTTGCCCCTTTAATGGACCAGCCACAATAAAAATTGGGTTATTGAATTTTTCACTTTCCAAGATCGGTCAGCATGTGAGTGATTGGGAGCACTTCACGCTTAGGGTCAGCAATTTCACAGGTGAGCTTTGGAGTGTGTATTTCTCACAACATAGTGGTGGTGAGTGGGTAGAAGCTTCTGGTCTGGAATTCATGAATGGCAGCAATAAGCCAGTCGTTTACTCATCCAAGAGTGGCCATGCGAGTTTCCCACACCCAGGGTGTTATCTCCAGGGTTCAGAGAAGTATGGCATAGGTGTCAGAAATGATGTAGCTAGAAGCAAGTTCGCTGTTGATTCTAGTACCAAGTACAAAATTGTGGCAGCAGAGTATCTTGGAGGTGCTGTGGCAGAGCCTTGCTGGCTCCAGTATATGAGAGAGTGGGGCCCGAAAGTGACTTACAACTCAGCATCAGAGTTGGAGAAGATACTTAGCTTCTTGCCATTAAATCTGAGGATCAGAGCAGAGAACATATTTGACAGCCTTCCAATGGAGTTATATGGTGAGGAGGGGCCCACTGGCCCGAAGGAGAAGAACAACTGGGAAGGTGATGAGAGATGCTAACATCAGTAAAACTGACCATCATTCATAAATCATGACCTTGTACCAGTCGATGAGAGATGTTAAAGCTATTTTTTATTTTATTATTATTATTATTTTTTTTTTGCTTTCAGCTAAGATGGATTTGTCAGATGTATAGTTAGAATTTTTATTTAAGATAGTGCGAATCTGGATTTTAGTATAGCTTTTTGAGGATTAGAGAAATTGAGAAATGTTATCACTATAACAGATTTTGTCATGCTGCACCGTATTTTAGTGTGAAAATGGCAGCAGATCTTTGTTTTGTTTGTATGTTTTACTGAAATAACCAGACTTATAGCAGTTTTCTATTCTGGATGACTATATGGTATCGACTTGTGGTTTGGTTTCATCTTTATTCAAGTTGACATATTGTCATATTCTGTTCAGCTATTACATCAAGTACCTGTTACGTACCTGTTTCATCTTTGGATTAAATTGATTGCTCCCTCTAAGATCTAATAACCAAAAAGCACAAACAAATTATTCTCAACAAAAGATAGAAACAATATGTCTGAGAAATGCATGTGGTCTAGAAGCTCAGGTGGTAAGAGCACTTGACTCTCTTCTAAGAGGTTCATGATTCAAGCCCGTATGCTTGCGATAGGTTTGGTGAGCCAGCATAAAAATTCAGCCATATATACGAGAAATGACCCGGGTCGGGGTGTCATTTCTAGTCTATCCGACTTGTTTGGGATAAAAAGCTTAAGATTTTTTTTAAACTATTTAACAACCTTGTTATCACAATTGATTAAACAAACATTAAAACAAAATATTGTATCAAATTGATCTAATTTAAAAAGCCCGATGATAGTTATATATTTTATCGTACCCAATGGATAATCAGATAAATCTCGAAATAAAATCTAATGCGTTATATATCTAAAAGTGCATCTATGAGCTTTTATAATTTCAATACTAGCTTATTCCATCATCGTCATAATTATCAATAAAAATTATTGTCCGCTTATTTATTTATTTATTTATTAGGCTAAATTAGCACAGATTGTCTGCTCAGATTTATGGCTGAATAGCTTGTAGCGTAATTGCACATGTTGTCTAGTCAGATTCGTATGGCTGAATAATTTGCAGAGTAATTGCACAGTATTATTTAAGACGAGATAGATAGGGCTGATAGGATGCATAATCTTTAATGACCCCACGTTTTGATACTATTTCTATTTTCTTCGGCCTAAAAGGTAAGAGATTGAAATTAATTTCAAAGAGGAACATTTGTTATCTTCTTTAAGGGGCCGTTTGGATCGCTTAGGAATTTGAGAAATTTGGGGAAGTTGCAATTCCTAAGAATAAATTTATTGAGAAGTGTGTAACTTTGTGAAGAGTTTGGATTGTTTATAATAAATTTATGGTAGGAAGATGAATTTTTCTAAATTCCGTGGAAAATCCAAACAGCCCCTAAGGGTTTCGTTGGATGACAGACTGTTGTAATTGTTTGAACTGGTTCTGCATAAGAGTTTTTCTTATTTCTCTCTAGTTTGGATTCTTTTTGTCTGTTTCTTTTGCTTCTCTGCTAAATCACCTCTGGTGATTCCTGTAAAAACCTTTTCTTGCATCAGTAAAGCATGCAGGCCTTGTTGGCTTTTTTTCAACAAAAAAAAAAGGAACATTTATTATCTTTTGCTCCGAAGTTAATACTGTGACAACAATGGTCTGATGCGGTTGCGTTCTGAACTACGGCTTCGTTTGGATGAGCTCTAGGAATAAGGGAATAAGAAAATAAGAAAGTAAATTTATTATAAACAATCTAAACTCTTCACAAAATTACACACTTCTCAATATTTTTCCTTATTTCTTTTATTTCTACACCATCCAAACCGAGCATACAAGTTCCCAAAGACGCGTAGTAAGACTAATAATAGAAAACAATATTTTCTTTTTTTAAAAAAAAATATTTTGGCAGGCCCAAAGTTTAAAAAAGTTACAAAAGGGAAATAACCTCAAAACAAAGAAAGACCAGCTGTTGTCAATAACAAATGTCAACATCCTGAAACGAACTAGTGCATCAAAAATTGTGCACAATAGATTTAAAATCCGTACCGACTAGGACTACTAAGCGGAATGTGAAAATTTTACCGCTGTGACCATTGAACAACACCAATTCACACAGAAATGTTGGAGACCAACTTCGCAATGCTGTTTACTGTCGTTTAAATGTGCATCCACAATTCCACACGAAAAAATTGTCCGAAACTCCAAGACCGCTCTAGCTATTTTCTAGTGTATTATTAGTACATCCCTAAATAGACTTTTCAAGTTTTCAAAGCACTAAACTACTTAGAAGTCAGCTGTCCAGTATAGACCAAAATGACAAACAAATAGGTTATTTCACCACAAGGTACACACAACCAAACTCGGAAAAATTAAAACTAACGTTACTGTTTACTTAAATTTCTATAATTACTGTAAAAAATCAAAATTTAAAAAATAACGCTGTTGGATCGACATCTGGATTGCCGAAAATACAAACTGCATGCCGATCCAAGCATTCCTAAAGCAAAATTGAAATTATGAAATGTTGAATGAGATTTAATAAAAGAATAATGTTACGGTTCACGTGATGTGAGATTTAATAAAGAATAAGGTTGAATGAGATATTCTACGGCGGACCCGTTTAGATTACTAATGAAGCAGTGTTATGACAATATATGTGCATCACATAAAAGCAATACTCTTTGCTTGAAAGTTTTAACTCAATGGTTTTTATATGACTTAATATTCATTCATGGTGTGTTGAAGAATTAATTTAATGATTGTGTAGTCTGCACTGAACAGTGTGGTTATTAAATAAGTGTCAACTTTCATTATCACCGTCCATAAAATTTTTTTTAATAGAATTTGAAGTTAAGTTAATTTCGAGATAAAAAAAAAGTTAAGTTAATTTACTTCAGGCTTCTTTAATATCGTTATTCACATCAGTTCTAAAAAAATAATTGCAATTTATATTGAACTTTAGAATATAATAAGTTGAATCATATATATATATATATATATAGAGAATGGCTATACTACTATCGGTGTGTAAACTGGCTTTGTAGGCTAGTTTTTCTGACCGTCCGATTTCATCAAAATCCGTGCGGAGATGTTAAGCAGCGGTTGAGATAGAGGCGCTGATCTCCTCGGATAGATTAAAATTTTCCGTCTCTGTCAGTTAACTCCCGTTTGTCACTTGCGTTGATATCCTCTCTCGCGACTGACTTAGTCGCTTGATCCCAGAAAAGGAAAAAGATTCGCCTCATCCCAGAAAAAAAAAAGACGAAGACGATTAGAAGAAACCCTAGAAATTACGAATGTCGCAACTGGCTTGATCGCTTGCGCTACTCATCGCCATCAGGAAGGTAATCCCTCTACTCGACATTGCTTACTCTAATTTCACGCCTCTGTTGTGAATTTTTTAGACTTTCGCTCACCCTAACCAAAATAAAGATTGTTTGCATAAAATTATTAGTTAAATCATAAATGACTCTTGAGTCTTGCGAATATCCCACATCCAACTGAAAATAATTGTCTACTTTATATTATGCTTCATCATTCTTTCTATATTCTACTTATATTTTAGGCCTCTTCCAATTATAATTTAGAGTCCCCTAAATGAAGATTGTTTGCATCAATTTAAACCCGACAATAAAAACAAAGCATTATAGTATGCGTCGGTTAAATTAGCATTATTTTCCTTTTGTCACACTGTTTTTGTCAATGACTGAAAATAATGTATTATAGTATGCATTTCTTTTGTACAAGGGCAGTACACGATGACTAACGAAGATGAGAACAACACCGACCCTTATGAATATTTAGAATGTGCGCCTTTTGTTGGAAAAGAATTTCTAAGTGAAGATGATGCAAGGGCATTCTACAATAATTTTGCTTACCGAAGGGGGTTTAGCATTCGCAAAGGAGGTCATTACATATCTTCTAAGAAAGAAGAGCCGGCAATGGTTAGGTTTGTTTGCTCCAATGAAGGGTATGCAAAGAAACCCGACAACCAAACAACCCCCCAAAAGGACAAACCACACACTCGAACCGGTTGCAAGGCTCGTCTTAGAATCAAATTGAAAGATGGAATTTGGAAAGTTAGTGTTTTTGAAGATGAACATAATCATCCCTTGATCACTTCTCCGGCTAAGAAACGAGGCCTACGCTCTCATAGAAAGTTGGAGCCCGAAGATAAACAAGATATAAAAGACATGCATGCTCAAAATATTGAGCCTGTAAAAATTCATCAGTACTTGGTGGCTAAACATGGGGGTATGGAGAATGTTAGATTCAAAAGGAAGGATGTGAGTAACCAAATAGCATCTGAAAATCGAAGATTTGTTGGTGTGGATGTGGAGGCTACTTTGGTATATTTTCAAAAGAAGAAAGAAGAAGACTCTGAATTTTATTATGATGTAGAGGTGGATGAAGATGGACATTTGAAGAACATATTCTGGGTTGATGGAAGAGCAAGAAGAGCATGTCAAGAATTTGGCGATGTCGTGACGTTTGACACAACTTACCAAACAAATAGGTATTGTTACATTTTTTGCCATTGAGTGCTATTAAAAGTGCAAAAAAATAAAACAGATCTGATATTTTTCCAAAGAAAACAAATATGATTTTGAGCACGCATGTGAATAGCTAAAAAACAAATTTGATTTCATAGGAAAAAATGGCCAGTATCTAAAAAGAGGAAAAAACAGATGTGATTTTTTTTCCTTAAAAAACAAAAATAACAGCTCTTTGTTTAAACTTTAAATAACATATTTGATTTTGTTTGAAAATTTTCAGATATTGCATGCCTCTTGCACCATTCATTGGAGTGAATCATCATTGGCAAAATATTTACTTTGGGGTTGCAATGTTGAGGTCGGAGACGAAGGTTAGTTTTGTATGGTTGTTCCAAACTTGGGTGAAAGCCATGTATGGTAAGGAACCGAAGACAATTATTACCGACCAATGTCCCTCAATGAGAATTGCTATCAAAGAGGTTTTTCCTAATACCGTCCACCGGTGTTGTCAATGGCATGTGATGAGAAAGGCGAGTGATCATTTGGGTGGCCTTTATAACCTAAAGGAAGGTTTCGAAGATGAGTTAAAGCGGGTTATAAATTGTAGCATGACGGTGTCCGAATTTAAGGAGGGTTGGAGAAGCATGCTTCTTAAGCATGATTTAAGGAACAATCGACACCTCAAGAATATGTATGAGAGTAGGTCCGAGTGGGTTCCGGCTTATTTTAGAGATGTTTTTTGTGCTAATATGTCAACCTCACAAAGAAGTGAAAGTGCTAATGCCTCCTTGAAGATTTGGACGAACAATCATCATTCAATGTATAAACTAGCCTTACATGTTGAGAAAATTGTGGAGGGTATTTGGGCAAAAGAGAGTGATGAGGATATTGCAACTATGAAGAAGGTGCCCAAGTTTTCAACACTCTATCTAATGGAGAAGGATGCTTCTCAAGTTTACACGGCCAAAATCATGTCGGTTTTTAAGGAAAACTTAAAACTATCCCAACTTGGTGAAGTTAATGAGGTGGAGAAAGATATGTTGTATGAGGTCACCATTAAAGAACATCCAACTATTGAAAAATGGAGGGAGGTTACCTACATGGTAAAAGTTGACAAATCGGAAGATATTGTCTCTTGTAGTTGCAAAGGATATGAGTTTGATGGTTTACTTTGTTCACATGCCATAAAGATTATGCATCATGTAAATATGTTTCATCTACCTAAACGGTACATAATGAAACGATGGTGCAAGGATGCTAATGCAAGCTTGAAGAGGTCACATGTTGAGAGAAGCATGGAGTTTGGAAGTACTCAAGAGCAAGCGGCAATTAGGGTTACTACACTCAAGCCCCGATTGAAGAGAATATTGGATATGGGCTCAATTTTGAGTGATGCTTTTATCCAGTTACAAGGACTATTGGATATGGTAGAGCAACAAATGCAAGGGCATGTGGTGGTGGTCGGTGAGCAAGAGCCCATAACATGTGAGGATGCTACACCCTCTAACGGTGTATTAGATCCACCAATTTCCCAATGCAAGGGCAAGAGAAAACAACCGCAAAGACTTAAACCACCATCGGAGGCAAAAAAACCACGAAAATGTGGTATTTGTGGCAGCAAGAAAGGAGGCCATAATGCACGAACTTGTCCGGTACAATTCTTCATTTTTAAGACTATTAATTTCTGGCTTTCTGATTTTTTTAGATTATCGGTTCTGTTTTACAATTGATTTTTTTTTCAGCTCAAGAAAAAAAAAGAAAAGAGTATGGAGGATGATTATGTGGATAGTGGACCAGATTTGGAGGATGATTATGAAGGATATGAAGATCTGTCTTCATGAATATGAAGATTTATCTTATTTCAGTGCTCATTTTGTAAATTAAGTGCCTTACTGTTGGTGTTAATTCGGTGCTTATTTTGTAAACTTATATGTTAATTCAGTGCTCATTTTGTAAACTGGAGCCTGCTTTATTAGTTAGTGTTAATTCGGTGCTTATTTTGTAAATTAAGTGCCTTACTGTTTCATTCAGTGGCCTTACTGCTTTTCATTAAGAATTTAGTGCCTTACTGTTTCAGTGCCTTACTGCTTTTCTCTTGCATTTTTTTTAATATGCTTCACAATTGACTCGATTATATTTCTGTGTACTGGCAAGCATACAGTGGCATTAGACATGAAACAATTAAGTCATCATGAATTCGATCGTGTCAATTGGAGCCGTCATTTTATTGCTATTTTGCTACAAAGACAAGTATGAAGCCGGCATTTTATTCTGAATTTAATATCATGCTATGGACTCAATTAAGCATGCATGCCCTATAAGTTGCAACACTAAAACAAAGCAATTATGTACAAATTATCTTGTCATTTCCAGCATTTGAATGTACAATAGTCATTTTTACAAAATCACCCAAAATAAACTAATTGCCAACTCTTCTCCTTCATCCTCTTCTTCAAGAAGAGAGAAGGAGAGGCTGAGGTCAGAATTTGTACTATTTCGATCAAGTTGCTCTGAGGCTAGGGTTTCGATCGGCTAAGGTTCCGATCGAGGCTAAGGTTCCGATCGAGACTAGGGTTCCGATCGAGGCTAGGGTTCCGATGGAGGCTAGGTTCCATCGAGAATGTTCGCGCTGTAGCACTCTCTTAGGTTTTTGTTTTCTTCTTTTTTTTTGGGATAGAGGTGAGCGGCTTAAAAAAAAATGTGATTTATTCTGTGAAGAGTGAAGAGAGATGATACACGGGAGCTTAACAGAGAGAGGAGACGGAAATAATAAGCTGGAGGACGAGTTAGCGCCTACATCTGAGTCTTTCTTTCAGATCTCCGCACGGATCTTGAAGAGATCTAACAGTCCAAAATTTCGGCCTACAAGAACAGTTTACATACCGATAGTAGTATAGCCATTCTCTATATATATATATATATATATATAGAAAACCTATGGTGCATACTAATGTACGGAAGCTTCGGTGCATACTGATCCGAATTCTTGGATCTGTTTCAAAATGACCGATCCAAACCGTCCAATATGATCTCTCTATTGAAATCTACTTGCCGACCAAATTTTATATTTTTTCGATATTTTTAAGTATTTTTTTCGGATTTTTAAAAACTGGTATTTTTTAACGGTTTAGAAAAAATTAGATTAGCGATTTTCTAAAATTTGAAAAAAATACTTAAAAATTTCGAAAAAATATAAAATTTGGTCGGTAAGGAGATTATAATAGGAAGATCATATTGGACGGTTTGGATCGGTCATTTTGAAGCAAATCCAAGAGTTCGGATCAGTATGCACCGAAGCTTCCGTACATTAGTATGCACCATAGGTTTTCTCTCTCTCTCTCTCTCTCTCTCTCTCTATATATATATATATATATATATATATATATATATATATATTACTCTTTATACTGGAGTTTCGTTTTTTTTTTGTTGAAAAAAAAAATTATTATTTTGAAAAGGGTATATGTATTTTACTTCATTTTGCCTAGTAAATATGACAAGAATTTTATTTAATTATTTTTTTGTACCCAAATATTAACATGATATTAATTTTAATAGAATAGTTGTGTATCAATTTTAATATAAATTCAATAAATCTTTAATATTAATTTTCAAACTTTAAACTATAACAAATTTTATCAATTTTTTTTCGTTTAATAGCAGTTTATGGCTTCCCCAATCACAACAATGAGACAAAATGAAAGAAATAGCAAGGACTTGATACCTCCGTACAATTATTAAGTACCACACTGTCTCCTCCAACGGATCCGCATCCTCTCCAGCCAGATAAATGGCTGGACCATGCAGCCAACCCTTTTTTTTTTAAATATTTCAATATTTTAAAATTCAAATATTGAATCCAAACCGTTGATCTTGTTCTATTTTATGGGCGATGCATTTTCATATAAGTTTTATAAAATTTGGAGTTGATTTGATACTATATCAAGTGGTCAACAAATGAACGTATTAGAATTAATCAGTGATAGTTAACCAGATTCGTTCATTTGTTGACCACTTGATCTAGTATCAAATTAACTCCAAATTTCATAAAACTTATATGAAAATGCATCGCCTATAAAATAGAACAAGATCAACGGTTTGGATTCAATATTTAAATTTTAAAATGTTGGAATATTTAAAAAAAAAAGAGTTGGCTGTATGGTCCAGCCATTTATCTGGCTGGAGAGGATGCGGATCCCTCCTCCAACATGGTTATTAAGTACCACAATGTCTCCTCCAAATTTAAAGATTGAAGGGGTTGTGTTCCAGTGAGACTGTGGTCTGTGGGAGGTGCTTTGGCAACCGTTTTTATGCTTGAAGCAACATTAGAGAATAGGAAAAATAATATAGCGTGGACAAATATGCCCTCAATGTCAATGAACTTTTCTATAAGAATAGATTCAAACACTAACCGCTAAAGGTACGATAAAGGAACCCTAGAAAAGAGAAATCTTGGTGGAAGGGGAGAGGCGGATGGAGATAGAGAGAGAGACTGAGCAGGCGGGTGGGTCGGAGATAGAGGTGGAGGAAGGGCGGAGACAGAAAGACGATGGAGGTGGTGGCTCGCAGACAGTGACGGAGGCGGATACGGACACGAAGACATACCCAATTTTTACCTCAGCTCGGAAGCTCCTCAGTAACGAGGTACTCCGGTTTGTTGATCCTGACCAACTCCAAAGTTTTGCTCTCCGTGAACTGAAAAATCCCTTCTTGGCTGATTTGGTTGTTGATGCGTTATCTTTCGAGGAGCTTTATAACTCGCAAAAATTCTGGTTTTGCGACTTATGTCGCTCGTATTTCTCAGATGGCGACTATCTAACCATGCATCTCAAGTTTGAACACTTCCCATCCATTGGCAAGTGCCAATCATGGCTGTCGCTGCTGCAGCAAGACCAGGACTTTGTCAGGGAGTCCATTTGTAAAATGGTGTGGAAACCTATCCATGTGAAGCACGCACTCCAACAGTTCTACACATTATGTCTTGATGCCAATCTGGAGGCCGCCGCAATTTCTCCAGCAGATGTAGAGTTGCGATGGCCCAGGTCAGATGATGATTCCGAGAGGAGCAAGCTTCTTAGTGAATTGGGGCAGGAGTTAAATGCTATGGCAAGTGACGAGAATGGCCTCTCCTTTCTCTCTAGTGGCCCTCTACGGCATCTGATTTCTGTAGCTTCAAGGCACATACTTATTTCTCTTCCACCCATGGACCTTGTGCTAGATTTTACCCGCCAACTGGCTAGTTCCCCACTCTCTTTTTGCTTCTTGGAGAAGGAGTCCCTTCGCCCTTACGTTGAAGTTGCCAAGACTATGAGGCAGATTGTCAAAGATGCAACTAGTGTTCCTGTCAACACGAGCGGTGATTCTACTAGTTATGATACATTCGTCCGACCTGGCACCACTCTTATTTTTTTGGAGCCTGCCAATTGCCAAGATCAATGGTCAGGCCAGAAGCCATCTGATATTCCTCTTACTGGCCCATTGCAAATATCATCAGGATCACCGGGATCTTTTGCCCAAATAGCTAATATTTCTGATATCTATTCTATCTATGGTTCAATTGTGGGTGAAACAATCTCATGCTTCAACGAGAGTGAGGTGTTCAAATTAGATCCCAAGGAAGATTCTTACTCCATTTTCACCAAGTGGACATCTCTTTTGTTAAGGGAGAGATCAGATTTCGATAATAAACAGCTTTTGGATTGGTGTTTTACTAAGTTGGGAAGAAGAAAGAAATACCCTTCTGAGGTTAGTGACAAGATTAGCATAACTCAACCCCCCCCCCCCCCCAAAAAAAAAAAAAAAAAAACCCTGCATTCTACTTGGTAATCTGATAATAATTAGCTTAAAATTTTGCAGGCCGATGTGCGTAGTCTTAAAGTTGTAGAGAGGCTTTGCATTCTGCAGAGCTTGGAGTTTAAGGCCCGCCTTCTATGTTCTTTCAACTTCCACTCGTACATTGTACCTCTTATGCAACAATTTTTGCAGGTTTGTTTATATAACTATCAACACTGTTTGGGTGATTAGTGAAGGGGAAAGAAAAAAAAAATTCCTTCCCTTCTTTCTCATGTTTGGATGATCCAATTTAATGAAAGTGAAATAACCATAATTGACTGTTATGCCCTTAAACCCTTCAACTCATTCAGAATTAACCATACCATCTCTGTTTATATCCCTATGCATGCGTACACATCTCTAGCTAGTATCAAGCTTTTATACACTGAAAGTTAGGAGCACCAATAACATACTGCAACTGTAATATGCTAAAACTTACTAGTAACTCCATAAGCGAATAATGTTGATACAAAATAGACTTCAACAAACCATAAGCTAGAATGCTAGATACTGCTGTATAGTGCCCCTAAACAGAAAGGATCAGAATGTATGTAGAAGTAGTATTCAACTTTAAGAACCAGATACAGATTTACGTCTTCTATAGAGAATTTGTATCAATGATACTAGATTATCACTTTCTTTATTATTCCAAAATTGCCCTTATGGTTCATTTTAATAAGGTTTTGTTTGAATTAAATAAAAGAAGTTTTACGCTGTGGCTTAAGTGTTTGGTCAAGCCATCCATGGTTCTCCACTACTGTTTCCTATCAGCTATCATGTTTTTTAATGCTGGGTACATCAATTCCAAAACTATACTAAGTTATTTGCAAATTCATGCTTATTTTTCTTAATTGCACCTTTTTAGTAATCTGAAATGCTCATTATATGACAAATCTACATATGATCTTTGCAAGAAGATCGAATTAAATTAATTTTTCACAAGAAACTGTTTTGGACTGTGGGGATAGTCCTCAACATATTTTTATTAAAATTATTGTCAACATACTTTTTTTTTTAAGCATCTAATGAATGAATCTTGAGGATAAAGGATAAAGATCAATATTCCAAATGAAAATTGAAATAGCCAACCAACAAAATATTTGAGAAATTAATCTATAGTATCCATATTTGTAACACTTGATAAATTCAATTTGGGGAACTAGTAAAAGTTTATTGAAATTTGATGACATAATTAGTAGCATAAATGCGAAGGGAAACAAAAAAAAAAGTCATGTTCTGATAAATATGGGTACTATCCTAGTTAAATTGACAAGTACATGAATTGCAGCAAGAGAAACAAGGATAAAAATTTCTATTTATTTTATTATTATTGTAACGCTAGACATAACTCTGGCCCCTTTTGGTGCAATAGTACAGAGAAAGAAATGGGTTTAGCAAGTGAAGAAAGAGATGGTGAGAGCGAGATCAAGCAGGTGGCAAATAAAAAAAAAGTAGAAAGTTCACTCACTAGGAAGGGTATTGCTGTCAATAAACTTCGATTTTACTTTCCCTCCACTCTCTGCTGATTCAGAGGGGAAAAAATTTCTTCGGGAGGGAAATTTCAGAACGAAATGCTTTCTGCTTGCGAGAATTTTTTCCCCCTACGATTCTCTTCCATACAAACAAGGGGAATCTCTGAATTTTGCCTCTCGTCCCTTCCCTTCCCACCCACTACCTCCTTACCAGATACAGTGTAAAAGATTCCCTTTTCATGTGTAATTAGAGGCAGCCAAGACTGAATCAAGGCCTTGTTCCTCCCTGCTCATGTTCACATTCTCTACAAAGTTTATTTCTCGTATGTTAGGCTGCTTCATGGGTTCTGACTGTTCTTGAACATTATCTCACTTTTGCACTGACCTCTGTGCAGCACTTGTTTTAGTTATGTGACAAAATGGTAGGGACCTGTAACTCCATAATGATCTTAGCACAAATCATCTTTAATTCTCTTCCATGCAAATCTTAAGTTCTCATTTATATTCTAGCATTTAGTGCTGGCAGTTGAATTCAATAAAACAATATCCTCTTTGGAATCACATTTGCACGTTTGCCACAATACCTTTTGTTGTTCTTATAATTCTTAATAGGCACCTTTTTAAATTTTGATTTTCGTTTGCTTCCAGAGATGCTCTAGCTCATCTTCAAAGGAAGAGAAGTTTGGTGCAGAGTTTGATGACAGTGACAGCAGCAGCTGCAACTTTTTAGGATTTGGTAGTTCTGACAACAGCAGCAGTCGTAGCAGTAGCCGTAGCCTCGGCGGCAGCAGAAGCAGCCGCAGAAGCAACCTTGGTGGCAGCAGCGGCAGCCCTAGCAGTGATGGCAGTTTTGCTGGCCAAACTCCCTTGAGTGCTGCCTTCAAACATATGAACATGGTTTACAATACGGTCCTTCCAATTGCAGAATGTGGGGCACTAGAGACTGTTAAGTATGGTCTCTTCATTTGCATGTATATAGGTGACCTAATGCAAGATATTCGATTCGAAGGCGGTCTATATGTAGAAGATGCTGTCACTGAAGCTATTGTTTATATAAGGCTTCACAAGACGTGGTGTTATTGGTACTGCTTCCACTGCCTAAAGAAATTTCCAGACAGAGAATCTCATATGAAGCACATGGAGGACAAACTCAACCTCCCTTGTTACGAACAATCCAGGTTGGTACCTCGGTCACCAAGCAAACATGAAGTTGACCGGATTTTAGGGTTGGAGTGGATTGGGGACCACACAGAGAAATATGCTATATTAAATAGAATGAAGGAATTGTTATACTCTGTTATCGAGGATGAGGCAGTATTTTTCTCAGGCTCTAGTCATTTAGTCCATATAGTAGAGTTTGCTAGGGACGAGTTCTTTAGAATCGCGAGTAGTGATGAAAAGAAGTTTGTGGTTGCTAGGGAGATTGATGAGACTGCACAACTCGTCTTTTCAATGTACAATACTCCTTGCCTCCTACGTGTTGAGAACTTTTTGAAGAATTTGTGCAAACAGTGCACTTCCTTTGAAATGCAAGCTCATGAATCTAATTATTTTCCACCTGTTGCTTCTTCTGGTATTTCTTATGTGGGTTGTCAACTTCAAGTTGATGTTGCAAAATTTGCCGAAGCATATTCTCAAGCAAAAAAGGAAGCAATAGAAGAAGAGGAAATCCCATTTGCCTCGAGGTACAAAACTTACTTGAAGATCAATAGTTATTTACTTGATGAACTTAAAAGCTTGGATGTCCATTTTGATGCCAAGCGTCAAGTTTTGGGGAAGTTGGATGTCATATTTGCGCTTGATCGCATGTTGATGAGAGAAAGTGATTATATTGGAACTCTTAGGAGCAGGTATGAAAAGTTTGATTCAACGTATCCAGCTGCCAAAGGCAATTTCCAGCATCAGTTGATCTCTAGACTTCTTCGCAAAGCCTCTTCCCTTTCCATTGAAGAAGCTTTAAGAAATGAGAAGGATGAACTCCTTTCTAAGGTAAACTCTCTCTCTCTCTCTCTCTCTCTCTCTCTCTCTCTCTCTCTCTCTCTCTCTCTCTCTCTCTCTCTATCTATCTATCTATCTAACCAACACCCCTGTCTTTCTAACCAATTGATTTATATTTGCAGCTTGGTTTTCTGGACATTAAAATCATTCAAATGCTTGCTCATATCGATAAGTTGAAGAGAGAGATATCTGACATATGCCTTTGGGATTATAGCTCTGACATCTTGCCAGTTATAGGACAGTTCCTAAAAGTACGTTTAAGTAATGAGATGCTATGTGCGGCCTTAGAAATTTCCTTCAGATCTTTTGTTTGATAGTGCACTTTTCCTTATTGTTTCTGTCTTTAGTTTTGTACCTTTTAGTTTATTCCTCAATATTGTTTGTGTGGTGCAGCCTAGGATTAGACTTGATGGCGATCTTATGTCTTGGGCAAACAATACATTGCAGGTACATTTAATTTGGCAAAATTAGTTGAGTTCAGCACTTACCACTTCATTTTTTGAGTTTGTTTTATTGCACACCTGATTGCAGGAGCTGCTTGGTTCTATCGATCATTATGACCTTTCAGTAACGTCAGTTTCAATTGGTGAAGTGAGTGGTGAATGAAGTTATCTTTTAGCTTATTTGTCTGTTTTCATTGCCATTTCCATTGAAATTAAAGTTTCTTTTGCTGGGATATTTGAGCAGATGGCTGAGTCTTCCAAGCATTGTTTCCTTTATCCGAGGAAGTCTAATGATACCATTTTGTTGATCATATTCACAGGTCTTTGTGAACATAAGAGACAAATGGGGCCTCTGTTTTGATTACAACAGAATGAGGTTTAATTTTGAAGGTAAGAGTGCATTTTAATTTATTGCCTTTTTGTCATTTTTACAAAGGTATAAATGCTTTACGTGATTCCTTTGTGCCTCACTGGTTTGTTTTTCTCACTTTTTGGTGAATGGCTATCAGAGCTGCAAGGGAAGAGAACCAACGGCTATATTGATTTTGAAGGGTCATCAAATTGGGTTGATCGCAAAAATGAGGATATGAAGGTAAATTTACTGATTCATGTAATGGGAGGGGACATACTGACAACCATATTTATTTGACAACCATGACAAACTAATTAAACATGTTAATTGGTGCAAATTGAGAGTCCTAGATATGTTCTCTATAGTTTTAAAGCATTGTGCATCAAATTGGTTCAATTTGAGAATTGTTTGAAGTTCAAGCAAATAATAATGGTGCAATTTCACACCTCAACAGCTTATAGTCTGCCCAGGCCGTTTCTTTTTGTCCGATTGGATCTGCATAATTTTCTTATGTGAATAAAAAAAATATTTTGGCAATTGCTAATACAAATTTGTAGACCTAGAAAAATATATGAACTTGGTAGATGCCCCTTGTCCTAAAGTTAACAAGTCCTGATTTGTTAATGCCCAATCAAAGATGAATTTCTTTTCACCCAATATTAAATTCTCTCTTTGAAGTGGATGCTTTCCAAATCAAGAAAGTTTCTCTGGTATTCACATGATTTACAGTTTGAATGATACTTCGTTTCTGGTACTTGCATGATATCCAAATATACTTAACTTCAGGTTGAAGTAACAATTATCGAGGAAAGCGCAGAGCTCTCTTCAGAGCTTTCCGCATCGTTCTGTAAAACTGTTTGTGCGAAATTACTGAAATTCCAAGAGCTCTTTATAGAAAAAAGCCTGCCCTCTAATTGCTTGGAAGATGAGGAAGATGAGGAAGATGAGGTCCTGAACTATTTTTGGTTGGATCAACGGAGCTGGCAGAAAGAACACTTTTATGAAATAGAGGAAGAACAGTGCATGTGTTCGGATTGCAAGAAAGAAGCCTTATTCCCGGAATAAGCTTCTTCCCGGAATAAGCTTCTTCCCGGAAGAAATTGTGATCCAAACACACAGGAAGTATGAAATAGAGGAATTGACATTTTACTAGTTTCTTTTGTTGACGTGGCACCAGTTGTGATTGTCTAAACACCTTATTGCTTTTTTGTTTCTAGTTTTTCTTGAACTCATGTATAACTCTTGATTTAGGATTTGGTATGGAGCACGCCTCTCATCTTGTGGTGCTTCTATTGTTCCAAATAGAACATTTACCAGAGATCCTTTATGTGAAATATCTTTTATTGATGTATTGCATCTGCAAGTCTTTGCTAGAACTATCCATGTTGATTGCCAATCCAAAGTTCTTTATTTCAATGGTTACCTTCATAGACATTCGTTTTAGCCGTCCATTATGCCAGATATTTGTCTATGCAATTTGGCGATCATTAATTTATTGGACACCCAAATTTGTATGTTGTACACTTGTGGTGCCATGACTACATTTCTTGCTCTGCAAATTCAATGTCGACGACCATCTGAATACCTCTTTAAATTTCAACATTATTTTTCCTTGACGAGACTAGTATTTGGGTAGTCTTTTATTTATGGCAGTCCCAACTCCCAATGCTGCATTTGAACAAAAAGGGGTATCTATATTGCATCTTTTGCATTTTTAATACCATCTTATATGGTGAATTATTATATATTTTTTTTCCGAAATAAGCCCCTTTATGCATTCAGGCTCCGTTTGGATGGCTTTTTTTCCGGAATAAGGAATAAGGAATAACCACTTTTTACCAATAAATTTATTTCTAACCATCCAAACTCTTCACAAAAGTTACACACTTCCCAATAAATTTACCTCTTCTCAATAAATTTCTTCCCTTCTTCCTACCTTATTCTCAACACATCCAAACGGAGCCTCAATGAAGACTAGATAACGGGACTGCCTACCTACGTAATTAAAATTCAACACGTATAAGTCCCACCTAACACCCAACCTTCTAGCTTCCAGAAAAAAAAATAATAATAACAAAACAACAATGAAACAAAATATAGAAAGAGAAAATGGATGGATCCTGACTCCACAAACACAAAAGAGAATCAGACCAGTTCATTTACAGGTTCAATATTCCTTATTATTATTGTGAAATTTATTCGTATGTTTTGATTGCTTTTTTCCACAATTCTGACCAATTTTTCACTGATCGAGGGAATCTGAGGCAGCCTTTTGTCCGATCTGCTCACTTTGTTGAGGGAATCAACCAGCATCTTGCAATCATGTGCGTCTATGTGTTTTGCCACAGGTGACAGGTAATTTACTTTGTGCAATATCCATGACCATCACTCCAATCCCTGCTTCACTAGGGCCACACGTAGAACCATCCACCATTATAACTCTTTGTGTTTTCATCAATTCGCTCTTCTGGGCCCAAAATTGGCATGGATCTAAAATAAAAATTTCAGTTGACAGTTGACAGATTTTCACTGGGTCCTCGTTTTCCTTCCCAAAAAATTTCTCCCAAGCCCAATGGAATAAGTGAGATTCAACTTAAAAGGTCAGATCTTTCTCGTTTTTGTTGAACCAGTTTGAAAAGATTTGTGGTATTGAAAGTTCATGATTTTCATCCTGGGATATACTAGCTTAGTGCCAGATGTTAATAGAATGTAAAAGCTCTGTTGAGCTGAAGAGAAATTGATTGAACAAAGAACCTTAAAATGAATTCTTGTTACATTGTACAATTGGCCTTCTACTATATATAGGTAGTTAACTCTCTAATCTATCTTCTACGTTAAGCTATTCTCAATCATAACGCAGATTTAGTTACAACAATCTCAATCTAACAGATCAGCTAAGCTGTCATTAATGCTGCTAGAAGTTGTGGCAGGAATATGTAGTCAATTGTGTGGCTTATCCCCCTCCCCTAACACAATGTGTTGTCAGGATCTTAGATGCTGAAAACGAGGTAAAGGAAGTGGCTTGGTCATAAACTCATATTGTCCTGATCAACTGAGCAAAGAAAACAAACTAGTATTTCTTTAAGAGTAACAGTCCTTGGCGCGACTTCATAGTTTGAAATCTTTACATTATTGCTTCCCTTGAAACCTTCTTGAATACATCTCTTTCTATGTAAGTAATCAAATTATCATTCAAAAAATCATCTCCCAACTGTCCAGGCGCCGTTATTTTTGAAACCCAGGCACCGTTATTTTTGAAACCCAAGCACCGAATAAATCTCACTGTCCAAGTCATTAATTTTTCAAAAATAATCCTAGGCAAGTGCCTGGGTTACTCACTACTTGGATCTGCCCCTGCTCATCATCCAATTGTCTTAAAAAAGTGGAACCTAATGTAGTTCACTGTAATCAAACTCATTTTTTGTTTTAAGTTGATTAGGTGTGTTCAATCATAAATTACGAAATGTGACCATGAATGACACTGTATACTTGCAAGAGTTGTAAATATGAAATTTTGTACATATTGACTATAGGCTATAGATTTGATCTATTTACTACAATTTGTTGCTAAAATCCAATATGGATGTAGCCTATGAAATTTTAGAAATTTCATTAACAGATTGGCATTGGTTATTAATCCAATGTAATGGCACATCATTACTGCCAACTAAGAGGCTTAATTTAGATATTCTACAAGATTAGATCGCCACAGATTAAGCATTGCTGAATGTTAAAAAATAGTTACATTCGGTACGAACATTGATTTTAGAAAATTGGTAAACAATTAGATTTAGTGGGCTCAGATTTTGGAGCAAATTTATGAGCTACTTAAAACAGAACCATAGAAAAGCTCAAATGATCTCTCCTAAGTACCAAATTGAGCCATATAAACTTAAATGTTTCTGCAATTGTTAATGCCCCAAAATGGTGAATGAGTTTGCAATAATATATTTTAATTTATGAGTTTTTTTAATACAGCTTATCTCTATTCATTTCATTTAGATTTTTGATGTCTTATAATGTTTTAACTAATGAGCCTAATTGTTTTTATCAAGAACAGTTGTTAATCATGCCTACTTTTTGGCGTTAGCAGGCAGGGCTGTCAAAAGCGTCAAAAAAGCACGGAATAAACTGTTCCGTTTTCCGTTCTGTTATGGAATGCGGTACAAAATTCCATTTCGTTAACCGTTCCGTTTTTGAAACGGTACAAAATTCCATTTCGTTAACCGTTCCACTTCAGAAACAACACATAAAACGATTTGAAATTGTTAGAAAATTGCTTAATTTTAATTTTGTGACTAATTACGCTTAATTAATCCAATTAAAACACAAGCAACACGAGATCTAGTACTTTAAGCAATTCGACACAAGAGATAGGTGAAAATTTGTACCTCCTGCGAAATCGTATTCGCGGGGCTCGATCCTACGGATTAGAAATCGATGGCGTGCTCTCCTTGTGCCTCCGCCATGGTTGATGGCCGTCTCGAGTCCACCTAGAGATTAACCAAGGTCTAAATCGATTCGTGCTAGCGATTCGATTAGAACAAAGCTAATCCTAAGGATCAACCCTCTTCAAGAATCAACCTATTTGATTTTGGTGGAGAGTTGTAGCTCAACACATGAGCATATGGAGGAGAGGAGGAGAGAGTGGCGCCGGCCTATGGGGAAGAAGGAGGTGGCGGCTAGGTATCTCAAGAGAGAAGGTTGGATTTTGCTACTATACACCTCCTTATATAGTGCACAAACCCTACCTACCTCCTACCATCTATTTACAAGAATGTCACCTACCTACCACCCTATATGGCTGGCCCTATAATGGGCTTTTGGGCCTCTCATCTCAATTGTTTAGGCCTCTAATTCATATAATTAGAACCTACTCCAAATGCTCTTCAATTGGGCTATAAATTCAATACATACATATTGGCCCAATAAATTAATATAACTATTTATATTAAATTGTGTCGAACTAAAATAATTATTAACTAATTAATAATTATTCTAGGATTAGCTAATACATTAATTTATTTCCATATGATCCATTTGACTTAATTAATTATAACAGTATATAATTAATTAATCAACTTATCATATTTCTGCAATACGGTCCATAACGTATGGTTAAACACCTTATTATGTGTGACCCTTTGAGGATTTATGCTATGTTGGACATGAAATTAAATCGCTATTTAATTCCAATAATCATAAGCGGTATCTAGCAACACGTTATGATTCCCAATTCGCATAAATAGTGTACTGCTACAGTATTTAAATCCTGCATAAGAGAATAAAAGTATTTCTCTATTTTGATTCTTATGTCTCACGATATCATCGTATAATCTAAGATAGGAATGTGTCATTCTTGCAGATTATACGTTTCTTGATCTAGAGTTGATCGTTTAGTTGCGCGCATACGATCCAACTCCATCAAGGGGCCCAAACAGATATCGTCACTCACTAAGTGAATTAATGAGGGACATATGATTTTCTTGATGATTAGCTTTTCCCCGCACAATTCAAGAGAACGTAAATCAAGTCCGTATAGCAGCCCTTAATGGGAATCAGCGGTAGACAAGATTTATAGAACCTATCCTCATGTGGAAAAGATAATCATCTCAAACTTAGAACCAAAATCATAACGAAATAAACAATGACACATAACACAATCCATATGTTTATTTCGTTGGGTCAAGTCCTGTACTATGTTCCATAACATATACATATGCAATTAAGTTGGTAACTTTTTACCTATGATTTGCAGAACTTACTCATCACTTAACTTGCATACTAATCTTATATGATAATTAATGTTCCTTGTTAATTATCAAGATTATGGACCATTTAGATTTATTATTGTTATTCTAAAGAATGATCCACAATTCAGATCCTCAACCTGAATGATATGTCAATAATAAACCTAGGAACAGATGATAAAATATCATCCAAAACATAAACTAATAATTAAGTCATTAAATTATTGACTTCTAGGACATAACTCTAACAGAAATAAAACTGAAACAGTCGAAACGGTACAATCTGATATTTCGTTTACCGTTTCGTTATTGGAACGGAACAAAATTGATTTCTGTTATTCGGAATCACGTGTTTTTCTGAGCCGTTGACAGCTCTATTAGCAGGTGTGTGTCAAACTATAATTTCATTTCTCGACCAGTTTGACTACATTGCCCCCTGTGCAATCGAGAAAGCTCCAATTGTGATCGCTTGCACTTACGAGTGTAGATCCATGAATTTCCAACGTGAGTTCTTATGGTTGCAAATATAATTCTTCTGAATGATAGCCAATTTGAAAAAGCATTATTCTACAAACGGTAATTACTTCGATGAAATTGGACTGTAATAAATTATCCACAATTTTCCTGTTTCTTTACTACTAAGTAATTATGGCAAACAATTTGAGTTTCGCTAGAAAAAAAGATAATAATGTCAGCTACAATTTTCTTCCGTTCTTACATGTTATAACAAAATAAGTTATTATTAGAAACTTAATATATTTTTATGAATTGGATTCTATTATATTTTGTATTTAAATCTATTTTCTTTTACCAAATTTATTTGATGGAGTATTCAGTACAAATTGAAGCTTCGCGCGATATTATAGCTAGTTTACATCAATCTTAAAGACTCAATTAGCTAGGCTCTATACACGATATACTGGTCAATTTTTATTTAAATTTACCACACCTCATGGTAGCCTCTTTTATACAATATAATCGCAAAGAATTTTAAACAAGAGAATGGAGGTAACAGGGGGCAAGGGGGTCAAGGTTTTTGGTTTTTTTTTTTTTTTTTAAACACACAGAAAAGGGGACTCGGGCAGGGGGGCAAGGGTTGAGAGACAGCCCTATCTCTGCGCGCCGTTGGATTAAATCCAACGATTCCAGATGAGAGAGATAGGGTTGGTACCGATCTGGTCCAAGCCCGCCCCAATCCCAACCTAGAGTCGAGACGACAAGCCGCCTCTTCAAACCCCATTACTCCAGTCTTCGACGCACGAACCACCTCCTCCTCTCGCCTCTCGTGGTTCGTCGACACTTCCCTCCAAGTACACACTCTCTCTCTCTCTCTCTCTCTGAACCACTGGCAGGTTGAAATGAGAATGCCACCTCAACTTTTAGCCGAAAATAATAAGAAAAATAACAACCGATACATAAAATTTGATTCCTTGAGGTTAGTTGCATAAAAGGGAATTCAGGAAGGTGTTGATCGTGAATACTAAAATGTACAAGGTTCCCCAAAATCTCCAAAAGAAAATGCAATGCTTGTTTTACAGATTAGAAATAAGAGGTAGGCAAAGAAAAATTAGGCAGTTAAGAGGAAGCTTACCTAGTTGCTTAGAAGTACATCAGGTACAGGGAGCTACCATCTAGCTAAATTTAGGTTATATCTTGCGTACTTTGTTTATCCTTATCTTTCCTATTTTGGTTTCTTCTTTTTTCTTTCTAAAACCTTGTATCTTTAATTTAATGCAGAGTCTGGTGGATTTGCTCCAAAACCTTAAACTTCAGGAAGATTCAGCAGAGGGAGCATTGAGGTATTCACTAACACATTTTGAATAATTTTCAATACTGAAAATATAATACATTAGTTGAAATTTTAGGCAGTACATTAACTGAAATATGGTATTACTATAATTGGAATGCTAAATAAACTAAAATTTATCACCTAGATAATTGAATTTGATAGAACCTAACTTACCAGAATCTTTTACACATGAGTTTATGTACTGGTAGAATGCCATTGCTATTTTAATGACTATTGTTCGTCTCATAAAAATTCTTTGGTTTTATTATATTATTGTAGGCAGCAGTAAAATCTCCCGTGGTATGTATTTGACAACTAGCGAGTCAAACATCGGCACATAATTCCTAGTCTGACCAACAATTACTATTTTTTAAAACAATTTACGTAAAAAGGAGGAAGACCGACTGCCTCTGACACTTATTAATTAGGTTGAGAGGTAAGTCATGTTGCTTGTGACCATAAAATGCTTCAACACTACACTTTGAATCCATGTAAATGACAACATTTTTTATGTCATTTCCTTTTTCTTTCTCACTTCTTTGGTATTTTTTTAACATTTCTAAACTAACAAAGAGGGTGCACATTTCAGCCATATTAGAACTTTCAAAGTTACTTATTGGCTCAAAATGCGAAAATGTCCAAACAAATTCCATAATTGAGGTTCTAAATAGGATTCATATCCCAACATTATAGATGGTTAGTGAAGTATAAATATTCATATTTAAATCTACTTCATCGATAATTCTTGGCATAACACAATATTTTGAAACATCACTAGCCCTTTTAGAGTTGTCAAATAACTAGTGGCCCATATCAGAGCAATATTTCGGAACAAACCCGAAAGAAGCTTTTTTATTCTGATGGCAGGAGAAATAAAATGTATGCTTAGCGAATAAGGCACGCCACGCTATGATCCAATAATTCTATCAATTTTCAAAAATATAAATATAATTAAATTTAAAATCACATGTAGCTGTCAAAATTAAATATTGAATACTATTTTAGAACAACATATTACCACGGCAAGATCGGCAACCAAACTGTCAAAGTCAGAACCTAAAAATGCCATAGCAATTATTGGCTCAAAATGCGAAAATGTCCAAACAAATTCCATAATTGAGGTTCTAAATAGGATTCCTATCCCAACATTATAGATGGTTAGTGAAGTATAAATATTCATATTTAAATCTACTTCATCGATAATTCTTGGCATAACACAATATTTTGAAACATCACTAGCCCTTTTAGAGTTGTCAAATAACTAGTGGCCCATATCAGAGCAATATTTCGGAACAAACCCGAAAGAAGCTTTTTTATTCTGATGGCAGGAGAAATAAAACGTATGCTTAGCGAATAAGGCACGCCACGCTATGATCCAATAATTCTATCAATTTTCAAAAATATAAATATAATTAAATTTAAAATCACATGTAGCTGTCAAAATTAAATATTGAATACTATTTTAGAACAACATATTACCACGGCAAGCTCGGCAACCAAACTGTCAAAGTCAGAACCTAAACATGCCATATAGGCCTGCTAGTGGGTCGAGTTTGTCCGTGGGCTCACGGATCGGACATCCTATTATTCGTGAGTGGGCCGAGCTAATTTCAATTAGGGCCTAAAGCTCGGCTCGGCCCTCAGGTTTTATCATGCTCGATTGAAGCTCGATTTTTCCTTCCTCCGGCCCTCAGTCCTAAGTCGAGTCGAGGGATTGACGCTCCGCCTCTCGAGTCTCGACAATCTCAACTCCGTCGCCATTGTCGCCTCCGTCTCTCTCTCACGACTTCTCTCTCCGTCTCTGTTGAAAATCGCTCTCTCTCTTGCGCAAGTGCCGACCTCCACCTTCTTTCGCTCTCAACTGGGTAAGGTTTCTCGTACTCTCTCTCTCTCTCTCTCCATCTTTGTTGAAAGTCGGCTCTCAATTGGTGTTGAAGCCAAGCAAAAAAGCTTGGATTTGGTTTTGGGACGTTTGGATTTTTGGATTTTTGGGACTTGATTTTGTTATAAATTGCTTTTGGGTTTCGGCATCTGATGAAAGATGGCAAAATTTGGTGTAGAAAATGCATATTATGAGAAAATATCACTAAATTAAAAATGTTTGTTGGCATGGTGAAAAATGGATATTTCTATCTGCAGAGCAAATTGAGACAAAAATTAAAAGCATTTCAAATTGGGTTGGAAGGCTTTCCTCAGCTTCAAACAGTGTCCTTTATTTTATTTATTCTCTTTACACAGTTTCTTTTCTATTTTTCCTTTTTGTATGATAGCAAGTTGGTTTGTATAAAGTATCGTCATGGTGTAACTGATAGCAAGTATTATAATCCAAATTCGACAAATCAGTTTCTGTGTTTTAATTTGACCTGGAGGTTTACAAATTACCTTTGGTATATAACAGTCATACAGTTTCTGTTGTAAATAAATTATGGGTTTTGATTTGTGGGTCTAGCAACAGGTTGGCTTTAGTTTACCTTGGTGGTTCATTTTTATTGTAAATACAAGTCTTATAATGGATTTTTCTTTATTTATTAACTTTTCTTTCTGTGTTTTTAGGTTTATTCTGAAGATGAAGAGGCTCAACATAAGAAGAGAAGGAGCGCAAGAAATCTGCCAATAGAGAATCAACAGAAATTGATCTCAAGGTACCTCTTTTCTTTTCTTAATAACAAGATCATGACTTGAAGTAATTTATTTTATTACATTTCAAATCCAGCTCATGTTCATTAGCCTAATCTTGCCTAGCAAGTTCATACATAGGCACTAATCATATTGCTTTACATATTTTGAGTCTTACTTCATCCATTCCTGCAGATTCTGGTACCTGTTTGTAATAGCCTGATTATATCATATTTTATACAATTAACACATTTATCTTTAGGTTTTCTGATGTACATATTTGTTCTAGCCTTTTTATTTTTTTCTTGTTGCAAATGACTCTTGATTTTTTACTATTATTTCATGCCAATACAATTTTATTTCTTATCCAAGTCACTTTTGTGATGACTCAGGAATATCATGTCGGAAGCTGATGAATAAAGTTGGGACTTCATTAGTGCTGATGCCAAGTTGTGTGTGATTGTTGCGTGTTTGGCGTCGTAACAGCCAAGGTTCCAGTGGTACCAGTTTGTACCAGTTTGTACCAGTGTCTCTTTCTTTGTTTTCTTTGATCAAATATGTTAAATGCTTAAATTGTTGACTTTTGCATGTTGTGTCTTACGTCAATGTATGGTGCTGGTATAACTATCATTAACTGAAAATTATTAGAAGTAAATCTTATTTTGGGGAACACTTTTGGTTTATCATGTCACCTAATTTATTTCTTATGACAATATTTAGGTTTTAATTTAGAAACCTGATGGGTTTAAAATGGTTTTTATCGTTTGTTGTTCAACAATTGGTTATCAAGAATGTTATAGTACTCATAGTACTGTTCGGTTACTCCAGTGTTGAAATTAATTTTTGGGGGTTATCAAGAAATATTGATATTTGGGGGTTGAAATGCCACCTGAGGTTCTCAAATGGCATAACAACACTACTTTAGCAAAGAAGAATAGATATTATATTGGAATTAATTTTTGTGTGATGTTGAAATTAATTAGATACTATAAAGGTGTGCTAGCGGAAATTAAGAACAAAAAAATTTCAGCGAACTGATGCTAGGAAATTAAGAGAACGACAAAATATATTTACACATTCTTGTAAACGAACAGTTACGACTTACGAACACCTCTTACATCTTTAAAACAAATGTGTATTAATTTATGTGACATTATTCTTCGATCTAGCGGAGTATTAATATAATTTATTCTTCGAACAGTCAATACTGGATTGGTAACGTCAGGGGCCTCAGGGCCGAGTTCAAGCCGAACCAAATATGAATATAATTTATTAAGGGCTGGGTTCGAGCTTTATCACACATAAAGGGGGCCAAGTCAGGTTTGACCGTTCCATTCACATTACTGATATCGGGCAGGGTTTCAAGCCGAGGCCCTCCCATAAGCAGGCCTAATGCCATAGCAATTATTGGCTCAAAATGCGAAAATGTCCAAACAAATTCCATAATTGAGGTTCTAAATAGGATTCCTATCCCAACATTATAGATGGTTAGTGAAGTATAAATATTCATATTTAAATCTACTTCATCGATAATTCTTGGCATAACACAATATTTTGAAACATCACTAGCCCTTTTAGAGTTGTCAAATAACTAGTGGCCCATATCAGAGCAATATTTCGGAACAAACCCGAAAGAAGCTTTTTTATTCTGATGGCAGGAGAAATAAAACGTATGCTTAGCGAATAAGGCACGCCACGCTATGATCCAATAATTCTATCAATTTTCAAAAATATAAATATAATTAAATTTAAAATCACATGTAGCTGTCAAAATTAAATATTGAATACTATTTTAGAACAACATATTACCACGGCAAGCTCGGCAACCAAACTGTCAAAGTCAGAACCTAAACATGCCATAGCAATGAGGCGATCTGGTACGGAGAAGTTTCATAGATGGGGTAAACTAGTATGACCGCCGCAACAATTTAAAAAAAAATGTTAATATGGTTTACTACAAAGTCTCGATATGAAAATTGCTTTGGGATTAACATTAAACAGGTCAGTCCCTCCACTTATTTTTATTTCCTTTTGCTTTGTGTGTGCTTCTTTATTTTTCTTAAGATAATTTTATTTGGCAAAATTGATATAAACCCCTCTTATCTTTTTAATTCGGAAATAAACTCCTAAATATTTCAAAATCAGATATAATCCCTCTAATCTTATTTACCAAAGATATAATCCCTTAATACACCTAAATTCTATTTACACACCTAAAAGCAAATGAAACTTCTTTCTATCAATATGTTCAGTTGAACAGCAGTGGCGCACTTTTTATTTTATTTACACACCTTTGAATATGAACAACTCAATTGTTGATACAAAAAATACTGGTACTTGTACTACAGCCACATGAACATACCAGACCAGTATAGTTAAAATAAAGGTGTGTAAATAAAATAAAAAGTGTGCCACTGTTGTTCAACTGAACATATTGATAGAAAGAAGTTCCATTTGCTTTTAGGTGTGTAAAGGTGTGTAAATAGAATATAGGTGTATTGAGGGATTATATCCTTGGTAAATAAGATTAGAGAGATTATATTTGATTTTGAAATATTTAGGGTTTATTTCCGAATTAAAAAGATAAGAGGAGTTTATATCAATTTTGCCAAATAAAATTATCTTAAGGAAAATAAAGAAGCACACACAAACCAAAGCAATTTTCATATCGTGACTTTATAGTAAACCCTATTAACATTTTTTTTTAATTGTTGCGGCGGCCATACTAGTTTCCCCCATCTGTGAAATTTCTCCGTACCAGATCGCCTCATTGTTATGGCATGTTTAGGTTCGGGCTTTGACAGTTTGGTTACGAGCTTGTCATGGTAATATGTTGTTTTAAAATAGTATTCAATATTTAATTTTGACAGCTGCATGTGATTTTAAATTTAATTGTATTTATATTTTTGAAAATTGATAGAATTATTGGATTATACCGTGGCGTGCCTTATTCGCTAAGCATACGTTTTATTTCTCCTGCCTTTACTGCCATCAGAATAAAAAAGCTTCTTTCGGGTTTGTCCCGTAATATTGCTCTGATATGGGCCACTAGTTATTTGACAACTCTAAAAGGGGTAGCGATGTTTCAAAATATTGTGTTATGTCAAGAATTATCGATGGAGTAGATTTAATTATGAATATTGATGGTTCACTAACCATCTATAATGTTGGGATAGAAATCTTATTTAGAATCTCAATTATGGAGTTTGTTTTCGCATTTTGAGCCAATAGGTAACTTTGAAAGTTCTAATATGGCTGAAATGTGCACCATCTTTGTTTGTTTAGAAATGTTAAAAAAACACCAAAGAAGTGAGAAGGAAAAAGAAAATGACATAAAAAATGTTGTCATTTACATGGATTCAAAGTGTAGTGTTGAAGCATTTTATGGTCACAAGCAACATGACTTACGTCTCGACCTAATTAATAAGTGTCGAAGGTCTCTTTCCTTTTTACGTAAATTGTTTTAAAAAACTAGTAATTGTTGGTAAGGCTAGGAATTATGTGCCGATGTTTGACTCGCTAGTTGTCAAATACATACCACGGGAGAGTAATAAGCCAGCGAATTTACTTGCGACGTTGGCCATAGAAAAATTAGCCTTGAACGACATCAATATGATCCTTGACAAGAAGATGAGAAAAGCAATGTATAGGTCTTTATGGTTTGATTTATGCGTTGCGCAACAAAGGTCAGCAAAGAAAGGGACTAGCAAGACAGCAGGTGCAAATCAGGTAATAATTTTATTATAATTTTTTTCTTGTTTAATCTCTGGTTGATTTCTATTTTATCTCTAAAAAAAAAAAGATAAGCCTCTGTTGCTGCATCAAATTCACATGGGTAGTATTTTTTGACTTGGCTCTAGTTATCTTAAGAATTAGAAAATTATAATGAATTGCTTTGATTAAATTAGTATCTTGACTTTATAGATTAAAGCAAAGCAAGGGACAACTAAGCAAGGGACTAGCAAGACAGCAGGTGCAAATTAGGTAATAATTTTATTATAATTTTTTTCTTGTTTAATTTAAGGTTGATTTCTATTTTATCTCTAAAAAAGTTGATGAGCCTATGCTGCTGCATCAAATTCACATGGGTAGTATTTTTTGACTTGGCTCTAGTTATCTTAAGAAATTTAGAAAATTGTGATGAATTGCTCTGATGAAATTAGTATCTTGACTTATAGATTAAAGCAAAGCAAGGGACAGCTAAGCAAGGGACTAGCAAGACAGCAGGTGCAAATCAGGTAATAATTTTATTATAATTTTTTCCAAAGAGATGATTGCGATCCGACGACTAAAGTATTACATTACATTAATGAGTTCCTACACGTTGTCTGCATCCTAAAGCTACATTTTGTTTACTTTGGTTATTAAATTTTTAATTGTAACATTTTGACGATTCGTTGTCCTCATATTGTCAGCTAAATAGGTCGTTTTGTACCTGGTCATGGGTTATTTCACGATAATTGGTTTAAGAGAAGAAAATAATAGGTGAAGACCATCTGTATTACTTCTCCAGTTCTCCCATATTACCCAATTCATAACCTTCTTTGCATTATCTGTTTGACTTGGCTCTCTAGTTTTTGAGATGATGAGATATACAACTACAGAAGTATAAAACTGAAGAATCCATCGAACTGATTTTCGAGTTACTATCTACTTTTCAATTGTTTCATGACAACAGCTACTAATGTTGTTCTGTCAACTTATGCAGAGGTGGCGAGGCAACAAAAAAGCAAGAGATAGGACAAGGCAAAAATGGATTTGGCCTTCTGTTGGTCTTATTGTGACGGTTGGTTTTGCAGCTATTGCACGGTCATATCTTTCACAGTCATATCTTTCTTCAAGATACATGCCAAGTAAACAAGAAGACGCATCATCTACTGATAATTGAAATCTAGTCCATCTATAGTTAAGTGTTTTCTTTTTTGTTAGTGTCTTTTTGCCCCTCTAATACAAATCTTGTCCATCTATATTGATCAGAAGAAAGCAAAGATGTTAATGAGAAAAAGAACATCTAGACACAACTTTTTTGTCCCTTTTGTTAGTACTGGTATGATGATTCAGTAACTTTATATAACCTGAACGTGGATGTTTGATTTTTGTAAAAATGACAAATTCTCTATTGCTTGTAAAAAACTTTAACTTATGAGGATGATTTTGTAAAAAAGACGGATAATGTTGCGATGTTTCATCTCTGTTTATGCAGAACAAAAGTACCTTTTATTTTTTAATTATGTCCTGTATGGAAGTATGAAATGCATGTGTGATATTCTTCTGTGGACCAACTATAAAATGCTTGTATTATAAAATATGATGCTGGACTTGGAAATCGGATTCAAATCCGAATCCAGGTCAGACCCGACTCCACCCTCCATGTGAAGATAATAATGATTGATCCGTACATCACTGTATCGGTAGCAGGCGTGATTGTCGCCCGAACCCGCTTCATTCCAAACTGCGTTGGGACGAGTGTTTCATTGTGCCCCCTGGCCCATAGGACAGCCAGTGAGTTCCTAGTGAAAGTGAAGGATAATGACGTCTTTGGTGCGCAATTGATCGGTACCGTGGCTATACCAGCACAGGTGTTGCTGTTGGTCTGGAGGTGTCGGATTGGTACAAATGGGAAGCAGTATATGCCTGAGATAGCATTGCACATTTCGTTGAAGTTTCAGCTGGTTGAGGAGAACCCGTGTAACAGGGTGGTTTTGCGGGTGACCAGGAGCACAATGCAGTGAATGACTATTTTCCGTTGCTGCATGGCAGTGATGTGACACTTTACCAGGTTGTCCGCGTATTTATTTATTTATGTGGCTAAATTTGCACAGGTTGTCTGGTCAGATTTATGGCTGAATAGTTTGTAGCGTAATTGCACATGTTGTCTAGTCAGATTCGTATGGCTGAACAGTTTGCAGCGTAATTGCACAGTATTATTTAAGACGAGATAGATAGGGCTGATAAGATGTATAATCTTTAATGACCCCACGTTTTGATACTATTTCCATTTTCTTCGGCCTAAAAGGTAAGAGATTGAAATAAAAAAAAGGAATATTTGTTATCTTTGGCTCTGAAGTTAACACTGTGACAACCAGTCGGTAGTCTGAAGCGGTTGCGTTCTGAGCTACAAGTTCCCAAAGACGCGTGGTAAAACTAATAATACAAAGCACTATTCTTTTTTATATATATATATTTTGGCAGGCCCCAAAGATTAAAAAAGTTACAAAAGGGAAATAACCTGAAAACAAAGAAAGACTAGCTGTTGTCAAAACAAACGTCAACATCCTGAAACTAACTAGTGTATCAAAAATTGTGCACGCAATAGATTTAAAATCCGAACCGACTAGGACTACTAAGTGAAATGTGAAAATTTTACCGCTAGTGATCATTGAACAACGCAATATTGTACAATGTTGTGTTATCTCAGAAATGTAGGTGACCAACTTCGCAATGCTGTTTACTGTCGTTAAAATGTGCATTCACACAAAATGTTGTCCGAAACTCCAAGACCGCGCTAGCTATTTTCTAGTGTATTATTAGTACATCCCTCATTTCATGACTGAATAAAGAAATAGACTTTTCATACATAGCACTAAACTACTTAGAAGTCAGCTGTCACGTATAGACAAAATTGACAAACAAATAAGATACATTCACCACAAGGTACACACAACAAAACAGCCTACATCTAGTATGTATCTATTCAGTGCAAAGCTTAGGCCTTAGGAGGACTATAGTTCAAGCTGTTGTTAAGCTTCCATGCACAAGCTCATTTGAATGCATGCAATCATTTTTCATTATCTTCATCCTCTGAATCTGACTTTGCAAACATAGGTTTTGGTTGTGTCTCTGCATAGGCAGGTGCAATGAACTTTGGATCTTGTGCTGCGGCATCAGCGTATTTGAGAATTGCTTCCCTTGGATCTTCGTCCATCCATGTCTCTTTAATCAACCCACCTTGCTGCATTCATTAGAATGCAATACAATTAAATATTAACTTCACAAAGGAGATGACAAAATAATTTAGTGCATGAATAATAGCCACTTAACACTCAAAATTAGCATAGTAACCAGTCAAATCATGGTCTTCGCTGAGTTAATATCATTAGCAGAAACCTCAGTTGAATATTAAATGAGCAATTTTTATAGAAGTTGAATTTCACATATACTCCTAACAGGTTCATATCATGCATCCAACCATGCATTAAAATAATAAGTAAACTAATAGAGTAATGATAAGAAAAAAAGGAAAACACTGAAATACCTTCATAAGATACTGTGTCAAGAGGCTTCCTTTTGTTGTACCGACTCTTCCACCAAATCCAGGACCATTAACAGGAAGGTCTGGCTTGTGTGATTTGAGTGGATCTTTAAGTATTTTCTCTCTCTGACGTTTCCTTGATGGTTGATCCCTGAACAAAGGCAACGCATGCGGGTTGTGGATGACAGGTTGAACCTCATAGTCATCAACTGACTTTCTTCGAGGTGCCCGACCCACACACACAAGGGCTCCTCTCTGACTGATAGAAGGATCGTATAGTATGTGAGTCCCTCCCTCTTTCTTATCTCCTACTGTTGCGAAAACCTTTACAAAGAAACAAAAGGAATTATTAGGAACAATTAACAGTTACAGGACCCACGAAGTGTGTCAAGGGAGCAAATCTTATTTTCAAATTTAAAATTAGCACAACTAGGTTTTCTATTGTTTTGCTTTAGTACATTTGTTTCCCAATTTCATTTATTTCTTGTCAATTATGAGATATATTTACCACTCTTCAATAAGAACAAACATAAGCTTAAGTGTTGAAACATGATAAAATAGAATGTCATTAGAGACTTGAGACAGAAATATATTTGAACTAGAACCTGGTTAATCCTTGGATGCCACAGACACCGTATAACACTCAAGCTAGGAGAAATCCCAACTCTTGAGAAAAGCTCAAGTTTCTTTCGGTCGAAAAAGCAAAGCAAACTACCACTGGTGCTGTTTTTCTCAATGGAGGTTCCAGTGCATATTAGTTGTTCATCAGGACTGAATCCCACATTTGTCTGAGCATAATGATTTGGCAGATCCCCAAAGACTTTAACAGGACTTTTCATTTGCCTTAAGTCCCAGACCTACTCATATAATTCAGAACAAAAATAAAATCAATTTAGACAAATAAAATGAAATGTGATGACAATATAATTCAGTCATGATCTAGGATTAGCATATAGGAAACTTGTATATATAGGGATTCCCACTGGATTCGTATCCTCTGCCGCGCGGCACAGCCGCACTTCTCATACGAACCGTCCGATCTGATCTGGACGGTTCAATTTTTTCGAGCCTATCAATCCGGTATTTTCTAGGGACCGTTCAGATTAGATCAGACGGTCAGGATGAAAAGTGCTGCCAGCAGCGCACGGCAGAGGATATGAATTCGATTCCCACTCACCTCATTTTCTTCTCATTTGTTTCTCCTAGACCATTTTCCTTACTATATTAGCAGTTAAAAACTTACTGGAATCCTGACAATAGGAATTTACCCCAAAACGGAAGTTTCTGACCCTGAACCAATTCTAAATTTCTAATAAAAAGACACAAACAAGTAATTTAATCTGGCTAAACTTCCCAATTTTTCTATTGTAATATGATGACCATAAAATGGTACAACTTGCCTTCAGTGTAGCATCCATGCTTCTTGAAAGAAGAATCTGCCCATCTGTAGAGAACTTGAGTCCAGTGATGTCATCAGAATGCGCTTTTTCAACATAGATGTCTGGCCTGCTTCCCCACCCTGTCTTTATAGTCCAAAGCTACAGCAAAAAGACGTAATATGCTGTTTTTTGTGAGCAAATTGAAGAAACACAACCTACTGAAAGCATTAGACAAATGGTAAATGGTCCGACCAATGTAATACAGATAAGAAGGGAGATGTACCTGAATAGAACCATCTCCTATGCCACCAACTATCCGCTTCCCTTCAAAATCCCATGCACATGCAGTGACAGGTATCCTTGAGGGCCTTACAAGCTTAGGTTTGACAACCTGCCAAAAAGAAATTTTAGCTGTTATGACTAATGAGTTTAAGATTGCCCAGCCCAGACCCCAACACCAGAAAATTAGCACCTAGTCATACCAAGCCATGGAATTCACCAAAAAAAAAGTTTCATATTCAGCTTTTTTTCCCAGTTTTTCTATCATTTGTGGCCTGTAGCACAAAATTGGCTAGTAGATTAGGATCTTCTTATGGCAGTTAAAAGCAAACCTGCTTTTGACTCGTGAAATCGTTTACATCCCACAATCGCAATGACCCATCTTCAGATGATGTTAATATGGTTTCCTTGGATTTAGGGTTCCACTCTCCACCAGTTAAGCCAGAAATGTGACCCTTAGTGTTCTTCAAGTCACGTATATACATGTCGCCCCTCACAAATTCACCTAATGTGAGCCCATCTCTGTCATATATCTGTAGAAGGAAACAAAATTATTAACTACAGTGTAACAACAATCCGTAGTTCATTGCAATCACACTCTCAAGATTGCCTATGCATATCACAGAGAGGCGCAAAACTGCATAACCTTACAGATCACACAATGAGCAGAATTATGTTCCAGGCAACATAGATGTCCAATTGTGATTAAAGAAAGAATTTCCATACAGGTATCAGATACCATACCATACGAACCAGGTAGAGCATTATGCTGGACTGGCACCGATGTCCAATTTCCATTTTTTCCCAGGCCTCTTTTCTTGTGTTACTAGCTTGGCTTAATTTGACCAATTTTGAAAAAAAAAAGGAAAAACAAAGAAATCAAACACTGCTTTTTTTTTTTTTTCTTTTCATGTCTGTACCAGTAAGTACTATGTAACCCATGGTGTGCATAAGTATCAGGAGGTAGAGTAATCAGATTTATGTGACAGTCAAATGTTGAACAAATTAAGTTCTCTTTGAACTCTATCAAGGTAAGCAACATAACTTAGCCTGTGCAGAGCCAGTAACACAGAGGAACTTATCAGATGTCGGGCTCCAGCTTAAACTTCGCACTTGATGTCCCTCGAATGGCTCCAGTTGCCTGAATGACTGTAGCTTGGAGTTCATCCCTTGAAAGTCGTACATGCGTACTGTGTAATCATAGCTGCCAGAAATCACTCTTGATCCTGTGTGGTCAACTGCAAGAGCGGAAACAACCTGAGAGAAGATAACAGATATTTAGAAAACAAATTTGTTCTTGGCATAGCCACATGTTCAAAGTTGTAAAAAATTCATTTTACTTTCGCGCTGTTTGAGATCAGACTATTAATAAAATTAATTTTAGGTTGCCAAAACTGGAGTTGACATGGTGAAATAGATAAAAGTTAATATCTTTCAAGAGGAGTTCAAACTGAAGCTAAATTGTTTCAACTGCAATAGAATTTGACTACAACAAATGGATTCTATTTCTGCCACAACTTTTCACTTGTTTCTTCAAATACACTTGAAGAAACCATTGCCAGTCAAAATCACTTGAAGAAATTGATACCTTGGTATGGCCCCGTAGCACAATCTCATTACTCAAAGGAATCTTATGTGAATCATCAGGCGAATCCTCATCAAATTCCTCATCTGAATCATCGTCTGAACCGTCTGAACCATCCGGACGAGAAGAAGACGGTTTCTGAGTTGACTGAGGCGGTGGCGGCCGAGGAGGCCCAATCATCGCATCTTCTTCTTCTCCTTCTTCATCCTCTCCTCGACTAGCTGGAGGAGGGCGTGGGGGGCCAATCATCGCCTCTTCTTCTCCTTCTCCTTCATCACCCGTACTCGCTGGCGGGGGAGGCGGCGGTCCGACCATTGTTCCATCGTCCTCTTCTTCGTCTCCGTTTGGTTTAGAGTTAGGGTTGGGAGCCGAGGCGGGGACTGGGGCTGGGGCGGAGCGGCGCGTTAAAGAGTGAGCGAGAGAAGGGTTTTGTTGGGATTTGGAGGGTTTTCCGAAAGAGAGAGGGAAGTAAGCCCTCATCGCCTCGTCCATCTCGTCTCCTCCCATTTGCTTGCGTGCGCTCTCACCACGCTCAGTAGTCAGCAGCTGTGTTGTGTTGTACTGTACTTCCCAGATAGAGAGCGACAGGGAAAGATAGACGGAGACCAACGGGACGAATTCCAATTCACCACTAGTGAACAATGTTTCCTGTTTTCGCCTCTTCCTTGGGCGTTGCTTTTCTCACGGCACCGATTTGTAATGCACGGCAAATTTATTTATATTGACTAAAATACCCTTTTCTATTTTATGCAATAATCTGCTGAGAAAATTTTCGAATATTTTCTTTCTTTTTTTTGACGCAAATGAAATATTATTTTGGTGAGACTCGTTCGCGAGTCTCTTACCACGCATTACGCCACCATAAAAATAAAAATAAAATCCTATCGTTCGAAAGTATAAACTCATATAGCAGCAAGAAATTGAAAGTATAAAATACAATGTAACATTCATTTTCTGGCTAAATTTTCATACAAAACAGATCATATTGCTCAATACCACTACCATGTTTTAGTTTATAAGAGACTTTTATCCAGATGTGACCTTCCAGCAACAATGCTCCAATGCTAGTTGGATTCTAATATTATCTGTCCAAAAAAATAGAGAGCAAATTTAAAATGACAATTATCATATTTCATCATTAGTTAATACATGTAGTCAGATCCTAGAAATCCATACAAAAAAGTAGAGTGAATCAAAATGTACCTTCAACAACTTCACCATAGTTATTGAAAGCCTCTTTCAATCCCTATTCATCAGTTCCATATGAAAAATCTACAAAATGGTCATAAAAGAAAAATCAAACAGTTAATCAACTCCACTCAAATGTACCATCTATTAAGAAAAATCAGAAAGGACAATTTACAAATAGCTTCTTAGCTGTTCTTCAAAAATAACACCGATTATTTAATTAATTTATAAAACAATACCAATGACTTGAACTAATTGAAACAAACAGGATATGTTTGTAGCCAACATATCTAACATTTTGCAACTTAAATTAACATTTCTAAGATATTTTTAAAGAACAGAAATTAACCAATTTGATCCACATTTCTCACATTTGCAACTGACATCCAAAATTTTTGTACTGGCAACAGCTAATGATCACAAGTGAATCTTTTCCAAGCTAATGATCACATGCAAATTTTCAGCCAGTTAGATGAGAAAGAATCCTATTTTTGCTCAACATTGCTACTCGACCAGTTAACTTTTTTTTTTTGAGTTCTCTACAGCCAAATCATAATTACAAGAAGCAAACTACAATATTGACAAAAGAATTACTTCGAAGAGATTTATCTGAGCTTGATGGCATCGCTCTCAGTGACCACACACCTTGCCAAATCTCTCATATGCTCACAATAGAACAAGAGCACTTTCTTTTGTGCTCACTTAAGGCCAACGGCCGCCTCTACCGCTGGCTCAAGAGGGATGAATGATTGTGTGTGCGGGTCGAGGCGGAAGCAAGCGACAATTTTCGGTGAAAGGTCAACATGGGACTGAGAGCGTACAAAGAACTTGTGTTGGATGGAGAGGAGGGAGGCTCAAGCAGAGAAGGCAGGTTTGGGGTCTGGATTTATGGGGTAGGCTTATGTGACGCATCCACCAACGTCCTAGCGGAGGTAGGAAAGAGGGTCGAGGGTTGAGACGGTAGAAGCAAGGAATCGAAGAGAGAGAGAGAGAGAGAGAGAGCGATTTTTATCGGAACTAAGAAGGAAGAAGAGAAAATGGGGAGATGGAGATGAAAGGCCGGTGATGATTAATGACTGAGGAAAGGGGGAGAAGAAATTCAGGACTGAAAATCTGGATAGATGTTTCTAGTGGCGGAGGGTTCAAGAGGGGTAACTTTGTCATTTATTAAATTTTGCCGTGCATTACAAATCGGTGCCGTGGGAAAAGCAACGCCCCTCTTCCTTGGGCCATGGAAGCCTTTGAACTTAGAGTTTATTAAAGTCGGTTCCGGATCTCGATTTTTTTTTTTTTAAAGAAAGGGTTTTTAAGATTCAAGATAAAATTTTCAATAAAATTTGAGATCGTGTCATGCTTATGTAATAAATTTTTTGAAAGATTTTTAAGATACATATAATTTGTTCTTCGGACTTATACGGACTACATTAGTGGGATTTTCAATCAAATTTATATCAATCGGAGTACAATACTTAATTTAGAACTTGTTGGAGTCAGCACCAAAATAAAAGAGTTCAATATTAAGGCCCAAGCCCAATTCCGATGCATATCAATCTCTATACTAGATGTTTTACTAGATGTTTCTGGATTGATCAAGATTATCAACATAAATCGACTTTGGAGTTTCTAGTATTTGCTAGTTTAGAGATAAATCTAGAACTAAATTAACTTGTACATTTTAGAGGTGTCTCCACCGCAATTGTAGGTGTATAAATAGGAGGTGTGCATATGCTCTATGTGTGCGCACCAAAACAAAGATAGGAATATAGTTAGTATATGTGTATGATAAGTTAGTGATTGAGTTGTATGTTATGAGTATAGTTGATTAGTTATATAAGTTTATTTGTAGCATCGTTAGTCAACAGAACTAACCAGTAACCAATTTAATTTAAAATTGAGTAGCTCATTTTGTAACACAAGTTATGATATAATAACATTATTGATTGGTAGAGGGGTACTAGTGCAAATAGTAGCTTGTTGGGTTTGGAGGTTTTTACCTCAGATTGATTGTATATTATTTGTATCGTACTCGGGTTTCTTTTCTTAATAAAAAGTGGTGGTTTTCAACCACTTATTTCAAATAAATAAATAAATAAATAAAATATTTCAATGCAGGTAAACATATATAAAGCATAAACTAAATTAAATTATATTAAATCATGACAATATACTTTCTTTAAGAGTTCCTGAAACACAGAGTCCACCAGCTAAGAGTTCCTGACAATATACTTTCTTTAGTAATGTCTTGTTCTTTTTTTTTAGAAACGCTAGATAGGGGCTATCTAGGAGTAATGTCTTGTTCTTGAAAAGGTTTGTCCTCTAAAAGCTAAGAGTTGCTCTCTGGCAAGGGATTTGTCAGATAAGGTGAATCCCTGTATGCTGCATATAAAGGGAGGTCTAGTGCTTTTTCCGCAATTCTTCCATCCTCATGAACCCTAGCAATCAAGCTCTCCAGAGAAGGAAAATTCGCCTGTATTATTTTAAACGAGTAAACAGCATTATAATCAAACATCATGCATTTGTGACATTAGAGATGTTCTGTTAAACAACTTTGTTAGTGCATCCTTAGCTTAACGCAGGACAAAATACTAGGATGTAGGATTAACAAGCTGCCAATATTCCCATTATGATTGAGATATTCTCTATTTGTATTTAAGCCTTTATAATTATTATCTTTTTTTTTTATTTGCCCCCTTGACAGTAACCTTATACTTCAGGTCTTATGTATCCGACAATAGCGAGGCGTAACTCCTCTCCGTAGAAGTTCTCGGAAAATTCATGTAACAACCATGGTTCCTGCAATGTATAACACACTAATACCATTTAGGCTGTGTTTGGATGGTGGGAAGTGGGAAGAAGGAATAAGGAATTTTTTTCAATAAATTTATTCCTAACCATCCAAACTCTTCACAAAAGTTACACACTTCCCAATAAATTTACCCCTTCCCAATAAATTTCTTCCCTTCTTCCTTCTTCCTACCTTATTCTCAACACATCCAAGCGGAGCCTTAAACATTCTGATACCTGCCTAATTATAGAAATTACATACAATAAATAATTAGTTAAATAACTTACAATAGTTTTTTCAGTATTGTCAAAATATGGATTCCATCCTATGCTCATGACCATCTTGTACACCCTCCTTGTAGATAAAGCTGCCCAGCCAAAGTACACTGCTGAAGTATGCTCCGACAGTATATCAGAGAAGCTCTCGGCAGATAAATTAGCTTTCAGAATACACAAATTATAAAGATATATTAGCAAAACAGCAAACCTCTATGCAAACTATACAAGAGAAAAATAGTACGAATCTGATATAACAGTTGGTATCCCCAGAACTTTCGAGCCACGGCCAAATCCCTTGATTACAGGTCCACCAATATACCACGGTTCAATTGGTAAAGTACCTTCAATCCCTGAAGAAAAGCATCATATCAGAAATAAGATTATAAAAGCATAATTATTGTTCATTTCCTCAGAACAATTATTGTTCGTAAACAACAAAAAAAAAATTATTAATAGCTTCTATGAGCTTAGTAACACAGGTACACACATATCAATCTTGTTTGTAACCTAGCAATGCATGAATACTTACAGTCTTCAAATGGAGGAAGGCCCCACTTTTCAGGTTGAAGATCTAAAAGAGAATTGACTACCTCAGAGGCTCAGAGGCTGAAATGATACGGACCGAAAAATTTAAAAATAATATTAAATTAATATAATATATTAAAAATAATATCAATATAATAATATTTTTTTAAATAGTATCACAAGATCGGAATCCCAGATTCCGTCGGCAAGATCGGAATCCCGGATTCCGACCTTAGCTTTTTAATTTTTTTATATATTATTTATTTATTTTATTAATTAATTAAAAAAATAGATAATATATTGTAAAAATATGAAAAAATCAGGAATAATTAAATTAAATTTTATATGTAATTTATTATTTTTTGGGAAATTATTTTTTTTCCCTTTTATTAGTTTATTAATTAGTTAATTAATTAAAAAAATAGATAATATATTCTAAAAATATTGAAAAAATATTAAAAAATCAGGAATAATTAAGCCAAATTTTATATGTAATTTAGTATTCTTTTGGAAAATTAAATTTATTTTTCCTTTTAATTAATTAATTTAATTAAATATAAATTTAATTTATTTATTTAATTAAAAAATGAATAATTTATTATATGTAGATCTCGTCGCCAGCTTTCCGGAATGTACTCGTTTGCCCCAAACGGACCTTCCTATCAAAAGTTATGCCTGTTTAAAGTTTTAATGTTGAAGTTATGCCTTTGTATCCCCTCAAATGCAGAAAGGATTAATAAAACTTTGAACATTCTGAAAAGATTATACCTTTGTATCCCTGCAAGTTCTGAAAATTTATAATCCTTTCTAAATGGTACTTCTAAATGGTACAATTCATTTAATTAAATAAGTTATAAAAATTTATACTTAATTAGTCATTTTTTTATTTAATAAATTAATTAAAAGAAAAATAAATTTAATTTCCCAAAAAAATACTAAATTACATATAAAATTTGGTTTAATTATTCTTAATTTTTTTTATTTTTTCAATACTTTTAGAATATATTATCTATTTTTCTAATTAATTAATTAATAAACTAAATAAATAAATAATATATAAAAAAATTAAAAAGCTAAGATCGGAATCCCGGATTCCGATCTTAGCTAAGGTCGGAATCCGGGATTCCGATCTTGCCGTCGGAATCTGGGATTCCGATCTTGTGATACTATTTAAAAAAATATTATTATGTTGATATTATTTTTAAATTTTTCGGTGATGTCGATTGGGCCTTAAATGGGCCCGAAATCTTTTAAAATAGCCCATCAATATATACGGAGATTCGCCATCGCCCATCTTGAGTCTATATGTATGGCTGCATACCGTCTAAAACGATCAATTTCGTTGACCTTTTCGTTTTAAAATGAAATTGATCATCCATTTACGTTAACCGTTTCACAGTCGAAATTACGAAAATACACATGGACGAAACCGTTCCAATCTTTCGTTAACCGTTTCGTTTTTTAAACGCAACAAAAATCTTTAACCGTGAAACGAAAGAACGATCGAAACGGTGACCGTTTTCACCCCTATCTATACGAGCCAATTAGATCATTTCATCATTGTTTCCATATTCAAGTGCAGCTCACGTGAAAAGAGGTGGTTACGATAATATATTTTGAGGCCATTTGATTTATGCCATTACAAAATATTGAAATTTGAGATATGCCATCACAAAACAAGTAATTGGTTTTATGTCACTATAAAACAATACAAATTGGTCATATGCCATCGACTAATTGAAATGACCGTAATACGCCTGGTTTGGTGTGTTATATTGTTGCGATTCAAGCTTGTTAAATTCGTTTCAGCTGTTGTTTCGGTTTTAATTATTCAGATTCTGGAGAATTTCACATCTCTTTTCTGGGTTGCACCAAACACCGGGTTTTATTAGAATATAATATGCATAAAGCAAGTCTATCATAAATTCATAATCCCCAAAGTTGAAAGGCCGAGGTATTACAAAAGTTTATAGGCCTTGCTGGCATCTCACCTCCTAGTATAATTTATAATTTTGTTTGATAGAGTTCCAACTCGGTCTTGGAATAGACGAAACGCTGCTATTTCCATCCTTTTTGGTCCAAATTAACTGAATTATGCCTAGTTCGGCCTGACTGATTGGAATTTAATCCGAAACAGTTTCGAATTAAAACTCGTGTTCTGTTTTTCTTGTTGGAACGGAATGAAACAGAATTCTGACTTGAGCAGACAAATTTTAGAACCTTGATGAAATTAGTTTAATTCGTTGTTCTTACCTTCTCCGTACCTTTTTTTAACCATGCACATCCTCCGTACCGTTTTGTTTTTTGATGTTATATTTGTTTTCTACTGATGAAAAATTACTCGATAATAATGATTCGTTGTTCTTACCTTCTCTTGTAGCACTACACGTCTCAAAAACATGTAGACCCAGTATTTTTTATATCGCCTTGTCAGTTGTCACTCGTTGTTAAGGAACAAACTCCTAATGGACAGCTCCAGTCCCGTGAAGATGATTGAAGCACTGATTAATCCAGTAAGCATTACCAGTACATACTGCTGGTGCTCAATATCAAGAAATATTACTCTCACATGTACCTAGACACAATTAGAATTATGTATAAGGATGATTCTTGATTCAATTGCTGTATCTAACTCTTCTATATAAAGGGGTCCCTTGTAATAAAAACATAAATATAAAATCATTTTAACAATTACAGACCATAATTGGCTCTCTCTCTCTCTCTCTCTCTCTACACCTATCTTTACCAGTAAAACTGGATACATACAGTTCCTGTTACAATTGCAAGAAAATAACCTCCTCAAAAAAAAAAAAAAAACTCAGAGAGTCGGAGTTGACCCCTATATTAGAACCCATATCCCCCAATTTTATATCAACAAAGTACAAAAATATCTTAACATAAAAACTGATCCAACAACACAAAACCCAGAAAAATAAAAATAGCAACAAAATCAGCTGAGGTTAGTCCCTCTTACTAATTTAGTGAAAATATACCGTTGACTTGTGCTGCAAAGTGTTTTGTCGTTTTAAAATCTACAGTAGATGGAAAATATTATGAGAAAAGGTAAAAGTGGATAGAAATTATAACAGTATTATCAAGTCATTTATATCCAACAGTAATATCAGCAGGTAATGCCAGTTAATATATAAAAAATATTTTTATAATCTAACCAAAGGAAGTACATAAGTAAACATCAGCAGGTAATGTTAGTTACCAGATAAAGATACTTTAGCTATCTGAAGATCATCTAATACAATTCAAGCAATTACAACAAAAATAATTTTGCAAAACACATAACACAACACTCGTATATAGCTCAAAATAGTATTACTAAATATAAGCAATTAAGGGAGTCAAAAGGTATTCAAATAAATTTTTCGTGGAAAGCAATTGAGCAATGCAATCTTATCGGTTTCTATTAGTGTTACCGGTCCTTTAAGGAAATAATATAATAGATTATAATTTAGATTCTAGTTTCCATTAAATCAGAATTATTAGATATTATTTGATATTATGTATCTTTCCTTAGTTTACAATAGTAGTTATATTTCTAGTTCTTGCCATATTAGAAAATACTCTATATAATGAGTATTAGTATTGTATGAGGATTTTAAGCAGAAATCAATAACAAATAGTCTTCTCTTTATCTTTCTCTTCTCTCTATCTCTCTGTTCATCACGGCAGAACCTAACCAGTCCCTTAATACCCCTTATAACCTACAACCCACCAAGGCTCGTAACAATTAGAGACCTATGAGTAAGAGAAATCCACACCTGTGGAATAACAGAAGATGCCTGTAACACTGCCCTAATTTTGCCCCCAAATGCACAAGTTTGATAACCAAACATTGTCAGTTCCACCAAGTGAGTGTAACAAATATGAGGGGCAGCATTTGGTGTACCACATCAGCACCACAGAACTTGAATAATAGCATCAATTTAAAACCAGTATGGTAAAGAAAATGGTAACAAAGTAAATACAGACAGAACAAACTACAAAGAAAATTGCTATAAAAATTGGCAAGTAAGAATACACGAGCTCTCTGACTGATCTCTTGTAAAATGTCCAAAGGAGAACACTGTCTATCTTCTAAGAATCTGTCCATAACCAAAGTCTCAAAATCAACTTTTCAGCCTCAGAATGAGCACACATAAACCATATATATAATTCTACCAAAAAAAAAAAACAAATCATAAAGCTGACCAGCTCTGGTTACTGTCCTGGATTCACTGTGGCAGCAGCACCAAATCCCATCTTTTTCCCTAAGGCAGCCAACTGGTCGACAAACTCCTTTCCATTCAATATCTCAGTAGTACCATACACCACATGCTTGGCCGGTTGCGAGCTCTCCGCCAGCTCCATCAAACTTCTATACTCCACATAATTCCCACCACCTATCATAAAGACAATAGCATCTCTAAACGGGCCTCTGAACTGGGCTCCAGATCCTGCTCTGGGTGCTCGAGGGTCGAACAGGAGGTAAGAATCCACCTCTGTACCTGGTTTTGCCTCCATCAAGGTATCAACTGTACGTGTTAGTGCCAGCTGGCGACCAGCTGACAAGAGGTTCTTCACACCAGCTGTCACGGCACTGATTGACTGGCCATACAACTTCTCAGCCCAGTCAACTATGTTGCTTCGGCTAGCCACGCTTGAAGAACTTGCAAAAGATGCATTTAGTGACTTAATTCTCTTGACATACTGGTAAGCGCTTATATCAACCTCAGACTCTTTGAGAGCAGCTTCAATCATCTCCAACTCAGATGGGACTGGAGACTCGAATGACAGGAGGTAAGTTATTGCCAACCTCAGCTTATCCTCTTTCGTTCCCTTTCCTTTCAAAAGAGACAATAAAACACTCTTGTCAACACTTCCTTTTGCCAACATGTCACTCTCACAGTCACAAAAGCCATCAAGTGACCTCTCCTTTATCTGACCCAACAAAACCGTTGCAATATTTGTGTGCTTATCTATCACGTTCTTTCTTTCAGTCAACTCAGGAAGGGAATTGACGGCATTCATTAGATGCTTGGTGTTGCCAATCAAATCTGTGCCCTCAAATTCAACCCCACCCTGGCCACCAGTTCTTCTATTCACTTCATCTACATCCTGTTTGTATGCTTTTAGTTGTAATTCTATCTCCTCTGCTACTTTGGGAAAAGGTGACCAGCTATTGGCAGCCCAAAACGAATCTGAGTCATCTAACTCATAGGATTTCGTTGCATTGCCTGGTGGCATGTTGACCCGATTGAGTTTCAAGCCAAGGATGTCATGTACAAGTGGTCGGTAACTCCAGTCATGTTGTATGCCAACCGAAAGTTCAAAGTTTCGGTCAAAAATGCACAATACTGGTCTTTGAAATGAGGTGGCCAAACCACCACTTTCTGTGAACAAATTAGGTTTTGAAATCAAGTGGTCACGAAGGCGGGTATCTAATGCTGAGGCAACCATTTCAGCAGGTCCACCTCTAGCGCACCGAATCACTGGAACAACACCTAAAGTGGCAAGTACACAAAAGATACCTGACACAATCTTCTCTATCATCGCCTCGATTTCCTGGTCACCGGCTTTGGGGTCGTTCAGCTGGAGGTATGTATCAGCCTGGCCTAGAGAAAACAGTGATTCCTCAAGCGAAATAAATTCCAGGTATTGATCATACAGTTTTGAGATCCTTGCAGCCGAGTCTGTCTGAACAGTTTGTGCAGCTAGGCGGTCGAGTAGGGGTCTTGGGAGGGAGGAAGAGAAATTTAAATGGAATGAATCATACAAAGGAGCAGCCGCGTCTTTTGCCACAAGGTCAATATTTTCTGGGGTGGCGCGAATGAAGTACACAGCTGGTACACCCGGAACAGGCTGGCGTGGCTTCTCAATTGGGAGGTACAGAGTCACACCATGCTTGCGTAAATCATTTACGCGAATTAAAGGGGATAGGATGGAGCGGCAGAAGGAATCCATGATCAGAATTTTGTAAATTTCTTCTTTATTCTCTGTCGAGGAGAGTGAAGAGGCTGTCGAAGGGGCTTGATTTAGGTTTAGCATTCTCACAATTAAACCTGGAACATAATTGTTCAAAGAAATTAGCTTTCGAGTTGTTGGTAAATCAGTTTGTTTTGTTGTAATGTATTATCAATTAAGTAAACTGTAATTGGTGTTGTCGAGTGTGTGACAAGATCAGAATGCATATGCATAAGCAGATTTCTGTCATTTAGGCCAGATTTAGTGCAAATGCGGCATCATATCTGGTTTTGACCGAATAACTCAGATCCATCCCTTCAATTTGTCGATACCACAGAGTAAGCTATTCCTTTCAATCGACAGGAGAGACCGCTTGTAGAAAATATTATATCCACCCAAAAGGCCAAAACTAAATACTGAGAGAAAGCCAAGGGTTCCAAACCGATCAGAGATTGGCTCGCAATTTCGAGAAAGTGAAAACACTTACTGGTTTGCTTCTGGCGAAGATTGAGCGCCATGGCAGCGAGATCTGACGAGAGACTGTGATTTGTGAGAGAGGTTACAGATCAGGAAAGAAGAAAGAAGAATAGATGCATTGGGTGCCTATACTTGTTTTAATGGGGTCCTTTTCGCATAAATCTCACGTTGAGACTTGAGATTTGGGAACGGAACAGCAAATTTTCATCCAGCACCTTGTGAAGTTGTTAAATGCTTTTAAATGTACTAGCTTACACTTTGATGAGAGCCACATTATAAGAAAATTTTTATTATTTCAACTCTTATATTTATATTTAGATTAATAAAGCCTTTTGATTAACCTCGATTCGACAAAACTTGATTTAAAATAAAATTTCATATAGATACTAACTTTCTGTAAAATATTATTCTAAAATAAATAAAATAATCTAAAAAATATTAAATATTATTAATTTTCGCTTCACTTAAAAAAATCAAAATAATAACCGATTTATATGTATGTATAGAAATTAATCTGATTAAACTCGATTCATAAATCTCGATTTAAAAATAAATTAGTTTTATTTATTATATTACAGACATCATTTACATGTATGTAGAAAAAATGAAAAATTAATCTAATTGAACCTAGGACATCTCATAGCAGAGGAGTAAAGCAAAGTCCTTTGTGATAACTTATAAATTGTGCTTACAACATTTCTTATTCCTAAGTGTGTTTTGCATATTAATTTCATTCATTTCATTGACTTATTTGCTTCATTTTAACTTGCAATCGTGACTTTTCAGTGTATTGAATCTAACAACTCCAGACTTGGCGTATCAATTGCATTATCCAAGTTATATGAGATATCCAATCTCCTGTCAGTCAATATATACATTTAAGGTGAAATATCATAACTTAAACTGACATTATCCATTAATTAACTTATATCTATAGTTTCATGAGCATTGTATCTAATGTTATTGGTCTCAAAGTATTAGCTATATTCTTGAACTAATTGAAGCTTCCAATGATCTGACAACCATCATTAACATATAACTACAGAGCCTTTGAAGTTCCGACAAGGAAAACTTGAGCTTTACAATTGATACATCACTTTTGTACATACAGCAACAAGTACAAGACAAATATAATAAGAAAATATATCATGCTTTCTTTTTACAAAACATAAGTCAGAAAATAAAGAAATTCAACCTAAAGAATTAACATCAATACATGAAATTTCCATTCCTGACATTTACTAATTGTTCTCGGCGCTCTGCATTAACAATCAAGTCAATCACAAAAATTAAAACTTTTATATACATGTAAAATCTAGCCGCATACATGTAGACATTTTCAAATTAAATAAATCTAGACAAAAAAAAAGAAAAACATAATTTCAGGGGAATATTAGAAGTGTTGGAGTGTCAGGTTTTGATAACAGCTCGTAAGAGATGACAATAGTATTCCAAATTGACAGAAGATTGTTATATACAAACCCCATTGGTCGGTAAGAACTATCACTCTGGGTTGGGCTAGCGGCACTGAGTCTACATGCGAAGTATCTGGAAACAAGCAAGGGAACTAGGATAAATAATTATCTAAAGCATATTGTTCAGTAAATAATTAGATGTGCATAAAAAAACAATTTTTTGTTAGTAAATTTCAGCAGCCTTGACGATCTTGATAATCTTGCTCAAGTAAATAATTAGATAAAGCATACTGTTCAGCAAATATTTTCATAACTGAGATGTTATATATATTTTCTAAGTGTGTTTTAATGTGACTCGGAAAATGCATCAAGGGTAGAAAATGCATGGTTGTAATTTACCTTTTTGACCTCTACAATAAGGAAATGAAAGTTGATAATCCTCATATACGAACATCCCGAGATCTAGCACTGCACACAAATTAGATATAAGTTCAGTATTTTACAATGCCAAGATGAATGCTGATTTTTGTTTTATTTACTTGAGAAATGCAACAATTGCAAGAAGAATTAGGCCTTGAACGGAAGGGTGTATTTAAGCACAAATTGGTTGTAATTCTATCTCCTCTGCTACTTTGGGAAAAGGTGACCAGCTATTGGCAGCCCAAAACGAATCTGAGCCATCTAACTCATAGGATTTCGTTGCATTGCCTGGTGGCATGTTGACCCGATTGAGTTTCAAGCCAAGGATGTCATGTACAAGTGGTCGGTAGCTCCAGTCATGTTGTATGCCAACCGAAAGTTCAAAGTTTCGGTCAAAAATGCACAATACTGGTACTGGCTATCGCAAGACAGTACTAAAGCACTGGCACCAGTTAGGCCAAAATTAACACTAAGACGAAAGAAGAATAAATGGTCTTTAATTTCATGTCTCCAAAATTAACACAATTTCATATTTTCCCAAAATTAACAATTTCATCCAAATGAACAGAATTTCATATTTTGCCAAAATTGCCAGAAAAAGCTCCAAAGCTCCAAAATTGCCAAAATTTCATATTTTGCTTCCATCACAATAGAATTTCATAATTTTCTTCTCATTCATAGCTATAAAGAGAAAAACAGTGTTACTGAAACCAGTCGCCACAAATATATATATATATATATATATATATATATATATATATATATATACATACACACACACACAAATTTACAGCTTCAATTTTGCCAGAAAATTGTCATAAAAAAAGTATAAAAGTATAAAATAAATTAAATTATGACAATGTACTTTCTTTAGAGTTCCTGAAACAGAGAGTCCGCCAGCTAAGAATAAAATCTACACCATGTACTTTCTTTAGTAATGTCTTGTCCTTGAAAAGGTTTGTCCTCTAAAAGCTAAGAGTTGCTCTCTGGCAAGGGATTTGTCAGATAAGGTGAATCCCTGTATGCTGCATATAAAGGGAGGTCTAGTGCTTTTTCCGCAATTCTTCCATCCTCATGAATCCTAGCAATCAAGCTCTCCAGAGAAGGAAAATTCGCCTGTATTATTTTAAACAAGTAAACAGCAATATAATCAAACATCATGCATTTGTGACATTAGAGATGTTCTCTTAAACAACTTTGTTAGTGCATCCTCAGCTTAATGCAGGACAAAATACTAGGATGTAGGATTAACAAGCTGCCAGTATTCCCATTATCATTGAGATAAATTAATTCTTGCTTAACATAATATTGATGGGAGTATTCATATTTAAGCCCTTGTAATTATTATGATATTATCGGTTCCTTTTTTTTTCCCCCTAACAGTAACCTATACCCTGGATAGTCTCCTTATACCTCAGGTTTTATGTATCCAATTATAGCGAGGCGCAACTCCTCTCCATAGAAGTCCTCGTCAAATTCATGCAACAACCATGGTTCCTGCAAGGTAACACCTTTTAAGCATTTTGATTCCTGCCTAATTATAGAAATTACAATAAATAATAACTAACGATGGTTTTTTCAGTATTGGCAAAATATGGATTCCATCCTATGTTCATGACCATCTTGTATATACCCCTTGTAAATAAAGCTGCCCAGCCAAAGTACACTCCTGAAGTATGCTCCGATAGTATATCAGAGAAGCTCTCCGCAGATAAATTAGCTTTCAGAACACACAAAATTGTAAAGGTGCATTAGCAAAATAGCATACCTTTATGCAAACTATTGAAAACAAAAATAGTACTGAATCTGATATACCAGTTGGTATCCCCAGAACTTTCGAGCCACGGCCAAATCCCTTAATTACAGGTCCACCTATATACCACGGCTCAATTGGTAAAGTACCTTCAATCCCTGAAGAAAAGCATCATATCAGAAATAAGATTATAAACTATTATATCATAATTATTGCCATTTTCCCCAAACAATAATTATTTCGTAAACAACAACAAAAGAAAATTAATAGGTTCTATGAGCTTACTTACACAAGGTACATATATCAATCTAGTTTGTAACCTAGCATTTATGCATGTATACTTACAGTCTTCAAATTGAGGAAGGCCCCACTTTTCAGGTTGAAGATCTAGCAGAGAATTGACTACCTCAGAGGCTGAACTGAGCTTGTCTACTTGTTTTGGAATAGAAGGCACAGCAATTACTTCCATTTCTGCTGCATTTCCAGCAGTTACACCAGCTCTAGTATAAGAACAAATCAGAAATTTTCAATTTTACTTTTGCATCAACTGATCCGCTTACAGATTTTTGTCAATGGATATTGTGTTTTTGTTTTTATCAAATTTATTCCAGCTCATTTGGGCATTTCGATAGCAGGAGTGCAGGACCAGGACATACTTATTTGAAACCGTTTAAAGAGATACAAAGTAGCAAACAAAAAAAAAAAATTGAACCCAATGTGGAAGCAAGGAAACTAAATAGAAATCATACACTGAATCCTCGATAACTAAGCAGCTTGATGGCTCAGTATTCATCCTTTTTGCAGCTTCCAAGAAACTTAAAACCAAAACAAAAAATAGCAATCCTGTAAGAAATAAACTGTTCCTTCACTAATAAGAAGAACTAAACATGACTGGTAAATAAACTAGACACAACTATATTGTTTTAGATGACAATAATTCAACACGATTTTCAAATATATTTAATTATTAAATAAATTAAATAATGATTGGTAAGACAATTTTTAATATATTTAACCAAAAAAGGAAAAAAAACTATTTTTAATCATTGAAAATGCAAAAAAAAACTATTTTTAACTAAAAAATAGAAAACTATAATATAGATATCCGGTTTTAATTAAAAAGCAGTCAAAAATAATAAAAATGCAAAAAAAGTGGTCAAAAATAGAAAAAATAGATCATGCCATCACGGGTTTTAATATATAATAATATAATATAAATATAATGAACACATAAAAAAATCTGAGTTATTGTTCTCACATATTTGGTGAAGGCTTCCCGTCCTCTACTTCATCACCTCCAACAATGGCAGAAAAAGATTCTTTCCAACCTAAATACAGAAAAATATTAATTATTAAGTAAAATTAGCCAACTTAAATGAACTTTGAGCATGAAATGAAAGAAAACTTCTTCAGAAATCACTGGACCACTCTTTAATAAAATAGTATTTTGTCAATGGACTTACATATGACCCTGGAAAACAGTGAACTTCTCCTTTCCTGTTCTGGTCCCTACATCTTTCACCTTTAAAATGTAAACAGGAAAGTGTTTCTCTCTCCTTATCCACTTAAGACTTAACTAATACCCCCTATATCTTTTCTCGCTTCTCCATTATTGGATGGATGTAAGAGGTACTCACTGGGTAATGGAGAAGCAAAATGCCAGTTACATGGAGATTTATGGATGAATATGGTCAACACATCTGATGCTTAGACCAATGATACAAATGGTGCAAAATACAAGTGCAACTACTGACGTAGAACAGATCCAACAATGCAGTAAAATTTTCCAAAACCTCAAGATAAGATTTTTTTCCTATATTTCTTTATAAAGGAGTGGACATGCAACAGGGTCCCTACTCCCTGTAGAGATTTTCTGTAGCTCAAAACTCTACAGCAGATCATATCCAGTAGAAATATATTACAGTATAATGATACATCATTGTACCATCTACAATCTTTATCAAAAAGAAAGTCAGCAAAAAATCTGGCATATTAGACCTGTGCCTCAGAGTTTAGTTGTCCATCATGGGAACATGCATTTTATGGTAGCAACGGTACAATAAGAGTTCAGTGGTCCATTGATATAACAAAGTCAAGTTACAAGTTTACCAGTAGAAAGTTATTACCATTGTGACAGGAAATCTTGGCTTCTATGTTTGATTTTGGAGAGTTTGAAGCCAAAGCCATCGGAACACCATTACTTCTTAAATGCTTGATCAATCTGTTAGCACCTGCTAATGGCCTAATGTTGCACCATCTACAGCCACCAAAAGCAAAGTAATCATTAAGCATTTTTAGGCAGTAATTCATCTTTAACTCCTAATACCTACACAGAATGACAAACCAAAATAAAAAGGGCCTTTTTTGCAAATTACACTTTTTTTTAGTAATGGTGATTTGCGGAAAACAGATTGTTGTTAAATAAAAGCAAGTCAGCAAACAGAACAAGCTCCAACTTTGCTGATTTAGTTCAAGAAAAATATTCATAACTGATTCAGTTTTATCCATTTTTGTTGGTTTCACCGTAATTGATTCTTCAAATGATGCTCATTTTACTGTGAGAGAAATTGTCACTAGGCGGTTCCCATATCTAGATAACTAGAAAAAAGCAAAAAGGAACTTAAACATACTCATTTATAGTCAAGGACATTGGAACTCATTTGCAAAAAGGCCACATAGTAACTAACAAATTTTTAAAAAATAAGGCATAGAGTTAGATTACTGGTCGGCAAACAACGGAGTGATCATTGAAAGAAACTCTTCTTTCGAGTATGGAAGCTGATAGTCTTCTACCACAGCAGCTGCAGCTTCAAGAGGTGTTCTGCCTACAATTCTATGCGCACTTTTGCTGTCCCATTTCTTTCCAAGTTTCGCAAGAAATGATTTCAAAATTTGATTTGCAACAGAATCTGCATTCAAGTAAGTTTGTGTCATGTCTTTTCAAAGTTAGCTAGGGTAAACATAGATAATAACAAGTTTGCATTTGGTTTTAGATTTTTCTAATTAATATGTGTAGCAGTGCAGTTATTTGACCGTCATACCTTCTTTTGATCTGTATAACTTTACTTCACTGTTGTAATCTAGGCAACTAAATTCTGGTTACTATCTGCCCCAGAAATTTTCTTATATTGCTTATTCTCTGGATAGTGCGGGACAATTAATTACCTGTGTTCAAGAGAGTACCATCCAAATCAACAATAACATGAGAGACGAGCTTGCAAACTGGCTTAGATGCTGCCATTTCCAGAATTTGGAGAGTTCAATGCAAATTCCAAAGCTATCATACCTGACCTGACAAGACATATTACCTCAATGACAAAAGATAATAATTCAAAGTAACAATCTCTATATGCAAATTACTCTAATTCTACCCAAAAAAATAAAAAAAAACCTAGAATGGAATCAACACTAATATGTTCTGGTCAAAACCTAGAATGGAATCAAAATCAGTTGGTGCTTCGGCGGACAAAGGTTCAAAGATGGAAGATTCGAGAGTAGAGTTTGGAGGGAGAGAAAAGCGCCTGGCAGGACTGGAGAGACGGTGAGAGAGAGAGAGAGAGAGGCGAGAGGAAAGAGAACAGCAGAAGATAAAAATGAAGAGGAGAGTGGACCAAATTGGAGAAAGAGCCATGGTTTCGCGCGAAAGTGGACCAAATTGGAGAAAGTCATGGTTTAGCGCGATTAAGAATTGTTATCTTAATAATTATTACCTTAATTAATTATATCTAGTATTGAGATTATTGTGATGATTTTAATTCGCTCAATCGCTCTTTCTCTGCTTGGTTATGCAACTCATTCCCAAATAATACCTTCACAACCTGCTGCACATTATTTATGCACCGACCGCCGCAGAAAATATCATCGTACAATTCTACTCGAAATCTATACAAAGTATTTGTATTTTAATCTAAAAATAATTTAGCGTTAAATTTTCTCCAAGTTTTTAAATTATATTATTAATAGTATTAAAATAATTAAAAATTGGATAAAATATTTTATTAAAATAAGACTACTATCCGTTTAAACATATTGGAAACATTCGACTCTGACATAACATCGACGTTGAAAATCACAAAGTTACAATAATAACTTTTAAAAAATATTCGACTCCATACATAACATCGACGCTGAGCCGGCCATGCCTTTTTTTCTAGTTTCCTTTTTTTCTTTCTTTTTTTTCTTTCTCTTCTAAATAGCCGCTATCTAGTTTTTCTTAAAAAAAACTTTTAAAACATATTCAATATATATATATATATAATTTTTTATTTTAATATAATTTAAAAATGACCATCTATAATGCTACAATTTATTTACAACTTTGCTATGTAGTTTACATTTATTTATTCTATTCATGCTTTTGAGATGACATACAATTATGACAGCTAATATAAAATGGAATACATAACAACGATTTCAATTTAGATCTGATATATAAGCTGTTATGATTACTTTAAGAAAATATTCTTGAATTCATGACTTAGTAATTTTTCCAAATAAAAAAAAAGTTAGACAAAACTTATGCTACTGTCCTCTTTTATTATTTCCTTATTCGATTTCCTGTAGAATGACTTTTTGTGTTAGTGTTGTAGGTTAGCATATATAGTTTTATATAAATTTATTACACAAAAAAAAGAAAGAAGGTGGTAGAAAAGATCGAACATGTACTCACATGGGGCTGACTTTTGTCTAACCTATTTCCTTTGGCAGATCCATACTTTGTGTTACAGGTTGCAAGAGATGTTTTACCATTTACACACATGCATAAAAAAAAAATCAATAATGACACTGTAAAAGTGCTTCCTGAAATTAAGAGTTTATAGATCGAAGGAACATCAATCACAGGCTGATTGGGCCTTAAATGGGCCCGAAACTTAGAAAAATCACTCAACTTTCGCTTCTAAAACTTCGGAAATGGAAATTGATTACTGTCATCGCACTCCGTGCCATCCGAGCCATCGCGCTGCACAGCGCCTCAACTAGCGCTCTGACCCCTCTACTCATCTAGCGCGTATTTTTTGTTCAGTTAGTTATCATAAGTGTTCACTTTAATATGTACAAATGTTCACTTTAATATGTACAAATGTTCACTTTGTAGTAGAATTGTTCATTATTTTATAAGTATTCGCTAGACCAAATATGTTCATTTTGATTTTTTTTTTTTTGCCAAAAGTTCAGTTTGGTCAATACAAATGTTCAGTTAATTGAGTAGAACTGTTCAGTTAGTTGCAACAGAAAATATAAATGTTATGAGAAAACATGTTTATTTTATTAAGTATAAATTTTTAGTTTAGTAAGTACGAATGTTCAGTTCACAAGTACAAATGTTCAGTTTAATAAGTATGAATGTTTAGTTAGTTGCAACAGAAATACAACTGTTATAAGAAAAAAAAAACAAGCGAAGGGGTCACGAACCGAACAAAAAATACATGTAAAAATTAGAATTGGAAATGAACCGATCCGGTTCAAATTAAATTTTTTCCGATTCTACCCCTGCCTCCTAGTGCACCTCTTGACCACGCGCGACTCTGACTCTAGCGCGATTCTGACGCATTAAACTGAACACTTCTTATTATTAAACTGAACACTTCTTATTATTAAAGTGAACATTTGTAACACATAGCAGCGATGGCTGGGATGGTATATTTGTCGATGGCACTTATAATTCCTGTTCGGAAATCGTGGAGGTCTGTTCGATCGTATTTTCGTTTCATTTTGTTTAAAACGAAACGAAACAGTTAAAGTTTTTTGTTGCGTTTTAAAAATAAAACGTTTAACGCAACACGTATTCAGTTTCGTCTATATGTATTTTTGTAATTTCGATCGTTTCATTCAAAATAAAACGGTTAACGCGGACATGTATTCAATTTCGTGTTCAAAACGAAACGGTTAACACAACACCCTATTTTCGTGGTCGTTTTAGACGTTATGCACCCCTACGTGGAGGCTAGACCTGTCAAACGTTCCAAACGGAACGAAAGAAGACTGTTTCGTTTAACGTTTTGTTTCAGCAACGGAATGAAATTACTCTTTTGTATCATTTCGTTAAATGAAACAAATTTTTGTTCCGTTTTTAATTTTCCATTATAATTTCGCATTTTTGTGTTTTGTTTAACGTTTCGTCTCCAAAACACAGTTATGTTTCCGTTCCGTTTTTGAAAACGGAGCCCATTTCCTCTTTCGTTTAATGTTCTGTTTCGTAACGAAAACTTTAAAACGGTGGAACATTGTCCTGCCTAGTGGAGGCCCAGTGACGAACTGAACTAGAGTTTAAATATCGCTACAAATCATGAATTGTTAAAAAAGAAAATCGAAAAATCAGTAAGAAATTTTAAAAATATATATAAATTTGATTTTGCAAAAATTCTCAATATATATTCGGGTCGATTATTTGATATTTAAGACACAAAACTGATCATATTGGACTTTAATCCTACTTCATAAATTGAAAACATTGAAGGGTTTGAGTGGAATATTTGGATTTAAAAAGTGACTGGGTGGAAGTAGCAGCGTGATTGAGTGCGCCTGTCAGTGATTTCATATTCATATATATTAGATTAATATAAGACCTGCAATATTTTGTTCGTAATGTTTCTGCACAAGATATCCGTCTTGGTATAAGATTTGTGATGCTACTGCTACGCGATACTCTGTAGATTGATACATCTTGTAGCATTTCTAATATCTGATAGAGTGATACATCTTGTAGTTTTAGCATTTCTGATATCTTATAGCATTGCCTGCAGGCTTAGCCTTCATCCTAAAAAAAATATCTTATAGGTTAGTGGGAAGTGTTGTGTTGTCTACGGGCTTTGCTGCTTTGTTTTAAAAAACAACAATAATAATAATATATCTTAAGAAGTTTAGAAAATTACGAGAATCAGCTGTTAATCTAGTGCAGTGGCGGAGTTAGAAAAAAATTTAATGGGATTCAAGTATTATGTTAATCTTAATGGTTATATATTATTATGATATTTATCAACAAAATCTAAATATGGGGTCAACAATAAAATTATTATCATATTAAATGGGGTTCAAATGCTACTTTTATTAAGATAATTGTTGATATGTAACTAAAAAATACAAAATAAATATGCGTAGTTAGCAAATTGAACGGGGGACATTGCACCACATTCCATCCATTTAAATTCATCACTCGTCTAGTGGCAAAAAATAATGCATCTTAAATAAAAGGTCGCAAGTTCGAAATCTGACTGGTGGTCTTTCATAAGGCTTCGTTTGGATAGGTGTGGGAAGAAGGAAAGAAGTGGGAAGAAGTATTGGGAAGTATGTAACTTTGTGAAGAGTTTGGATTGTTTATAATTTATTTTTTCCATTCTTCCTTCTTCCTACCTTCTTCTCAACGCATCCAAACGGTACCATAGACATTTAATTTAGAAGTAAGTTAGGAAATTTGACCCCAATTTATCTTAAAAAAAAAGTTTAGAAAATTCTAAAGTAACTTGCTCAGATTAAATTAGTATCTTAACTTTATAGATTAAAGCAAGTCCCGTACATCACTATAATAGTATAATTTCCTCTCTATATCCTACCTATCTTAAACTCTTTTCTTACTGGGTTTCTTCGTTGGATCGATTTCCGGTCTTCTTTTGTATAATTGAGTTGATTTTGACCTTTTTTTGTTTGGTTCTACTGCTAAGCTGCCAATTTTAAAATACTGTTTTGTTGGACCAAATGAAGAATAGAATTCATCATTTGAAAAATATGCATAGGTGTACTCCGTGTGCATAGCCTGACTCCTATGTCGACTGAGGGTTGTGTAAATGTGAAAGAATAATAGCTTAGGCTCCGTTTGGATGGATGCAAGAATAAAAAAATAATTTTTTTTACTTTAAATTTATTATAAATAATTCAAACTCTTCATAAAATTATATAATTCCCAATACTTCTCCCTTTATGTCTCTTATTCCCACACCATCCAAACGGAGCCTTAACTATTCTTAATTTACTCAACCAATTATTTCTCTACTAAATTAAAGTACGTACAAATGTTAGCTACTAGCTTCATGACTTTATAAAAAAAAAATCTCTCTTCTAAATTTTAATTAAATTTATATTATTCTTTCAAAATTAGAGTGTAAGGAGGTAAGTTTTTTTATTATTTCTTTTCTTTCTAAGGCACCAAGTTTGGATGCGTTGAGAAGAAAGTAGAAAGAAAAAAAGAAGAAAAAAAATAAATTATAAACGATCCAAATTCTTCACAAAGTTACACACTTCTTAATACTTCTTTTCACTTTTTTCCTTCTTCCCTTCTTCCCACACCTATCCAAACGGAGCCAAAATTCTAAATTTTTTGTAAGCACATCCTCTTGGGACTTGGACGTATGGATGGACCAACCCTCAAATGCAGAAAATGGACGCGTTTGCAGAGAAATGATTGCGATCCGACGACTATAAAGTATTACATTACGTTGATGAGTTCCTACACAATGTCCGCAACCTAAAGCTACATTTCGTTTACTTTGGTTATTATAAAATTTTTAATTGTAACATTTTGTCAATTGTTTTCCTGACATTATCAGCTAAATAGGTGGTTTGTATTACTTCTCCCAAATTCTTAATCCATAACCTTCTTTGCGTTATCTGTTGTTAATGCATTTGTGTGTGTGTGTGTGTTTTTACAACTAAAAGTCAAAGTCTTTCGAAACAATGCCAACCGACAACTTTTCGGGTGGAACTAAAGGGAAATTATGATCGCCAAATTTATATACTTTTTGAACCATGCTTAATTATCAAAGGAGGCTTCGCTGAACTTAAAAAATGGACCAGATCCTTTCCACGCTGCTTATAAGTTATTTCTTCTCCGAAATTGCTGGATAACCACACCAAGTGAAAAAAAAAAAGAGAAAAAAAAAAAGAAACATCACGCGTACCAACCGATCAGCAATAATAAAACAACACGGCTTTCGCTTTCTAAACTGCGAATTAGAAGATTTTTTTTCTAATCATCGCTTAGTATGCTCATTTTCTCAACATTTCATCTCGCCTTTATGAACAACATAAGTATGATAATTGAATATTTTTCATACACATTCCCGATGTTATTTTATTTATTTTTTTCAATTCAACACCAAAAATGTGAGAATTTCTAGTTTATAATATTGACGTCCTCATAGACGAACGGATTGAAGAGGAGTTACATGCTAGATCTAGCACATATCCTCATAAACGAACGGATTGAACGGATTTGATAAATGTTGGATATCAATCGCTAGATGAAGCAACGATATGTTTTGGTTTTTCGTCTGATAGAAAACAAATTGAGCAACATATCTACATGTATCATTGGTAGATTAAGTCTAAGTCTAAGCCTTTTTATCCCAAACAAGTTGAGGTAGGCTAGAAATGACATCCTGGTCATTTTTTGTATATATGGTTTTTTACGTTGGCTCGCCAAGTCTATCGCAAGCATACGGACTTAAATCCTGGACCTCTTAGAAGAGAGCCAAATATTCTTACCACCTGAGCTACTAGACCACATGCCATTGATAGATAGATTAAGTAATGTATATTTATTGTCTAATATTATTCTTTTTCTTTATTGGCAATATTTGTCACATATGACGATATCTTTTGCTAGTACACCTAAACGTACCTTATGTCTACTTCAATTCATAATCACTAGTTCATAATGCACATACACATAACATGTTTGTAAGGTTTATTATTTGTAATATCCAAACTTAAAATTTTGAATAAACTGTCTTAGCGAATATTTTTAAGTGGTGTACGTTTTTCTGTTTACAAAATGATTGAAATTTCTGATACATTAAGCTATTATTCTTGATGCATTATTTTCATTAAAGGGTCCAAAAAATGAACTATTTGAAATTCATTTTTTTCCTTAACCTTGAACATTGCAGAAATGTCATTTTGTTATTAAATTAAAATTTTCCAATAGAATGACGTGTATTTTTCTCTGCAAAAGATTACAAGTAGCAACCTAACACCTCAGCTTTTATCACAACTAGAGATTGCAACCAAGCGATACGAGGGCTCGACCTAGTAATAGTGTAATACTGTAATACAAAGTTTCCAAGTTAGATTGCAAACAAACAAAAGAGAGATTGTCCTTCTGGATATTCAAGAACATCGACAAGCAAGCAAACAAAATTCAAACGAACTATTACAGAAAAGGTGTTTGATTATATCAAAAGAATGATCCACAAATGGATGTTTTTGATACAATTACAAGAAACCCAGCTGAGGTAAACCTTTTCCTATGTACATTGCCAAAATAAAAAGAATGGAAGTTAAAAAGAATGCAGCAGTAATTTTTCCACACTACCTCCCTGTCCCACTTGAACCTTCTTCAAAACATCTATGCCCGGATAATATTGTCTAACCCTGTTATTATTTCCTCGTCCCAAAAACTATATCAATTCATCAAATAAAAGTAAAAGAATTAAAACAAAAAGGTACTACCAGAAGATGCTCTAAATTTTCTTTGGCATCAGAACATATGCACAAATTTAACCCTACAAGAGCCGAAAACGACCACCAAAAGACCTCGACTGTCTGACCTGAGGTCTCGGAGTTGGGCTCCCACGATCAGGTGGGAGAAAGGTCTGGGAACGTTGCAGCATGTCAACCATGGAAGGTGTCTGGTATGAATGAACCATACTGTGGCTCTCAGTGGAGTCCCCACGTGCAGTGGCACGCTGGGACCAATGAGAACTCAGTCCTGAGAGCATGTATGCCCTTCCAGACTCTTCATACCTCCGCCGATTTGCCATCCTTTCCTGCATCTCCCTAAGCTCGGCATCTAGTGCTATGCAAAGCTGATCCCCACCACGTGCTGCCAGTGACTCAGACAACAGCTTGCGGCGCTCCTCCAGCACTGACACAGCCTGAGCAAATTCGCCACGCTCTGCGGCCATTCTAGCAACTGACATGGCCTCAGCAGCACGCACACGGTTCCTCTCACGGTCAACCTCAATCGACATAAGCGGTGTTATATCACTATTTTCTGATCTTTGGACGGTCACATCCTCCCCTTCCAACTTTATGACATCCTTTGAGACAGGATCATTGTAGGTGTAACTCACTTCTATTAATTGGGTTTCAAGCTCGCCAAAGACTGATGGAACTTTCAGAGACAGTAAGAAATCTCTCTCCTCATCAGAATACAGGTCACCTACCTCAACCACCCCACTCTGGCCATTGTTATGCAGCTCGCTAGAGTAGCTCCCAGAGTGAATGGAAGTGAGAACCACGTCAGGGTGCAAGCATTCCACACGCAAGCGCATGCTCTGAACAACAACACTAAGAAGGCCGCCGATGCACTGGGCAAATGCATCCTGGATCACTTCCTCATTTTCGATGAATGAGAACGTCCCATGGGAGTTCTCAGAGATAGAGTGCATAGCAACTGAGTCATGGTCCGTACCAAATCCGAAGGTGTGAACAGGCGTCTGGATTCCTCCAGTAGCAGCAGACCGGAGTATTGTTGAAGGGATGAGTGCCTTGTAGTCAGCATGGATCCTGTTAGCAGAGATTGTGTGTGTGTCCTGACCATCAGAAAGTAGGACAATGCTGCACACAGCATTCTTCTGCTTACGTTCATCAATAACTTTGGCAGCCTTTTTCAAGCCATCTGCTATGTTGGTTCCACCACCTGTAGTAAGAGAGTTCACAGCTTGCAGAGCCCGCTGCTTTCCAGGACCTGACATCCGGGAGAGGGGGAAAAGCCGGCGGGCAGAGGACGCAAATGCCACCACTGAGAGGCGGTCAGAGGGACCAAGACTATGAATCACAAAACCCATTGCACGCTTCAAGAGGGTGAGCTTTGATCCTGACATGCTGCCACTTACATCAAGCACAGTAACAAGGTCAATGGGGGCACGGGTGGCAGTACCTGCAATATCTTGAGCTCCTATACAAGAACCATCCGGGGCTTTCAAATGGATCAAGACAGCAAAGTCATCTTCTGACGACAATTGCGGGACAGCTGAATACTCAGGGTATGTCTTAATCTCAACTGTTTGTGAAACTTCACTTCTAATGTCCTTGTGGGATTCAGATGGTGACAATACAACCTCATCGTCATCAAAAGTACTTGGTTCTGACACGTGAAAAGAACTGAGGTGCCCACTAAAAGCATCAAAACGAGAAAAGCGAGGGAAGAGATTTATGGAGTTATCTTCATGTGGTAAGTTGATAGGGTTCACCCGAGCTCTCCCATGAATATTTTCTGCAGGAGCAGTTATGACAGATGGAATTTCCTTCCACTTTGCACGGCAGACGGGGCAGACGTAGTTCCCATGCTTCACGTTTGAGGAGATACATTGGAAATGGAAAGTGTGGGAACATTCAGCTGTAAATAGGGCCTGGCCATGGCCAGACTTCATCCCACCCAGACATATGGCACATATCTTCTGTAAAAAGAAAAAAAAGAACAAGATAAAAATTCTATTAAATTATGTATTTGCTATTTGGTAACCTGGAAAGGACACCAAGGTCCTTATGAATTCTTTTGTATAAACGATTAATCATGCAGTAGTCTCAGAAGAATATATCTTAGATTGCAACTCAACATAATACAAACTCATGGTTTGTTGAAATAAAGAGCAGATTTTACAAGAACATATACACAAGTAACTCACAACTGAATAAACAAAGTAAAACTGTCTAGAATATGAAGTTAGCTGGAATTCTGTCCCAAAAAGAACATCATCCGCAATAACATCCAAAATTTGTCCCATGTGAACCCACAGTTGGTTTCTGGTGCTTTGTTGAATGAAAATCAGGGTCCTACTTTATAGATTCAAACCTTACAATCTGAAACAAAAGGATTAGATCGACAGAACACAAAATTAAAAGGTCCTCCTAAAGCATCATCCAATCCATTCCATTCATATTTAACAGACCGATTTAAAAGACCAGGACCCTGCTTTTGTCCATAAGAGCAACATATATTAAAAAGAAATGAACCGGATTGAAAAGAGCAGGTGTGGATTTAACCATTCATTCATTCTAGATGAATGTAAAGCATTGCAAAAATCTATTACTGTGGTCAGGAAAGATCAGAACAGAATGTTCAAAGATAGGTTTGACTGGTAATTGAAAATTTATTCTCTAATAAAATATATTTCTATTTGTAGAAAGAAGTTGGAAACAAAGAATGGTTTGGCAACATCATTAATAGACAATAAAAAAATCAACAATTAGAAGTTGCTTATGGTTGTTTAACATCGCATCAACCAGCTGTATGATGTGATTGCTGATGCATCTCCTGCTATGTGCATTCAATTACATTTAAACTGACAGTGGGTTTTTCATGTGATTGGTTGAATGGTGCAATCACTTCAGGAGAAATGTTTGACTGGTTTCATAGTCAAAAGTGAAAGCAAAATGAATCAATTGTGACAAGCTTTAAGTTCAATTCATGCTTATCCTCTACTTTCAGCATCGCAAAATAATAAATCAGAAGGCCAAAGACGTTGGGCTCTCTCCATTTAATGCTTCAACAGAGATATCCTGGGGCAGTTGGTGGCCAAATAACGGACTTTACTTCCTACCAAACAATAAGAAGTCTCAAAACATGAGCAACCCAATGATTTGTCATCCTTTTATTAACAAAAATTTGTCAGTCCTTCTCTAAAAATAATACAGTTGGTGTGAGATGAAGCAGCCGCCCAATATTTTCACCCCTTCTTTAATTAACAAATTCTCATCAGGTTCTCTGAGGAAACAACATAAGTGGTTCTTAAAAACAGGCAGAAACCCATTGCCGTCCCATTTTTAATGAATACAATCAGCCGGCTTATGTAGAGACTTTAACCCGTCACCAATCACAAAAAAAAAAAAATAATGGGAAAGCAAGAAAGCACAGACAAATATAAATAAAAAAACCCCACATGTATAGACTTCTAAATAGAAAAAAATATAATATGGACAATAAACATCATATTGGAAAATTCAAATTAAGTGATAATTCAGACTTGTGGTATTAACCACACCTTAGCAGAAACTGAAGGTAACGCAGAAGTTTCAACTGGAAAAAAAAAAGAGCTTTCAATTTGTACTTTTCTCTTTAGAAAGGACAACCCTTGTAAAATTGCTAACACCAGAATAAAATCCTCAGGCCTCAATAATAGAGTGTGGCTGAAAAATTCCAATTATAGAAAAAAAAAATGTCTAAAAAACAAAGGAACATTATATACAGTTTAGTTAGTAAAAAATGTTGCAAATTTACAAAGAATCCAATTAGGCCAAGTAAAAAAAATAAAAAAATCTCAAAAACTAACACATTATCAGAAAATTCACAATTAATGCACCAATTCACACGGGAAACAACTTTTCAGCAACCTAGATCCATAATGGAGAAGAGAGATTGAGAGAACAAAAGAGAGAAACAAATCATCACCTTACTGGATCTACTCCCCGACGCGGCAGAAGGAGTCAGCGACACTGCCTCGGACGCCGGCGCTTGGCCGGAGGTTGCTCCTGCCACGTCATCACGGGTCCTCGGAAGCGATATGCAGAGCCTATGAGTGAGAGCCCTCTTTGCTCGGCTCCAAGCGTTCTCCATTAATTCTTCGTCTTCTACTTCCTACTTGTGTATCCTTTGAGAAGTGAAGGAATGAAGAAACTATTATGTAAGGAATGGAATGAGGTGGTTAGAGAGTTGAAAGGGTTTGAAGAAAAGGAAGAGAGAAAATGAGAGAGAGAGAGAGAGAGAGAGAGAGAGAGAGAGAGAGGAGGGAAGGAAGGAACAAACGGGTCGGAGTTGAGTTGAGAGCCGCCGTTTGAGATTGAGATTTGAGAGCGGTTTAGTTGCTTTTGATTTGACCATTCTTTGTTTAATATATATATATAAGTGATAATTTATATACACGAAATGGTCAATTTTTGGACACCCAGAGTGGGAGGCAAGCGGAGCACCAACCAATGGAGGCAGTAGATATTGCTGTACAAAGTAAATTCATTAATTAAATATCAACCATTTTTAAATTTTTATTTTAAGGATGTATTCTTCTAGGGAGGGGATATAATGGCGGCCTTTATTTTAGTATCTCCGTCATGTTTGTATCTAAAAATATAAAATTTTCAAAGTTTTAAATTTCAAATCCATAAAGAATAATAGAAAAACAGCTAGATTATAGCTGGCTTATTGACACTTGGGCTTCTAAACGACACTGTTGCTACAAGCAAAAATCAGAATCAAATAATTTTGAGTAATGCTAGAATCAAACATATAGGACGTCAAACACGATCCAAATGTCGATCATTAAAATTTGAAATGGCCGATCCAAACCGCTCAATATGATCTCTTTATTAAAATATCTTTAAAAATCAAAATTTATATTTTTTCGAATTTTTTAACTATTTTTTTCGAATTTTCAAAATTGGAGGGTTCAGAACTTCTTAGATTAAGCATATAAAAATATTCCAAAAAAATAGTAAAAAATTTTGAAAAAATATAAAATTTGCTCTTCATGGAGATTTTATAACATACAACAGTTTGAGCGGTTTGGATCGGCCATTCTAATCTTAAAAAATTAAATTTTATCATGTTGGACAAGTACTTGTGTCCTATATGTTTGACACTAGCCACTCCCAATAATTTTACTATATTATTCAACAAAAAATAGTGTTACGTTTTGACAACTTAGTAGCTTCCAATACGCATTTATTATTAAGGTTTGCATCATTTTTTTTAGTTCTCAACTATATTTAAGTTGCATGACACTGTGGTGGTATTAATTAATTTAAATAATCTATTCCACTTTGTTAATTCACAATATATAATGCTTCATTTTTTTTAATTACTAGCAAAATCAATCAATCTATATCAGCGTTGTAATTTATAACGTATTATACAATATTTTACTTGGAATTTTTAGGTTGTGCTCCAAAATTGATTTGGCTTGGAAAATATGAGGGGAGGGGAGGTAAGACTCGAGTGATTGGAATGTGTTATCCCACTTCAAAACGGAAGGGAGGCGAGGTGGACAAAGGAGTGACGTAATGAACTCTCCGAGAAATTTTAATATAGTTTGTTACTTCGGACTTCGGAGTGAGCTCCCCTCCGCGATCCTCTTTAGTCCCTACCCCTTATTTCCTTTCATCACACCTTCCTGTGTTATTATAAAGTTGAATGCAAATATAGTTAGGTTCTGATCGGAACTGAAAAATTTAACGCGAGAAACAAAACGAAAATCACTTTTTTTAAATTCGCTGATCGAACGACCAAGGAGGTACGGGAATTCTCTTCTTGTGAGAATTGGCAAAAAAAATTTGGCCCAGTGAAATTTCGTCCGAAACTAAGAAATTTAACGAGAATTCTTTTTTGTTTCTTTTCTTTTCTTTTCTCGCTTGTCTTTGGATCCGATCATAGCCTTATAGACTTTTTAATAATATAGTTAAAAGCATATTTTAACAGTAGAAGGTTTTATTTTTCTTAATAAACTAGTACAGATGTACTTCTCATTTTATAGTAATATTAACTAATTAAAGTTTACTTGGCTCAAGTTAAAAGTTTTATCAAATCAGGTTTATACTTTAATTAGTGTTATATGTGCAATTACAGTTAAGAGGACAATCATGACGCATGAGTTCGTCCTTCACTTTATAATATAAAAGTTAATTAAATACATTTTTGTAGACTAATATTTCAATATAAAAAATCTGTAATTCCATTTTTGGGAATAAATATGAAAATAATGGCACGATAAATAGGTGGTTTCTCTCGGGCGACATCTAGCAGCGCTCAAAATAATTAATGGGAAACCACCTAATTCCTATTATATAGTTTTTTTTTCAATTTTATTTTGCACCATTTGCATGGGTGATTTTGACCATATGTCCATATCACTTCTTTTCCTTTCAAAATTATCTTATTGGCAGGTTTGACATGCACCGGTACTTTTCTAATGGGCCCGTTGATTTTGGGTTCAGGACCTTGAGTTTAAATTAAAAGCAAAAAAAGACCTAAAGGTTCGACTTTAATAATATTTTATTTGATTTATCCTTTTTGCTAGTTGATATCGAGCTGTTACTGTTACAGTTGGATCCAGCTGCACTGGAGACTGGAGAGAGAGCATGGTGGTGCGTGGATTTGGTGTGTTTATTTTTTTATTTTTTATTGAGTAATGCAACCTTTTCCGAAACTTACCATTTTATTTTTTGAGGTTTCGTGTGCGACTTTTTATTTATAATTTTATACGGTCCGTAGAGATGGGCAAGTCGTGACGGATGCAACCGTCAGTTACGATTAAATCTTAATTTTCGAGATTTTAACAGTCGATCCGAATCGTTCAATATTCTCTATATTGAAATCTCGTTGAAGACAAAATTTTATATTTTTCTGAAATTTTTTAGTATTTGTTTAATATTTTACAAAATTGTTAATCTAAATAATTCTGGACCCTTCAATAACTATGATTTTTAAAAATCTTAAAAAAGTAGTAAATAAAATTAGAAATTTTTAAAATTGTCTCAAATGAGATTTCAATATAGAGAACACATTGAACGTTTCGGATCGACTGTTAAAATCTCGAAAATTGAAATTTGATCGTAGTTGACGGTTGCATCTGTCAGTCGTGGTTGATTTTAGCCCATCTCTAGTCCGTATGACAATTCTTACTCAAAAAGTCAAAATTAGTTTCAGGCTTATCCGAGTATTCTTTTAAGTTTTATGTTCGCATTTTTTATAGAATAAAATGTCAATATTACAGAATTCAGACTATAAATATTTAACAACACCGTATCTGATCGTTAAAGAAAATACATTTTGACAACTTTTACTGAAAGTGCGAATTCAAAGTATCGAATAAATAACACGTGGAAAATAAGAGAATTATAAATACACAAAGAGAATTAAGTTTTCAAACTCATAGTTATACCACGTCACCAACGTCCTCAGCTATCCAATTCTAATTAGAAGACTTTTCATGTTTCATGCTTATCAGTTTTTTTTTTCATTATTCAAAAGACATAATTTTTGTGCGTCTAAATATAATAAAAAATTTGAGCACAATTTTTTGTACTTGGCATATTATTCTCCACTGATATTTATATATTTTTAAAATCGATATTTATTTTTGTTCAAATCTTTACCATATGTCAGTTTCTTTCCTCAAATAGATATATTTTCCTAGGCAAATTCTGTAACCCATTTTTTTTTTGTTATATGGGCTCAAATTTAGACCATCATTCAACTCCTAGTCAATTAGGACCATTCATCATTCTGAATAAATGGTTCGGATTTAGGCCTATATATAAAATAAAGTATGCATGGCAGAATTTACCATTTTTGTATGCTAAACTGGAGAATAGCTACTGCTTTTTTTTTTTTTTTTGTTGCCCCAATACACTGATCTCTCTACTCTAGTGACTAGTCTAGTACATCTTTGATACACTTGCATATTGCCTAAAGGCACGCAATCATTATTTATTTTGAAGATAGTGTGGCAACTGCCACAACTACAAAGATTTTATTAAGCGTAAAGTATTATTTACAAGGTAAAAAGAAAGAAATGAAAATGGAAAAGATCATGTACTAGCCACAGGTTTTCAAATCGTAGTTTAATTGAGCACCTTCAGCAATATACTTTCTAGATTCGCGCATCGGCCACGTATTCATAATTTTTTTATAGACGCATTTTAGATTATTGGTTTCTCATTGAATATTTCTTATCCGACTAGTCAAATATAAATAGAACTTGTAAATGGATGGACCATTTCCTGGATATAATCGGCCTTATTCCAAGTTCCCTCGCCTGACTTTTGCAATGGAAATTGGAAAGGCCTAGTCAGCGCGCAAATTATGATTCATCTCGTACCAGAGAAAATATAAGCCACTGGTTGACAAACCATTGAACAACGCAAACAAGTCAAAGTTGTTAACCAAAGTCGTCCACATACAAACATTGTCACAAAATCTGTCCAAGTCCCAACCAAAAGAAAATTAAAAGGATTCTAAAAAGGCCATTTAGAAACAAAAGCAAACCTTTAAACTCAACACGTCTTCCTCTCTTTACAACTGCGCTCAAGGTAATTTGTCTCTTCGACTTGGCTCAAGCCATGACGACTGTGATTTCTGCAACATAATACGCATAGCCGGTGTCTGGTAATTAAGAGAGGGTGCAGAGGGTGCAGAGGGAGCAAGGGACCTAAAAGAGGGTAATTCCTTACCTTCAGCGCCATACCCTGAGCTATGGGAATCAGAGGGACCACTTGAACCCAAAACCCTCAGGTCAGGTTCAACACTAGATATTGAGCTACGTGTCGTCGCACGCTGTCTCGAGTGCGCACTGATTCCGGCTAGAGCATACGCACGGCCTGATTTAGCATAGCACTCCCTGCTGCTCATCCTCCTCCCCATCTCTTTTATCTCCTGTTGTAGCATCCCACATGATGGGTCCCCAACCCTCGCCGCCTCTGACGTCTCCATTGTTCTCTGCCAGCTCTCCAAAATCTCCACTGCATCCCTCATTTCACCCCGCTCTGCTGCAGCCCGTGCTGCTACCATGTTCTCCGTGGCCTGTATGCGCACCTTCTCTCTTTCTACTTCAATGCATATTTGATTATTCTCCACAGTCTCTGGTCGTTCAATGGACACTTCTTGCTCACCTAGCTCCACAGCCGAGGCAGTAGCTGCGTCTCTGTACGTCATATTTACCTATAATGTCTCTAGTTAAGTTCATTGTTGATCATATATGGCAGCTATGGATGCTTATACATAAATGTTATAGTGTTATAATACTACCCACTCTGATTAGTTTTGATTTATCAGGAGGCACAAGGCCATTTTCCCAACCTTGATAAATAGAATGTTTATAAGTATAACACTATCAGGTAAATACACAATATAACATAACTGCCATACACAAGGCTGTAAACTGATTACTACTGAGAAATACACCAAAATGTTTTTCTAATTTCAGGACACTTTATGTTACCCGCGAGTAAAAGACCAAACGAAGAGTTACAAGCAGAAAGACAGACAGGAAGTGCTAAATCAAGAAGGACGAAGAATTTGCACAAACAAAAAGGAAGGGGCTCCTTCAAAACTCTGCTTGCCGTTCTCGCTCTTCAAAACAATTCTACTTGAAACGTTGTCAATTCCATGTATTATGTACTTTTACTTCACAAAATACTTTACCAGCCAATTCAGGTAATACTGCATCATATTTCTAATACTAAATTACTAATATTAAATTTTCAAAGGATGAGATATGCACGATCGATGTGATGAACTAAATATGAGTTGATCTATTGTTCTCATGTACTCTATTTATTAATGAAGTCTTATCACGTACTGAATTAGAAAGGTTTGTTATAAACCTCCTCGGGTCAACGATTTTTTTACCTTTATCAACTTGGTAGTTCCTTCCATGCCACTCCTGGGAACATTCACAAAAAATAAGAAGCTTCTCTGCTCGTCAGCATAGAGATCACCAACATCAATCGAGCCATTCAATCCACCATTTTCCACACAGCTTTCATAACTCCCTGACTTGATCCCTGATATCTTCACTCCACGATTGGCCGACTCTAAGGTTATATGTGTTTCTTGTGCCACCACACTCAGTAGACCTCCAATGCACTGAGCAAAGGCATCTTGTATGCACGAAGCATCCTCAATGAAGGAGAATGTGCCACCTGAGGCCTCAGCGATTCGGTGCATTGCTAGGGAGTCATGATCAGACCCAAACCCAAATGTGTGGATTGGGATGGGCCGGCCAGAAGGGTGTAGGATCGAGGGAGGAAGGAGGCAATCATAGTTGGACCCTGAGCCTTGGCTGCTGTGTGAGAATACAGTGTATGTGTCCTGGCCATCAGAGAGGAGAATGATGCTATTTACAGGGTTCTTGTATTGTCTCTCCTCGAGTACCTGGTTCACAATATAAAAGATGTCTTTTAGTTGCATGTAAAACTCTGATTCAGCAATCTTGCATGGCTTAATTAAACACCAGAAGACTAATAAATTTGCTCATTTTTCTACTAGAATCGAGGTCTTCAGAACTACAAACTACAGTCTTACAATGAAGTTCTTCGGTATACACCCATACAAGTTGGGTACATTTTGATTATGATAGCAGTTTATTATAATTTGTTTCTTCATGCATCAATTAATTGGCGCAACAAATGAACCAAGCACAATTGAGGTTACTATTGCATGAAACCATTTTATGCTTTGGAAGGAAGGCTTGATTTGTAAGCACCATCTGGTCCAATTATGATTTCTGAAAAATACTACATAAATTTGAAAAAATAACTCAAGTGAGACACCTTAGCACCCTTCTTTAGGCCCTCAGCTATGTTGGTCCCACCACCAGCAGTAAGTGAATTTACTGCATCCAAGGCTTGTTGCATCCCTTCGTTTGACATCCGGGTTAGTCTATTCAATCGTCGAGCCCTTGATGAAAAGGAAATAATTGAGAGCCGGTCCGCCGGGCCAAGGTTTTGTATGACAAAATTCATGGCCTGCTTCAGCAAATTCAGTTTCGCACCAGCCATGCTACCACTGACATCCAGCACGGTAACTAGGTCCAATGGTGCCCGAGCTGAGTCAGTAATCTCTGATGCTGTGCCTGGGGCCTTGAGATGAATCACAATGCCAAAGTCATCTTTGGACAAGGATTTGGCCACAGCAGGATATTCTGTATAGGTCTTCAATTCCATTGTCCCAGTTGTAGGGATCTGCTGTGGCATGTCCTCGAGCTGCGTTTGGGGTGATGAGTCAACTGGGTCATCATCATTAAAGACTAGGGGCTCGTGTCCCGGGAAGAAGGGGGCCCGTATCTGAGTTCCGCGGGGAGATGGGATGGGGTTATGTGGGGTTCCAAACGGAAGCTCCTTCCATTGGGCCTTGCAAAGCGGGCACACAAGGTTGCCGTGGGCCACATTTGAGGTAATGCATTGGAAATGGAATGTGTGGGAGCACTCAGCCGTAAAGAGAGCCTGGCGGCCACCCGTGTCCGTGCTATTGAGGCAGATAGCACAGGTGTTCTGTTGAAACAGGACACAATTTTAGTCCAAATATCATTTAAGTTTCTCTTTTCATTCTCTTTACTGGTTCCTTTTCAGTTGAGGATTTTTTTTATAAGATGCAAGGATGTATTATTTAGATCCACATAGGTTGGATGAATAAAAAAAAAGAATCACAAAGACAAACAGTACATACTCTTTTAGAGAAAATGAGAAAAAATTAAACATAGAACTAAGAAATATATGCATGACAATAGTTATTTTAAATGAGCAATGATTTGAAATCTTTAATTCAGCAAATAGAAACAGATCAAATGTTGCTTTGCATTCACTGACTGATTTAAGGCTATATGAAATGACATACCTCTTGTCTCTCCATATTGTCACGTTATGTATCTGCAGCTGACGTCTTGCCTGATCAGAAACAAAGTAACCAAATAGTTCAGCAGAGCATGTAGAATATGAGAAGAGCGATAAGATGACATATAACTCTTCAATTATCAATCAATTATATACAAGTAGTACACGCAACTTTACTGATTCGTCCTTTTCTTATTACTATTTTTATCATAAGATTTCTTAGTGTAGAAGGATTAGGTAATTTAATAGTGGGATTGCCTTGTTGACCCAGAATTGGAAATAAACAATGGGCCTGCACCATTACATAAATCCCTCTGGTAATAAATAAATAATTCATATAAACCAATAATAAACAATATGATGTTTGTCAATAACGAACTTTGGTTCGGTCAAAGAAATTGCTAAGTTCAGGAGTGCACGAAGATAGACTTTTCTTTTAAGGTTCTTAATAACTAAGAAAACACGGTGTTATAGAAATTACAAGGCAAAACCCCAGAAAAACCCTGGTTCATGTACAAATTGTAGGCCATAACTCGTAATTCAATGGAAGAAGGCATCAAACTAAAAGATAGGAACGAGTCTGACATAATAAATTACGAATTTAGGTGAAAAATCCTTCACCGGATATATAAACTTAACGAGAATCTGATCTTAGTGAGAGCACGAGTAGAAAAAACTGAGTAAAAGAGTAGGTAATTTACGAAATTAAAGCAACTACAAAGCATCTGATCAGAAACTAAAACGATATATAACAATTCACTAGCAAAGAGGTTTATTAGCGGGGCAAACTAAACAAATAATAAATGAATTTTACACAAAATGGGGCATGCCTGAGAGTTGAGAGAGAAGGATGCGCCGAGAGCCTCTCTGAAGAAACGACTGAGTCACTGAGGAAGGGTAACCGTAAAAAGATGGTTTTCTTTACTTGATGAAAAAGGAGAGAGTAGAGAAGACTAGTGGGTTTTGAAGACTTTTGATCATGGAATCGAGAGAAGGAACCGCCATTATTGGTAAGGAACCGCCATAATAGACTCCGCATCCTCTGCATGACTATATGGACATCCAGTAATGGTTGGATCTCAGTCGTCCGATTTAATCTCAATATATATGAATACTCCGTGCATAATACCAGAATTGATAAGTTTAAAAAAGTTTAATCGTTAAGATTAAATCAGATGATTTGAATCAAAAAACGTCCACCGGATAGTTTTATTAAACCAACAGGATAGAATCCGCCATAACAGGTGTAGGAGCAACAAGGCAATTGTTGCCATATCCGTCCAAATTTCCAAGATTTCTAATTTTTTTTTATCATGATTTGAAAATATTTTATTTCTCTAATTCTCGATTTAAAGTTGTTCACCTTAATTTATATGTCATTTTCTTCTTTCAAATTATTATTATTATTATTTGTTTATTGCTTTGGTTCACTATAATCTTTTACCTGAAATTAAAATGATTACTTGGGCAAAAAAAAAAAAATTGATATCAACAGAGTTAAGGCTTATCAAGTAATTTGTCTCTGATTTATTTCAGTCTTCATCTTAATTACTCCATATATACTCTTGAGATTCTTTTCATATTATTGCTTCACATATGTGGGAACCGCATCCTCAGCAGTCCGATTTATTTCAAACAGTCTTTTTCATTTTTTTAAATTTTTAAAAATTATAAAACTCAAATGGAGAATCCAAACCGTTGATCTTGTTAAGTTTTATCAGCGATGCATTTTCATATAAGTTTTATAAAATTTGAAGTTTATTTGATACTTCATTAAGTGACCAAATTATGAACGGATTAAAATTAATTAAACCAGGTTCGTTCATTTGTTGACCACTTGATCTAGTATCAAATTAACTTCAAATTTTATAAAACTTATATAGAAACGCATCGCCGATAAAACTTAACAAGATCAACGGTTTGAATTTTCTATTTGAGTTTTACAATTTTTAAAAATTAAAGAAAATAAAAAGGACTGCTTGGAGCAGTCCTTTTTATGGCTGTAGAGGATTCGGTTCCCACATATGTGATACATACGTGTTTCGTTTTATTTCGAAAAAAAAAACATACGTGTTTGGTTTGGTTGCGAATAGTTATTATTTTTGCGAAATCAAACAACCAATGAATAAGCGTCAATTCGATTTCTTATTCATGTTCTGCCGTTTTTATAGAACAATAGAACGAATAAGAACTTATTCACATAAGACATTCCTTATTTGATGAGGCATCCAAACACGCTAATATATTTTGTCTCTAAAGGAGAGATCTGATATATAAAATATATTTAAAAAATGAAAAAACCATAATAAAACTAGAGGTTGGCTAATGTAATATGGATAGCATGGATCATCCTCATAGTATCCACTTGTTTTTCGAAATAAAAAATTCAAACGGCTAGTTCAAACCGTTTAAGTTGTTCTTCGTATTGAAATCTTCTTATAAATTAAATTTCAATTTTTCAATTTTTTTGATATATGTTATGATATTAAACAAAACTGTAATTGGATAATTTCAGACGCCCTACAATTTGAAAATAGCATAACATATAGCGAAAAAAATTTGAAAAAATATAAAATTTTGTTTTCAATGAGATTTCAATATAGAGAATAACTTAAATGGTTCGGATTGACCGTTTGAATTTTCAATTTCGAAAAATAAGTGGATAGTACAAAGATGATCCATACAATATTTAGCGAACCTCATAAAACTATGCTAATATTTTTTTCCCCCTAAAGTACTTAGGACTATTAGTTTCGATTCCACTTTGCCATGAAATCTTCAATCATTTTTTTTTTAATTTTATCGTTTGATGACAACCGATCATGTTGAAAATGGTTGACAAACATTATAAATATTTAAATTTTAAAATGATTTTAATTACGTGAAACAATTTATGTGTTATAAACTTCACTTATACAAAAACAATGAGATTCATGTTTATCTTATTATTTATCGAATAATTTGAACTTTGCAACAGTCCAAATTCAACAAATATTAATTCATCATCACATAATAATCAAATTTTATTTCGGTTAATAGATGTGTTATTTGAATGTCCGGCATAATAACCTTGTAATGTATGATGTTTTGGAAATATTTTTATATGCACTTGAGAATATATAGTCCTTAATATTGTCGTATTTTGTTTATCTTCAGGAGAAAGAGAACGTATATGCTCATTACACACTCAGATAAGCAATTAGTCGAAACTATTACATAATGCATATTTTTATTATGGGAATTGTTTAAGACCATCCTCTAGATTCTATCATTCTATTATCTCCATCTCTTTCCAGCGCCTCATTAATGACTCGTGAATCTTTCTCTTATTTTTGAAAATGCAATTAATAACGCATTTTCATCATCCTCATCCCCTCATAACTTCCTTGTATTCCCCCGAAGATGAAATCCAGCATTATCCAGAGCCCTTATTAATTGTTCCCGTCCTTCTGTTTCGCTCCCTTCAACAATTACAATATTAACTTCAACAGTTACATATTAAGGATCATTAATTAATTTCAACGGTTACATATAACTATTATATATAACTTCAACAGTTTACTATATATAACTGTTGGAGTTAATATATAAACTGTTGAAGTTATATATGTAACCGTTGTAGTTAATATGAGTAATTATTGTAGTTTGGATACTAATTGTTGTAGTTAATATGAATAGTGGTTGATATCTCATATTTATACTGATATTTTGGCCAGACTTTACATCGAAATTGTGACTAAAACCGTGATATTATCTTGTTTTTCTGTTTGTTTGGCAAGATTGGATACTGCCGTGGAATTTGACTTGTCTTGTAGGAATTTGGTGGATCACGCATAATCATTGCATAAAATGGTAGATTTAAGAGAATCAAATAGCTAAATGGAAGCAATAGCATTGTAGAGCTCCTTGTAAGCTTTCCGGCGATCTTTGAATCACCTCAATCGGAGCCCGGATGAAGAAATTATGTTCAAAATACTATTTGTGCGCAATGCTGACACAGGAATTCGGACCGAATTGCGTCACAAAAAATTACAGAGAAGCTAATTCGGACCGAATTGTCTGGAATTCGGTCCGAATTGCTATACAGGGAAGGTTTCCAACTGTATTCCTGAGGCGTTTTCTCTTATGGAAAGACCCCAATTTCGGCCTAAATTAGGGGAAAACATTCCCAACCTGTCAAGGGGCCAGAGAGGAGTCTATATTAAGTTTATTCTTGCTTGAGGAAGGGGAATCCACCATTATCCATCATCAGCCACCAATCTTCCACCTCTCAGCACCGTTCTCACGCCGAAAGGCGTGAGATTTCCACCACCTCTCCACCATCACTCGACCATGGCAGCGATTTGGGAGCAATTCTAGGCGCGACAGCGTTAGATTCAACCCAACCACGGCTTCGGACTTGATTCAAATAGGAGTAAACCTGGATATTGTTGTATCTCTTCCTTTTCTCTTATTTATTCTTGTCATGGAGTTTGTATCTTATTTTATTAGCATGATAGGTTAGATCTTTGTTGCTTTAGGGATAGATGTAGCCTAGAATTTGGTTTGCTTGGTTTGCTTGTCTTGTTGATGGACGAAACCAATTACCTTTGGGAGTTTTATTGATTTGCTCGTGTTTTGTGTTTATTATTACTTGTGTTGCTCTGCTTGTATACGGCCGCACTTGTTTGAGACATCAACTCATTATAATAACTGAACCTTTCACTAGTATTTCGAGGTAGGTCAATGGCGAAAGTCGACCAGTTAGTAACCAAAAGTAAACACTTCTAGTTAGGCGAAAGTCTAGGTTAGATATCTCGCAGAAAATCATTGGTAAACTCGAGTAGGTCCACCGAACAACGAAAGTTGGGGGTGCAATGCACTCGATGAAGGTTGTTTAACACTAGATCCCATTCCAAATACCATACCCAATAGGCGAAAGCGGAGGGTTAGGGAGTTAGGTTTGGCTAGATGGACCTTTGGCTTGAATAAATCAACAAAACGGTAAACCACAGCATTTACACAGTGGAATTAGCAAGGCCGAATACGAAAGTGCTAAGTTTTGCGACTCTGTGGCCATATCTAAGTGAAATCGAACCCTAAGGCACCTTTATTATCATATCTTAATCCGTTAGAAAACCCCAAAAAGATTTATTTCAATTGTTTTGCATATTCTTGTTACTTGCAATTGCATTCCTTTATTTTAATTTAATTTGTTCTATTTGTGATTTCAATTCTCTTCTCAATTTTTATCGTCTAGATTTAACGAAATAATAAGAATAATATTCATATCCATCTCTGTGGGTTCGACACCTTTACTCTACTACGAACGACTAGTTGAGTACAAGGATTTATTTGTTTGACCTTGGTTCACACCCTCGATTAGTGGTTGTAGTTGGAATACTAATTGTTCCAGTTAATGATGGGGACCAGAAATAGAAATGATGGGAGGGAGGGAGGGAAACAGAGAGGACCAGAAACGAAAAGGATGAGAGGGAGAGAAATAGTGGGGGACCGAAATAGGAAAGGATGATATGAAAGGAAACAGTGGGGACTAGAAATGGAAAGGATGGGAGGGAGAGCAACAGTGGGGACCGAAATAGAAAAGAATGAGAGAGACAAAAACAATGGGGATCAAAAATATTCCGGAAATAGAAAAAACTTAAACGTGTCCCCATTGGAATGACGGGATGATAAATTTTGGAGATGATTCTTATCAGTCCCGTTTTTATTATTTCGATTTACAATTTTTCTTTCTCTTGATTATATATAGTTCTATTGTCGTGCTGTGTCAATATTATAATAGTTTTAAAAATTTAGATGTGTCAATATTATAATTGTTTTAAAATTTTAGATGTACCATCAGCTGCTAATGTTGTATGTTGGTTACAAAATGTTGTTCAATTCATTTTCAAATCTTTTAGCCTAGATACTTAATATCGTAATTCTATAATAATTTTTTAATGTTAACATTAGTAATAATTTTGTTCGATATATGTGCACGAAAGTTTCTTGTGACACCAGCTGATCTAAATAGAAACCATAAATAATCAATACATAAAATGGTCAAATTGGTAAAGATAGGATTAACAATAATATGGAAGGTAATAATTATCAATAAGGAGAAGACGGATAATTAATTAGGCTCAAATTGTCAATGGATATTGCAGACTCAGTCCACTTTATTTTTCTATTCTCTGTGCATAGGCGCACCCGTGTTTTGGTCCTCTTTGGCACTTTATTGCTTTGCGGATCCGTGATAATCTGTAATTATAATCTCGCTTTTGCTACTAATGACTGGTTAAATTTCTCTCAAGGAGAAAGACAGATGACGGAAAGATGACCACCATCTTGGAGAAACTAGGTATTTCTAATTTTAAGAACCAAAATTTATTAAACTTACATAGATGGTGCATTGCTACTTTACCAAACAATATGCTAATTTGGTACTGTTTTAAATGGTCTGCTGTCGGGAGTCAAATATCGATGGATACTATATGACTCTTGCAACGACATTAATGCTAAAAGAAATTACAAACATTTATATTTATAAATATTATTTTTAAATTTTCATCTTTGTTAATTGAACAATATATCTTCCAGGGCTTGAGAGGTAAGCTGCAAGCATATAGTAATTATACCTATATAAATGTGGAGTAGGGAGTTTTCGTCAAAATTCACGCCTATGAACAGTGCTCTTTCTCTTTTTCCAGCGAATTATCTGGACCGCTAATTTTGGTTGGACGCATGGATCTGCATGGGGGACATGTTCGGTGCCTGGATTATATGTGGTGGACCGGGTGTACTGCTGTAAATGCAAACCGATGCTTTTAGTTAGTCCTTCCCTGTTCTTTACATCATTGGTTTACGACATTTATTGTGCTGGTTTCTTTTGGTGGTCTTTGGTATGAGTTATTTATATTATCTCCACCGAGTTATTGTTCTGTCCTTTCCCTTTCATTCCCTGTCTTTTCGCTCCCAGTAGAAAGTCAATTTTCCCAAGAGATGAACAGTGGAAAGGTGGAAATAAGGTGCCGTCATGACACACCAGCGAGAGGTTTATCAGAGGAGGCGCTCTCCATCTCCTTCGAATACAGTCCTAACCATCCAAAATCCAAAGATACAAATTCGAAGAGAGAGTGATTTATCCTCTGTGATACTCTTATTACTCTTCAATGGCGCTTCAGCAAGACGCGGAGATGCTGGTCCCGATGTACAAGGTCAATCATGGCGGTCGATTTAAGATATTTGTATTGATTATCCGTATTGATTATCTTCAGTGTTCTATTTTCTTTTAAAAACCTCATCTATTTTTTTAAGATATTTGTATTTTGTTTATTTATTTATTTTCAATTTGAACATATGAAATGAACCCAAGAAAGTTTTTTCAGTTAAGGTGGTATCATCTGGCAATAAAAGTAATTGTTCCTTGTCTGTTGTTATTTTCTTTGACTCAAGGGTGAGTTAAAAAGTTTCTGACTGCTATTTTTTTTTTTTTTTGTGCTTTTGTTACATATGTTTTTCTTTGATTTTATTTGTGGGTGACTACTTCATTTGACCTCTCAGGAGATTGTAATTGTGTGAATATTGATATCGCATATTGTATCGAAAATTGGAAACACACAAATTTGCACTCATGCACACACATCGTGCTCACGTAGTCTTATGTGAAGTTTTGCTTTTCTCTTTGCAGGAAACTGAAGTTTTCCATCCTTCAGGCTCTGCAATGTCAATTGCAGAAGATGGAAATGGATTGGGTTGATTTGGAACTTTGCTATTAATGTATATGCTTTTTGCCTGGCAGTTAGCACATGTATTTACTGAATTCCTTATTAATTAACAACAAAAATTACTTTCTGTTTTGATATAGCAATATGCGTTCTTGGTGACTGGTGAGTACGTCTTGGTTGGCACATGTACAGTTTACAAATTCTTCTTTCTTGGAATTTATAGCATAGAGGTAACAAGCTGTAACCTACACTATTTATTGAGCTTGTAACCTACACTATTTATTGAGCTTGCTTGTCGGTATTTTTTCCTTGAGTTATAAAGGAATCTTAATTTGTTTATGATTTAATTTTAATTTTTCAGGCTATTGCAAATTTCGAATTCTAAATCAGTTTGCCTGAAAGAATTAAGGTATGCTTCAATGCAAATCTGTTTATTCTAGCAAATATTGTACTCTTATATTTTCACCAAGGATATAAATAATTTTAAATTTACCAAATTTTGTCCTTTCCAAGGCCAGGTAAGATATTTCCTTTTTTTTTGTCATTGCATATTATCGTCCCATCTCATATTAAGCGAAATTTGAATAAACTAATTGCTTCAAGTTAGCTAAAAGTTTATTATTTTATTTGTCTCATAAAAAAAGTTACTAATTATTTTATTTGGTTCTTTAATGAGAAGGTTCGAAGATCATGAGGGAGGCAGTTGACCTGCATATGCTCATATTAATTTAGTCATTTCAGTGAATTCTTTTCAAAAAAACAAATTGTGAAATCAACTCTACGAGATGCTAAATCTGCGAAATGGCTCCAGATATTCTACGTTAGAACATGGTATAGCTTTTATTTATCCATTCTTATTAACTTGAAATCATACTTCAGACATGGCTGACAAATCAATAAAATATTACACAATTGAGAGACTTAAAGTTACTCAAATCGTGTTCGCGATCTTCAATCAACAAAAATTCGCTTCCCTCCCTTTTCCATTGGGACATATGGAATTGTTAGAAATCAATAGTTGAGTTTCATGTGAGAATGAAAAAAGAAAAAAAAAATTAGAGGATGTGTTGGACGTTGTGCAGCTGTGGAGTATTGATACCATCCAAAAAATGCAGTGGAATTTATATATGTTCTGCTTATGTTACATACTAGAATTATGCATGGTAATAATGATTCTCCTGTACAATTAGAAAAAGCCTAAAAAAACTCAACAAACAATTTAATGAAGACCAAAGATGATATTACCTATTAGGTTTATGTGCTTCCATGAACCTTTTATTCTTCATTTGCTTCATGTCTAAAGCTCAGAATACATTACTGGGGTTCATATCAGTATATAGAATATATATAGGGATTTCAATGTGATCTAAATCTCTCTCTTTCTACTCTTTTGATTGATCCCATGGAGTCTAGATTAAAAAAAATAAAAAAATTCATTTATGGGGAAATAAAAATGTGTTGTGGTGCCTTGCAAGTCAGACAGAAGATTGAGGCTAAAGGAACCAAAGATGCGGGAAGGTATGATGAATGTTACATTTCTCTTTCTTTTTTTGTCAAAAATTCTAGAGCTTAATTAGGGAATTTATTCTTGGACCTTTTAGCGTTCTCAATTAAATAGCGTTCTCATTTTGTTTGACTCTTCCGTTACTGAGTTTTATTAATTTTAATTTTATCTTTCATGTTTCACGAATTGCCTTAGTTTTACTTTGTTTAAATATAAAAAAAATTTATTTGTGGCTATTTTTTATTTATTACATTGTAATTAAACAAAATTTATATCAGAAGAGTGTTCATGAATGAAGTTTGAAAATTCTTGGAACTTGGAGTCTTGGAAGCTATTTAATGGACATTTTGTTTATTCGTTGATATTTACAAATTACCTTCTCTTTATTTTTCGAACTTTCAATCATTAAGCTGCGTTTTAACTTGATCTAATGTTATGCAGGATTTGGAAATTGCAGGCACACCATCATCTGTTCAAAGGCATAATTGTGAAAGGTGGATTTATACTTTTTTTGGGGATAGATTACCAGCAAATTTGGAGCACAAAATTAGAAACAATACTTCCAGAAGGAATAGTTGTGGCCGTTAGAAAATGTTATTTATTGAACTTACGTTTTCCAAAACTTAGTAGTTGAAAACCAACATAGATAATAAAGACGAACATAAATTACTGCAGTAACAGTACAATACTCTTAGTTGCCCGTATATGTGCCATATCTAAAGAAAAAATATAACAATTTTCTATATAAAACTTTAAAAAAAAGAGAGAGTAAGACAATTATCATAGTACATTTATATCGATATAATTCTCTTCAAGGACTCAAAAAGCTTTGCAAAGTAAAATAATTTGTTTACCAACTTAACAAGCTAATTGACTCTGTTCGTTAAAATTATAGACAACAATTATAACAGTTAAATCCAAAATTGAATTACTTCAATGCCCCATGACTACATCTCACAGTAGCTTACTGTCAATTGATTTAGTCCATCAAACATAGGTACTTGAACCTTGAATGTTCACTCCAAATAACTACGGAACAGATAGTGCCGCCGGTCTCTGTGACTGCATGAATGCAACATGCGTAATGAAACTTTATATTATATAATTACTAATTTGTATTTTCTATTACATCTGGCATTGCTTTTGCTACACGAGTACAAGCTGATTATTACACGTGTAATAAAACACAATGTGTTTAATACATTAAATCACTTTTTGTCCCCAGGAAAAATATGATCTAATTAAATGTGCCAAAAGCAGAAATTTAACTAAAATATTTTACTATTTAGGAATATTCTCAGCATCTGAAAAAAATAATTGCTAATAACTTATGAGAATTTTACCACCTTGAAACAACTAACATTTATTTTATTCTTGCGCACACCAAATGGCCTCCGCAAAAACTTTATATAAGATTAACAGCGTTTTTTCTTCAAAATTTAAAACCTCGCTTAAAAAAATGTTGGTTACTTCTTAACATGAAACAACCACAAATGTTCAACATAGGCGAGTCTATGTATATGGTATGGGTGTCAATGTCACCCATTTTTTTTTAAATAACATTATTAGAGATTCATATTTATAGTTATAAAATATAATTTGTCATAAGTTCTATTTATTTGAACCCCAATAGTATTTGCGTAAATTTTTACAATTGAACCCCATATATAATATATATTTTTTCCATGGTAAAACTATTTATTACTATTTTTAGTTGCTGATTATGCAGGCATTATAATTAATTAAAAGTTTAAAAACGTAAATCCAAATGACTAAATTAGCAAGAAAAGAATGGAAAAATTAATAATGATCTAATTTGATTGCCTTGCCTAATATGTTCCGAAATTCATAAAAGAAAAAAGAGAAAATTGCAAATTTAATAAAGAATGGAATAGCCAACGAAGCACTTTCCATTTTTATAATTTTTTCTCGCATTTTCATTTCACTTCGAAGCACTCCTCAGTTATGATTTAAATTATTCTTCTATAATTTCTGTGGTTTCTTCCTTCGCAAAGACAATTAGAAAAAGGTATTGTTTTTAAATTAATCCTCTTATATTCATCAAATAATTATTTTATTTTTAATTTATAAGTAGAAATGTAGAATATATCAAAATTCTGGTTTATAACACAAATTGTAAATGATGTAAATGAAACACACCTGATTCTTTTTTCTTTATCTCTTGATATTTTTTTTTATAAATTTACTATGAAGAAATTCTTTAAACGACAGCAGCCTAATGATGATACTTCAAGCTCTCGAGCCCCTAAACGGGTTCAAATTAATCCCAATAATTACCTTATTGATCCAGCAAAGCGACAAAAGATTTTTGAGTACCCTCTTAATGAACGAGATGAAATTAGAAGATTTTATTTAAATAGAGGTCCAAATCAACCGAAAGCATGCAAGTTCGAACCGGTAAAAATAGCAGGCGTGTGGCGAAAATTCAATCCTAAATGGTATGATGATATTATAAATTTAGTGAACCCCATTACAAAAATTTCTGGCCTCGCCACCGATGTTCAAAATAGCAATAAACTAATAGAGTATTTTAATACAGGAAAAAAAAATCCGTAGAATAAATATTTTATAACGCACGCCTATTCACGGGTTTCCGTCTCATCTCCCGTCTGTTTTATTCAGACCACTTCATCGCTCTAGCGAAAAGTATGTTCTAGAAATATGAAGTGCGGTGTAACTTACACCGTGTAAGCAGCCTACTTCTTGAGAAAAATCTAACCTGCACTTATCCGTTGACTACAATTCTACAAACAACAACAATCACGGACTACAAAAAAAAAAAAAAATCAGATGAAACGCTACGCTTACCAGTTCCTGCCTGTATATTGCTAATGGACAAAAACTCATTTTCAACATATAAAACATACCCTTTATTCATACGTTGACTTAAACAATTGATAACCTACTTTAGTACGTTGTTTTTGTTTATCCACTTGCTGCGTTATTCAAAAATTCATAAACGACACAGACTGTTCAATCATGCAGGTGTAACGTTTCGGTTTTGTATATAAAAAAAAACGTTTCGGTTTTAGGAAACGACACGTATTCAATTCAGTATCTTTCTCAGCGGACAACAACTCAATTTTTACACACACGCGTTCAATGTACGCACCGCACACCTCCTAATACGTGTCGTGTTTAAATAAAAAAAAAGTAATGCTTTAGCGTTCACATTATAAAAACGTTATTTCAAAACACATATAAATATTAAGTCATTCCTGTACTTCCAGTCTCTACCAGACTGTAACTTATCTTCCTAATTCATACACGTACTTTACTTTTCCATATTTAGCAACTTCCAATACTAATAATCGTATATGCTTAATAGAAACCTGTGTTACCATAAGTATCTAAATATATGTCTCCAACTTTCGTAAAATAAAACTTACAAATCAATATCAGTATTATAAATAAAGATGCGTGGGTGTCAATTTGATTTTTAAAATTAGAAAGCAACACGGCAAGGTGCGCGGTGCGGTAACGACATGGCATCGCATGTAACGAGATGTGTAATATCTCATTGCATCACAAACATCTAATTTAGTCAACGATACATCGTCTGTCTCCCCGACAAAAGTCTTCTCCATACAATAAGCATCGACATCATCATCCGAATCACTACTACTCATCTTCACTCTTTTCATAAAAGTAAAATAACACACATCCAAAACGCTTGAATGCACGCATTATATACCTATATAAATGTGGAGTAGTATGTTTTCATCAAAATTCACGCCTATGAACAGTGCAATTTTTCTTTTTTCGGAGATTTATCTCGTCTGTTTGTTCAATGATCGAACGGTTGCCTCTTCAGTTCTGATATCGGTGGTTGTAGGCTGGTAATAAATATATCTGGTGCAGGAAATTTAACGTGGAATGGTACTGTACAGTATGCCCGTATTCTTATCGGGTGTGTTTGGATGGGTAGGGAATAGAGAATAGAAATAAGGAATTTCGGTTTGCGTGTTTATTCTTATTTTTGTGTAACCCAAACAATACAAGAATAAGGAACAAGGGCTTTTATTTCCATACTAACAAAACCATGGTATAAGAATAAAGAATAAGGATAAACACGCAAACCGAAATTCCTTATTCCTATTTCCTATTCTTGACTTATTCCGTTGCATCCAAACAGACCCGATGGGGCCGTTTGGATCCCCATGAGATTTTGGGGAATTTCATCTTCCTACCATAAATTTATTATAAACAATCCAAACTCTTCACAAAATTACACACTTCCCAATAAATTTATTCCTAGAAATTACAACTTACCCAAATTCTCCAACTTCCTAAACGATCCAAACGGCGCCGATGTTCTTCGGCATTAAATTAAGCTCCTAGCATTATGATGTTGACCGATGAATGCTTGTCTTCTCTCTCTCTCTCTCTCTCTCTCTCTCTCTCTCTCTCTCTTGCTCACCGCTTGCACGATTTGTTTTTTCCTATTGTGTTTATTCGCTGCATATATTCTTCTTATCCCTTTGGTCCGCGCAATTAAATTCAGAGGGATTCGCTAGAGCACTCTACTTATTTTGTTTTTTTCTCCTTTCCTCCTCCTTAATTCCTTATATTATGCGGTTCTTCTTTGTTTGCTCTTTAGAGAGAGGTTTATTAGAGGAGGCGTCAGCCGCGTCTCCATCGCCTCGGACGACAGCACCAAACCGTACAAAAAACAAAGATAGAAATTCAAAGATGCTGTCCTCGGTGTATGGTGCCGATCTAGCAGTGATGGGTCTCCGTTAGAGGAGTCGACGCAGCTACTATTCGACCGCCTAAAGGCCAACTTCGTTAAATTCCAATTGCTTTCGCAACAGGACAATTTATTCTCTCAAATTCTAATTGCTCTATAGATTCCTCCTTTTCTCCTCTTCTGGCTCTTATTTGTTTTGTCTTTATTTACAATTTTTCTCTCCTGCTGTCGCAACAATCCAGTCGGCTGATCTCTTCGACGGCCATGGTAGTGGCCATGGTAGTAGTGGAGAACGACTTTATGGCAGGATGAGGAATGGCAATCCAACAGAGGAGGAGACGAGGGGCTGAAGAATAAGATGTTGTCCCTTACTTTCCATCTCGAGAAACATCAATGGCATGGCGGAAAACCTCTTCAAAATAGCTGTGCTTTTTTCTGTCAGACATCTCTCAAACCCGGTATAATTCCCCTTTCTCTTTTTTTTTCTCTCCTTTTATCAATATTAAATCTCTCTTCTGCGAATTATAATTTCTTTTGTTCGAATTTTAAAGGGATTTTATTCTCAAGAACTATGCCGATCTGAAGATTGCGAATCCAAAGTTTTCCATTTGATCTGACAATGCTTCTGAGTCAAGTCTCAGACATAGGCCCAATATGGTATTCTAATGTTTCTCCTTTTTATTTAATTTCTCTCTATTTCAAGTTTTCAACAAATGATTTGCTTCGTTGGGATGTTGGCTGAAGATTGTGAGAAATTATAAATAATAATATGAGATGGAAGTGTAAGTAACTATGTCATTTTTTATTACGCAACCATGCATCATCAGATGACGACATTATTTTGCAGAGGTTCAATGAAGAATAATTGTAAGGAATTATATTTCCTATGGGTTTGGTTTAGTGAGGAAAGAATCTGTATTTTCCTGGGAAATGAAGTGTGAAATGTTGAGTAAAAGCATGTTGACATTATCCTGCATGAATTATTGTTCCTTCCTATCTGTCTTGGGCATCAATTTAATGCATCTTTTTCAGTCGTGTCTAATTTCAGCATATCACCAATAGTGTTTTTTTTTCATATTATTTGTGGTATAGCTGAAGATTTTCCCCTGCAAATTTCTGCCAGAACCTTCAGCAAAATTTTTTTTTTTGTTAACATTTTATTTTTATTAAATAGATGGATGCAAGGTTAAATTGAACAAAGAAGGAAAAGCAGCAATTATTCAATATACATTGAGTTTGATAAATGTGACTAAAGCTGATTTGACATGATTTAATTGGTTGGAATGTTTGCTTCCCTCATTGAAATGCACAGTATTTTTTCTAGAATTTAGAATTCTTTAAAATTCGTATTTTTTCTAGAATTTAGATTCCTTTAAAATCCAGTGAATTGTATAATGAATTCTACAGGCTGTTTCTTTTGCGCTTAATTTTCATTTTTTTTTATTTCCAGTATTTTAAGTCTGACCGATTTCTTGCATATCAGTCACTTGCTACTTTTATAAGAATATTGATATGCTTCTTTGATGACACATATGTATATAAACGGCATGGCTATCATAAGGTGGTTGGGCTTCAGCTGGAGATTGGACTGAAAATAAGGTGGCACCTCAAACTCAATTATAAGTATCTCAATTTCAAACCCTTATGTTACTGTAGGTGAATCTCCAATCGCAACGGCTGAGCCTACTGTTGTCCATACGATGGATCAATCTAGGTTTTGTTCAATTTATTTATTTATTTCCTTCTAGAAACAAGCAAACAAAGAGCTTCACCTTTATATTTTCCAAAAGTTCAATAAAAACAGCATAAAGATGTGGTTTTGTGGATTTTTTTTTTTTGTTACTGACCTTCCTTTCTGAGTTAATATATAAATATATCTATTATTATTATTAATTATTTTTTATTACTGAACTGCCTCTCTAATAAATATATTAAATATATTTTGGAAATTTAAACATCACATTGTCACGACCCAAACATCTATACATTCATCTTTGCTTATATTATAAGATAACAAATAGTTACTTCTCTTTTTTCGATTTTTAAGTATATCGCAGGGTCCGATGAAAGTACAGTAATAGAGAGGCCATTGGCAGAAGATGACTACAGTTTGACTGAAAAATGTATTACTATATCTATCTTTCAATGCATCATTTTGTTGATTATATTCTACTTCATTTGTTTGCCAAAGATTAGAATATCAGTGCATTTTCAACTTTGGTGGAGTTTGGTGCTGAATGTTTGTAATAGTGGTAGAGATACAGGGTCTGAATGTAAATTGGAAATAATGAAATACTAACCTCAAATTCTTTGCTATTGTTGGATTTCTCCCCTCTTTTTCTTTGTGATGTTAGTATCAAATGGTACCATTCCTTACGTATGTGTTGTTGCGAGTATTGACAATATTCTTAACTTTGAAACTAAAATGTACAAGGTCATATTGTAATAATATTGATGAATTATCAAGAATTTTTCTTTAATTTTATGGGTAACAACTGAGTTATTTATTCTTTATTTTGCATATTAGCCTATCCAGTATAAAAGGTAATTCTCAAAGGCTACTTGGTAATTCCTTTATGATTTTTCTTTTCTACTTGATGGATGCAACGCCATATTCCAATCGTCTGTTGAAAGTTTGTCAGAAAGGGCAAAATTTAGTGCAATTAGTTCTTAGTCTTCATTAATGTAATTTAGTAGTCTAACAAGTAGCATACCTTTAGAACAATCAGTAACTTCACAATTAAATAGTTCCGACCAACTTATTGTATAATGATCATTACTTTATTTTTTTTTGGAAATATATGAATTAGGAGGTGCATACCATTTATTACGATTGTTATATTCTGATTGCACACAAAATTTAAACGAGGGAGTTTGTATGGCTGGATCAAAAAACTGTAAATACTAACTAGCTAACTTGATTATTTTTTTTTTATCAGAAGACGTAAACAAATTGAAGTAAGAAACATGCCGAACGCCGCGACACTGCATGATTGTTAACTTGTCATTTTACATTTTTATTAGTCAATGCCTATGAATTCGTGTAGAAATAATACATACTAGACCGGACAAAAAAAGTTGAAGTAGTTCTTTTGTTTTTTAAGCGTTACTCTCAAATGCTATTGTTACATCCAATCTGTTGCGGTGCCATGTACGTGTCTTTCATTTCTAAAGTCCACTCATGCATAGTTTCATTGCATCCGTTTATTTTATTTTTTATTCTGTAATTGTTATCTTCTATTTTTTAACGTTTATATAAAAAAACAAAGTTCTTCTTAATTATGAATGGTACATCAGCTTACTTTTGATTTGGACTTTTGCATTGTTATTTATGACAATTTGAAATTGCAAGGTCAATGGTGTTAATTATATACGAAATAGTGGTACACCACGTCTTACTCTTTCATCCATGTGTCATTATAACCCATATAAAAGTTGAGTGGGTAGTTTTCGTCAAAATTCACGCCTATGAACAATGTTTTTTTTTTCATTTTTTATGGAATTATCTGGAACGCTCATTTGATTTAGACGGTCGGATTTGCGTGCAGGAAATGGGCGGTGGTGGCCATGCGGATGGTGAACTGGGTTATCGCTTTAAATGCAGAACTGTGCTTTCAATTTGTTTTAGCGTGTTTATTACACTCTTGGTGCACAACAATAAATTCGATGGATTCTTTTGGAGTTTTGGTAAAATTTGGTATGCCTTTTTTTCTGGACGATGTCCACCGATTGATTGCTGTTTGTTTCTTTCTTTTGTCTGCTCCCTCTTTTTTTTCACTATTCGGTTCTTCATTCTGTGGAGAGTGTGCAGTAGGAATTAGATCTGTTTATTTTGCGGTGGTTGATAGAAACAAAGTTGTTTTCGGACTATTTGTGCTTTTGGATCTATATTGATTTAATTTACAGTTTCTATTGTTCCTTCAATGGTGGGTAGTATGGCTGCACCAAAAAATATACAACAAAAAATATATATATACAACGAAAAAATATTATTGTTTGCTGCATGATTGTCAACTTGTCCGTTGACATTTTTTTAGTCGTTGCCTAAAAATTTGTATATAATTAATGTACACTTGACTAAAAAAAAAGGTTGACCTGTTCTTTTTTGTTCTCATCGGTAGAAGCGGGGTGATAAGAATCATCCCCAAGATCCATCATCCCCATCATCTCCAGTGGGAACACATTTTAGTTTTTTCTATTTTTAGAATATTTTGGTCCCCACTATTTTTCTCCCTCCCATCCAAGTGGGAACACAAGTCAATCTCAATTTACACTCACTTTCAGACAACAATTACTTATATTAACTACAACAGCTACATAAATAACTTCAACAGTTATATATATTAACTTCAACAATTACATATATAACATATTAACTTCGATAGTTACATATATAACTTCAATAGTTACATATATAACTTCAACAGTTATATATATTAACTTCAACAGTTACATATATAACATATTAACCTCAACTGTTACATATATAACTTCAACAGTACATATATAACTTCAACAGTTATATATATTAACTTCAACAGTTATATATATTAACTTCAACAGTTACATATATATAACTTCAACAGTTATATATATAAACTATTAAGAAAAACAGTGAGGACCAAAAATAGAAAAAATGGGAGAGAGAGAGAAATAGTGGGGACCAAAATAGGAAAGGATGAGAAGAAGAAAAATAGTGGGGACCAAAAATAGAAAGGATGGGAGGGAGAGCAATTCATGGAGGATGGTCTTTAAGTAATTTCCATTTTTTTCGTTCATATAAAAAACAAGAATTATTCTTCAATACGAATGTTATATCGGATTGTTCTTGATTTGTACTTTTACGCTGCTGGTTTCGAGGATTCTAAATACCAAAGTCAACCAAGGCAACTGTATGCGAAATAGTGGCATGCCACGTTTTCCTCCACTATCCACGTGTTTGTAGAGTACGGATTTCATTGCATTCGTTTGGTTAGTCAACGAGATCGGCCACAGTTTGTCTTTTTTTGGATGTAGTTTTTTTTTGACACTTTGACAGCGATTGTCAAAGAATTCTTTTGTTCATAGTTAAAAGAGTTAGATCGGCAATTTGTTAAGTGTGCACCGCTTGCTTTACATAGATTTTTATTCTGATTGATGTTTTGTACTTTATTTTTAGAGTTGTCCGTAACTGTGTATCGTTGTTATATAAATATAAGGTCGTGCACGCGCAAAGGGATGTTTAGTGAACTTCATAACTCCTGCGTTGCGCTTTGTTAAATCAGTATATCTGTTATGGAGTCCAATATGGCGGTTAAGGACCTTACCGGCACGATCTTCAACCCGATCATAATGTGCAGGGTTGTAAAACAAGTGGGGCATCATTCTATATAGTATCAGGAGTTATCGCAGCATGCGTTTTATGTTGGCAGATAGTGAGGTGCCTTTGTAGATGGATTATATTCATTATAATTTCTTCCGTATTTTGTTCTGTGTGATGTGAAAATATTTTGTAGGAACATGCAATTGAAACTGAAATGTTAAAGACAGATCACCGTTTGCTACCTGTTAAACCGGTTGATGGAAATATATATGTTTTCAGACAATTCCGTGTCAATCAAGCTAGAGATAGCAAAGCAACCTCACATAAATACATCATAAGATTTCACAAAATTACACAGGTCATGAGGATTAAAAATGATAAATGATCGAAATATTCCACGTTACTACTTTAATTTCAAAGATATAGACGATATTGGTAAAGCGGACTTGCGCAAACCAAAAACTGTTGTTGATAAGAATCTATGATGTATTTTAAAAAATATTATTTAATAACTTGTAAATAGAAAATTAATGTTACAATTAATTTTTTACTCACAAATTCGTGTTTACAAAATATATATGTGTATAAAAAATAAGAAAATCAGTTATATACCCTTTAATTTTATCTAACCGGAAATATCCCCTTTTAATCTTTGAAATTCAAAATATCCCTTCCTAATCGCACTTTATATAGAAATTTACGCTCTTGAGTATTTTTAACAACATTTTTAATTTTGAAAATTCTATTTGCAGAATTATGGCCGAATGCAAATGCCGTAAGCCAATCTGACAATTGATTTTCCCACGATTTCCTACCTGATTTCGTTCCTCTAAAATCATTAAACAAACTATATTATCCTTCTGCCTAATTTTCCTACAATCATTATTTCTCCTACAACAGGCCTTCATTTATTTTATTACTTTTTTTTTTGGGTTGAAGTAGGCACTCAGAAGTCAGAACCAAACCGTTTTTGTCCGTTCTCACATGACCTGCTCAGTAGAGCCAATCCAGAAATTTGGCCACTGATGAATTATTCTGTCATTTCGTTAGAATTAATTATCCTAAGTGCTGTGCAACATATGTTTACATACTTCAAAATTTATTTAAAAATGTTTGTTTACACGTATATAACAGTGAGGGATACTTGAAGAGGAAACGTCTTAAGACATTTTCAGGTTATATACAAATACAAAGAGAACTAAAAAAGGTTTACTTCGGCAGTTATAAGCATGTCTAAGGGGTTTCCAGGAAAATAGGCCAGAAAAGAATGTCGTACTTTTTCTGATTTTAGAGGAAAGACAATCCAGCAGGGATTAAAGAATATGAAAAGATTAATCATCGAATATACATAGGGTACTTTCGTCAGTGACTTAAAAAGTTGATTTCTAATATTTAAAATATTTTTAAAATGATCACGAAGGTAAATATATTTATTAATCATGATTAGCAGGGGATAATTTCAATTTCAATTATTAGAGGAGGGTATTTCCAATTAAATAAAATTATAAGGGTATATAACTGATTTTCCAAAAAATCTATAAAAATTCATATAAAAAAATATGTGCCTAGACTATAGAATGTAATTTTTATAAATATGCTGGTATGATTGAAAAATTTGTTTAATTAAACGTCTTTAACATTTAAAAAATTTTGTTCAATTCAGTCTAAAATATATACCGCCACTTTTGTTGAATTAATATGCAAAAATAAATAATTTTTTAATCTTTATTAGTGACAATGAAAGAAATAGATCACAGGAAGATGCCAATATCCAACGTAGTAACTGATTAAAATAAAGTATGCAAGGGTGGTCACGGCGAAGGAACGATAAATAAAAAAATATATATATTTCATTTTGTTCGACTGAATTGAGAGCGGCGCCGATTTTAACAGTTAGTTCCAAGTTGTACTTCTACACTCACTCTACGACAAAATTTCACAAGTCACGGACTCACGGTACATTGTCTAACTCAATATCTACGACAAAATTTCAGAGATCACGCTACATTGTCAATATTACATCAATTCTTAATAGTTGACCGTTCACTTCAAACAACGAATAAAATACGAACACTACCGCTTGACTTTACTTATTTATGCTGTATGCACCAATTCAAACAATTAAATCCAAATTTCGCCTCTTCGCCCAACTTTGACCAATGCACTTCGGACAATTACTGCAAACAAATCGTACCACTGATTGCTATAAACATATTAATGCGTTGACATTAAAATACACGTGCCATCAAAGCAACTTCAGTGTACACAACGCGTGGAAGTAAATAATGAAATTACATATATACCTGACAGCACGCGGTTCAGATAAAAGATAGAATAAAACTAAAAAAAAACAAGGCAAATACACAAACCCAAATAGCTACCACAGACTATGTCAACGTCCGAACTTCAAGCTAAAATTCAGCTTACTAAAATATTATCATACCATAACCTTGATCAACCAAACATTTTTCCCATTTACACGCACACCCATAACCTAAAATGTTATCTTATCATATGCCTTAAAGATTCAGAAGACAACATTCATTGCAAGGATTTCACAGGTCCTGATGACGTGCCGTACGAAGAATCTGAAGATATAACTTGTCGACTTGCTGCTCAGTATTTATGCGCATATTATGCAGAAAACGCAGGCTTTCAGAAGTACCTATACACCGATGTCTACTCCACATATCCATTTGAATTAGAATACACTACTTACCAAACAGCTCTGAAAAACTCAAACCTAACCACCAAATTACAAGCTTTGGAATTTCAATACGAAATACTTTGCAATGACCGGCTAAAAATACAAAAACAACTACAGCACCTGCAACTACTCCACTGTTTGTCTTATGACGAAGCATTCGACAAATTAAGCACAGAAATACAGGACGTACAAGCTCAAAACAGTGACCTCAGACGTAAAATACAAATAAAAAATAAAATGGTGTCAAAAGCCACAAAAGCATTGTCGGATAAGGAACAAAACACTCTGCTAGCAGAGTTCGAGGCTCCATAATAATTAATCTCAAGCATTTTCTTTGGTTTTTTTTTATAAAAAAAATGTCAAACAACTTGTACTCTGTTCCTTTTGGACTTTTCTTTTATACTAAACAAATTAATATGTACCTTCTTGTAAAAATATAGTTTGCAGTGCTTGACAATATGTAATAATTATGTATAGTTTAACTATTATACAAGCACAAATTAATGACAATACTTGTACCAAATACAACTCAACATATTCGATATATTAAACTAATTATTTTATATCTAACGAAAAAAAATATTCAGAACTAAGCACAATATATATGCAAAATAAAATAAATAGTTCCCACACATTAAAATGTTACCCAACATTCGAAAAAATAATTGTCGATTACATAAGTAATATTCACATGATTCCAACCTTACACAATAATTTCGTTCTTACACGCATTAAACAGCTCTTACAAATAGTTTAAAAACATTTACATCTCGAAATATAAAAAAGTAAAAGCAAATTCTTTTTTACAATACTGAAATGTATAACTAAAAATATATATTTTTTTAAAATAAATTGGGGGTCAAGCCTCCCAACTTATTTTTAAATTAAATGTCTATAAAGATTCCCCAGCCGGGTTTCGAACCTGCGACCTAACTAACAAAATAATTAGTGCAATTAATCTAATTACAACTACAAACATCAAATACAAAAAAAGGGGGGAAAAAGAGTAAAACCAAATGATAGGTAAAAAAACAAATAAAAAAAGGAAGGCATAACATTTGACAATATACACAGTTCAAAGAGTTTTATACGATATTTCAAAAAATTCCTTTTAACATTCAAGAAATAAATAACGACCTCGAGAAGGATATATATTATAAATAAACAATTTCAAAATTAGTCCGACAAACCTTACAACAGTAATATTATCAATGCAATCAAATAAATAAATAATTTTTTTTAAAATTTTACGTGACATTTAAAAAAAAAAGAAAAGAAAATACAGATACTTACGAACGAATACTTCAATTTGTAATAATTTTTTTTTCTATACGATCTAAACAATATATTACATGTATTTGACAAGTGTTTTTCGTCTGAAATATACGTAAACTACAACATAAATTTATAAAAAAGAAGTAATGCATTAATTCCATCAAAATTTAAACGACTTTTGAAAAAGGAATATACGACTTTCTTTTCACATCGCATATGTTAATACATTCTATCCTAATTTATCTTCAACTTTAACCTTCACAGTACAGATCATAATTAAACAATTTATCATAGTATGATTTTTCCATATAAAAATATTAATTAATATATGGTTTTTTTTCCCCGTAACGTATAATCTATATCAACAAGGTGTGTCATTTTTGTACATACCAACAGACTAATGTTAAATCTAACTGAATAATATTTACATTGAACATATAGTGAAAGAAATAAACAATCAATGTCAATCTACTGTTCCAATGACATGACATTCGTTATTTGTTTTCATATTTTCACAAAACGTGTCACTTTTGTACGTACGAGCGATCCACCAGCTGTTGCTCCATGGTACATCTGACCGAGCAATACTTTCATTGAAAATAACAAATAAAACCAACCGTGAATGTCAACGTACTGTCTGAGTGACATAACAATTATTTTTTATACAATTTTTTTTTAGCACGGATGTACACACGTGTCGTTACTTTCAAAATTGACATACGTGCGCATATTGTAAAATACACCTGTTCGTTCGTTATTTCCTTTATTAATTATTAAAGCAATATTGACGTCAACAAATAACTAAGCAAATACAAAACAAAACCTCCTACATAATACGATAATAAAAAATGACAATAAATATGTATACAGATCTTCATCCAACTAATAGTCGCGGCGAAGCCGCGACAATAAAGCAATCTAGTTAAATAGAAAAGAGAGAGTATTTGTACACGAAACATCTAAACGATCAATTATTTTATCTTCATATTCTGGAAAACAGAAAGAAATGGAAAAGGAAAGGAGACATAAAAAAAAAAGAGAAGAAAGTAGCCCGGTCCCACACGGATCGTTTACAACTTCACATAGACTGATCTCATTCGTATATGAAAATGTTCTGAAGCGTTGTGTTGATAAGCATGCAGCGGTAATATGAGGATTAATGGTATAAACAAATATATGCATACGTTGATCCGTTCTATAATAAGATAATAAAGATATAATAAGCTTGTAAAGACTTATCTAAACATGAAATCTGGAATTGGCCGCCCAACATTGAGCCGCTGAGACCTAAACATTTCATTATTTCAGACAAGTTCAAAAAATTATGTTGATCTGACTATTAATAGATGCCAAAAGCATGTACTGTACATAAGAGCCTAGAGCACCATTCATCTATTATTCATAAAAGCCTCCCTTTCCCAAAAGCCCCTCCCGTAAGTAGTAGTTCAAACATATATAATCCATATCCATAAAATAAACTAATACAACAGCAGGATTAACTTAACTCTACAAAACCTAGCACGCCGAATGAACACTATCAAATAGAAGAAAAAGGTCACTGCACATGCTCTTTATACATGCAACTATTTAACGCTTCATCAAAACAGAAGCAGTCATTTTATATCCTCTGTCAATTTCAGCTAATCAAACTTTCACCAAGTTTCTTGCTTGGTTGAGGATTGCACCCTGCCATCCAAATTCGAACTGTATGGTCATCGCTTGCTGATGCTAGCATGTGAGGCCTTGCAGGGTTCCAAGTCACAGAGTTGACTATCATTGAATGCCCCATTAAAACCTTAATTGGGCTTTCACATTTTCTTCGCCAAATATATATCTGCAAAAATAAATTAGCAAACACCGTCAAAATAACTAACTGCATCCAAGCTAAACTTGCTAATAGTCATCAACAAAACGATATATAAGACTGAATAATAATTCCCTTCCCTTAAGAAATCTAACGAAGGGCCTCCTCAACATATGGAAATACATAAAAAGAGAACATTAAGGAAAGAAAACAGAAGGTGAATGTGCAGTTGACCAGGTTATACATTTGAAATGATTACCAGAAAAAGAAACAGGAAAAAAAAACATATAAATTAGTTAAAAGATTGTACAATTTAAAATAATTACCAAAAAGCAGAAAACAGGAATAAAAGAGTGAGTTTCGGTTACATGGATGATGCCAGTATGTGATCCATCAATGGTGTAATATAACATTTAAAAAAAAAATCTTATTTTTAAATGTGCTTAGATATTAATTGTAACTTGTTAGTTGCAGGCAACTTTCTAAATTAAATATACTAGTTTAGTATCAGACAACATCTAATATTACCTTTGAATCCTCACTGCCACTAGCCACGAAGGAACAACCTGACCCACCAAAGCAAGACCTAATCACATACTTCCCCTGTCTGTGCCCCTTGAACACAGCATCCACACCATCACCAATATTCACATCCAGTTTCCTTAAATGGATCTCTTCACTGTTCAAATTGACAATAAAAAACTGCCCATCCCTCGAAAGCGACAACGAGGTGATTGATCTCTCTTCCCGAATTACTTTTTCTTTTCCTTGGGGGAACTCACACAGCCAAATAGTCTTTTCTGAGCATATGCCAATCACAAGCCGACCATCAGAGGAAATGGCGAGGTCTGAAATTTTAGGAATTCTCTCTCCTTCCCAAGCATCCAATACATTCCCCGCCAGGTCGCATGTGAAGATGCGGTTGTCTGGCTCTGAGCTGGCACAGAGCACCTTATCGGAACTAGGAAACCATGCACATGAACTGATGATGCGTCTTTTGGGGTCTGAGAAGGTGGCCAACAACGTGCTAGTTTTGACATCCCATAGTTTTGAGGTCTCACCGTTGCCGCATGTAATAAGCATTGTGTCATCAGGGCTCCAAGAGAGGAATGAGATGGGTTTCTCGTGACCCATCAGACAGTGCTTGTACACCACCATGTCATCATCTTCCACCTAAAATTTTAGCTCTAATTTGGTCATTTGTCACACTATACTAATGTAATTGGAGTGAAATAGGATTAACATTGATTACTCAAAGATTGTGCATCAACACAAATTGTGCTTTTGTAATGAGTAACGACCAATATTCCGAATACAATATAAGAGAGTTAGGCATGTTGGACCCTGTAAAACGTGAAAAGTCACATGTAGCTTTTAAGAACAAGAAATATAAAACTCTATACTCCAATTCAGAACCCCCAACCCCCCTTCCAACCCCCGGCGCCTCAAAAGCCTCTAGCACGCCCCCACAATTAACTTCAAAAGACACCCCCACTAGCCTATTGTCTATTGCTACATGTACGAGGACAAGAGGGCTAATTTAGGTATTTTAAATGAAATGAGGAGAGAAAGCAGGTGCATATTAATTACCATGCTTCAGAGGGCTTATGATATATATATACTATCTCGCAGGGTATGTATGCTATTACCCCAATGAAAACTAAAGGGGACCAAGTTCTCACACAAAAACAAGAAGCTTGATCTGCCTAAGATCTTCCCTTCTCTTCTCTCATCAGGAAGTTGGATGTCAGCCTCCTACATCCCAATAGAAAGAAGGAAGAAACCAAAAGGTATTAATCTAACAAACATGAGTTTTTTGGGAGGTCCAATTAAAGTGAAAGTGATTCTCAGGTGCATAATGAGTTGCAAAACAATGCCAGAATCAAATTAAGTAATGATAGCACCAAGAAATGCATGCAGGAACCATATGAGGAAGGTGAAAAAACAAATGACCATCTGATATTAGCCGATAATTGTGTTGAGTAATATAATGTGCAAAGTTGAGCAATTACTACAATAATTTTGGGATTCATTCATACTCCAACAAAACCTCAAAAATCATTCAACCGTTGCAAAAGACAAAATGAAATGCTTATTTAATTTCAAAATTTAAAAGGTTAAATGAATTTCAGAGCCTTTTAGTTAGCTGAATTTGTTATCTGAGAATTAACAATTTGACAGAGATTAAATTAATGTGTCTTACATTTTGTCACAATACATGTGAAACCTCAACATGTGGTACCCATGATATTCTTCCCTTTGCAAGGTAAACATAATATTTGATGTTCTGCAGGGGCACATATGAAATTTTGACAATAAGACACAAAGGAAAACTGGTAATAATCAAACTTACTGTCCATATAATGGCCGTGCAATCGCTGGATGATGATGCAAGGTACCTCCCATTGTGTGAAAATTGTACAAACCATACTTCATTCTTGTGTTCCAATAATACCTACAGGTATATACAAGATGCTTGGTTATTACAACATGATAGCATTTTTACTTTTCTTGACTAGTGCATACTATATGAAACTTTCCAGCTAGGCATATGAGCATATAAAGCATTTCTACAGAACAAAACAAATATAAAATGAAATCAAATATGATTCCT